>CM054126.1:13039881-14239881 GCA_028751855.1 Ambrosia trifida | reverse complement strand
TACGGACCCATTGTATGTTATAATTGCCAAGGATTAGGTCATATAGCTAGAAATTGTCCAAATAAGGAAGAAAGTGAGAAAGAAGAATCCGCAATGGTGTGTAAAGAAGGAAATAAATCAGAACGAGATACCATGTTCATGATATTCAACATGGAAGAAAATAAGGATAAAAATTGTTGGTACTTAGACAGCGGATGTAGTAATCATATGACAGGAAATAAAAATATATTCATCACATTTAACGATCAAGATAGACGAGAAGTTAGAACAGGTGATGATAAGAGACTACAAGTATTGGGAAGTGGGGAAGTATGCATAAGAGTAAATGATAAGGTAAACAAAATACCAAATGTATTTTATGTGGAAGGATTAAGGCACAATCTACTTAGTGTGGGACAATTACTGCAAAAGGGATATGATGTGTTTTTTGGTAAAGGAATGTGCACCATAAAAAATCATGAAGGAAAGACAATCACAGAAACACCTATGACACAAAACAAGATGTTTCCTTTATACCCAAATCAAGACTTGCCAAAAGTACTATACACATCCACAAAGACCGGTTCAGACTTATGGCATCAAAGATATGGTCACATTAACTATGAAACGTTAATTGAAATGGAACAGAAACATGCAGTGAAAGGGTTACCTAAGATATATAAGACAGAAAACGTATGTGAAGGATGTGCTTTAGGAAAACATGCAAGAAAACCATTTAGCAAACAAGCAAAATGGAGAGCAGAAAATCCACTACAACTTGTTCACTCAGACATATGTGGACCAATGAGAACAAAGACAATAGGAGGATGCAGATACTTCATTACTTTTATAGATGATTTTACAAGAAAAACCTGGGTATACTTCCTCAAAGAAAAGTCACAAGCACTACATTTCTTCAAAATATTTAAAGCCTTAGCAGAAAATCAGTCAGACAAAAGAATAAAATACCTTAGGACTGACAGAGGCGGAGAATATTGTGGAAATGCTTTCCAAGAATACTTACAAGAACATGGAATACATCATCAACTGACCACAAGTTATACACCACAACAAAATGGAGTTGCAGAACGTAAAAATAGAACCTTAATGGAACTAAGTAGGAGCATGTTGAAGACGAAGAAACTCCCGAACGAATATTGGGGAGAAGCTGTAAGTTGCACAACATATCTCTTAAATCGAACAACTTCTAAGAGTGTCAGCGATAAAACTCCTAAAGAAGCCTGGACTGGAATCAAACCTGATGTATCAAATTTACGAATATTTGGCTGTCTTGCCTATGCACATGTCCCAGAACAAAAACGGGGTAAACTTGATGATAAAACAGAAAGAGCAATCTTTGTTGGATACAGTGAAAATAGTAAAGCTTATAAATTATACAATCCAATTACAAGGAAGACTATAGTCAGCCGAGATGTCATATTTGATGAGAACAAAGCTTGGGAAGAAATTGAAGATCAAGATATTGTGACTCAAGATGAAAACGAAAACACAGATAACAGTGATAACAATACACACGATACGACACCCAGAAATGAAGAACACTCACCCATACACAATACAGTTGGAAGTGAAAGGCAAGATGAACGGGAAACACAACTTGAAGATGAAAATCTAGATGCCACAACATCTAGTCAAAGTCCACCATTAAAAATACGTTCATTAGCAGATATTCTTAGCAGAACTCAACCAATGAGCAGTCCAGAAGTACGGGATTTATATCAGAGACATCATGAAGCTGCAAACTTTGCACTATACACTGATTCAGATCCAATTGATTATGATGAAGCCAGTAAGGATGAAAAATGGAAGGAAGCAATGAAGAGGGAAATAGAATCTATACAAAAGAATGAAACCTGGGAGTTGGTTGATTTACCAAAAGATCAAAAACCCATAGGAGTAAAATGGATATACAAGACCAAATATGATGAACATGGAAACATAGACAAACACAAGGCTCGTCTGGTGGTAAAGGGTTACAAACAAAAATATGGGATAGATTATCAGGAAGTATTTGCACCAGTAATTCGTTTTGAGACTGTAAGACTAGTACTTGCTCTAGCAGCTCAATATAAATGGTATCTACACCAAATGGATGTGAAAACTGCATTCTTGAATGGAGAACTAAAAGAGAAGGTATTTATAGAACAACCTCTGGGATTTATAGAAAAGGGAAATGAAAATAAGGTATGTCTTCTTAAGAAAGCACTGTATGGATTGAAGCAAGCTCCACGAGCATGGTATAGTCGGATCAATCAATATTTTGAACAACATAACTTCAAAAGATGCACATTTGAACATACCTTATTTTTAAGGAAGACAAAGACCTCCAGACTAGTGGTGTGTTTATACGTAGATGATTTAATCATAGCTAGTGACTGCATGGAGGAAATAATCTCATTTAAGGAATCCATGCAAAGGGAGTTTGAAATGACAGATATGGGAAAATTACATTACTTCTTAGGAATGGAAGTCACTTACGATCAAGAAGCAATAAAAATTTCTCAAACTAAATATGCTAAAGACATACTTGAAAGATTTCGAATGGCAGATAGCATTAGAACCTCAACTCCAATGGAGTATGGATTAAAGTTGATCAAGAATAGCAACGAAGAGAACATTGACCCAAGCTTATATTGAAGTTTAGTTGGAAGCCTCATGTATTTAACCAATACAAGACCTGATATAATGTTTGCAGTCAGCAAAATCAGCAGATTCATGGATCAACCAAAGAAGTCACATTGGGAAGCAGGAAAACATATATTGAGATATATAAAAGGCACTTCAGAATATGGAATCGTATACAACAAAAACTCATTTGAATTGAAGGGCTTTAGTGATAGTGACTATGCAGGAAATATAGATGATAGCAAAAGCACATCAGGATATGTATTCAATATAGGATCAGGAGCAATTTCATGGCAATCAAAGAAACAAAAAGTGGTAGCATTATCATCAACAGAAGCAGAATATATTGCTTTATCTCTCACTGGATGTCAAGCTCTATGGCTCAAAGGGATCTTAAAAGATTTAGAGATTGACACAAATAAAGCAATTACTTTATATTGTGATAATAAATCTACCATCAATCTCACAAAGGATCCAGTCTATCATGGGAAGAGCAAACATATTAGGATCAAATATCACTTCATAAGAGATATAATCAAAACAGAAGACGTGGAGATCAAGTACTGTAACACAAAAGATCAAATAGCGGATATCTTCACCAAAGCACTACAACCAAAGGACTTCACAAGACTACGCACTATGTTAAATGTACTACCAATCTAGCTTAAGGGAGGGTATTGGACGATGATATAGTATAAGCTAGATATATCCAAACCAAGACACCGGTTCAAACTATTCAAACCGGTTCAACTCTTAAAGACACGACGGTTCATTTGAGAAGACACAATGCTTCGATGAAGGACACGTCGCTTAGATCTAATTCGTTTATGTATATATAGTTTAGATTGTTTCATGTTTACGGTTATCAAGTTTCATTATCAAAACCTATCATATACAATACTCTCTGTAATCATTCGATCATTTTCGATCAAGTTCAATAATATAATCATCATTCGTTATCAGTTATTGTTGTTGTTTTTCGTATATCCTTGTAAATCTGCCAACAATTTTTTGACCGTTATCCCGATTGAGGGTTTGGGTCAATGCATGTCTGCAGTAGAGTACAGGGCTATACTCAAGTACCGATTGATGATCTCTATGTACCCGGAAGATGAAACATGCCCCATCTGCCGTAAAACTTGCATGGATAAATACGGGGAGCATGCAATTCATTGCAAGGAGCTCCCTAGTTTTAAATATCGGCATGACTGGGTGAGGGACGTTTTGTGGGATATCTTGAGAAGAGCTGGGATCTCTGCTAAAAAGGAGGCCCCTGTAAACTTCCTCACAGACCCCACGGAAGGGAGATCCACCCTGCGATCCGCAGATCTGCTTGTCTTTGGTTGGGAGAGGGGAAACATGCCTGTGTGGACCTCACCGGGGTATCTCTGCTGGTTGGGTTAAGGGAAACAGGGTTCGTAGCTGGGCAAGCAGCAAGAAAGGCGGAATCAAAGAAAGTAGATAAACATGCTAAAGCTTGTGCAGATAACCAACATGTCTTTATCCCTCTGGCCTTCGACACTTTTGGCTCCCTGGCGCCAGAAGCTATTCGTTTCTTGACCAGGGTCCAACGGGTCGTCCACAGCAATGTTTCATCCCCAGGGGGCAAGGTTTTGTCTTTAGTAGACTAGGGTTTGCAATTCAAAAAGGGGTGGCGGCGCAGCTTGTTGCCCGTCTACCTGCTATTATGATGTAACTTTCGTATTTTGTATTAATGAGAAGAATATGGTCGGTTGTGAAAGGTTCTAAAATTCAATTTTGTTGGAATTAGTTGAAACTTTCAAGACCATCACTCTCATCTCAATCAGTTCCCTTCAACTATTATCGAGTTCGCTTAGTAATAATTCCGGAGAAAGAAAACGTTGCAACAAACATCATTCGTGTAAGGGGCTACCCATCCTAACAAAATGTAGTTAACAAACATCAAGCGTTACTATTCGAACCATCTGCACTTTATAGTGTGTCAACTACTAAATAAATGAAAAAAAGACTAGGTGTGTTCATGATCTCTTTTAACAAAGAAATCATTCCGTCTCCGTTAACATTCATCTTTCTTTCATTTTTCAAACACTTGCTTCATGAATTTCCTCTCAGCTTTTATAAAATCTTATGTTACTTTTCTCATAGTTTTTTGAAAAATACCAATAGAGGGTCCAAGTATACAGTGGCGGATCCATGATTTTTTTTCGTATAGGTTCACCTTTTTTCAGTAGTTGAATTTGTAGGGCCGTTCGGTTGATCTGGATATCACGGGTTTTGGCAAAACATCAGTGCAGAATCCTCAGGTTTCGGTTTTAGTAACAAAATATATAAACACACACACACACAAGAGCTTCCGGATATGGTTTAAAGATTACAACACTAATCAGACCATCAAACACCTCAAAAACCACTAAAAATAGACAACAAAAGATTAGGGAAATCATGTTTAGTATTTACATTAGCCGCCATTTGCCCTAGGCCCTAGGGGAGAATGGGTTGCATGGGACGAGTGGGAGGAGCGAATAGGTTAAAACATAGCCGCTTGAAATTCCACACGAATGGACGAATGGCAAAGCCATTCGTGTCTAAGAATGCTACTCGCCCCCGCCAAATACCAAAGTACCCGTACACATTAAAACGATCTATAAACAACTAAAACAACATATAAACACCTATACTAGGCTAGGGACATCAAAATAAACATGCACCGGAAGAATTACTCACAACCGAATGTTAGAATTTTCGAGTTGGGCCTTGGAACGTACCAAACACATTTTTTTAATAATCGTTCCATTATCCCAAAAATCAAGTTTTAATAAAACTAATCATAAATTCTAAATCCATATTCACATAACACAAGTATTATCTATTCTCCTAAAAGGAAATGTCTTTGGAAGTTCCACCGACCCGCTTTATGTTTCACAAGTTAGCAATTACTTCTAAATTGTCTACCGACGAAAATTATGCCCTTTTATGATCAAATTTACAATATTGCCACCCTAAGTTATGATCGGGAAGCGGGTGGACTAGGTGGACTCCTGCGCTACCCATCAATCGAATGCATCTCCAACAACATATAAAATGGAGTAACTTAATCTGGTCAGGAGAACAACTTAGAGATAAAAGATAGAGAGTTCCAAGTCGCCTACTCCTATGTAGAGAAACTTTGGCGATGTAGTTGTATGTGTGTAGGACTGCATTTATGGCATTGGTGAAAAAGATAAAGAGGTACTGTGGAGAGAGTAGAACTGAGACGGGATCGGTGGAGGGCTAGTCGGCCGGTGGTTGTGGCGGGGATGTGGTTGGTAGATTCAAGCTCAATTGTGGTTTTCAAAAAGGAGATGGAGCCGGTTTGGTGGTGGTGCCATTTAGGTAGTGGAGCAGGGTGGTTCCGATACGGTGGCGGTGTTAGTGTTAGTGTTGTGTTGGTAGTGACAGATACCAATGTTTTAAAAACTTGTACATAGCTGATAGCCGCCTGTTATACCAGTAATACCGGATTTCGGATGTGAGCCCGGTACAAACACCGAGGTACAAAGGGGAAACGGTATCAAGTTCATATTGCCGGTAAAATCCGGTATACCGGTTTGAACCGTTATACCGGTACCGACACAAGGTACATTTTTGGGTTTTGAACTACGGATTTTTACGGTGGTTTGAAGAAGACTCACAAGGAAAACTTTATAATGATGATATAGATATAATGTTTGGTGAGGAAGAACATGAATTGGTTCCTCAAATATAAGGTTACTTGCTATATATGTTACTTATTTTGCGTAATTTTAGTATATTATGATTTTTATTTCTAAATAAACTTATTATTTATTAATTTAGGAGATAAAAATAGTTATTATAGATGTTGAGGAAGCTAATGATAATGAATTTAATCTTTTAATCTATCGTGAACTTGATGCAATCAACACTCCAAAAGATTAGACATATGGTACACTTTCCCTTAAAAGAACTTTGCTGAGTGACCGAATAATTTCGGATTAATATTTTTTATTGTGCATTAACTTGATTATCTTTTGATATTTAATCATGCACTTTTATGTTACATTTTTAATTGATGTTGTAATTTATGTATTTTTATAATTAACTAACTAACCCGGTTAAACCATCTGATACAACCCAGTTCAACTTGTTAAACCATTTTTTAGCTAAATCTGGTATTATTTAAATTCCGGTTTTAAAACATTGACAAATACTAAAGGGATCAAGAGTGTGAAGAAAGTAAGACCATATAGCCTTTTGCATTATTATTCTTATTTTGATATTCGGTTGATTTAATATTTTTAATTTATCTAACTCTTTTTTCTATTAAAACTATAAAAGAGAGTTGCTTAAAGATTTTTTTAGTTTAAAATATAAGTTTTCACTATAAAGTATAAATGAATTAACAAAGAACAAGTGTAACATCAAAACCTTTAAACATAAATAATTTTACATCAGTAATGTTAATCTATTCCTAAGTTTAACGCACCAAAATACGGACGAGATCGGTACTTAACGAGTACCGCTATGGATTTTTTCAAAAATTGGGTATTGAATACCATATTGAATCCTTTGGTACAACACCGGTATGATATCAGTATGGCACCGGTATTCAACACAAAATGTTCTCTCCATATGATATTGGTACCAACCCGGTACCGATACCGAATTTTGAAACATTATGTACCAAATTTAGTATCGAAATAAATTTATTTTCATGGTCTTCGACGATAGGTGCCGATATCCTCTTGGGTTATTTCTTGAGATTACTATACTAGTGCCGATGTCCTACCAAACCGAAGTGATAGCGGCGAAATATTAAGATTTAATCAAATAATGATAAAAGAAAGTAAAAAAAAAAGTTTATTTACCGAAAGTATTAAGATTGTACTTAAATCACAAAAGAAAGTAGAAAAACTTTATTTAGCGAAAGTTGGTATTGTTTGTTATTTGAATTGCGTATCGATTGCTATAGTGTGCGCTCGTACTGTACCGATATATTAATATATCGAACTGATACCGACAAAATCCCCACAACATCGCACAAGGAGTTTTACTAGTTCAATAATAAGAGGGAAGTCCGAGACTTCTTGGAGTTCCTTATTAGAAATATTTCTCTGCTTAGTAAACTTCAAACCGCCAACCCAAAATTACTTGTGTCATTTAGAAATAATAAAATAAGAAACTTTTCTAAGTAGTTCAACATCTTTAAAACCTTAAATGGATCATGAAGGGATAGGGGCTTAAATCCTGGCCTGGATAAGGACCCTAACCCATAAAATAGTTAAAAAATACAAGACGTCCGCAGGATAATCTATCAGCGCTAAGAGGATGAAGGTCACAAACCCCCATGGAGTCTGCATTGCGCAAGACCAATTACAAGCTGACACGTGAAAAACCTAGCATGTCACCACGGGGTCCTACATAGACCAATTACAAGCTGACACGTGGAAAACCTAGCTCAACAATTCTGAGCACCAACAGTGAAGGTACATGCCCCTGTTCCCACCATACTACACTGTTCTGCTTTGCGTCAGACATCACATGAGATGTCTTCTAGAAGAAGCAGACTACCGCTATCAGAGAATATCCGCAGGAGCCACTCCTGTCGCGCCACGTGAACAATTGGCAGGGTGGTACACTTTTTCTCCCTCTTCAGCATTAATTACACTCAGTCTTATCATAATTACTTGGTTTACTCCTAACTAATTGGGCCGAAAAGAGGCAGGCCCATAACCCAAACCCAGGCCCATCGTCAAGATTATGGGTTAGTGATGGTTTTCCCACTCATGCATTATATAAAGGAGGTCTCCCCTCCTCGCATGGGCATGCATTATTGCAACAGAGCAAGCCAACACCACTTTTGTGTTTGTACGTTGGAATCTTACGATTACCTAGCAGTCGCCTCCTTTCGTATGGCCCACTACACTCTTTTTTTTCCAGGTTTCAACTCCAGCCTCAAGTATGAGCAAAGGATTATAACCTAAAGTGACCATAAGTTCAACACAATACGCACCTCGGTTGAGGTAAGTGTCACTTGTTGTTTATTCATTGGTGCCATCTGTTTCGGCTGAACTTCTTTCTAACACATCCTTTATCCCACCGATAGCTGACCCCAGCCCAATAGCTTCGGTGTCCCCTACAACCGCTGACCCTCTGCGTCCACTTGAAGGAGACGCCAGAACTCCACATATAATCACCAATGAAACTACAACACGGGTCAAAAACCCATCCAAGATTTACACCACTTTGACAGTGATGACGCAGAGTCATACAACCCAAATGAGTGGTTATTCCAAGAGCAGGCTTGCGCGGCTACTAATTACAAAAAATGATGCAAAAACAAAAACACTGGAAAAAAGCTAAATCTTGAATCCCCTTCCGCTAAACAAAACCGGAAGGGTAAAGAAAAAACCGTACAACGGTAAGAGGGTCGTAGTAGGGGTCATGGTGGAAACGCACATGATCGGGGTATGCCAAGACGACAGATGAGTCTGATGGTTGCGACTCCACTAGTGACTGAGACTACCATGAATCGAGTTACTAGCATAACTCCTGGTCTTCCACTAGCACATATGAGACTCATGATCACGCAGATGATGACAGGTTTAAGCCATACAGGCCGAAATCATTCGTGGAAAACACTAAATTCTGTTTATGCATTGCCATAACGCCCATCCCCAAACAATCAAAACTACCCAACAACTTTGGTAAATACGATGGCCTCCATGACCCTATGGATCACTTGCACGATTTTGAGTGTAGGATGTACGGTACTCTGGCTGGTTCAGGTCTGGTGTCATTTGTTTACCCAAACACTAACCCGAGCCACTAGAGTATGGTTTAATACCCTCCCTGCGAGGAGCCTCACAGACTTTGATGATATAATTAAGAAGTTCTCCAACCACTTCTCTCATCTATGGAAGCACAAGAAAGATAAAGCCCATGTCTTGCTATGCCAACACAACGACAATGAGTCCATCTAGGACTATGTAGATGCATAATTGCGACTAATTCTTTGGATTAGTAAAATAAAGTGTTTTATGTTTTTACGAGAGGTCGAAGGTGGATTTTAGATGGTCGAATGAAGTTTATCTTGGTCGAAGGAAGAGAAGTCTAGACTAAAGACAGGTTCGAGCTTTGTTGAAGGTCGAAGGTGTTCATTCGACCTCATCGTGAGGTCGAATGTAGATTACTATATAAGCTCAACTTTTTGTTAACTTTATAACTTTTGACATTTTGAGTCTTGTGTCTGGTCTAGAATCTCTCTCTAGGTTTTGATCATTCTAATCTTGATTTATAAGCTTGTAAACCTAATTGTAAACACTTTTATCAAGTTATTAATGAGAATGATGATTGAAAAGGTACTTTTGTGTGTATGATTCGACTCATATCATATTGTAAACAATCTAGGGTTTCCGCACCTGGATTTGTTAGACTTGTATGATCACATAAACGTTTTTGCTAAAACCAATCCGTCTACAAAGTGGTATCAGAGCCTACAAGATCATACAACTACAATTTGATATGTTTTGAACTGAATTTGATCCAAAATTGTCCAAATATTTCTTGTTTTGATAGAACATTGAGTTTTAAATGGAAATTGATTGATTTGGATAAGATTTCACGGATAAAATCAAAAGTTTCACTAATTAAAGTTGATCTACATTCAATTCCGAGCAAAACTTGATTAAGATCATCAAAATCCATAAACTTTTGAAAAATTTGGATCAAATTAACTGATTTTCAAAGAATAACCGTTTTTCAAATGGGTCAGGTCGAACCAGAGAGAGTTAGGTCGAACTTGTAGGTTTTTGGGTCGAACCAGGTCATTTTAGGTCGAATCTGACTTTGTTTAGGTCGAACCAAGACTTTTTTTGTGTGTTGTTTGTTCATTCTGATCGCGTGTCGAAGTGCTAATCAAAAACTAAATAAAAACTACTCCTTAGCTACAACTGACTGCAGTATAGGAAGTAGGGTTGTCGAACCTCAGGGAGTTTGTGGAAAGTGCTAATTTACTAACTACTAATTAAATTAAAATTAACTAGAATAATTTTATGAACTTGAATGTAAAAGTGCTGCAGTGCTGCAAAACGAAGTGATAATAGAGTTTTATAAAAGACAATAATATGGAAAAACGGTCACTCCGGGTTTCGGATTCGGTAATTATCAACTGAATTATGTTAATACCCTACCTAGGAAATCACATAGACATGACTTTGTTTAAGTTGTTCAACCCAATTCAGCTATTATAACATTAATTGCAAAGTTAAATTAATCCTAGTGCAAGAAAACCAAGATACGATAACATAATGCAATAATACTAATCAACCAAACTGTCTAGATCAGTCAAACATACAATTAGACGCAAAAACCGTTAAGGTGTTCACAAAATCTAATCCAAGTAATGAGTATCAAACATAAAGCAATTGATAAAATAACCAAATCGTTCACCCGGAGAAACCGCAAGATGATTAGCCTTGCATCTTCATGATTTTTGCTTCAAGAATTGTTCTTAATCGTACGAGCATTAACCGGGATGAATGAATCTCTTCAAGATACTCAAAACCCTCCTTTGAAGCTCTAAAAATCGTCCCCCTTGTTGCCTCCACGAATTAGGGTTTGTATTGTGAGTTCTCCCCTTGAAAAATACCAAAAATCTAATAAAAAACCAATATTTCCGTCAGACATGTCCCCCACGCACCCTGGGGAGATCAGCCCTTCTCCTCATGGTGCATGAGGAGTGAATCAGCAACAGGGGCCTAATCAGCTTTGGGCTTGGCTTATTTCTTTCACTTGGGCTTCATTTTTCTTGGTCCATTTAGCTTAATTCTTCAACTAAAGATCATCATTGGCCCAATTCTTCATAGCTCTTTAAAATAAACTTCTTTTATCTTCAACGCTCGAGCCCGAGTGTTCGGTTCCTGATATTATTTCTTCAAATCACGTCCTTTTTCGCCGAACATCTAAAATCAATAAAAATTGCATAAATAATAACTAAAAATACTAAAAATATATACAACCTATAAAATTACCAAATACTCAAAACCATGCTATAAACTCCCTAAAATAATAAATAAATGACTCGAAAAACTATTAAAATGCTAAGGAAAAATGCATGTGTTTTATAACACATCAAACTTCCCACACTTACCTTTTGCTTGCCCTCAAGCAAATCTGCTCAAAAAGTTACCACGAACAAGTAACAAATACCTCAAACGCCCCCGCCATGCACTAGTTAGGGTCCAAAGTCATACCCCATTCATAGATCATCATTAGATGTGTTAATTCAACAGGCAACCATGATGCACAATTTTTAAAACAGAACTCACCGAACTAAGTCTAACATGCTTTCGGTTTTTATTCTCATGCAACACACCCCTCACAATTTTTCACTCCACTCGGTTTAATATCTGGACTAGCATGTAATGCGCTAGTATATTCACTCAAAACCAAACGTGTAACTCTGTTATCATAGGCTTGTATAACAATCACACCTCAACTATAGACAATGCACATATCTAAAGGACTTACGGGTTTTGGGCTTCGGGTAAAGGTAGGATAGATTTGGCTAACAATTGGTTTAAAAAAAAAACAAAGGTTTCAACACGCTTGAATGACCATCCTTATTCGCTAAGCACCATAATACAATAATCACACTACTTTGGGCATATTTGACCCATAACACATACTTCTATTTTTTTCTTTTTTTCACTCTTTTTTTTTTCTTTCTTTTTTTTTCATATATTTTTTTTCTTTTTCTTTCACAACTTAAACATAACGCAATCACTTGAACAAACATAAACACAATGGATGTCATCAATTTATTACATAACGGTAAACAGGTCAATTTGGGTAATAGGTTTTTAATCAAATGAAAGGGTATAGGCTCAACATGGGTTACTAAGGGTGATTTTAGGTAAATGGGTCAACACATAACAAATAAATGGGTATCAAAAGAAAAAGGGAAAACCTAAATTGCCTTTATCATCTATGTGCATATCTAGTCTACAACCTCGGCATGTATCAAATCACACAAGTTCTGCAACAGAGAAACATCTGGCCTACACTCAACAAATGAAAATATATATATGTATCAATCTATTATCTAGTAGGCTCAAGATCTCACCAAAGTGTGGAAATGGGTTACCGATGTGTGCATGCATTTATTACCGACAGCTCGTTATACCTAACCGGGCAAATTCTAAACATTTTTTTTCTAAAACACCTGCTAAAAACGGTTCATATGTCTGTTCTAAAGAACTAGACCATGATTAAGGACCCACACACCACAAGCAGAGACAGAATGAAAGCATTGAAACAGTCGCTTTCATGCCCGATCAGACCGCTTTTAGGACATTTTTTTTAATTTTTTTTAATATGACTCAACTACAAAATCAAAACTTCTACTGGCTCCCCCCCACACTTGAATTTCACATTGTCCTCAATGCGAGAAAGTAAAAACTAAGACGCACTTAACGAACACAAGACAACTAAAAAAAATAAATAATAGAACTAAAATAAGAAAAATAACACAAAATTGGAACAGAATCCCCTAATAGAATACGCGTAAACTCCTCGAATAATCCTGTTCCAAAAGCCTTCCAATCGTTCGTATAGCATTTCGTTCGCGGACAAAAGCAGCAGATAACTCACCCAATTCTAACAAACACTCAGCAAACAGATCAAAGCATAATAATATATCATATCATAATATCAACCACCCAGCCACCCATATGGTTCCCGTACAAATGTCATAAAGTATTTAGCTTAGTACAAACCAAATGTTAATGAAAACAAAATAACCAAAAAGTACAACCAGTAATGGGCAGCTGCTGGTGCTCCATCTCTCTCAGTCCTCATCTCCAGTTCCAGTCTCCTCCTCCTCATCCTGCTCTCCTGAATCATCCTTAGCTGGCGGAGCAAACCAATCAGGAATTTCGTGTCCCTGACACGTCAGCAAATAACAGATAGCGTCGTTCTGAAGACGAACTGCATCATCTTGGCGGTGAATAGCTGCATCCAGCTGGTCCAATATCTGCACAATATACTCCAAAGTAACAGGCTCTGTACGAGCTCGAGCCCTATGTCGTGCCAGCCTCTCAACAATTACTGGCCTGACCCTCTGTCTAATCGCCGGTAAAGTACCAAAATCAGCCCATCTAGGCGGGCCCCCTGTGTACAAGTACCCGCCATCCTCAAATCTATCAATTTATACTTCTCTGTCTTAGGATCCTCAGTCAAATGATCCCGTGGCCACCTATAAAAAACATCTAACTGCTCTGCCAACCTCCCAATATATGGCCCACAAGGTAACTGCACATCCTTTCCTACCCGACGTGTCCTAGTCATCGAAGATAATAACACAGTAGCTATGTTGGCCTCACGGCCCTCGATCATGCAGTACATGCAAAACAAGTCAATCATATTGCACTTATCGACACCTCTATGGCGACCGACGATAGTGCATGCAAGGATCCTATGTATATACCTCAGAATAGGATCACGAATCTGTGACTCTGAAGGATCCTTATCGTCATAGTCACCCTCTCCTATCGTCTCCCAAAAACTCCTAATCTGTGCCTCAGTCATCCCCTGTGGGTGTGCTGATACATACCTGCCTCGTAACATATTGGCAAAAGATGGCTTACGTACCTCCTCCTCTGTATAAAAACCTACCTTCACTGCAAACTCTGGCACGCTCATCTCGAATATCTTTCTTCCCAGAGAGAATGAAACCGCATTAGGCTCTGAAAACTTCTTGTATGAGTACTTCAGTGTGGAATAGAACTCCACTGTCAACTCTCTATACTGTGGCCAGTTGCACTTCAGTGCTGAAATCCACCTCGGTCCCAACAAAGTTTCAATCCTGTCCCTCTGCCCCAATATATCTAGCAAATCATCATCCAAAGTCCTATGCTGTAACACCCCGAACTGTATCAATTTTTCCCGTGCCTCAAACTCTCTCGTATGGATCGAAAACTGCAATAGATTATGTTGTTTAAGCTGACGCCTCTCTAACGGAGTCGGGTCTGAATCAGGAGATGGGCAGTTCTCTCGAGTAGAATAATGTATCTGTCGGGGAGTGTAAGTGAGAGCCGGCCTCGGTGGCTCAGGCGCTCCCCGTGGCATCTTTGCTGGTCCCCTCTTCCTTTTTCCTGGTGGATCTGCTTCAGACATCTGCACAACCCATGTTAGACAACAAATAAAACAAGTTAGAACCGAAATAACACTTTGCAAGAAAAATTGAAAAAATATTTCGGCTACTCATTCAAGATTATTAATCGCCAGAACATCCCCGCCCGAATGGAGATTGAGTACGGGCGAGGAGCTCTACACCTGCAAAACAATTCAGTAGGCAATCCCATTCGACTCCCTAATTAACTCTAACGCACCTTCTACCCATGATAATAAATTTAATCTCCTCAATCCTCACTTCACTTAATTATCCATGCTCGCCTACTATCAAAGCCTTCGCACATGCGCCAATTAATTATTTATGACTTTAACGCCTAAGCTTCTAATCCTTGCGACTTCAACAACATGATCTTATTAAGTCCAAAACTTCAAATGACCCCCCACACTTAATCCCATTTGTCCTCGAATGGCCTAGACAACACATCGGCTAAATGACTTAACATATCACCGCATTCAAACCAATCTAAGACCATAACACTATTTAACGCCAAGTCGCTTTAACTTATCACATGCAATGTATCAATTTTCCGCGAAAACAACCCTCCACGCTCACAACATACATACTTAGAGACCTCTATAGTCACGCCCAAAACAAACTAAAGTGACATTATCGGCACTTAACAACCTTAGCGTAACAATCAAATGCAACAACGACTAGCCGTAGACGCGTAGGCTAATGGATGAAACAAAACACAACTTCTATACCAAACGAGCACCACGCCTTAGCATCAACACAACTAAAATGCCTAGCAATATCGACTCGACACCTTAATACTAACTAAATACTAGCGACTAAGATCCGAACGAGAAAAACACTAACAAAACGACACAAGCATAAAAATAAATCAAAAGAAGAAAAAAAAAGTACCTACTCAAAACGACTACACAATACGAGACGACGACGAAATTACAGGAAGGCCCAAGGTGGGTGAAAAAGGAGCTGCGGTTACAGGTTGGTTTGGTTCGGGTCAGGTTGTTATTGGTCCGGTTAGGTGGCGGTTGGTACCGGGTTAGGGTTTGGTGGTCTGTTTTGGGTGGAGCTGTCAGGTAAAGGTTGGGTTTCGGGTTGGGTTGTTGGTAGAAGGTGGTGGTCGTGGAGGGGTCTGCAGAGCCGGTTCGGGTTAGGTTGGGGGTTTGGGTTAGGTTAGGTGAAGGGTGGGCAGCGGCGGCGGGTATGGCGGAGAAGGGAGGTGAGATCGGGCGGTGGTAGGGTTTGGTTCGGAGGTTGTTGACAGGTTGTTGGTGGAGGAAAATGAAAGGTGGCAGTGGTGGTGGTTGGTTGGAGCAGAGAAGGGGTTGTGGTGGTGGTCTGGTGGTTGAAGGAGGCGGACAGCGGGTTGCAGGTGTAGTCGGGTCAGGTTGGGTTAGGGTTGGTTCGAAGGTGGAGGTGAAGGCGGCGGCGGTTGGTCTGATTAGGTTGGGTGGTTGCAGATGAAGAAGAAGGAGTCGGGTGGTTGCAGGGATGGAGGTTGAAGGTTGAATGGAGGTTGGTGATAGGGAAGGAGAAAAGCAGACATGAAGGGGTGATTGAAGTTTTTTTTTTTTTTTTTTTTTTTTTTTTTTTTTTTTAAACCCCTCGAGCACCCTGGGGGGATGGGGGTACTCCCCCGCGCACCATGACGGGTGAATATGCCTTAAAATTGCTTATTTCCCTTCATACCCCATGAGGAGTGCTCATGGTGCTCGGGCACCCTATTTTGGGCAGAAAGTTTCTCCGTGTGGAGCCTTTTATGCCTTAGAAAAAATATTCTAACTCTTTTTTTCACTCAATTTTCACCTCATTAATTTTTTCTAAGTATAAAAATACATACCTGGCCACCGAAAGTTCATAAATCTTCCTGTAAACGTGTATAAATCCCTGCAGAGTACTAAAAAAACACAAAAACGCAAACAAAAAACAACTAAAATTGAACAAAAAATATACAAACTCTACAATTAAACATACCGGACGTTCTGTTACTTAACCTCATCATCCGGTTCACTCGTCAAAAAGCAAACCGGCTCTTCTGTTGTTCCGTGTATGTCAGCTGAATCCAAATACGGTTTAAGCCGATGTCCATTCACCACTTGACGCAAATGATCGTCAAAGTCTTCAATCTCGACATCACCGTAGTTTCCAACCCTCGTGACTAGGTATGGTCCCGTCCACTTGCTTTTCAACTTTCCTGGAAATAATTTTAGACGCGAATTGTATAACCACACCTTGTGACCTACCTCAAAATTCTTCAACCAAATTTTGGCATCGTGCACCTTCTTCATTTTATCTTTATATGCCGATGCGCACTCGTATGCTTCATCTTGCAATTCTTCAAGCTCACATAAGTTCAACTTTCTTTCTTTACCTGCATCATCATAATCAGTGTTAACTTCTTGTTAGGACAAAGAGGATTGGTGAAACCACTTTTGTAAACCTTAGTCTAATTCACTTCTGTCATTTTGGCTAAGTATAGAAGTACTAAAGAGAAGACAAGAAACTGCTGATTAGAAGATATGAGAAGTGCTGAAGAAGCAGAAGTTCTGAAGTCCAAACCAGACAAGTTCACTTCAGAAGTACTGAAGACAAAACTACTCTTCAGTAGTTTGTCCTTCATCAGCACTTAGCATCAGATATTTCCCACCGCCTTTTGCATCAGTAGTTTATTGTTTATTATTACTTTTTAGCTGTATTTGTTTCTTTCAATGTTGCAACTTGTGCAACTTGTTTATGTTGTTTCTGTACTTGCTTTTTGAGCAAGATACATGCATGTAAACGTCTATAAATAGGAGGCTTCAAGCTTCTATTTTATACATTGATTTTAATAGAAAAATCCTTCAAACACTATCACTGTTCTATTCCAATTCTATATTTATTGTGAATCTGTCTAAGTATCTAATTCTCATTTACAGCTTAGATTCATAATAAATACTTTGTCATTTATTAGTTTCAAACATCAAGGGGGAGTAATAACTCTGCCTTAGTATAAAAAGTGTTGCTTTCATTTATACATTCCGCTGTGCTTATAATCTGATTTACAAGGACTTGCTAAACACTTAAGTGTCAAGATAGCAAGTTCTTACTTAGCTAAAAGAGCAAACTGATCCAACAATTGGTATCAGAGCATTGGTTTATCTGATCACATATCAATCTAACAAATTGAGAATCAGACACAAAGCTCTTATTGATATTCAATAAAAAGATCAAAAGTTCACTTTTTATCAATATCCATCACTTAAAAGAGTCATCTGACAAATCTATACTCTTTAAAATGGATCCACATAATACTGGTTCTGCCACTAAACCTGCCATGCTTGTGAGAAATGAGTACAACATATGGCAAAAGAGAATGGCACATACCTTGTCACAAACCAACACAGGTTGTTGGAGATCTGTGATATATGGTCCTCACAAACCAGTAAATGTTAATCTTGAAACTAATGTTAAGGTCCCTAAGGACCCTAAAGAATATACAGATGAGGATTTCCTAAAACTTGAGCTAGATGCAAAAGCATTCTCTATGTTGGCAATGGCTCTCCCAAATGAGATATACTCTGGCCTTTTACATTGTGAAAGTGCCAAAGAACTTTGGGACTGTCTTAAAGAACAGTTTGGAGGAACTGAAGAGGTGATTGCCAACACCAGAGAGATTTTAGCTCAACAATATGAAACATTTGCTTATATTAATGGGGAAACTTTGACTCAACAATTTGAAAGATTCTCCTCATTAATATCTGAGCTAAAGTTAAATGGTCAGACCTATACAACAGTGTCTATGCTACATAGATTTTTAAGGTCTTTACCTGACAAATGGGAAACTTACTCCATTGTTTTAAGATCCTCACCAGATTTTAGCTCCCTCACTCTTACAAAACTCCATGGGAGATTACTTACTTTTGAGAGAGAAATTGATCAAAAGAAGAAATTACAAACATCTGGTAAAACTGCTGATGACTACCTACCAGGTAGTACAGCACTTTTGGGACAAGATTCACCAACTTGTTCCTATGGATCTTATGACAATATTGACATAACCACTGGGATCTCATCAGAAAGATCTTTCCCAGGTTATGACAATAATGACCAAAGTCAAACTGCTGATAATCTATGTTTTATCATGGATGATTTGAAAAATTTTAGCAGTGATGACTTAGAAGAAATGGACATATTACACCAACTGGCCATGCTAAGCATTAAAACTAACAAGTTTTATAAAAGGTCAGGAAGGAAATTTCCAGGATTGACCAGTAATACAAAAATTGGTTTTGACAAATCTAAACTGAGATGTCACAAGTGTCAGAAGTTGGGACACTTTGCTAGAGAGTGTAGAAGCTCTAGCTTTAACCAATCACAATCTGGAAATAACTATAACCCCAATTATAATAGGAATAATGGAACTCAAGGGAGTGCTCATTTTGTAGAGGCACAAGCTCCTCAACAGCAATATATGCCTCAAGTACAATATGTTCAAGTGCCTGCTCAACAGATGCAGAGCCAACAATCAATCCCTCCCTTTCCAGCTGCTCAACTTCCTCCACAGCCTCAACAACCCTCTCAACAAAGTCTCTTTACCTCAGGGTATGTTGACTGGAGCAGTCTCCCTTATGACACCACAGAGTGCAATCCTGATGCAGACAACAAAGTGTTTGACATCAACTGGGGAGAACCAGACAATGGCAGAAAGAACTTTGCCTTAATGGCATTTGAAGGCTGTACTTCAAAATCTGCATTGTCACAGGTATCAAAAGAATCTTTGACAAAACTTTGCTCAAATTCTTGCAAAGAAACTTTTGCTCTCATAAGAGAGACAAATCTGCACTTACAAGGCAAAGCCAATGATTTAGAAAGAAAATACACACAGATAAAATGTGATTTAGAAAGAAAACTGTGTGCTAAAACAAAAGAAGTTTCTAAATTAACTGACTCTGCTATTGAAACCCAAGCACAAATCAAAATCATGTTAAATGACCTGGGAGATGTCAGACAAGAGCTTGCTGACACCAGGATCACTTGTGAAAAATGGGTGGAATCTTGTAAGGGGTATCAATTATTGCTAAACAAACAAAGTGCTTCAAATGTTAAGTTTGGCATAGGATACCATCATGTTGAAACACCAACAGATTTTTCTCCCAAAACTACTGAAGATGGGAGAAGAATTGTTTCAAATGAAACTTCTGAAGGGAAAGAATGCACATCTTTCCATGAAAACTTTCTAAACAGAAATCCTGGCATTTTTAAAGAAAGTACTTCAGAAGTATTTACAAAATCTGACAACAAGCCATCAGTAGTTTCATCTACATCAGGAGTTGAGACCCTGAAAACTACTGATGAGCAAAATCTTTTCACAAATGTCAGAAATTTGCCTTTAGATCAAAAACAAAAGGCAAAAGAATGTGAAATTTGTGGCCTGTTCAACCACAAAACTGAATTTTGTAGATACAGAAAAGGAATTCAGTTCAATCAAAAATTTAAACAACAGGTTGTGGGAAATCAAATCAGAAATGATTATGAAAGAATCTTTAAACCCAAGAAACAACAACCTGAAAACACCTTTTCTCAGAAAAAGATAAAATCTCAACCAAAATCTTTTTCTCAAAATTCCTTGTCAGTAGTTAGACCAGAATCATCAGCAGTTTCACAAACTGCTGAGATTCAAAATCTAAAGAACATGGTAGAACTACTGATGACCAAGGTTGATGGTGGTCCTAAAAAGGATACCACCATGGTTCTTAATGAAAAATCCATTGCCAAACCCAAAGCCAAACAGGCTTGGGTTCCTAAATCTAACTAATTTGCTTTTATGTGCAGAGAGTTTCCAGGGGCTTAAACAGCATATGCTATGTTGATAGTGGAGGCTCTATGCACATGACTGGATGCAGATACCTGATAAACAACTTTATCAGCCAAAGAGAAGGATCTGTATCCTTTGGGAACAATGCTAAGGGATATGTGCTAGGACATGGCAATGTCTCCTCTGGCAAAATACATTTTGACAAGGTCAATCTGGTGGAAAACCTTGAATACAACTTGCTGAGTGTGTCACAAATGTGTGATAAAGGATATTCTTCCTTTTTCACAAAGACAGCATGCAAGATCATCTCACCAGAAGGCCAGAAGTTGATAGAGAAGATTATAGAAGATCATACTTTGCTGATTGCCAAAAGATGTGGAAATGTCTATGCAGTAGACATTGAGAAAGACAAAGTATTGAACAACACTGCCTGTTTCTTCTCAAGGGCATCAACTTCAGAAACAGATCTCTGGCACAGGAGACTTGGCCATGTGAACTTTAAAACCATAAATAAAGTCACAAAAATGGGCTTGGTCAGAGGTCTACCTTTGAAAGTATACCAGTGTCAAGAACACTGTGTATCCTGTTTAAAGGGAAAACAGCATAAGTCCTCCTATAAGTCTATTGAAGAATCAAAAACAACTGCATGTCTTCAACTACTCCATATGGACTTATTTGGACCTGTCAAGATTATGAGCCTTGGTAAAAAGAAGTACTGCTTAGTCATCATTGATGACTACTCAAGATTCACATGGGTATTCTTCTTATTTTCCAAGGATGAGGCTGCTGAAATCATCAAGTTCTTCATTCTACAAGTAGAGAAACAATATTCTCTATCTGTCAAAACCATTAGAAGTGACAATGGGACAGAGTTCAGGAACAAAACTCTGGATGAATTCTGTTTGTCTAAAGGTATTATTAGACAATACAGTGTTCCCAGAACTCCTGAACAAAATGGTGTAGTAGAAAGGAAGAACAGAACATTGATAGAAGGAGCAAGAACAATGTTAGCTGATTCTGGACTGCCATTGTACTTTTGGGCAGAAGCAGTTAACACATCATGTTATGTTCAGAATAGAGTTCTTGTGGTCAAGAGACATTCCAAGACTGCCTATGAAGTTCTTCATGGCATGAAGCCCCTTATCTCCTTTTTCAGGGCTTTTGGGTGTCAATGTTTCATCTTGAACATCAAGGAATCTATTTCAAAGTTTGCTGCCAAAGTTGACTCAGGTTACTTTCTTGGTTACTCTTCAACTAGAAAAGCCTACAAGGTTTTTAATTCTCACACCAGGATAGTAGAAGAAACATTGAATGTCAAGTTCAATGAGTCAAAACACACTCTTATTCCAGCACATCCTGCTGAACTCTTTGACCTTGACAACTTTCACTTTGGACCTGAAAAGACTGTTACTTCTTCCAAACCTACTTATTATGGTGATCAAAGGTTTGAAGATGAGGATCCTACACCATGGACTCCTCAAACAGTCATTAAGTCAACTACAACACCATCAGAAGTTTCTCAAACTTCTGATCAAACAAATACTGAAGGCCAAACTCAAACATCTGCTTCAGCACCTGCAACTACTGAAAAAGCTAAAACTGCTGAACCAGATATTATAGACCTCAGTAGTTTGTTTGAAGAACAAGAGCCACCTACACCTGTCAGTGGTTTACAACAACTGATTGAACACAGAGATCATCCACTTGATCAAATCATGGGTGATATAGCTTCAGGTGTTCTTACCAGAAACCAGCTCTCCAACTTTTGCCTATTTTCAGCCTTTATTTCACAGTTGGAACCAAAGAAGTACCAGGAAGCCCTCAAAGACAATAATTGGGTGCAAGCTATGCAAGATGAACTGCTTCAGTTCAACAAGCAACAGGTCTGGGAAATCTGTCCCTTACCTCAAAACAAGCAACCAATTGGTACAAGATGGGTTTTCAGGAACAAACAAGATGAAGCTGGTATGATAATCAAGAACAAGGCAAGACTGGTAGTTCAAGGGTACTCTCAAGAAGAGGGAATTGACTATGATGAAACCTTTGCTCCAGTTGCAAGGCTTGAGGCCATCAGGTTATTTCTGGCCTATGCCATTTCCAACAAAATTAAAGTTTATCAAATGGATGTGAAAAGTGCATTTTTGTATGGAAAAATCAAAGAGGAGGTGTATGTCTGTCAGCCACCTGGGTTTGAGGATCCTTCTCATCCTGAGTGGGTGTACAGACTGGACAAAGCTCTCTATGGGCTCAAACAGGCTCCAAGAGCCTGGTATGATACACTCTCCACCTTTTTACTCAAAAATAACTTTACAAGAGGTGCCATTGATAAAACACTTTTCATTAAACATGTTGGAAATCATGTCTTACTTGTTCAAATTTATGTTGATGATATCATTTTTGGTTCAACAAACACAAAACTGTGTGATGATTTTAAGAAACTCATGCAATCAAAATTTGAGATGAGTACCATGGGAGAACTGCAGTACTTTCTAGGACTGCAGATCAAACAACAAACAAATGGAACTTTTATACATCAATCAAAATATGTTAAAGAATTATTGAACAAATTTTCTTTAAATGACTGTAAATCATGTTCCACTCCCATGACACCAATCACACAAGTTGAACCTGATGATCAAGGAAAACAGGTTGATCAAACCATGTACAGATGCATGATAGGTTCCCTTTTATACTTAACTGCTTCTAGACCAGATATTATGTTTTCAACATGTGTCTGTGCTAGATATCAATCAGCACCAAGGGAATCACACCTTATAGCAGTCAAAAGAATTTTCAGATATCTGAAAGGAACTCCAACACTGGGAATTTGGTATCCTGCTTCAAGCAATACCAAGTTATCAGCTTTTTCAGATAGTGACTATGCAGGGTGTAAGATGACAAGAAAGTCAACATCTGGTGGTTGTCAATTCCTGGGTAACTGTCTAGTGTCATGGCAATCAAAGAAGCAAACATCTGTTGCAACTTCAACTGCTGAAGCTGAATACATTGCAGCTGCAAGTTGTACATCACAGATACAATGGCTCCAATATCAACTTCTTGATTATGGAATCAAAGAGACCAAGACACCTTTGTTTGTAGACAGCAAATCTGCCATTAGCATCATTCAAAATCCGGTACAGTTCTCAAAAACCAAACATATTGAGATCAGGTACCATTTCATAAGAGATTGCTATGAAAAAGGCAAGATTGAGGTGAAGCATGTAGCAACAGCTAATCAAATAGCTGACATCTTCACTAAGCCCCTTGACACATCAACATTTCAGAAGTTGGTATCCATGCTTGGAATGCTAAATTTGTAAGTGTTTACTTTATTTTTTTTAAAACATTATATGCATATCAGTTAGAATCCAAGTTAACACTTGATTCTACCCAACTCTACATCAAACTTCTACATCAATCACTACTGTTATGCATAAAACATCAAAAATTTTTTTTCCTTTTTCCATCCTTGATTCCATCCTGTTTACCTTTTCCTTCTTTTTTCTGGTTTTCACTTACAAAAGACAAAAGTCTGAAACAAAACTTCTGAAAAACAAAAAGAGAACTACTGATTAAACAAAAATCAGTATGAGAGGAACTACTGATGAACAAAAATCATCAGTATGGGGATAATTTTCTGAAAAAGTGTGTAACTTCTGATAAAATAACCTTCAGAAGTTATGAATAAAGTATTTATAAAAACATTTCTCATCAGATGTCAAAACTACTGAAGAGAAAATGGGAACTACTGATGAAGTAATCCTTCATCAGCAGTTTTAGTCAAAAGGGCAAATCTGACTTTTCCCATCATCAGAGGTTTGACCTAATCAGTTTAAAACCTCTGATAAAGAGATTTTTAACCAAAGGCGGTTTTAAAACTTCTAATAAAGAAGATTCAAGCGGTTAAAACTTCTAATAAATACCTTTTCTACACACTTATCCTTTCAAACTCAAAATATCCCTCCTTCTCTCTCAAAAACTCTCTCAATAACCTATACCTGCAAATCCACTGTTCGATCAAAACCCAAACCACATGGCTCTAGTTCTAAAACAGGGACACAATCAAAGGGCCTTTCTTGAAAAACAAGAAGGCTGGTCCCAATACGATGAGATCATTGATCTTGTCGTCAAATCCCAATATTTTACTGCTCTCACAATAAACCCACCAATTCACACTGAAACTCTGAATGAGTTCTGGGCAAATGCTGAGACGGTTACAATGGATGATGAGGTCATTTCCCTCAACTCAAGAATAAAAGGGAAACAACTGACCATCACACCGACCACACTGGCAACAAGACTGGGTCTGGATGATGTAACTGCCCCTGACCATGTTGCTAACACTGATATTCATCTAACCATGACTGAGTGTGGTTATCAAGGTACTCTCTCCCATGCTACAATATTCAAAAAATATTTTGAACCAAAATACAAGCTTTTGTTTCATTATATTATTATGTGTTTGAGTCCAAAAACAGGGTCTTATGACCAGATGCCCTCCACTTTTCAACCAATATTTCATTCCATTGTGAATGAAACTAAATTCAGGGCATCAAAACTATTTTTCAATTAGTTGGTGTTACATCACAATAATACCAAGAAAAAGTTTTTGTTATACCCAAGGTTCATTATACAATGCATAATAGGGGAACTGGGTAATGAGGTGCTTGTGGGAAAAATTTCAACTTTAAATCCTTTAACATCACAAGCATACTCAAGGCATAACAAACCGGCTGCCTGGCCAGAAGATGATCAGGGAGAACAACAACAAGTCCCCCTGAAGCCCACATCTTCCAAACTTACCCCACCAAAAGCCAAAAAGCCCAAGCCAACAAAAACTGCACCCCACCAACCCAAAAGAAAAGTTGTTCAGGAGGTTGAGATGCCTGAACATGCTCATGAGCATTCTGCTCTTCAAATAGATGAGACTGAAACACCCTCTCAGTCTCATCCATCTCAAACCCCACCAAGAGCACCCATAACCATTTTATTCAAAAGAAAAAGACTTAGAAAAACATATGAAACACACTCTTCTTTTGAAACTGCTGAACAACAACTTTCACCACCTATTGCCCAAACTACTGAACCAACCCCACAAATTTCTGAACAAGAGGCAATAGAAATTGCCAAACTTCTCTCTAGGCTAAAAGAGAATGTCCCATCTGATCATGTCAGTCCCCTACAACCACAACAAACAGGGGACATAACTACTACCTCAGAAATGGATGTGGACATCTCTTGCCCTATCCCAAGAGATGAGGGTGGACCAGAGTCTTTAAGCCCAATTTTAGAGACTCTTGGGGCATCTGAGGCTGCTACTACTCAGTTACCACCCAGTGGTGGATCTGAGGATAGAAGTAACATAGCTAAGACCTCAGATGTGGCAACTACTGATGAAGGCTTAATGCCTGAAGTAGGAAATCCTCAGAACCAAGAACAAGAGGTTCATGAGAGAACTGAGTTGGGCTCAGCTCATGATTTAACTGAGACAGTCCTCATTGAGGGCAACATCAGGGATTCAGATGATTCCATTAGTTTGGATGATGTTTCACACACTCAAACTACTGAATTGACGGCACTTTCTGAAGGTCCTGTTTCAGGGGTATCCAGGCTCAAGAAGACAGTCACCTCTGCACAGGTTAAAGCCCACTCAATCCCTAAAACCCCTAGAGTGGCATCCTCTGTACAACATGAGGATCTCCCAAAAACACCCCCTTCACAACAAATGCCTACCCAATTCCCTGGGCAAACAAGCATAGACCTGAACCAGCTATGCAGCCCAGAGGGTCCCCTGTAGCACATGATGAATACACTCATCAGAAATCACTTCCAAACATATACAGTTGACTTGGAGCTGTCCATCAAGAACCAATTTGGAGTGATCAAGACCAAGATGAACGATCTGTCCAACAAAATAGACTTCAACAGCAAACAGATTGCTCATCTTCAAGGACAATTCTCCCAACCCTCTGCTTCAAGGGTTAAAATTGATGAATCCAAAAAGGGGGAGAAGATCAGGGAACCTAAGGAGTCATTCCAAGCCAGGATAAGGGCAAGAGTGGCCATCCTTGAAAGAGATCAAAAAGATCAGGCCAGGAAAGAAAAATTGGCCAAACAGTTTGGTGTCTCAATAGAAGAAATTGAAGCAGCAGAGAAAGAAGATGAGACCCAAACATCTGAAGAATCCCTAAGGCACAATGAAGAAACTTCTGATGACAAAACTTCTGATGAAGAATCAGAAAGTACTGAAGACAATCCTTCAGTAGCTGACAAACCATCAGCAGTTGTCAGCACATCAGAAGTTAACACTTCCAAACCTCAAACAACTGAACCTTCCAGAACCACTGCTCCCATTCAACCAACATCTGATCCCATCAGGCCTACAACTGTTACAACAATGACTGTATTAAACCCTTCTCCTATCTCTCAATCAGCTGAACTATTAGAGAAGAGCTTAATTGCAGCCAACAAGAAGGCCAGAGAAGATCAGATCTGGAAATCTCTGGAAGAAAGGGATGATTTGGATTTAAGCCATGAAGAAAAACTTCAGGCTTATGCAGCTGAACTACAAAGGCAGGCTAGCCTTGATGAGATTGCTGAACAAGATAAAAGACAACAACTGGTGTCTTACATTACCAAGAATAGCAAGACTAAAGCCTTTACACTCAAAGGACTCTCTATGCAAGAGCTGACAAGAAGAGCACAATTGCTTGCAGACAAAGTGGCCACAAGCAAAGATGGAAAGGCCAAGAGAGCCCAGATAATAGAAGAGTTAGTAGCAGAAGGATATGGTTCAAAAGCCTCAGTATCCAGATGGAAAGAAGAAAGACTGATGGATACTTATAGAAAATACTTGGCTGCCAAGGCTGCAAATCCTGAGAAGTTTCAAACTGCTGATCCTTCAAGATCAGTAGTTAGAACTTCTGGTGTATCTAGAAGAACTGCTACTCAGAAGAAGAAGGCAGAGGACAATGTCAAAACTGACTTCAAAATGGTACTACTTGAAGGAAGTTCAATAGTCCATTCAGATTTTGACATTGAGGAGAAACCTCTGTTAACACAATTCAGGGATCCTTCCACTTTTGCTTATCAAATACAAAAGACCATCAAAGAAAAGCTGCATACCAGAGTAGTGACTGAACACCATCTCCCAACTGTTCAGATGCCTGATATGCAACAACAACAAGGAAGAGAATCCCACCTAAGGCTATCTGAAACTGAAGACATCCAGCACTCAGGACCATCAACCCAAGGGACAAGTCTGGTTCCCTATTCTTCTGACTTTAACAAGTCAATGATCCCTATCATCAGATGGTCACTTACTGATAACAACTCAGTACTGTTGACAAGAAGAGACCTCTCAAGCAGGGCTTACAAGAAGATCAGTGATCTGAAGAAACTGTCAACACAAGACCTGCTCACAATTCAACATCTAGAACCACATAGAGGATCTCTATCTGATGGTCAGTTAAACCAGCTCAAGAACACCATGTACAAAGAGATATGGAAGATTGTTCAAGACAGAAGAAACACATAAGGAATTAGTAAGGTTTTGGCTTCATCAATCCAGGGGGAGATTGTTAGGACAAAGAGGATTGGTGAAACCACTTTTGTAAACCTTAGTCTAATTCACTTCTGTCATTTTGGCTAAGTATAGAAGTACTAAAGAGAAGACAAGAAACTGCTGATTAGAAGATATGAGAAGTGCTGAAGAAGCAGAAGTTCTGAAGTCCAAACCAGACAAGTTCACTTCAGAAGTACTGAAGACAAAACTACTCTTCAGTAGTTTGTCCTTCATCAGCACTTAGCATCAGATATTTCCCACCGCCTTTTGCATCAGTAGTTTATTGTTTATTATTACTTTTTAGCTGTATTTGTTTCTTTCAATGTTGCAACTTGTGCAACTTGTTTCTGTTGTTTCTGTACTTGCTTTTTGAGCAAGATACATGCATGTAAACGTCTATAAATAGGAGGCTTCAAGCTTTTATTTTATACATTGATTTTAATAGAAAAATCCTTCAAACACTATCACTGTTCTATTCCATTTCTGTATTTATTGTGAATCTGTCTAAGTATCTAATTCTCATTTACAGCTTAGATTCATAATAAATACTTTGTCATTTATTAGTTTCAAACATCAAGGGGGAGTAATAACTCTGCCTTAGTATAAAAAGTGTTGCTTTCATTTATACATTCCGCTGTGCTTATAATCTGATTTACAAGGACTTGCTAAACACTTAAGTGTCAAGATAGCAAGTTCTTACTTAGCTAAAAGAGCAAACTGATCCAACACTTCTTTAACAGCCCATAATGCCCTATGTGCTACTTCCACAGGTAAATGGCAACCTTTCCCATAAACCAACCGGTAAGGTGTGGTGCCAATTGGTGTCTTAAAAGCTGTACGGTAAGCCCATAACGCATCGTTTAGTTTGGAGGACCAATCTTTACGATCCGTTCTTACCGTTTTTTGTAAGATTTCTTTGATTTGTCTATTTGACACCTCAACCTGAGCACTTGTTTGTGGGTGGTATGGGGTTGCAATTCTATGATCCACACCATACCGTTTGAGCAATTTTCCAAAGTTGAAATTTTTGAAGTGTGATCCCCCATCACTGATGATCACATGGGGAAGTCCAAATCGTGAAAAAATGTTTGACCGCACAAAATTGCACACAACGGTATGGTCATTTGTCTTGGTGGCTACTGCTTCTACCCATTTAGACACATAGTCCACTGCCACCAAGATGTATAAATAACCACAAGAATTTGGAAATGGTCCCATGAAGTCGATTCCCCACACATCAAAGATATCAATTACGAGAATCGGCCTCATGGGCATCTCATTCCGTTTAGATATGCTGCCCATTTGTTGACACTTGATGCACTTTTTAGCAAACTCAAATGCATCCTTAAAAATCGTAGGCCAAAATAATCCAGACGATAAAACTTTGTGTCCTGTTTTCTGTCCACTGAAATGCCCTCCACAAGCAGATGAGTGCACCAATCCCAATACACATTGGACCTCGGATTCTGGAATACATCGTCGGATTATCTGGTCAGCTCCAATCTTGAACAAATCAGGTTCATCCCAAATATACTGTTTTGCCTGAGCCTTCAAGTGAGTTCTCTTTTTCTTTGACCAATGCTCTGGGATGATACCTGCAGCCAAATAATTAACAATGTTAGCATACCATGGCGAAGTAGATACTTCGAATAGCTGCTCATCTGGAAAGGTCTCATTGATCTCAGTAGTGCCTTCAGCATCCATATGGGGCAATCTGGACAAATGATCTGCCACCACATTTTCACTACCCTTCTTATCTCTGATTTCCAAATCGAATTCCTGAAGCAGGAGCACCCAACAGATCAATCTGGGTTTCGCATCCTTTTTCTCCATCAGATAACGCACTGCGCTGTGATCTGAATACACAATCACCTTGCTTCCCCAAATGTAAGACCTGAACTTATCAAGAGCAAACACAACTGCAAGTAATTCTTTTTCAGTAGTAGTATAATTCAGCTGTGCCCCATCCAATGTCTTACTTGCATAATAAATGACTACTGGTTTTTTATCTACCCTTTGTCCCAAAACTGCCCCAATTGCATAATCACTCGCGTCACACATAATTTCAAATGGTCGTGACCAATCGGGTGCTTGCAAAATTGGGGCTTCAACCAGTTTTTCTTTCAAAGTGTTGAAAGCTTTTACACACTCTTCATCAAATACAAAAGGTTCATCTTTCAAAAGTAATTTGCAAAGCGGTTTTGTGATTGTGCTAAAACCTTTTATGAACCTTCTATAAAAACCAGCATGTCCTAGAAACGACCTAACCCCTTTAACATTTATGGGAGGAGGTAAAGTTGAAATAGCTTTAATTTTTGCATGATCAACCTCAATCCCACGTTTTGAAATTACATGCCCTAACACCACCCCCTCTTGAACCATAAAATGGCTCTTTTCCCAGCTTAATACTAAGTTTGTTTCAATACATCCTTTCAACACCTTAGTTAACTGTTCTAAGCAAGATTCAAAGGAGGTTCCAAAAATTGAGAAGTCATCCATAAAAATTTCATGTGAGTCCCCAACCATATCTGAAAAGATACTCATCATGCACCTATGAAAGGTGGCTGGGGCATTACACAACCCAAATGGCATTCGCCTGAATGCAAAGGTACCATAAGGGCAGGTAAATGTGGTCTTTTGTTGGTCTTCAGGGTGGATGGCAATTTGATTATACCCTGAATAACCATTAAGAAAACAATAAAATTTCTGACCTGATAACTTCTCGATGATCTGATCAATGAACGGTAAAGGGAAGTGGTCCTTCGAGGTAGCTGCATTCAGCTTCCTGTAATCAATGCATATTCTCCACCCAGTAACAGGTCGGGTGGCAATTTCTTCCCCTTTTTCGTTCATGACTATCTGAATCCCTGCTTTCTTGGGAACGGTCTGTGTTGGGCTTACCCAAGTGCTGTCAGAGATGGGATAAATGATACCCGCATCCAGCCACTTCAGAACTTCTTTCTTCACCACTTCTCTCATGTTCGGGTTAAGCCTTCTCTGGGCATCTCTTGTCGGTTTTGCTCCCTCCTCTGTTATGATTTTATGCATCACTATTGAGGGACTTATTCCTTTCAGGTCTGCAATAGTCCACCCAATTGCAGCCCGGTGTGCAACCAAAACTTCCATAAAAGCTTTCTCCTGTTCCTCAGTCAAACCTGCAGAAATAATAACAGGAAGAGTATCATTAGCACCAACAAAAGCATATTTTAGATGTTTAGGTAGTTCTTTAAGTTCTAATTGTGGTGGTGTCTCTAATGATGGTTTCAGCTTTGTGTCAATGTGATTTGGCAAACTCTCCACATGATAAGACCAGGGTGGTCTTCCTTCTCTCACTACCATCGCCTCCACCTTTGCATCCTCTTCCTCAAGTTCCTTGACTGTCTCAGAATATAACCTGCCAAACAAAGCACATTCTACCATGGACTCGTCCCCCTCATCATTAGGAATGTAAGGAGGAACGTGCCCGTCAATGATGTCTGCCATAAAGCATTCATCACTAACATTGGGGTAGAAACATTACCAAAAACACTTAACCGCATCTTGTGGTTACCAAAAGTCATATCCACAGTACCTGTCCTGCAATTAATCTGAGAGTCAGAAGTAGCTAAAAATGGTCTGCCAAGAATCACAGTCGGTTGCTTGGTTTTATCAACAGAAAATAATCAAGGACTAAGAAATCGACCGAATAATAAAACTCATTAACTTTCACAATCACATCTGACAATACTCCCCGGGGTAGTTTAGGAGTCAAATCAGCCAAAACCACAGTGGTATCAGCTTTCTTAAGTGGACCGAACTCATACTGGTCATACAAGCTCCCCGGTAGTATACTCACACTCGCTCCAAGATCCAAAAGGGCTCGTGTCATTTGAAAATCACCAACTTGAATTGAAATAATTGGTGCCCCTGGATCTTGTAATTTTTCAGGCAGAGTACCTGAAATTATTGCACTCACATCTGCTGGCATGTCAAGTTTCTTTGGAATTTTATGATTTCTTTTCTGAGTGCACATATCTTTCAGGTACTTTGCATATGCAGGAATTTGTTTAATTGCATCTAAAAGAGGTAGATTGATTTTAACTTGTTTGAAAACCTCCCACATTTCATCCGATTGTGGGCCTCTTTTATTGACTGTCTTTTTCTTACCAGGATCAATGAGAGCTGCAGGAAAAGGGATGGTATTACCCTCCACACCCTTTTCTACAACCTGGTTGGAATTATTGATCAAAACACTTTTATTTTTATTTTTTTCTTTTTCTAAAGCAGTGTTAGGTGTTTTGTTCAATTCAACAAATTCCTGTTCATCTTCACTATCATCACTACCCAAATCCTCCACCACACCCTCAACAAACTGTGGTGGAGTTCCCACTTTATTATCATAAACCTTACCATTGCGCAAAATACTTACCTGGTTGATTTGCACATTCCTCGCATTCCTTGAGCTTGATTGCTGGTGTTGAGGATTAATGGTGGTGTCACTTGGTAGCTTCCCTGGATCTCTCTTAGACATATCTGCTGCCAATTGCCCTACCTGCTTGGACAATGCTTCCACAGTCTTATCCCTCACTTCATTTTCTTTGCGCATTCCCTTGACCTCTTCTTGTACAGCTTTAATGGCATCGAAAATGGCACTCAGTTGATCATTACCTCCTCCTGATGTGCCTTGTTGATTTCCTCTCTGCTACTGACCACTCTGATTATAGGTATTCTTTGAGTAACCCCCTTGATTATATCCATACTGCCTGTTCTGAGACTGTTGTTGATTTCCTCCCTGCACATTAGAACCAGAAAAGTTAGGATTTAATTGATTATTAGGATTACCATACCTAAAGTTTGGGTGGTTTTTGAGCCCAGGATGATAGGTGTTGGAATTCATGTCATATTGCTTCCGTTCTCCATAAACTTGATTCACCTCTTCTGTATTCTCCAAAGGCCCCTGGCAATCTTGGGCTAGATGTCCCAACTCCCCACAATCAGTACATACCGAAAAAGCATTAGCCGCCTTTGCCTCACTACTCTTCCCCAAATTAAGTTGAGCTACCTGTTTTGCCAAGAGTAAATTTTGCTGCTTCAATTTCTCAATTCTTTCTTCAGCCTCATAGTCTGCTGCCTTGACAGATGATGGTCTCAGCTTCCTACATGATTGTGCCTGTCTCTTTGAAGTGGCACTCATCCTTTCCAAGTGTCCCCAATCCACAGCTTCAGTGTTAGTAAAGAATGTGCCATTGCTAATAGCAGTCAACCCCCTAACATCCTCTGGTGTCAATCCATCATAAAAAGCTTTTATTAGTTCCCATGTCTGAATCCCATGATGAGGACATTTTCTCAATAGCTCTTTGAATCTAGTAAAAGCCTCATGGAATGCTTCCCCCGAATTCTGTTGAAATCCTCTTATTGCATCCCGAGCCTCAGATGTTCTGCTCATGGTGTAATACTCTTTCAAGAAAATTTGTTGCATATCCTGCCAAGTGTATATACTACCTGGGGGTAGTGTAGCAAACCATTGCCTTGCCCTGTCCTTCAAGGTGAACTGAAACATCATTAACATTACCTGGTCCTTAGTAAACCCTGATCCTCCAATCATATTGCACACAGACTCAAATGCTGATATATGTAAGTAAGGCTCTTCAGATCTTTTTCCATAGAACTCAGGTAGATGACCCAAATATTGGGGTCTCACCTCAAATGCTCTCCCATTCCTGCCCACCGGTGTCACTACAGCTGAAGAATTTGGTACAATGACCGGCCTAAAATGACTATCAACCCCCTGAACCGGTGCCCTCTGACGTATCTGTGGGACGCCATCTACTAACTGTAACTCATCTCCTATCCCCATATTTCCAACATTAAATTGAGGAACCCCTTGTGGTGCTTGATTATTTCGGTATCCCTGAACACGGTTCCCCTGATTAACCCGCTGTGGTGGTTGCTGCTCATACTCCATGTCATGCCCATAATTACCATATCTCCCATCATACGGTTCCTGTTCGTCCTCTTGATCCCATTCAGAGTCCCAAGTATGCACACTTCCCTCATCATATCTATGTTGGTTCTGTTGTTGGTTGGGTGGGATAACTGCTAGTTGTGGACGGGGTTGGTTTCTTGGATTTTGTTGGTTTTGTTGTGGACGTGGGTTAGCAGCTTGAAAATACCCACCAGGTTGGAATTGTTGTTGTGGTTGTGGTGGGTTTGGAATGGGTTGGTTGGGTTGGTTTGGTAGAGCAGGTGGAATAAGATCATTTGGTTGGTTGGGTATTGGTTCATTTTGGCAATCCTGGTCAGCCATCTCAATAGCTGCTTCTTCAATTCTCTGAGCAACTGTTGAAGAACTTGATTGATTCTTTACTGCTGAACGAAAAACAACACGGTTTTGACGTGCTGTTTTCTCAATCTCTGGATCGAATAACAATGGAGATGATTTCTTGGAAAACCTAGTATGCATGCAACACAGAAGTCACCTGCACACACAAAAACAAGAAAACAAATAGAGTAATACTGAATGAAGAAGAGAATTAAAATACGGAAACAAATAACTAAAAAAACAATTTTTTTTTTGTTTTTTTGTTTTTTTTTAAATAAATAAACAAACAAACTAAACTAAACTAAACTAAACACTAAGCGCACGAACTCCCCGGCAACGGCGCCATTTTGATCGCGTGTCGAAGTGCTAATCAAAAACTAAATAAAAACTACTCCTTAGCTACAACTGACTGCAGTATAGGAAGTAGGGTTGTCGAACCTCAGGGAGTTTTGTGGAAAGTGCTAATTTACTAACTACTAATTAAATTAAAATTAACTAGAATAATTTTATGAACTTGAATGTAAAAGTGTTGCAGTGCTGCAAAACGAAGTGATAATAGAGTTTTATAAAAGACAATAATATGGAAAAACGGTCACTCCGGGTTTCGGATTCGGTAATTATCAACTGAATTATGTTAATACCCTACCTAGGAAATCACATAGATATGACTTTGTTTAAGTTGTTCAACCCAATTCAGCTATTATAACATTAATTGCAAAGTTAAATTAATCCTAGTGTAAGAAAACCAAGATACGATAACATAATGCAATAATACTAATCAACCAAACTGTCTAGATCAGTCAAACATACAATTAGACGCAAAAACCGTTAAGGTGTTCACAAAATCTAATCCAAGTAATGAGTATCAAACATAAAGCAATTGATAAAATAACCAAATCGTTCACCCGGAGAAACCGCAAGATGATTAGCCTTGCATCTTCATGATTTTCGCTTCAAGAATTGTTCTTAATCGTACGAGCATTAACCGGGATGAATGGATCTCTTCAAGATACTCAAAAGCCTCCTTTGAAGCTCTAAAAATCATCCCCCTTGTTGCCTCCACGAATTAGGGTTTGTATTGTGAGTTCTCCCCTTGAAAAATACCAAAAATCTAATAAAAAACCAATATTTCCGTCAGACATGTCCCCCACGCACCCTGGGGAGATCAGCCCTTCTCCTCATGGTGCATGAGGAGTGAATCAGCAACATGGACCTAATCAGCTTTGGGCTTGGCTTATTTCTTTCACTTGGGCTTCATTTTTCTTGGTCCATTTAGCTTAATTCTTCAACTAAAGATCATCATTGGTCCAATTCTTCATAACTCTTTAAAATAAACTTCTTTTATCTTCAACGCTCGAGCCCGAGTGTTCGGTTCCTGATATTATTTCTTCAATTCACGTCCTTTTTCACCGAACATCTAAAATCAATAAAAATTGCATAAATAATAACTAAAAATACTAAAAATATATACAACCTATAAAATTACCAAATACTCAAAACCATGCTATAAACTCCCTAAAAAAATAAATAAATGACTCGAAAAACTATTAAAATGCTAAGGAAAAATGCATGTGTTTTATAACACATCACATTCTACCAAGTGTTGTTCCTTCGGCCAACCGGGAGGTCAAAAGAAGGTTTATAGCGGTCGAAGGAGAGTCTTGTGTATTACATATCTACATTCGAGTCTGATATTGGAGGTCGAACCTAGGATTCCTACCTTCGAAACCATGCTATCACATCAGAGGTTGAACGAAGCTATTTTTAGGAAATTTTTCTAAGTGTTTGCATTTTGGACATCAAAGACAACATGTGGGGATTTCCTATGACACCAAGGCCATCAACAACACAACAACAGCACGTTCCGATGAATCCATGGGTTGTAGTTTTTCAAAAGGCGAACACTCAGTCATCTCAGCCGATTGACAACCTTGCCATGAGTAGTTCAATACCACCACCTGCTACTCAACCTCCACAGCAACCGACGACAGATTATTGGGGCGTTGCAGCAGCAACGGTACACTCTTAACTACGAATGCTGTTTCTACTCTAATAAATGATTTGTCTTCAGGTAGTGGAAATCGCCCTCCAAAGCTTATGGACATGGCAGAGTATAATCAGTGGCAAAAGAAGTTCAAGATACATCTTGAAGGTATGGGAATGGAAGGAACTGAGACATGACAGATGATTGCTAAGGGGTATGCTGCTCCGTATTTGGAGAATTCAGGTGAACCGATTCCACTTGATGGTTTATCTAAAGATGAGAAGAAGAAATTTGAAGTGGAGAAGAAGGCTTTCTCACAACTATCTCAAGCATTGACGACCGATCTACTTCATCAGTTTGGATCGTGTACTACTTCTAAGCAGCTTTGGGATATGTTGAAGAATAGGCACGATGGAAATGAAAAGACGAGGAGATTGAAGGTGGAGGAACTAAAGAGGGAATTTGAAAACTTTAGTTATGTTGGGAATGAGACTCTGAAGGAACTTATACCAAGATATTGTCATCTGTTGACCGAGTTGTCAAATTATGACATCAAGATTCCTATGTCTGAGTTGGTTGATAAGTTTGCTAATTCATTACCACCTTATTGGAATCAATACATTGAGGTATTGAAAGAGAAGGATTCTTATCAATACTGGACGATTAATGAGTTAATTCAGAAGTTAGAAAACAAGGAGTTGAGGAGAAGAGGAAAGCTAGACGATCACAATTTCCACAAAATCCGGAATTGTATCATGCTTCTTCATCCACTTCTGTGTCCAGTTCAAGTGTGGCAGGTAATGTTGCGCCACATATAGCTTGTGTTTCGAGTGTCATTGAACCTCCAAGACAACCAATTAACTATCTTGCATAAACTTCAACCTATCTACCTAACTACACCACAAATTCTTACAGTCCACCACAACCTCAAATGTCCACCGCATGTTGCACATCTAACACACCTCAACAACAACCATACGTTCCCACAACAACACAAGCTTCTTCAAGCCAAAGTCCGGCCGTGTTGGAAACTTCCAACATGAATAATGTCCCAGTAGAAGTTGCTCAACAACACATTTCTTTGGTTTCAGCAATGGTTGCATCTTATAACAAACTTGTGGCAAGTCAGATTGGGAATAATAATCTGACTAATGAAGATTATGCTCAGATTGATAAGGAGGAGATGGAATTAATTGATATTCAATGGGCATTCGCCAATGTGATGAGAAGGGCTACAGAGTTTATTGAGAAAACCGGTAGAACTGATTTGGCAACCTCACCTAATACCACATATGGCATCAACAAGGCCAAAGTTACATGTTTCAACTGTAGTGGTCGAGGTCATTATAAGAGAGAATGCACACAACCGATGCAACAAGGTAATCGAAACCCATGTAACTCGAACTATCAAAATCGTCAAGCACAAAATCAGGTAACCTACTAGAGCTAAAACAACAACACCTATCCACAACAAAATAATTTCCAAAACCGGCAAAACACCTCAAATAATACCTCTACTAGACAAACAACTACACCCAATCAAACTCAAACTCAAACTCCAAATAACCCAACCAGAACCATTATTTCTATTTCCACACCAAATAGCCAAATCAAACAGAAACCCAAAATCAGGCTTTGGTGATACAAAAGGATGAGGTTTATGACTAGACATGGATGCAATTGGGAGTTGAGGAGATTACCACTAGGAATGTAGCATGTTTTGCTAATGAGATGGATATCGAGGAGCCGGTGATAGCTGAAGAAGTTTTGGATTCTGAGAAGGTGTCTGAGGTGGTAATTGAGGAGATACTCGATGATACTCAGGTTTCTGTTACTAAGCAGGTTGAAGAGCTTACTGATGATAAGGTTTCAGGAACTGTTATTGATTCTGTTACTGAAGTTCCTGATGAACCTGAATCTGTTTATTCCGACTCTGAGAGTGAAGCTGATTCGGAAGCGAGTGCTAATTCTTTGGATGATGATATTTATCAGCTGCTAGCCGAAGCAGATTTCTTGATGACCAGGAAATCATGTATTGTGGATGACACCTTCATAGAGATTGACTACTCAAAGTTTTTTGCTGGGAAGGAGGCTCATTTTGCGCTTATGGCTATGACTGATGCACCAAAACCGGTAAGTTCTGATTCTACTATTGATATGAATAGTGACAAGTATTGTGCTACATGCGATAGATTAACTAAGGAAAACAAGCAACTCAGGGTTAACCTTGAGAGTGCTAGAATCAACATTCAATCTCATCGTAAGGATTCATATGGGTTCAACAAAACACTTGAAGGGTATAAAAAGGACATTTCTGAATTAAAGAAAACCCTTGCTTTAAAACAGCTCGCCATTAACAATTACATAAATGAACTTGAAAAACACTAAATTGGAAATGGCAACTGTCAAGTGTTTTGCTGAGAAGGTCAATAAGAAGTTAGAAAGCTATAAACACATAGCTTATGTTGTTGACCACATCATTGAAGAACCATCACAGTCCGGTAGTATCAACCACAAATCTGTTCCTTCTCCAGTGTTGTTTGAGAATCATAACTTCAACACAGTAACACCGGGGAGTTAGTTAAATTGGACTCCACATCAGACAATGAATCTAATACTTCATGTATTGGAGATCCACATTCTGATGTGAGACCGATACTTGGACTAAATGATGAGGGGGTGGTTCCAGTGACTGATAATTCAGACACTGAAGATGAGAAACCAAAAGAAGGTAGTGATATTCCTTTGGAAAATCACATTATCACTAATGAACCAGTTTCACCTTCTCAGTTTTCTCATCCTCAGGCTAATGCACACAGAAAGAATCAATCAGTTACTAACAATGTGAAAAAGATTGAGAAAAATGATTCGGTTAACAAACCCGCCAAAGTTTTCTATCGAATGGAAGGATCCGATAAGATCATCTCTGTAGATGCATTATTGCGACTAATGCTTTGGATTGGTAAAATAAAGTGTTTTGATGTTTATCGAGAGGTCGAAGGTGGATATTATATGGTAGAAGGAAGAATAGTTTTGGTCGAAGGAAGAGGATTCAAGACAGAGACAGGTTCGAGCTATGCCGAAGGTCGAAGGTGCTCATTCGACCTCATCGTGAGGTCAAATGTAGATTAGTATATAAGCTCGACATTTTGTTAACTTTATAACTTTTGCCATTTTGAGTCTTGTGTCCAGTCTAGAATCTCTCTCTAGGTTTTGTTCTTCCTGATCTTGATTTATAAACTTGTAATCTCAATTGTAAACATCTTAATCAAGTTATTAATGAGAATGAGTATTGAAAAGGTACTTTTGTGTGTTTGATTCGATCCGTATCGTATTGTAAACAATCTAGGGTTTCCGCACCTGGATTTGTTAGACTTGTATGATCACCTAAACGTTTTTGACAAAACCAATCCTCCTACAAAGTGGCGGGATTCGATTTTGAGATTTGATAAAAATATTTTGAGATTTGGTAAAAATTTTAGATTTCCATCTGTTCATTCGCCCCTTCGGTGGGTCGAAGGTGCAAATGAGGCTACATTCGAACCTCTTATTTCGGTCGAATGAGAGTGTTTAAATGAAAATATTTCATTCGAGCCCTTTAGTTTTTCATTTGAGCCTTTCAGTAGGGTCGAAGGAAGCTAAAGCTTTTCATTCGAACCCGAATATAGGTCGAAGGTAGACTCCTATATATACCAGTTTCTCCTTCGAACCTTCATTCTGAAAAAATTTCAAAATTCTGATTTGGGGAGGGAATTTTCATCTTGATTTTTAGATCATACCACTGTGTTCCTAAGCTTGTACTGATCATTTTAACACCAAATTTATAGGTAATGAATGGATAATCAGCTCAGAATCATTGATATTGTGTCTAGAACCCTTGGACCATGAATTGACCATTGAAACAGATTGTTTTGATAAAATTGTTCATTGCAAATCAGTTGTCGTTAGTTTTAGGGGGAGAGTATACCAAAATCTAGACTAATAACTGTTTAATCAACCTAATCGATTGTTTAAAACCTATGAAACCTAGATTTTGATTAAAAACCAACGAAAATTGATTGAAAATTGAAATTGATTGTTTGGTTTTGATAATCGGCCATATTAGATGGTATTCAAACAAAATATTGATGTTTAAATGGACTGAAATTGATTTTGATGATTTCTGATTTAGAACAGTCACATTCGACCTATTTCAGAGGGTCGAATGCAGCTGAAAACGGTTGAAGGTAGGATTTTGGTCGAATGAACAAGTTTTTCAAAACATTTCCACATTCGAACCAATTTTGTACATTCGAACCTCAGAATTTCTTCATTAGAACCCACGTTAGGGTCGAATGAAGATCTTGTGACCAAATTTCAAATTTTGTCCGATTTTGACGAATTTTCATGTTTTTGTTTTGCAGTTTTCAAATGGCTGAACAACAGAATCCGGAAAAACAGGTCGCTGAACAAGAGAAACCAAAGGAGTTGATATTTGAAGCAGATCACAACTGATGTGCTTATATTGGTGAGGTTAAACAACATGAAGCCTTTGCTGGAATCGTAGAATTTCTCAGACGTTGCAAAGTGGTGTATGAAATTGCTACTCCAGTTTCGATTTACAGAGATCATCAAGTTGAATTCTGGAAGAACATTGTCATAGATTTTTGGGAGAACAAGACGGCAATTAGAAGTAAAATTCATGGAGAATTGGTGTTAGTCACTGAAGAGGATATTCGGGAAGCACTTATTTTGAGAGATTCTCCTACAGATCCAAGGAAATTGTCATGGATTGATAAGAGATTATGCTTTCTCAGGATGAAATACAACGGTCCTATCACTGATGGTTTACTGCACAAGGCGAAGCTGTGTCCACAGTTCAAGTATCTTGCACATGTAATTCTACATGTTTTCAGACCAGTTCGTGGCGGGTATGATGTGATGAGGAGCAGTAATAGTTCATTGTGGGTTGCTTTGATATTAAACAAACCATTCAACGTGTTTGGGATGATTTTTGATCATATGCTTGAAGTGCTGAAAGGATTGAAGGTTGATAAGTTTTTGATGTACCCAAGGTTTCTACAAATGATCTTTGAAAAGAAGTATTCAAATCTGAGGAAAGATCAGACACAGGTTTTGGTTCAGCATCACATGAAGTTGAGTACGCTAAGCAGAATGAAAGCGTATAAGGGTGTTCCAGAGAATGAGAGACCACCTCACAGGAATCTATTTGGTCATCTGATTAATCCAGGTTACAAGGATCCAGGTGAGAACAAAGCTAGAAATGATGGTAGTGAGTGTGCTGCTGATAATTCATTACATGCAGTTGATCCTGAATCTAAAAGAAAGAGACAGGTTATCAACACGGGTGCAAAGTCTAGAAAGGGAAAGGCTAAGGTTGTTGAAGAATTCGCACCAAAATGACATAAAACCATGGCTAAAAAGAAAAAGTCTGGTAAAGGGAAAACTTTATTGATTGATGAGGAGTCTGTTGATTCTGAAGAGACTCATGACAATGAGGAATGGGATTCCGGTGCTGAAACAGTCAAGACCACCAAGCCCAAGGCCACTGAGGCTGGTGAGATTGAAAGTTTGAATAAGTCGATTGACGAGCAACAACAGGAGTCCAATCATAGTTGAAGAAGATGAGATGGGATTGGAAAATCTAGATTGTGTTGGATCTCCTGTTGCTGTAGGAAAGATTCATAAGCCGAAGTTCAAGTCAATGGCTAAGAAGTCTAATCCTAAACAGAAGAGAGATAGGGAGATTGAGATATTGGTTGCAGGAAAGAAAGTTCCTGATATTGGAAGTTCGAAAGCTGCTACACCTGTGACATCCCCAGTAGCAAAGAAATCAAAGAAATCTACTGTAGATACATCAGTGAATCCTTCTGCAGATTTTGAAGCTACGTTGGAAAGTTTATTGAATAAGTTTAGAAAGAAGAAATCTCCTGTTGCTGAAACTTCTACACCACAGGTTATTGTTTCTGGAGACGTGATGGAAGCAGTGAACCAAAAGATTGCAGATATGATGAAACTGTTCAACCAGCAACAGCAAGAAATAGAAAAGATGAAGTAAAACGAGAAGAATATGTTAGAGGTTGTCGTATCTTCTCAAGAAAGTCAAGAAGTATTTGAAGCGAAGATTAAACAACTTCAGGAAGAGAATCAGAAGTTATTATTGCATGAACAGAGAAATACTAGAAGAATAATAACTTAAGGATTGAAAACAAGAAGATGAGAACGAACAATAAGAGTATGAGGAAGCTTATTGATGATTTATATGAGAAAGCTCCACAATTGAAAGATGGAGAAGAGGATAAAGAACCAGAGGAAGAACAGGTTGATTTTGAACCATCTGATTCAGAAAAAGATGAAAATGAGGATGATGATGATGTTGGTGATGATCTTGAGAAAAAGAAAAATGGTTCTGGTGATGATAGTTCTGAAGATGATGATGATGATACGGATAAGTATCGATATGAGAAGAGGGAATCTGATAAGCAAGATGCAGGTGAAGGATTTTATGGTATTTATTATATTTTGTTCTTAACACATTACAATTTATTAGTGAGCTTAATATTTTGAGTTCCAAATTTGTATCAAGGCTCCTGAGTTCAATGTTAAAACCACACAAGAAGGGATCTACATATAACGAATGTGCCTCAAAGGGAGGCATGAAGCAATTAGAGACAAAAACACACTGAAAAAATATATTTTTTTTATATATGTTTTGTTAAACTATATTTAATTACTTTGAATCTTAATGTCGATTTGCATTCCCTACAATAAATACGTTATTATTTACTTCATTTCATTATTTGTTTTTAAATCATGTCAAATTAAACATTTGTTGATCGATATATCCATTATTGCTTACGTTAAACCCTTTTGAAGATATTAGATAACAACAATGTCTAATTATTATTATTATTTTCTAAATATTATAATTAGGAACATGATTAAAGCCATCGACGACTATGAAGGCGGCAGCCAGCTGCCACACAATAAGCACCAAACACCATCACAAAACCACCATACACTACTATGAGTTGGGGAGAACTGAAGATTCGATTCCAAGGGTCTGAATGTAAGAAATTCAACGTGTATTTTTATATTGAATTGATTATATCAATATTTTATTATTCAAATTAGTTATTGGTTTTAAAATTATTGATCAATGGTATATACTGATCATGTAAGTTTATGTGCGGCTCGTTGGTTTTAAGATCGATATTTTTTTCAACATACAGTGAAACTATAGAATTGTTTCTAATTGGTAATAGTCCAATTACAGAACTTCATAATTTTAGCATTAGCTTTACTGTGTTAGATCATTGAAAGTTATGTGTCGATCGCTTAATCATATAAAGTTGTCGAGTTTGCTGGTTTTGTTCAATAGTGCGACTAGTTATAAAACTGACTTAGTACATCATTAATCTTAATCTTTTTGTATTTGATTTTTATTTGATAACTTTGTATCAGTTTCTGTTTTACAATTATAGATCCAACTTATGTGCTGATCACCCCAATCCTGTATCTTTGATTTTCTGGTTTAAACTATTTGTTTGCAAATGCCGTGGGTTCCGGTGTATAAACTAGTTATTATATAAACGTATTGTATCGGTAATATCGTTTACTTAACTCTTTCTCGTCTGGAGAAAGGATTTCCAATTATCATTTTACAGAATCATCTTAAAAAACACCAATTGTAAACAGAATCACATGCAGTCAGTGTAATGATCCGTTTTAACATTTTGATTTTGTTTTCACATTATGTTTATGAATTTCTCATCTTATACATTATTTCATAAATATTCAGACTAGCATTCCCATAACCACATCCCTCGAAACTTCAATCATGTGGTCTCGTAAAGGTACACACAACTAGTTCACTTTGTACGAATACATAAAAAAAAACCCTCTTAATAATGATATTTTTGCGTAAATTATATGGATAGCTAAGTTTTAGCATCATTATTTTGATTTCGATACACATATTATAGATACTTTTCCTATAACCTTTTTATTTATTTATTTATTTATTTTTTCATTATTTTATATCACGTGTTATGATAGAACAATTCAACTTTCAAACCGTTGAATCATATCTTTCTACGCACGAATGTTAAACAAAGTGTGATCGTCTTTACACAAGTAAAATGTAACAATTTTCCATACAAGCATATAATTTTCTAGTAAAAATTGAAATATCAAAGCCACCGACACTACAATGCAAAAGCGGCATACAACCTCCGTTGTTTATACAATCAAACATCTTGCAAATTTCAACAATTATTTAATATCCTATCATTTTCAAATATTTAATTTACTAGCAGATTACCCCGGGAAGATCCCGGAGTTGAAAAATCTAAAACCTAATCAACTAAACAATCACTTAATTAAGTTACAACAGTTTAAAAACTTATCACATCATTCATATCTCTCTAATCTCCCATATTCAATAATTGCATGTTTATAGAATTCTAACCATTCCCATATTCCCTCACCTATAACCTAATCAACTAAACAATCACTAAACTACCTTTTACAAATGTTAAACAAACACAACATACTCAAAATTACTCTATTTTCTAAGTTTATTACTATTCAGATTTCAAATCAAATCAATGAACTTCATTACATACTATATGTTAAATATTTGGATTTCAGCTGAATTAATGCGACCCTTTATGTAATTAGGTTAATGAAATAAAATGCATTAAAAATAGATGACTATCACAACTTACAAAATATGACTCGCCTTTTACTGATCTCAAATCCCATAATCCTAGATTGACGCCCGAAATCGCAGGTAAATGCTGCGTGACCAAACCCTAAACATTATATCATAAAAAAAAGCATAGACGTATACTCATAAAGGGGAATCCAAAAGGCATTGAAAACATACTATCATGGAGGCCTCCATTGAAATTGCTGCAACAACAAAGACAACGACTATAAGAAAAGATTTATCCAACAAAACATGCTAGAAAAAACTGACAAAGTATTAGACCAACCTTTGATTGAGAAAGAGTACACATTAATTGTTGGAACCACAATGAGGATACGATAAGCAAACCCCTAATCTGAACCAAAACCAAAATCAGAACTCAAATATTCTATATACGAACAGAATCGGAACTCAAATCAAAACCAAAAACAAAATCGGAATTCAAATAATCAAATCTTCTATAGATTGTCAGTGACGCATTGCACTCTTACAACTATTAACTAATAAGTTGTACATATCACAAACTTAAAAAATTAAACATATGAACAAATCAATCATAATCTACAATCGAGAAATTCTCTGTGTTAATAACTTCAAATACTTCACATAGTTTCCTTCACAATAAATAAAACTAAAATACAATAAAATAATTAATTAAAATAATAAAAGATAATAATATGTTATCACTTAAGTTGATGATAGATCAACCAATAGTGACATCTGCCTTCTTGACTTTCTTAACTCTTTCGCCGGAAGTAACATCTCCGGCCAAAACACTATTTCCGCAACAACCTCCGCAGGAACAAACATTGCATCAAACACCACCATCAAATCAACGGAAATTCTCAAAAAATTCGCCGCCTCTCTCTTATTACCAACGCGAACCAATCGCGGTTTTCGCGGTGCCCGCGGACACTTCACGGGTTAATCGCCAATGGATGATTTTGGTGGTGAAAATTATTCATCGTCGGCAACCTTTAAACCTAGGTTTCCTAAGAAGAAAATATTAAGGAGATGAAGGATTGGAGAGAGAGAACGAGAGATAGAGAGAGGAGCTAGGGTTTGGGTTTGTAAAAGAGTGAATAAGATGAGGATAACCTAATTAGGGTTTTATCTATAATTTTTAATTTATTAAAAAAGAGTCAGGTTATTTACACAATATCAAAAAGGAAGTTTGCACAGCCCTCTACGGCCCGTAGAGGGCTCTACGGGCCGTATAGGGGGTCAGTGTAATAAATGCTCAACCCTCTACGGCCCGTAAAGCCCTCTACGGGCCGTAGAGGTGGGTTGGTCGAGTGCATTTAAACCCTAGACGGCCCGTAGAGGGCTCTACGGCCCGTAGGCAGTACGAGGTACGAGGTCATTGAATGAAGTGTCTGACATTCAGTGTGTCAGTCTGAAAAAGCTAACCCTCTACGGGCCGTAGAGGGCTATACGGCCCGTAGAAAACCTGGTTGTTGGGAGCATTAAACCCTATACGGCCCGTATAGGCCTCTACGGGCCGTAGAGGTCCAGATATATTCTTCTTCCTTGTCTTCTTTCTTCAGTTAACGAAAGAAAATTTAAAAACGCGGTGCACAAAAATCCGATCGATTCCAAGCTACCACGATGTCTTCGGGTCACTACGGTAATGTTTCGGATGAATGGGAGCATTCGTTTAGCCTATCTCACGTCTCGGAAAGCCTTTTCGGAGCCGTGGTGGAACGTGGTGAGGAGGAGGTTAGCTCCGTTGTTCGCTATGGTGACGGGAATGCACTACCCGATTTGAACCTGCTGCCCGATTTGAACCAGGAGTACGTAGAAGAACCGGGGTCATTTTACTTGCCTCCGCCAAGTCATCCACAGTACGAGGGAGGTGATAACGGTGGCGAGGAACCTGTCCCGGATGTTTCGTACGAAACGAATCAGGTGTGTTTATGAATTTGCACTTGTTTATAATTTAGACCCGTGTATATTTAGACTCGTATATTTAGGGTTTGTGAGATATTTAGACCCGTGTACATATTTAGACTCGTATATTTAGTCCCGTACCTAAATTTGTTTTAGGGTTTGTGAGATTTGAACTCGTATATATATTCGTTGTTATTTGAACTCGTAGGGTTTGTGAGATTTGAACTCGTATATATTAGTTGTTATTTGAACTCGTAGGGTTTGTGAGATTTGAACTCGTAGGGTTTGTGAGATTTGAACTCGTATATATTAGTTGCTATTTGAAGTCGTATATAAATTTTGCAGGTATTCAGGTCTCTTAAAGACCTCAAAGAGTGGGTTTATCAAAGAGCAAAAGAAAATGGTTACATTACCGTATTCGGACGTACTGTTTCTGAAGGCAAGGGGCCGAATAGGAGGGTAACATCGGCATGGATACGATGTGACCGTAGTGGCGTACATCATAGTGTAGCCACGGTTCGAAAGACGGGCAGTAAAAAATGTAATTGCCCGTTTCAACTAATAGGGAGATACCACTCCGGCCACGATGGTTATATTTTGGAGGTCCAAAACCAAACACATAATCACAAACCTTTCCAACACATCGAGGGTCACGCGTATGCTAGGAGGCTGGGTCCGGCCGAGTTAAAATTGGTGGATACACTTTATTTTCAAAATGTTACGCCAGTAGACATACATTCGGCCGTTAGAAAACAAAACCCGGATAGTCCCTGCATCTTAAGAGACATACATAACACAATAACCAAGGTTAAGCATTTGTTATACGGCGGCAGGACTCAAATGCAGGTATTATTATTATTATTATTATTATTATTATTATTATTATTATTATTATTACTTCTTTATTATTATTTTTTAATTATTATTATTGCTATGCAGGTACTCGAAGCCACATTGGTGGAAAAAAAATTTGTTTACTTCACCCGGAGGAATGACTCGACAAATGCGATCGAGGATATTTTGTTTGTCCATCCCACCTCGCACAGGTTATGGCGTGCGTTCCCGCATGTGCTGATGATTGATGCGACCTACAAAACGAACGAGTATAAACTTCCGTTTGTTCAAGTTGTGGGTATGACATCAACATCCAAGTCGTTTTGTGTCGCCCATGCATTCATCTCCGGTGAAAAAAGGATAACTACCTATGGGTGCTACAAAGGCTTAAAGAGTTGCTAGAAGATAGTACGGAGCCCCGTGCTATAGTAACTGATTGTGAGAAAGCCTTGATGAATGCATGCGACATTGTATTTCCAGCAGCTTCGAAGTTGTTATGCAGGTATACATATTATTATTATTATTATTATTATTATTATTATTAATTATTTTTATTATTATTTTTTATTATTATTATTATACATTCAGGTATTACATTCAACGAAATATATTGAAGCACTGCAGACAAGCCTTTGGAAATGCAGATTGGGAAATATTCGTGAAATCTTTTAAGCGATTATGTAGATCTTCATCTCCGGAATTTTATAGTCTCTGGTTAGACCGATTCTACAAACGACTATGTCAGGACGAACGAGCTGGTACATATTTTATTAATTTAGTTTAAAACGCATACATACACACAATAACAAATATCTTTTTTCTATCTTTTACAGGTGTTTTTGAATATATAGACCGGGTCTGGCTCCGTGACTACAAAGAAAGGTTTGTTTCTGCATGGACAGACACAAACTACAACTTTGGTCAGTATACGACCAACAGAGTTGAGAGCCAGCATGCAAGGTTTAAGATGCACATTAAGGGGGCTAACAACTCACTCCACAAACTTGTGATGATTGTAGACGATGTTGTAACGTCACAAGAGAGGGCAATAAACCACTCGTTTGAAGAGAGTTTATCTGTGAAAAAGGTGCACCATGACATACCTCTTTTTGAGGACCTACTCGGTAAAGTTTCCCATGCAGCGATCGAGAAGTTGATAAAAGAGATAAAAAATATAGAGAGGTTGAAGGAACGAAAAATGAGTTGTGGTCACCAGCTTTTCACGAGTTCTGGGTTGCCGTGTGCATGTCAATTAGATTCGTATATAAATAAAGGTAATACCATTACTTTATTATTATTATTATTATTATTATTACTACTACTACTACAACTATTATGTTTATGTTTATGTTTATTGAATACAGGAATAAAAATACAGCTGTCCGAAATAGACGTATTCTGGACACGACTGAATTACGAACCGGAAGTAGTATGGGGGGAACGTGACCTTGCGAGTGAGTGGGAGATAGTCAAAGAGACACTGATGTCTCAATCACCACGCGTTCAAAGAAATATGTTGTCAAAAATAAAGTCGGTGGTAAATCCAAGTATGACTGACACTCAACCTCCTGAGGTACAAAAGAATACTCGCGGGCGCCCAACTACAAAATTAAAGAAAAAAAAACAGCAGGAGGATGCGCAAGAAGATGTTAGTATTATTATTATTATTATTATTATTATTATTATTATTATTATTATTATTATTATTATTATTATTATTATTATTATTATCCATTGTAGGAAGACGAGCCTGTTAGAAGACGTAGGCCATCAGACCCGGGTAAAGATAAAATGAGAGTGTGTAGCAAAAAGTATCCACTCTTAGTAGGGGACAGGTACATAAATAACTATTTATACATACATACATATGTACACATCCCCTAATCATGATTTCCCAATGTTTGGCGGTGACAGGTATAAATTTGTGCTTAGACAATTTAAGCATCAGATTGATCCCCTTTATCGACGGTTTGTCACGCATATTCAAAATGTTCAGCCAGACGGTAACTGTGGGTTCCGATCTGTAGCTTTGGCTTTGGATATGGAGGAGGAAGACTGGGATTTGATCTGCCACCTTCTTAAAGAAGAGATGATGGGTCAATACCGTGAGGATTGGTACGAGATTTTGAACCAATTCGACGATAACGGTTTCGCCCGCATATACTCGTCCTTAGATTGGACGGGAGTCGGGAACACACCTAATTCAAAGTGGATGGAGATGCCTTTGACTGGATTAGTGATTGCTCAGGCATTTGGTGTGGTCCTTCAATTCTTCAGTCCTCTTGGAACGAGCACATTCTTCCCTATTCACAAGCATCCTCAAAGCGTGCCAGAACATCGGGTCATTTCGATGGCCTTCGTGAACGGCAACCACTTCATCATGCTAAAGCTAACAGACGACGCTCCGATGCCTTATCCGAATGGAACATGGAGGCGTTGGGTAGATGTAAATCACAACCCATGGTTAGCACTATACAGGGATCGTCTTGATGAGGGGCGTAGGCTATCTCAAAGAGATCCAGAGTTGTTTGACCTAACAGGCTGTCCTGATTCTTCTGATAGTTCGGTGTAAATTTGTTTTTATAATGTATAATGATTTATTAAATACATTTTTTATTTTTTATTATTATTTTACATATACAATATGAAATGAAAACGTTATTTTATAAAAAAAACCTATACCACCTAATTAAAACTAACAAAATTTAAAAAAAAACAAAACTTGTATTGGGCCGTAGAGGGCCCTATGGGCCGTAGGTAAGATTTATCTACGGGTCGTAGGGCCCTCTACGACCCGTAGGCTTCTGGGACATGCTCGTAGACACCATCTATGGCTCGTAGAGGCCATTGAGCCTACGAGCCGTAGGCAAAATCTTTTGATTTCTAAAAACTTTGTAAAGTTTATAAAAAGTTAATCAGTAGTTTTTTAAAAAAAATTGGAGTCTACGACCCGTATAGGTCCCTACGGGCCGTAGACGAGGATTTTTTTAAAAAAAATTTGGTTTTCAGTGATATGTTATATATAAAATTTCTGGATAATATTCCAGCGAACTGGTAGCCCAGATGGTTTGTGTGTGTGTGTATAACGTGTGTTTGATAAAGTGCCCGGGTTCGATCCTTGTCCCAACCATTTTTTTTATAGTTATCTACGACCCGTAGAGACCTATACGGGTCGTAGGTAAGTTTTTAAAACCCATTTGAACAGACGATCTGTTCATTACTCACAAAACAAAGAAAAAACCCAACCCTAACCCCCCTCTGCCCCCTTTCAACTGCTATCGCCACCACCACCCTAAACCACCACCACCACCCTAAACCACCACCACCACGACCGGCCCACCACTGCAACCACCACCACCACCCGAATCCGACCACCAAAACCCTAATTTCAACCCGGATCCATCCCCCATTTTCGAAACAGGTTATTTTTTTTTCAGTTAATTATAATTAGTTTTTATGTTTTAATTAGTTAATTGTTGTACATTATTGTTGATGGTTGTAGATAATTGTTAGATTTTAGTTTTTTTTTTTTCATTTTTTTTCAGTTTTTTTCAGATTTAGGGGTTTAGGGGTCGTGGTGGTGGTTTGTTGATTGGGTTTGTTGTTGATTGTTGTTGATTGGGTTTAGCGAGTATAATGTTATTAGTTTTGGCGATTCTTTTGAATCGCCAAAAACTATATAGTTTTGGCGATTCTTTTGAATCGCCAAAAACTATATAGTTTTGGCGTTTCTTTTGAATCGCCAAAACTATATTAGTTTTGGCGATTCATCGCCAAAACTAATATAGTTTTGGTGATTCTTTTGAAACGCCAAAACTATATTAGTTTTGGCGTTTCTTTTGAATCGCCAAAACTATATTAGTTTTGGCGATTCTTTTGAATCGCCAAAAACTATATGGTTTTGGCGATTCATTTGAATCGTCAAAACTATATTAGTTTTGGCGATTCTTTTGAATCGCCAAAAACTATATAGTTTTGGCGATTCTTTTGAAACGCCAAAACTATATTAGTTTTGGCGATTCTTTTGAATCGCCAAAACTATATTATTTTTGGCGATTCCTTTGAATAGCCAAAAACTATATAGTTTTGGCGATTCTTTTGAAACGCCAAAACTATATTAGTTTTGGCGATTCTTTTGAATCGACAAAACTATATTAGTTTTGGCGATTCTTTTGAATCGCCAAAAACTATATAGTTTTGGCGTTTCTTTTGAATCGCCAAAACTATATAGTTTTGGCGATTCTTTTGAAACACCTTAATTATAGAAACGCCCTAACTAACTATATATTCTTTGATTTTGCAGTTATGGCAGATTTTCTAGACGAGCACTACATGGGCGAGGAGGAGGAGGAGCAGCAGCAGGAGGAGGATGAGGCCGCGGTGCAGGCGGGGGCTGCCATGGCAGGGGGTGACTTGTCAGGCTATGATCATTGCAGTTTTCTGCGAGTCGATTACCCGGGTGCAAGATTTCATAGGTTGAGGAAGAATAAGATTGTGCCGGCGCGTGGGATTTCTTGGGACGCGCTTCGGGCGTGTAGGGGTGCTGAGGCGATTGCCCGACAGTGGATCCCGGAAGGGAGCCCACTGGACAGGTTTTTCGACGACTTTTGCGCGCCGTCCCATAGGCCGTTGGTGATAGAGTTTCTATCCACCTTTCGGTTTCGCCCGCCCGGTGCCGGATCGTCGGACGCCGGATCGTCGGGCGCCGGATCGTCAGGCCGCCCACCGAGGGATATTGAGTTTTCCATACTCGGCGTTGAGTATGGTTATTCTCTAGATGAGTGGGCTACGCACATCCGGTGGTACACTCGCGACGACCTTGTAGAGGTATTAATATTATTTTTATTTTTATTATTATTATTTTTGTTTTTGTTCTTATTCGAAATGTTAATGTTAATGTTAATGTTCAGGATGTCTACACTAGGGCGGTGACTACTGTCGCTGATGACGTCCTCTATGCGTGGTGGCCCACCATTGGCGGTCCCGAGTTCGGCAACCCGGCACAGAAGTATTATTATTATTATTATTATTATTATTATTATTATTATTATTATTATTATTATCATCATCATCATCATTATTATTATTTTTCAATATCTTTGTTCTGATTATTATTACTATTATTATGCTGTGCAGGGAGAGGTGTGACAGGGCATCCAACATTCGTCACCCCGTAGTTCGTTACATTCACCGTTGCATTACTTATTCCCTAACGGCACGGGGGAATAGTAACGAGCGGGTGACGAAGACGGACCTGATGTACCTGCATTGCATACTCACCGGCAGGCCGATTGCCTTGCATCGGGTCATGGCCGAGTTTTTTGCCTCCTTCCCCCATAAGCCGTTGAAGGGAGGCATCCCATGCGGGGGGCTCATCAGCAGGATTGCTGAGCGCTGCGATGCCGTGAAGTATTACGGTTATGTTAACCGTAATCGGTTTCCGTCACTACCGCCCAGGTATTTCGGTTATTAATGTTATTATTATTATTATTATTATTATTAATGTTAATGTTTTTGAGTTTCTTTCAGCCCAATAGGTCTACAAACGATGAAGGCTATGCTTTGTGCGGCGAAGAAGGCGAAGACGCCGGATCATGATGAGTTCCACTATCTGATTGGTCCCGGTGGCGTGGAGTTTGTGCATGAGCCGTTAGTACATCAGGGCCTTAGAGGTATTATTATTATTATTATTATTATTATTATTATTATTATTATTATACTTATTATTATTATTATTATTATTATTATTATTATTATTATTATTATTATTATTTGGGAAACTTGTAGACAACTTGTGTTGTCTGGTTTGCCTAAAAACAAGGGAAACTCTGCCCAATTTTTTTATAAAATCCTGGAATATTATTATTATTTATTAATTATTTATTGTTATCCATTGCAGGTGATGCTGTGGAGGTCGGGTTGCAGTTTGTGCATGAGCAGGAGGGGGGCGGTCTTAGGGACGTCGAGATGCCTCAGCAGCAGCCTGAGGACGTGCAGATACCGGCGCGCGTTTATCACTCCCTTAGGTTGCCTGCTGATGTTAGGGCGGACGTTCGTGCGGCTGCCGAGGAGGTTGTCGAGATGCGTGCGTGGCGTCAGCAGATGGACACCTGGCGTCAGCAGCAGGACACCTGGCGTCAGCAGCAGAACACCTGGCGTCAGCAGCAGGACACCGATACGCATCAGTGGCGTGATCGGCAGGACGACGCGATGCGCTGGTTGATTGCTGGCCAGCAGGATATGTATCGCCACCTAGGCATGCAGGCTCGTGTCCCACCGACTTTAGGGACCAGCACGCACGAGCCCGTGACGTCCTCCCAGCAGCCCGACACGTCTTCGCAGCAGCCCGGGACCGCGCCGCCGACTGACTCTACGATGTTTTATTTCTGATCATCTTATGTATTTAAACAATCTTTATTTTGAACGCTTCTGTTAACTTTTAGTTTTATTTTGTTGCGTATATAAACGATTAGTTTTATTTTGAACGTTTCTGTTAACGTTTATTTTACACGCTTATCGAGACGACGTTGGTTTATATTGGTTTATGTTATAAACAATTGTGTTCACGTTTTACATGCTTGTGTTAATGTATTACACGCTCGGGATTAATTATTACATAATTAAAATGATTTTAAAAAAAAACCCTATCTACGGGTCGTATAGACCTATACGGGCCGTAGAGGCTGCCTAAGACTGGTTTATGTTATATTAAAACTTTCCAACTAAGAAACCAGCGAACTGGTAGCCCAGATGGTCCCCATATGCTTAATAAGACTTTGTGTGTGTGTTTGTGTGATAATGTGCCTAAGATCGAACCTCGTCCCAAACGTTTTTGGTTTTTTTTTTGTCTACGACCCGTAGAGGCCTATACGAGCCGTAGGCACCATAAAACATCAACCTTCTCCTTCTTCATTCTCAAAAATAATCGAACTACTTCTACGAGCCGTAGAGGCCTCTACGGCTCGTAGGCAATCATTACCAATGATTGTATGATTACCAATCATTGGTAATGAGTACCTACGAGCCGTAGAGGCCTCTACGGCTCGTAGAAGTCTGAAAAAATTGGCTCTACGAGTCGTAGAGCTCTCTACGACCCGTATAGGGTTGTCTGAATAGAATTACTACTTGTGCAAATATCCGGACCCTTAAAAAAACTTAAAAATTTGCACCTTATTATTCCACGTGACACTCTCAATGGGAGGTTGAGGCCTCCATTGCATGTCACGCCAGCATATACATTTTCTTTTATATATATTAATTAATAGATACCATAACCCAAAAATGATAAAGATTGTTAACCATATTTTGAAACCAGTTTTTTCAAATAGTTAAATGCAACAATATATACATATGAACTGAATGTACTAAAACAAATTCCAAAAATACAAAACAAAATAAAAACTAATTTTGACCGAAAATATAAAAAAGATAACGAGTTAACCTGTTTAAGTAGTCTTGAAGAAATGTTTCTACAAAATCTATTTCAACAATCTACAAAACTTATCACACACCGTATAGAACAAAACTTTCCATTCACAATTAGCAGCAACATTTTAAAACTTCTTTTTTTTATACGACCAACAAATACTATATATATATAATTGTGCTAAATAAACAATTGAGTCCTACATCAATTAGTTTGGGAAGAGACAACTCTATGATCTTAAAATGTGAATGTTATAGGTTACACTAAGTGAGACTAGAACCTATAAGCTTAACATTATAAAATCATAGAGTTGCCTCTTCTTAAACTAATTGATGTAGGACTCAATTGTTATTTACATCTTTTATTAAAATCTTTGCCTTAGACTTTTTAACCAAAAGAGTTAATGGCCAAAATCGTCCCTGAGGTTTGACAATTTTGCTACATCAGTCTAAATTCAAAACTTTTTTCATCTGGGTCCTTTTGTTTTATATTTGGTTGCCAAATTCGTCCCTAAGACTAAACTCAATTAACTATTGTCGTTAACTCTGGGGTATTTTTGTCTTTTTGGCTGCCCCCTTTTTACATCTGGCTATTTTTGTTTTCTAGGGTTATAAATAACTCTGTTTAAATTGAGTTTTAAAAAGGGACAGCCAAAAAGACAAAAATGCCCCTTGAGTTAACGACAATAGTTAACTAGGTTAAGTGTCAAGAATGAATTTGGCAACAAAATGTAAAACAGGAGGACCCAGATGTAAAAAGTTTCGATTTTATACTGATGTAGCAAAACTGGCCAAATCTCATGAACGATTTTGGACATTAATCTAACCGAAATTTGAAAACTGAAAATATAAATGTCCCTATTCAACTTAAAGCATCACATTATGTTTGATATAAACATTGAGTTGGGATATAATTGAAAATGATTAATTAGACAAAAAATAAGAAAATAAATTAAAAACAAATAAGAAGCCATTTAAACCCACTTTCATGGTTACCCTCAAAAGGCCCCCCCCCCCCCCCCCCCCCCCCCCCCCCCCCCCCCCTCTACCCGCAAATATGCTCTAGTGAGCGTGCAAAAGCTACACTCTGTTGCCTGTGATTGTTATATCTGTTAACTCATTTATTATACCTTGTTTGACGCTTAAACCCACCAGAAAATAACACAAGAACATACATACGTACAAAATTGTCACAATTTAATATAAAATTATGTGCCAAATAACAATACGTGCATGAAAGTTAAATGAAAGGTAACAAATTGTAGCCATGGTAGTGGTCATGGGAAAATAGCCAGTCGGTGTCAACAAACAAATAAGATGATGGTTAAGTTTGTACCAACTCCTTTAAAAAAGACTAGGTCTATGATCATCTGTTTCAACAAAGAAAAGTATGATAGTTGCTTAGGGATGGCAATCAAACCCGAACCCGATGGGTAAACCCGAAACCCGTCATATTTGGGACGGGTTTGGGTCGGGTAATCGGGTATGGGTCCGGGTATGGGATTAGTTTTTATTTTTTTCGCGGGTTTGGGACGGGTTTGGGATTTGATGATATACCCGTTTACCCGACCCGATTACCCGATAACGTATACCCATTTACCCGATTAGATACCCAATATAATTTCTAATATATATCTTTTTAAATATGTATGCATAATATATCTAATTGTCCATCTAGATTGTCATCTTGTGTTAAAAATTATAAAAAAATAATATATACTATTTGTTATCTATGTCTTTGAGTGTTTTTATATGATTTAATTATTTTATATTTATACATTGTAATCATTTGGATATATATTTAATAATGTTAAATGTAATTGGTTAATAGTTACCTAACATATATCCGTCGGGTTTTTGGTCAGATATACTCAATGGATAAGTTTTAAAAATTAATGGGTTTACCCGAAACCCGCGGGTATACCCGATACCCGATGGGTAATTACCCGCCACAAACCCGACGGGTTTTGGGTCGGGTTTGGGACAAGCATACCTAACCGGGTATGGGGTTGGGATTACCTAAACCCGTCCCAAACCCGACCCATTGCCATCCCTAGTTGCTATCAATCGATCTCATGACTCGGTGCCTTTTTTTTTTCGTCTTTCCTCTTGTCTAGAAGCCAAGAATAAACTTTTAAACGACCACTGTTAATGTTTAGTTTACTTATCAAAAAATTAATCAAATATGGTAAATTTCATTACTGTATCAACATTAATTAAATTGTCCTAGTAAGTTTTTATTTTAAACAACAAACTAACTTACTTTGAAATATTTCATTAGGTCTACTATGAGACTTCCTTTACCATTTGAAAAATACTGTTGAAGTAGAAGTTATTTTGTATTTATCTTAGTAACTAAATCCATATATTCTATTTTGATATTCAACTAGTTCGTTCATTGGTTTTAAGATATTTTATGTTCTTTGTAATTTAGTTATTAATTCATAAAAAAAAAAAAACAAATCGGCTTTAAATTTAAAATAAAACCATAATTTAATGGTTGGTATTAACCCATGTTGTTAAAACGACTAATGATGCTTCTAACATCGATTTTCATTGACAAGGGCAACCATAACGGAAAAATTAGTCGGCATGTTACAAACTTTCATTCATGTCATTTCAAAATAATGAATCAATTGCTTATTAGGGGTAGACGAAGTTCCCTTTCAATTAAAATGAAACTATCTGATAATAAAAGTGAAAGTTAAAAGTGTTATTATCATATTAGAAATATAAATTAGTATGTCCAAATAAGTTTGACAAAATTTATTGGTTTATCATGTAACAAAAACAAACATATAATAATAATACTCAACATATCAACAATTTACAATAATAACAAGTCCGCAATTCAAAACTTTTATTTGGTTTGATTATTATTACTATTATTTTAATATTCAACTTTGCACATTTAATTCTTATGTCAATCTATTAAACCTATTAACTTTCAACAACTTTGACTATATTGTCCTGCTAACACGACTTCAATTCGTTTCAGAAGCATTGTGCTCTATATAAGGTGCATCTTTCATATTTGATTTCTTAACCAACTAAACAATAAAAACCTTAAAAACAAAAACATTGATGGCGTATCTTCACAAATACTTGGTTCTTACTTTTCTGCTCCTTTCCATCTTCTGCATCAACCAAACAGTCAAGTGTGACGACGATGGTAACTTCACTTTCTTTCTTTCTTTTAACTTCATCCTTACAACTATGTACATCATCTTACTTTACATAAAATATAGTTGATAAAAAATTAGTAGAAGTGGCAATTTCTATTAATTTACTTATTGATGAGAGTAACTAGATTATGCGTTTCCTATATTGGATCAAATTGTTAAAATAAACAGGCTTTGCAAAAAATAAAAAAAGACAAGGAGAGAGAAAAAGAGAAAAGTGTGTAGAAATTTAACCTAACATGCTTTTAATCGGACAAGCTATTCCCACACCATTCGCTATCTAAATATATACCGATTTTAAATGGCCGTTTGAGGCTACACCAAACGGTCGTTTGAAATTAAAGCTTGTGTCATGGTCATTGTTTTGAAAACCGGACCGGACCGGCCGGTCGGACCGGGTTCCGGGGCCTGGACCGGTCCGGTTCGGGTAGTCGGACCGTTTTTGCAGCGAACCGGGGTTGAACCGGTGAACCGGCCGGTCGGACCGGAAAACCGGCCGGTCGGACCGGATTTTTTATTTTTTTTTAATTTTTTTTAAATTTTTTTGTTTTTTGGGCCGGTTCGTCGAACCGGTCGGACCGGTCGAACCAGTGAACCGGCCGGGGGTCCGGTTCGACGTCCGGTCCGGTTCTGAAAACCTTGGTCATGGTCCACCACTGTTTAAACGGCCATTTGAGAGTTGTGATGGTGTGGCAATGGCATGCCTTTTTATCAATACATACAACTTATGAAGCACTTTATTGTTGTAATAGTATTGTTATTGAAATGCTTTTTTAACACATTAACCAAACATATATTTTTCCTTTTTTGGAATAAAACCAGGACAATCTCAAACCAAATTAACCTACGCGAAAGTTGTATGTTTTGAAATAAACGGATTTTTAACGTATACTATGTCACATGTTTTGGTTAGGATGCTACACTTCTTTGCAGTTTATGAACTATTGGTTTGAGCCTCTATCTATTGAAAAAAAAGATAGGAATGTCTCTACACTAATTATTTTTTTTTTCGCCATATTTCAAAAACATCAATTTCCTCTTCAATGCTACGTGTACCTTCAAACACCCATAAAATATTAAAATAATACATATACCATATCGTTTGTGTGTACGCCCCACTTGTATTCGTCCGATCTAGTCCAGATTTTTGGATGCTAATGCAAATGCTGCCTCTGTTGCTATATCCAAAAACATATGCCGAATTACACTTTGTTTGCCCGTCTGCTTGCCAATATTGGATGTTCTCTAACTTATTAATAGACGTGGCAACCCATATTTAATCTTAAATTATTGAGCTTGGATTCTATTATGTTAAAGGAGTTATTATTTTATTTAGTTGAAAAGGGAATGGGTTATTTAAAAAACAGCAAAATAAACTTTTCAATCATGCTAAACGTGTCCCTAAGTCTTATTAATTACGAATAATTAATAAAATTTAGGAAGTAGAAGAACATGTCAACCCAACTTAACCTGGCCTATTTTTACTTATACTAGAGTGATATGTTTCAACCCAAACTAATTTGACCAATTACCCAACACGCTTGGCCCGTCAAATTTATTCCACCCTTGATTACATCCAACAATTATCACCATTTGATTAACACATGTTTTGGTAATTTTACAGATTTTTTAGATGAAGAAGACATTCTCCTTGCTGGAATCAATAGTTATAGAGCAACTCTAAACATAACAGCTCTAATAGAAAGTGAGAGAGCCGAATGCCTAGCTGATGAGATCGCGGACCGATTTAAGTACCGACCGTGCACAAACACAACCGGACCCAACACCGTACCAGGAACCGAACCACAATTTGCCAATTATCCAGACCTTTTACATAAATGTCATTTGAATGTCGATACTGCAAGAGATAGTGTTATTCTTCCTGCCTGTGTTCCTAATCTTGACTCGACCCTTGTACTTTCCAACTACACTCAGTCTAGGTATTCGAATTACTTAAACGACACCAAGTATACTGGAGTAGGGATCGGTTCTGAAGACAATTGGATTGTCATTGTGTTGACTACAAACACTCAGTAAAGCTGGTTTTTGCCCGGTAGTATTGATGTAAACTAAATAAGAAAGTACAAAGTCCCCATTTGTATTTTGTATAAACATTTGTATTTTGTATAACTATTTGTATTTTATGTTTTCTCACTATTGGAGCTAATAAATAAAAAAGACTACCAAAGGGCTTGTTGCCTAGAGGTATCATGTGTGCTTAAAACGTGTGAATCAATTTGTTAGTTTTTAACGGATGATTTTTTGTATTAACCCATTAATTTATAGTGACAAAATATATATGTTGTAGTTTGATATTGAACTAGTTCATTATAATTTGTCAATTTAAATTTTTTGTAAAAGAAATTACATTAAACTTCTATAATTCAAACTACAACTTAATAGTTGATAATAATCCTAATGACACTTCTAACTTTTGTTGTGTTACGAAGAACAATCCTATAATTTTATTATGGAAAAATAGATCTCTTTGTTTTGAACTTTCATTTATGTCATTTAACACCAATTTCAAATATTCAAATTGTGATAAATATTATCGTATATGTTTATCTACTAACCTCCCTGAATAGTGCCCCTGCCACGTGGCAGAGGCAGGTTAGCTGTTTTTTTAATTCAGCATCATATGATTTAATTGTTTAAATATTGTAGTTTTGGATAGTATAACAAAAAATGGTGGTGGTTCAGTTGGTGAGGATGCTACAATGTACACAGCTTGCCCGGGTTCGAGACCTAAAGGCATGTTTTCTTATTTTTGTTATTTAAATTTTTATCCATGGAATAGTGGGTTAATTTAAAATTTAGCATTGGAGGTGTCAAATGGAGACTGAGTACATGTGTCTTATGCATATGTGTCTTTAAGCATGACTCGTACATATTTGTGTTTATATATATGCTTTCCTATTGTTTTTTCATGCCTTCTTTTTTTTTCCCAATCAGAATTCCCATCCATCTCTTGCGATCAGAATTCCCATCGATCTTATAGGTGACGTTAAATCTGCATGCATTAATTTTTTTTATCTTTCTACAAGAATTTCTTATAAGTTTGTTTCAGATATTTTTTAATGTTGTTTTAATATAAGTTTTTTCTTTTTGATAACCCTAGATGTTTTTTTTGTTGTTTGCCTGTTATTTGATGAAATGTTTCGCTTCTTAAGTGTTTTAGATTGTTTTTTAGGTTGTCTTCCAATTGTTGATGAAATGTCTTTGCTGGTCAAAGTGTTTTAGATGGTTTTCTTTTTTTTTTCTTTTTTTTTTTTTTGGGTTTTCCTCCAATTTTTCGATGAAATGTTTTACTGGTCAAATGACTTAACCTGCTGTTTCTTGAAATGTTTTGGTTATCAAGTGTTTTAGATGGTTTTTTTGTTGCTTTCCATTTGTTCGTTGAAATGTTTTTGTAGGTAAAATGAATTAAAAACTTTTTGTTTGTTTCATGATGTTGACTTCGTTTGATCTTATGTTTTTGTGGAAGTTTTGAATTGTCTTTGTTTTTTAGCATAGGATTGTTATGAGTTCCGTTGTAAAATATGTTTCAAGTGTATTGTGGTTTGAATTTCTTTGTTAGTATGAGGTGTAGATACGTGTTTTGAAAATGTAAAGCTATATGTGTTGATGATGCTTTCAGTGGACTCATTTAAATGGATCATTTACAAGATGAAAAATATGTTTTTATATTCATGTTTAGTATTTCATATTGTACAAAATAATCATGTTATCCGGAGCATATACTTCTTAATGTTTATTGTTTATCTGTTTCTTGATTTTTTTTTTTTATAATTGGGTTATTTTAGGCTAATTTTATAGAATTTTACTAATGTATCTTATTTTTTTCAAGTTTGCTTACGGTGGGTTGTTCTATTGTTGGATGCAGGTTACCTTCTTTTCCGGTGTTTGTTATCTGTCATGTTCCTTTTTTACATGTGTGTTTGTTTTCTTTATGGTTTGAAAATTAAAATAACTTTCCGGAGCTTCAACATGTTCTGTTGTTGGATGTAGGTTACCTTCTCTTCTTTTCCTGTGTTTGTTAGCTGTCGTGTTCTTTCTTTTTTTACATGTGTGTTTATTTTCTTTATGTTTTGACAATTCAAATAACTTTCTGGAGTCTTAAGTCTTTCTTTTGCATGTGATCTATACATAGTAGTTACTTTTTTTGACATGTGAAGTTTATGTTTAGACTGGCTTAAAATTTTTCTTTAGTTCGTTTATCCAACCAGTCTGATCGATGGAGGGTAATGTTTGTCAAATCTTGAACACTTCAGTCTATTTATGAATTATGTCTCTGTCACTAATATGTTTATTTTAAAACTTATTCATAGGCAATCTTTTTTCAACTCCATTCATGTCATAATTTCTTGCTTTATTATAGCCGAATTTATATTTTATGCCTTATTTTGAATATAAGTTTGGTTATATTTCAGACGGACACAACTTTGTTATTACGGGAAGCAATTGGTGAGGTCTACAAAAGCAAGTAAATGTAAAAGTATTATTTACTGATGCGTTGACATATTAATTTCTACACTACCCAGTTGTGAAAGTAGAAGTATATCTATAACTATCGTTAGAGTTTCTATTAAACTAACCGTAATTATTATATGAAGAAAATACATGTGATTTAACACATATTTTTCTTTGCAGTCATTGAGCAATCTATACTTGTAAAAGTATTTGCAGTCCACCTGGTAAGGGTGTTTTGTTGTTATACGAAGTAGTTGGGTTCGAATCATGCCTTAGGCTTTTAATAATTTTTAAAACCGTTTAAATACTCTTTAAGTGGACACCCGTTGGCTTCCTGTATTCCACACCTGTCTATGTGACTCATCATCTTGTAAGCATATATAAATGTTCCTTCTCCAAAAAAATTTCATGCGGTATTCGATCGATTGTCCCACGTTTCCGTCCAACCTGCAGGTTAGTGATGTCGTAACATTACTCATAATCGTTGTTCTTCTCTCGAAAGTTATTATCTTCTTCATGGTCAATTTCTTGTTAATCTTTGGTTACTATTGAGATTGTTTCTCCGGAAGTAGTGTTCCCTTGAAATGCATACATTTTCCGGTGATTTCTCAAATTTTTGGTCTATTAATTTTCTTTTTTTGTTGTTGTTATAAATGATTTGATTTTGATTTGTTGCCGTTGTCTTGCTGTTTTTTAAATTCGTTTTAAGCTTATTTTGTTTTTTGAGAGGTTTATTGATTAGCTGTTTTGTAATCAACCTTTGGTTACTGTTATGCGAAAAGTCACAATTTTTGAGGAATGTCACCGTCATCATGAACACTAATGGTTAGAGACTTCCTTATATCAAGGTAGTTAGTTTCAACTCAATACGATATTTCGTTGTGAGATTATGGAAATATGGGAAACTTTTTTAAACTATGATACTACCAATTCCATGTAAGGTTCTTGAATTGTCATCTATGTTGATCTTGCAGTGTCTTCTATGAACAGAATTCACAAAGGACAAACAATATTTTGTTTGAATTAAAATTTTTGGCTTTTTTTTGTTGTTTTTCTGTTCTTTGTATATTGTTATATTTTTATATACATTTTGTGTTTGGTTCTCTGTCATGTCAATTGTTTGTTGTACGACTTGTCTTTTTTGTTTTTAAGGTGTCGTCTAGGTGTTTGAAGAAATGTCGACTTTACTCTTTCTCTTATCTTTTGTTTTTATGTCTGTTTGTTAGGTTTGGTTATTTACGGTCTGTGTTTCTTTAACGCACTTGTAGTGCACAGGAAGCTCTTTCTAGGCACAACGTTCATTTGGTTTTATTACCGGATGCAAGTAAGTTTTAGGATGTTTTTCGATATAGTGTTGTTTAATAACATATGGTATCTTCCAGCCTTTAGGATGTGTGTCTGTGTTGTATAATTTTTTTTAATTATTTTATGTTGGGGTTGTGTCTTTAATGTCTTTTGTAGAACTGATAGCACATGACATTGTGTATCCTATAAAAAGGCATCGTGGTCTGATTTCGCCATTAGAGGTTGGATGTTCGTCTCATTTGGAAGAAGGCTCTTCATCTACTACTGCACTTCAAAGGACGCGTAGACAATCAATATTGCGTCCAGACCAGTGTACGATGTTGGCGCTGCTTCCGGTTCTGGTTCAACTGGTGTGCAAGAACTGAAGACCATTGTTATCTACATCTGTTCATTACATTGATTTTGGTTCTTGCACCGAGGTCTGTGAGTTTTGGGATGCGTATTTTTTTGAGGAACGCCTTTCCTCATTCCCATTAAGTACCCGACGTTGCTTTAGCCGTTGTTGTCGTGGTGGAAGGTTGGTACTTAATTACCCATCACAACCTCCTGAATGATTGGTCAAGCGAGTGACCTTTTGTAAAGAACATCTCCCGAGATCACAAATCGTCGGGAAAGTTCCCTTCCCAAGCGCCCGACTTTCTTTTTGGGTTCCGAAAAGCAGAGTAGCTTCAGCATCAAGTAGGGTTGTGTATGACTTTCTGTTGGAAGTGTATTAAAGTAATACATGAGAAATCATTTTAATGTTGTTATGCTTTAATCCGTTTAGTAGATCTCATTACAGTAAATATCTCCAAGAAAGAAATCATCTTAACATTCTGTTATGTTGATCTACTTAGACAGTCTCTTTGTACCAATGCAAGGAAATTATAATGAATAATTGATGGAAACTCTTAACTTTAAAGGAGCTTACCACCTCTGGTTATAAATCAGACTTTTGTTTTAGATATCTTTTCATGCTATAGTAGCTTGCAACTTCTTTGATTCTTTTCATGTTTCTTCTAAATTTATGTACTTAAAATATGTTGTAACACAACCAAAGTATTTTGAATATTTCAGGAGATGCACTAAGCTCTGACAAGAGGCTTGCTCTAGGAAACTAAACAACTGCCCAGAAACGTCGCACACGCAAATATTTTGTTTGATCTAAAGCGACATCTTTTGTAACAGCTAACGACACACACTATCGTAAATAGGTTTGTAAATACTGACTTATGCAAGCCAAGAAGCTGATCAGTCTGAAACATGTTTTATAAACTAAACGACACACACTATCGAAACTATATTGCGACTGCAACTTTGAGTTAGTTCTATTAATACTGAATCATGCATACCAAGAAGCAACTGTTACTTTTTTTCTTCTCGTAGGTATAGCAATTGATCAATTTGCAACTTCTATGCGATAAATCCTTTTAAAACAAACCTGTGCAACAACCGTTAAAACAATTTGCAACTTCATTGTGTTGACTACAAACACTCAGTAAAGCTGGTTTTTGCCTGGTAGTATTGATGTAAACTAAATAAGAAAGTACAAAGTCCCCATTTGTATTTTGTATAAACATTTGTATTTTGTATAACCATTTGTATTTTATGTTTTCTCACTATTGGAGCTAATAAATAAAAAAGATTACCAAAGAGCTTGTTGCCTTGAGGTATCATGTGTGCATAAAACATGTGAATCAAGTTGTTAATTTTTAACTGATGATTTTTTGTATTAACCCATTAATTTATAGTGGCAAAATATATATATATATATATATATATATATATATGTTGTAGTTTGATATTGAACTAGTTCATTATAATTTGTCAATTTAAATGTTTTAAGCTATGTTCTTTGTTATTTCGTAAAAGAAATTTCATTGAACTTCTATAATTCAAACTACAACTTAATAGTTGATAATAATCCATATTCATAACGTGATTAATGACACTTCTAACTTTTGTTATGTTAAGAAGAACAATCCTATTATTTTATTATGGAAAAATAGCTCCCTTTGTTTTGAACTTTCATTTATGTCATTTAACACCAATTTTGAATATTCTAATTGTGATAAATATTATCCTATCTGTTTATGTACTAACCTTCATGAATAGTGCCTCTGTCAGGTAGGTTGGCTGATTTTTTATTAAGCATCATATCTTTTAATTGTTGGGGAATTGGATTTTAATAACCTGAACTATTTGAAATTGGCCACTGGCACCCCAACTAAAAAATTGGCCATATATAACCTAAGCTATTGACTTATTGGAATTTAGCACCCACTAACAGTTAAATCACTAACACCGTTATTGAGTTCGCTAATGTGGCAAGATTTGCTGACGTGGCATGCTGATGTGTAATCCACGTGTGCATTTCATAAAAAAAATCTGGTATTTGTTTGGGGAAGAAGAACATATACCAGATTTTTTTTTATGAAATGCACACGTGGATTACACATCAGCATGTCACGTCAGCAAATCTTGCCACATCAGCGAATCCAATAACGGCGTTAGTGATTTAACCGTTAGTGGGTGCTAAATTCCAATAAGTCAATAGTTTAGGTTATATATGGCCAATTTATTAGATGGGGTGCTAGTGGCCAATTTCAAATAGTTTGGATTATTAAAATCCAATTCCCCTTAATTGTTTAAATATGGTAGTTTAGGATAGTATAACAAAAAATGGTGGTGGTTCAGTTGGTGAGTATGCTGCAATCTACACAGCTTGCCAAGGTTCGAGACCTATAGGCATGTTTTCTTATTTTTGTTATTTAAATTTTTAGCCATGGAATAGTGGGTTAATTTAAAATTTAGCATTGGAGGTTTCAAATGGAGACTGAGTACATGTGTCTTATGCATATGTGTCTTATGCATGACTCATACATATATTTATATATATGATTTCCTATTCTTTTTTAGTGCCTTCTTCTTTCCTTTTTTTCCCAATCAGAATTCCCATCCATCTCTTGCGATTAGAGTTCCCATCCATCTTATAGGTGACGTTAAATCTGCATGCATTAAATTTTTTTAACTTCCTACACGAATTTCTTATACGTTTGTTTCAGATGCTGACTTCGTTTTGATCTTGTGTTTTTGTGTTTTTTGTGGAAGTTTTGAATTGTCATTGTTCCTTAGCATAGGATTGTTATGAGTTCCGTTATAAAATATGTTAAAAGCGTATTGTGGTTTTAATTTCTTTGTTAATACGAGGTGTAGATACGTGTTTTGAAAATGTAAAGCTATATGTGTTGATGATGCTTTCAGTGGACTCATTTAAATGGATCATTTACAAGATGAAAAATTTATTTTTTATAATCATGTTTAGTATTTCATATAGTACAAAATAATCATGTTATCCATAGCATATACTTCTTTATGTTTGTTGTTTATCTATTTCTTGATTTTTTTTATAATTTGGTTATTTTAGGCTAATTTTATAGAATTTTACTAATGTATCTTATTTTTTCCATGTTTGCTTACGGTGGGTTGTTCTATTGTTGGATGCAAGTTAGCTTCTTTTCCTGTGTTTGCTATCTGCCGTGTTCCTTTTTTACATGTGTGTTTGTTTTCTTTATGGTTTGACAATTCAAATAACTTTCTTTATGTTTTGACAATTCAAATAACTTTCTAGAGCTTCAACATGTTCTATTGTTGGATGTAGGTTACCTTCTTTTCTTTTCTTTGTTTGTTAGCTGTCGTTTTCCTTCGTTTTTTTTTACATGTGTGCTTGTTTTCTTTATGTTTTGACAATTCAAATAACTTTCTGGAGTCTTAAGTCTTTCTTTTGCATGTGATCTATACATAGTAGTTACTTTTTTTAACATGTGAAGTTTATGTTTAGACTGGCTTAAAATTTTTCTTTAGTTCGTTTATCCAACCAGTCTGATCGATGGAGGGTAACGTTAGTCAAATCTGGAATAATTCAGTCAATTTATGAATTATACCTTTGTCACTAATAAGTTTATTTTAAAACTTTTTCATAGGCAATCTTTTTTCAATTCCATTCATGTCATAATTTCTTGCTTTATTTTAGCCGAATTTATATTTTATGCCTTATTTTGAATATAAGTTTGGTTAATATTTCAGACAGACACAACTTTGTTATTATGGGAAGCAATTGGTGAGGTCAACAACAACAAGTAAAGGTAAAAGTATTATTTACTGATGCGTTGACATATTAATTTCTACAATACCTGGTTGTGAAAGTAGAAGTATATCTATAGCTATTATCAGAGTTTCTATTAAACTAACCATAATTATTATATGAAGAAAATACATGTGATTTAACACGTATTTTTCTTTGCAGTCATTGAGCAATCCATACTTGTAAAAGTGTTTGCAGTCCACTTGGTGAGGGTGTTGTGTTGTTATACGAAGTGGTTGGGTTCGAATCGTGCTGTAGGCTTTTAATAATTTTTGAAACCGTTTAAATACTCTTTAAGTGGGACACCTGTTGGCTTCCTGTATTCCACACTTGTCTATGTGACTTATCATCTTGTGAGCATATATAAATGTTCCTACTCCAAAAAAAAAATTTCATGCAGTATTCGATCGATTGTCCCACGGTTTCCTTCCAACCTACAGGTTAGTGATGTCGTAACATTTCTCATAGTCGTTGTTCTTCTCTAAAAAGTTATTATCTTCTTCATGGTCAATTTCCTGTTACTCTTTGGTTACTGTTGAGATTGTTTCTTCGGAAGTAGTGTTCCCTTGAAATGCATACATTTTCGGGTGATTTCTCAAATTTTTGGTCTATTAATTTTCTTTTTTTGTTGTTAAAAATGATTTGATTTTGGTTTGTTGCCGTTGTCTTGCTGTTTTTTAAATTCGTTTGAAGCTTCTTCTGTTTTTTTGAAAGGTTTTTGGATTTGCTGTTTTGTAATCAACCTTTGGTTACTGTTATGGGAAAAGTCACAATTTTTGAGGAATGTCACAGTCATCATGAACACTAATGGTTAGAGGCTTCCTTATATCAAGGTCATTTGTTTCAACTCAATACGATATTTCATTGTGAGATTAAGGAAATATGGGAAACTTATTTTAACTATGATACTACCAATTCCATGTAAGGTTCTTGAATTGTCTTCTATGTTGATCTTGCCATGTCTTCTATGAACAGAATTCACAAAGCACAAACAATATTTTGTTTGAATTAAAATTTTTGGCTTTGTTTTTTTGTTGTTTTTCTGTTCTTTGTGTATTGTTGTTTTATATACATTTTGTGTTTGGTTCTCTGTCTTGTCAATTGTTTGTTGTATGACTTGTCTTTTTTGTTTTTAAGGTGTCGTTTAGGTGTTTGAAGAAATGTCGACGTTACTGTTTCTCTTATCTTTTGTTTTTATGTCTGTTTGTTAGGTTTGGTTATTTACGGTCTGTGTTTCTTTTACGCACTTACAGTTTATTGGAAGCTCTTTCTAGACGCAACGTTCATTTGGTTTTCTTACCGGACGCAAGTAAGTTTTAGGATGTTTTTCGATATAGTGTTATTTAACAACATATGGTATTTTTCCAGCCTTTAAGATGTGTGTCTATGTGGTATAATTTTGTTTTTTAAAATTATTTTATGTTGGGGTTGTGTCTTTAACGTCTTTTGTAGAACTGAAAGCACATGTCATTGTGTAGCCAATAAAAAGGTGTCATGGTCTTTTCGCCATTAGAGGCTGGATATTCGTCTGATTTGGAAGCAGGCTCTTCATGTAATACTGCTCTCCAGAGGACACGTAGACAATCAATGTTGCGTCCAGAGCAGTGTACGATGTTGGCGCTGCTTTCGGTTCTGGTTCAACTGGTGTGCAAGAACTGAAGACCATTATTATGTACATCTGTTTATTACATTGATTTTGGTTCTTGCACCGAGGTCTGTGAGTTTTGTGATGCGTATTTTTGGTTTGAGGAATGCCTTTCCTCATTCCCATTGAGTACCCGACCTTGCTTTAAAGTTGTTGTCGTGGTGGAAGGTTGGTACTTAATTACCCATCACAACCTCCTGAATGATTGGTCAGGCGAGTGACCTTTTGTAAAGGACATCTCCCAATATCATAAATCGTCGGGAAAGTTCCCTTCCCAAGCGCCCGACTTTCTTTTTGGGTTCCGAAAAGCAGAGTAGCTTCAGCATCAAGTAGGGTTGTGTATGACTTTCTGTTGGAAGTGTATTAAAGTAATACATGAGAAATCATTTTAGGGTGCGTTTGGTTCACGGAATTGTTTGGAATTGGAATTTGTGAAGGAATTGGAATTGGAATGAATTGGATTTGTAATTCAAACATTACAAAAGTAATTGGAAATTGTTGGAATTGGATTCTCAAATCCTATATTATTGTGTTTGGTTGGTTAATAAATTGGAATCTATCACCTTTGCCCCCACGACCCGCATCGTTGTGACCCGTACCGGCCCGAACCGCTTCGCCTCGTACCGGCCCGTACCGTTTCGACCGGTACCGGCCCGTACCATTTCGACCAATACCGTTTTGACTCGAACTGTTGATACCTCTATCGTTTCGACCAGTACCGTTTCAACGTGCACCGTTTCGACCCGTACCGGTTCGGGTCAAAACGGTACCAATCGAAACTGGTACGGGGCGAAACGGTACCGGTCGAAACTGGTACGGTCCGAAAACAGTGTGGTCCGAAACGGTACAGGTCGTAACGATACCGGTCGAAACAGTATCGGTAGAAATTGGTCCGAAACGGTACCGGTCGAAATTGGTACAGTCCGAAATGGTTCGGTCCGAAACGTTACGGGCGAAACGGTATAGGTCGAAACGATACCGGTCCGAAACGGTACCGGTCGAAACTGGTACGGTCCGAAATGGTTCGGTCCGAAATGTTACGGCGAAACAATACCGGCCGAAACGGTACCGGTCAAAACTGGTACGGTCCGAAACGTTACGGGCGAAACGGTACAAGTCGAAACGATACCGGTTGAAACGGTATCGGTCGAAACTAGTCCAAAACGGTACCGGCCGAAACTGGTACGGTTCGAAACAGTTCGGTCCGAATCGTTACGGGCGAAACGGTACAGGTCGAAACGATACCGGTCGAAACTGGTCCGAAACGGTACCGGTCAAAACTGGTACGGTCCGAAACGTTACGGGCGAAACGATACAGGTCGAAACGATACCGGTCAAAACGGTGTCGGTCGAAACTGGTCCGAAACAGTTCGGTCCGTAACGGTACCGATCGAAACCGGTACGGTCCGAAACGTTACGGGCAAAACGGTTTCGGTCGAAACTGGTTCGAAACGGTTCGGTCCAAAACGGTACTGGTCGAAATTGGTACGGTCCGAAACGGTACCGGTCAAAACTGGTTCACTACAAAACGGTTTGGGTCTAAACGGTACCGGTCAAAACTGATATAGTACAAAACGGTACCGGTCAAAACTGGTACGTTCCGAATTGGTTCGGATCTAAGCGGTTTGCGTTGAAATGGCATGGTTCGAATCAGTTCGGGTCAAAATGATGCCAACCGTTCGAAGATTACAATAAATTGAATTGAATTCCTTCTAATATTGGAAGGATTTTGAATTCCCTTAGGTAAAGGAATTTGAAGGAATTCATACCAAATTACAATTCCAATTCATTTGTCAACCAAACACACAAGATTGGAATTGAAATTCCAATTCCAACAAATTCAATGAACCAAACACCTAAAGAGTTGGAATTCAAAATCCAATTACATTGAATTCCATTCAATTCATGCGAACCAAACGCACCCTTAATGTTGTTATGCTTTAATCTGTTTAGTAAATCTCATTACAGTAAATATCTCCAAAAAAGAAATCATTTTAACTTTCTGTTATTCTAATCTACTTAGACAGTCTCTTTGTACCAATGCAAGGAAATTATAATTAATTATTGATGGAAACTCTTAACTTTAAAAGAGCTTACCACCTCTGGTTATAAATCAGACTTTTGTTTTGGATATCTTTTCATACTATAGTAGCTTGCAGCTTCTTTGATTCTTTTCATATTTATTCTAAATTAATGTACTTAAATTATGTTGTAACACAACCAAAATATTTTGAATATTTCAGGAGATGCACTAAGCGCTGACAAGAGGCTTGCTCTGGGAAACTAAACAACTGCCTAGAAACGTCGCACACGCAAATATTTTGTTTGATCTAAAGCGACATCTTTGGTAACAGCTAACGACACACACTATCGTAAATAGGTTTGTAAATACTGACTTATGCATGTCAAGAAGCTGCTTAGTATGAAACATGTTTTATAATCTCAACGACACACACAGTCGAAACTATATTGCGACTGAAACTTTCAGTTAGTTCTGTTAATACTGAATCATGCATGCCAAGAACCAACTGTTACTTTTTGTCTTCTCTTAGGTAGCAATTGATGAATTTGCAACTTCTATACGATAAATCCTCTTAAAACAAACCAGTTCAACAACCGTTAAAACAATCGCGCAGTGCACGATTTCGAAACCTCCTAGTTTGGTTTAAAAATATTCCACACAGAGAGTATTTTTATAATTTTTTTATTCAACAAATTTAATAATAATGTTTGTATAAATACATGACTTATATGATTGTACTTTAGTACAAGTTTCTTTTTCTATTGTTTGCTTCAAATACATTGATGTAGATGACCTATTTGTCACACCCTCAAATTTTCACTGTAGAGTTTTACCGCGAGGTGCGTGACAAACCAAGATCTAGTCAGCAATCGAATGAATGACATATATATGCTGTCAAAATCATACGTAATAAAACCAAAGAGTTTTCATGTTTCAAAAGTTCAGCGGAAGCAGTTATAATATCGATGCAAAACATCTCTCAAAAACAAGTGCGAGTTACCAAAACCAACATAAAATAATGTTAAAATGCTTGAGGACTAATAAATAAAGTTCATGATGCAAGTGAGACTGCAAGTGCATCATAGCAGTGATGTAAGACCCCAAATCCGGGTGCCAAACAGTTGGATCATCACTTTTTAAGAAAGCATGAAAACTATTGATAAATACTTTATTAAGAATACATAAAACTTGCACGGCGGAAAAACACTAAATAAATTTCTCAAAACATGAAAACATATGCAAATTAAAAATACAAGTATTTAAATCTAATTTATTCAATAAATTGGAGTCTTCGACTAGAAATGCCATCCTCAAAAGTCGGGTATCTTTGTCGCCAAGCAGTCAATCATCCATCTTTCTAACCTGAAATCAATCTAACATGTATGCAAAAGACAGCTACGCTGAGTGAGTTTAGATTTTAGTTTATGTAATAAAATATTTGAAGTAAACATCCATTATAAATCTCTTAAAAATACGAAGCGGTAACCATCTTCAATTGGGTCAAATACCATAATATCAAAATTAGAACTTAAATCTTTTCTAAACAAGTCTGTATGCACATACATCACACAAAACTTATTCATAAAAAATGTATGTATTATATATACTCACTAGGCAAGATCCCGCATGGAAACACACGGGACGAGTAACCAAGACTTATCCGCTGTACGGTAACCACTGACACGTTAACAAACCAAACCCTCCAAAACAGTCGATCTATCGTTAAAAGAAAAACTGTATTTTGTAACGTCTGTTCATTTCACAACATCAGTTAATAATATATTGAGGCAATAGATCGTTTGTTACTCAACGGTGTGTAATTCAACGTCTGTTCGTTTCGCACCTCTGTTCATTACATCAATTAAGAAGGTTTTATAAAACACATGGTTGAAAAAAACTGTTGATTCAAACAGTTGTTAATTCAACGGTTTCTTTCAAACAGTTGTTGCATTAACCATCAACACGTCAACAGACCAAACGTTTATTGAGAGAAACCGCTGTTTCGCAACGACTGTTTATATCTTTTAGCACTGATCAGATGTTTAATAACTGAAAGGTTAAAACCAAGGAACAAAAAACTCTACAGACGGATTAAAAATCTGTAGTCAATATGTAGCGATATATAAAAAACCATATCTAATCAACGTTAAACAAAACAAATATAATCAACTTTAAACATCAATATACATTATGAATTCCATCTTCATAACATCTATTTATACATATGAATATACATTAGGAATTAATAAACTTAAGCTTCAATTCCTTTGAAGGTACAATTCCTTTTATTCTTGAACTTTAAGCATATGAAACTCAATATGCGTACTAACTCATTGATATGTGATGGATGGTATCCACGGCTAGTTAAAGGAATTAATAAACTTAAGCTTCAATTCCATTGAAGCTTCAAGCTGTGTGTGTAGATCTTTGAATCTTGCCAAAAGTTCTACATTCTTAATACCGGACTCTGAATTGCACAACAACGACAAATCACGAACAACAGTTGAAGGCATTGACTTCAAAATCCATTGAACAACGTCTTGCTCAAGTGTGCCCGAGTGCAAATGGTCAAAACAGATCTTCAACTCTCTTGTAGTCTTAAAATCTTTATAGTATTGTTGTGTAATTTGATTAAGAACAAATTCCTTCATTTCATCTTCACGGGTATCACTTGGGGCTGCCACTGATACAATTGGTGAACACTGAAATGTAATTGTTAATATTAATTAAAATCGTTTATGATGAACTTTCAAATGTCTTTAGTATTTTATAGACTGACAACACGTGAAGATGAAAGTTCATACGGTAGAATATTTAATTAATTTCAAAACGTTTATAGTATCTAAAAAGTCTATACAATTTGTGAACCATAAATGGACGAATGCTTTGGAAAACGAATAGACGAAATAATTAACTATCAGTTTAAAAAATCAGAGATTTAAATAATTATACAAAATATGGTGTGAAATTAATTATCTTTGGAAATTATTTCTATAAATATGTTCATATCCAACCTAAAATTTATCTATAAATTCCACACAGTACATATATTCTAAAATTCATCTACACAAATGGCAAACAGATCATACTACCATTTTGCTGATGCATCATATGCTAAGTCCTTATCCAGTGTTTGGTCACTACCAGAAAAGAGAAAAGATGAAGAGATTTGCAATGAAGTAGAGAGGATCGAAGAAACAGTTAAGGAACAAATCTGGGCAAACATTGTCTTGCTAGATATGGTATTGCATGAACTAGGAAGTTGTTTAACAGGCAAGATAGAAGAATATTTGACCCAACAACTACAAATCGAAAACGACATCCATGAATTGTTGACGAAATTAAAAAAGGATATTTCAAGGGAGATTCTGAAAAAGAAACAAAGGATTTTTGAAATTTTAATTAAGTAGTTTTGTATAGTAGATATGATTTTTATTATGTATGTTTTAATTTTAAATGTTAAGCTCTGTTTATTAAAAACAACATTTTTTATCCCATCGTCTGTTGTTTTGAGAACATCTATTTATTACCATCTGTGTGTATGTTGAAAACAATTAGTTTAAGATCTGTTTACTAAAACCAAAAAAATAAACAAAGCAACTGTTATACTCTGTTTGGTAAAAACCAAAATAAAAAGTCAATCTACTGTTTAAAAAAAACTGTATTTTGTAAGGTCTGTTCGATTCACAATGTCAGTTAAATGTACACACAAATGAAAGCTCTGTTGAGATAACACATATCAAAACAAAAATGAGGATGATCAAATTAAGAGGTAAATCTAAAGTTGAAAGAAAAACCGTATTTGATAACGTCGTTCAAAGCACGCTATTAATATAGCAGAATTTTGAAACACTGTTTAAAAAATTGTTGATAACTTATGTAAATTCAAGTGTTTGTTATAACAGTTGTTGACTTAGACAATTGCTATTAACAACTATAACACTTTTATATTTTAAATGTTTGATTACTAAAGATCAATGATCCGTTGATTTTAACGGTAGACTATTTAATCAGTTTTATTATACTCAATTTTGTATTTAGACCAATAATTCTCTTTAACAAATATCTGTCAAACAGCTATTATACGATTCAACCATATTATTACAATTCAATAATTTGAGTTAAATATTTAGTTTAATACAAATATATACAAAATGGAAGACTTATAAAAAAAGAAATAAAAATATATTTAAAAAAAAATACTTTAATGACAATAGGATTACAATATATGACTTTACAAACTAAATAAAAATACAAGGAAAAAAAACATATATTTATAACAACCAAACAATACAGAATGATATTTCTTGCCAGCATCATCGGAATATATTTAAATGTCATCCGGTTCTAAAAGCCCTAACGAATAAAAGGATCATCCCTTTGTTAGTGACGACCAAAGGGAAATGCGAGTCTCACACTTATGCGTGGATCAAGAAGATTCATGAAGATATTCATCAAGATCTTTGCAAATTTAAAATACAAGATCCAGGATATTAAATCTAAAAGCCCTAAAGATTGACAATAGGGAACCGGTGCAACATATATATATAAAATAAATATTCATTGATGTTTTCCTTTGACTGTATGTTTCATCGAAAAACATCAATTCAAACTTTTTTACCAACGAAATGTTGGTAATCAATTTTCCTTTGATTGTAAGAATCTTTTGAAAATTTGTGGAAAGACATTTGAAAGTAATATCATTATGCATATGGGATGGAAAGATGTATGTGAGAATAGTTAAACGAATATATAAAGATGGAAAATGATTATTGGGAATTCGTCCGCTTTTAGAGTGTGAATACACTAACTATTCGTAAAGTTGGTTTTCAAGTTTACTAGTTGTATTTCAAGTAAATATAAATTTCGAAATTACTTTTGTAACTTTTTTTTTTTTACTTTTTATATAATAAAAGACAATTACTTCACAACAATAATAATAAAACAATAATGTTAATAAAGTAACTTGAAAATCGTAATCATTATTTTAGGGTCGTTTTATAACATTTGTTGACAGTAAAAACATCTGTTGTCATATCAAAGTTTTTCAGTATTTTTTGCAACAGATTAGGTAATCTGTGAAAGGAAAAACCCCACCATAAATGATGAAGCAAAAGTGACAAAGCATTGGAAATTATTAATTAAAATTTCTATATGTATAATAAACTTAATATTAAAGCAATATTCATACTTGAAATAATATTGTGAATGCCTCCATTTTTTATAGAATGAATAAACCAATAACTCCTAAGTTAATTTTCAACCTTATCAGTTGTTTTCAACTTTAAATAATATTACTCTTTTCAAATTTATAATTATGACAACTATACAAATAAACCAAGTAGATAAAAACTTGAAAAATACAACAGTAGTAAATGATAGAAGTACTTTATTTTACTATTATTAGACAATTACAAAATATTACCACAAGTTTACATATTAGCATTATTATTTATTATTTTTATTAAAAAATATATTTATTTTATACTCATTTGAATCGGTAAATGATTTGAATTCTTTTGATTTTATATCGCTACAAAAGCGCACTAATACCAACAAATGCAAAGAAAAGAAAAGTAAATTAACACAGAACTGAAAACAAAAACAAAAAGAGAGCATAAAAAACAGATGTTATTATACAACTTTCATCTTAATAACTAATAATACCTGCGTAATAATATAAATAAATAAAAATTAAATTCTATGATGACGACTGTACAATATCTGTGGACTTACCAACAGCTATATCAAACAACTATCTTCAATTACAGTATATGATGGCCACTGTACAAATGAACAATGTAGATGGAAACTTACAAATGAAGGATCTAGATGTTATCAAATAGCTGTCATCATAAATGTTTAATTAATTAATTTTCCCACTGAAACAACTCTTCAAATTGTTTTCTTTTTTTTAAATACAAATTTCCAAACAAAAACAAAAAGTATTTACAAGTATTTGTAGAAATATGAACATGTGATGTTTTACGTTTTTCTTATTATAAATAATTGTTTAAATTCTATCCAAACATAAAAAAACAAAGAAAAGATCGATGGAGCCGAACTACAAAGATTTGTTTTCTATCCTAACTAGCACCGCCCCACCGTGGACCCCAACTAGTTGCTACAACAAATAATGGTCCGAAGAGGGTGTGAACATTCCAAGGGTGCCAAGCTCCTGACCTCGTCATGTTGAAGGCTTGAACCTGTTGCATGAAAGAACTCGTTAAAAGGGTTCAGAGCCGGGGTCTACAGACCACCTTCCGAAGCTCAACATTAGTATAGTATCCTATATAAACATGTACATAAGTAAACAGTCAATAAATAAATATATATATATATATATATATATATATATATATATATATGTGTGTGTGTATGTATGAGTATGAGATGTAGAAAGAATAATGTATAAAAGAGGTGGTGGGGCGCGCGGGTTCTCGCTCTGCCAGGCAATCTTGTACTTTTCTGCTGGTATTTCTATTGCAAAGTCAGCGAGCACTTGTCCTTTTATGGCGGGTCGTGGTTTTGTAATTGATGGTGTGTTCACCAAGTTCAATGGCCCATTTTGCTAGGCGGCCCAACATTTCTGGTTTTCGGAGTACGTCATTGATTCTGTAATCCGTTAGGACATTGATTGGGTGCCCGTGGAAATACCTGCGCAGTCTGTGCAAGGCGGCTAATGTAGTAAATTGGTGTTTGAACTCCATGGCGGTCTACGAGGAGTACCGTGCCGATGGCCCTTTCCGTGACGGAGAGGTATAGCGTTAGCGGTTCCTTGGGTAACAACGCAGTAAGAGTAGGTAAATATACAAGACACTGTGTCATTTCTTGGAAAGCTTTTTCCGCCTTAGGAGTCCAGCGGAAATTACTTTTTTTAGACAATTTTTTAGAGTGTCTACAAATGGAAAAGATCTAGATACATAATTGGAAAGGAAGCGGTTGAGGGCCACCATGCGGCCTATCAGTGTTTGTACTTCCTTGATCGATGTGGGAGAAAACATTCTTTCGATTGCCAATAACTTGTCTGGGTTGCACGAAAACTGTCGCGCGTGACAATGACACCAAGGAATTTGCCTTCTTCCATGCCGAATGAACACTTGCTTGGATTGAACTTCATGCACACCTTATGCAGCTGTTCAAATATTTTTTGAATGTCTGCCAGCATGTGTTCTTCTTCTTTTCTTTTGATGACGAGATCGTCGACGTACACTTCCAAGCGTATGCCTATCTCGTTGATGAATGTGCTGTCCATTAGGCACTGGTAGGTGGCTCCCGCGTTTTTTTATACCAAAGGGCATTTTTGTATAACAAAATGTGTCTATGTCTGTGCGGAAGGCTGCTTTGTCTTCATCTACCTTTGCCATTTGGATTTGGTGGTAGCCCTTGTATGAGTCTAAGAAGCATTTGTAGCGGTAAGGCGCAAGGGAATCCACTTTGAGGTCAATTTCCGGCAAAGGATAGCAATCTTTTGGAGAGACTTTGTTCAAGTCTTTGTAGTTGACGCACATGTGCCACCCGCCGGTTACTTTGACTACCATCACTGGGTTGGCAACCTAGGTTTGGTAGCGGATTGGGCGGATGATGTCCGCGTTTAGGAGCTCGTTAACTTATTCTTTCATGGCCTTTGTTTTCTCTGGTCCCATCTTGCGCTTCTTTTGTACTACTGGTTCAACTGATCTGTAAGTGTTGAGCTTGTGTTCCGCGTATTCTCGCGGAACTCCTATCATGTGAGATGGTTTCTAGGCGACTACGTCAATGTTTTTGACGAGAAGTTTTTTAGGTGCGCCCTGATGGTGTTGGAGATTTCATGGCGAATGACTACTGTTTGGTCCGAGAATTTCGGGTTAAGAACCCAGTTTTCCGGTTCCAAGCGGATCTCTGTTTTTGGCATTTTTTTGGGGCTTCACCGTGTCGACTGTGTGGCAGTCTTTGTTGCCCCGGATGAATGCAACGCCTTTGCGGGTGGGGAAGCTGACCATTTGGTATGGTGTGGACACATTTGCGTTGAAGCGTGCCAGGCCCTCTCGACCCAGAAGGATATTGTGGTGCGACGTTGCTGATAAGACCATGAAGTCGCACATTTCTGTGCGCTCCAGTTTTCCATCGGTCAAGGTGACCGGGAAGGATATCATACCTTGCGACATGATGACTTCATGAATAAATCCCGAGATTGGTTCATGGACTGGAACGAGGGGGGCTTTGTCTTCCTCGTCTAGTTGTTGAAAACACTGATCGTAGATTATATCAGTGCTGCTTCGCCATCCTGGAACATTGATCTAGTTCGATTATAAGCGACATTGTAGATGAAGGGCCGCTTGGGACTCGGGTTAGGAGGACATCAGCCTCCTTCCACAAGTCGTCATCTTGCTGCCATGGGCGCTTGCCTTTGGTTTTGCCCTTGGAGCTCCCGGCAGTCATGTTGCAGTGGTGGCGCGGGCAGTGGATGAAATTTACTTTGAGGTTGCGGATTGGATTTTGTCTGCCGTCGTCGTGTTTGTCCTCTTGATTGTTCCCGCACCCGCCTCTGTGAATGTTCTTCACCAAGTGGCCCAGTTAGCCAGTCTTGAGGGCGGCTACTATTTCCAGCTTCAGACTATAGCAGTTGTCTGTAAGATGGCCATAGTCGTGGTAGTCACAAAATTTCGTGGTATCCACATTCTTCCGCTTTCCAAGGGCCTTAGGCTCTTTGAAAGTGATTTGCTCAGTCTTGAGCACTTGAGACGGTGTCTTTGTGAGTGGGGTCCAGTCAGTATTTTTCTTGGAGTGACCCCTCTGGTCCCGCGATTGTTTGTTATTGATGGTTTGGCGGGCTTCGTTGGCGGATGAATATTTACCTTCGTCCTTTGTTCCGGAGATGCGCGACCAAACAGACGGTTTGCCTTTATTTTTGTTGGAGTTATGAGTCTGCTGGAAGCCACGTTGTTGTTTGAGTGAGCGCTCAGATGATGCGTAAACATTGGAGGCCCTGATAACTTCATCCCAAGCGTTTGGGATGCCGTCTTTTCTAGACAGGGTCTTCATTAATTCCTCACTGCGGATACCATGAATGAAGACCGCGTGCGTGAGTTTTTTGCCGCATCCTATTTGTAGTGGCTATTTGTTGTAGCACAGAATGTAATCATCGATGGACTCATTGTCCATGCGCTGGCATAACAGGATATGAGATTTATCCTTCTTGTGTTTCATGAGGTGGGAGAAGTGGTCTTTGAATTTTTTGATGAGATCATCAAAATCCACTATTCCTCCCACCGGGAGGTTCCAGTCAGTGTCAGTGCAAATAAGTGGCACCATACCTGGACGGGCCAGAGGACTATGGTACCTACACACTCAAAGTCGTGCAGGTGATCCGTAGGATCGCGCAGTCCATCGTACTTGCCGATGCTGAGTTTAGTCTGCTTCTCAATGGGAGCGGTGGCTATCCGCTGACAGAACTTTAAATTTATGGAGAATGACTTAGGCCTGTAAGTCCAATTGAGGTCATCATCCTCCTTTCGGTATGACGTTGCCGAAGTTGCCTTCGTCGTCTTGTGTTTTTTCGCCTTAGGGGCCTTGAAAACGTCTGAGTCACTAGTCGGTTGGTAGCCGTCTGACTCAAATGTTTATTTGTCGAGGTCGTTCCCACGTGTATTTCTACTGCGGGCAAGACATCGAGACTTTGATTTTTCAACTTCTTTTTCTTTACCCTTTCGGCTTTATCTGCCTGTAGGGGATGCAAAAAGTGCTGATTTACCGGCCTGTTGTTTGGTAAGCATGGATTGGTAAGTTTTTGTTGTTTCAAGATGTCGTTGGAACATCCACTCGTCTGGGTCTACTGGTCCGGGGTTCTCCTGCTTGGAGTCTGAGCTAGTGACCGCGTGTGGAGGCGAGTGAACCCGTGGAGCTGGCTGTCTAGCTTGGTTGTCCGGAGTACCCATTACTCCGGTGATTGTACCCTGGAGTACAGTGGACGGGGTTGGGCCCGGAGTACCGATCGGATTAGGATCTGCCATAGGTGAGTTGAAAAGATGAGTTTGTGAAAACTACGTTGTCAGCCGGTACGGATGGCGCTAGTGAATAAACAATGAGTATGACTCAAGTATGATGAGGGGGTGGCTACTCGTGCTCGCTACAGGATATTATCCTTTGCTCACAACGATGACAGGTCCGTGGTCCGATTAGGTAGTCAATAAGCTAATGGATAATGTAATACACACACAAGGTTTAAGTGGTTCGGTATCCTTGACCTATGTCCACTATGGAAATACGATCTTATATTACTCGAGAGATTACAAGTGTAACGTAAGAGAAAATACAAATTGGAAATACAAGTGTCTGTGTAATTGGATATTTGTCCGACCTCTTAAAAGGTGAGGAGACCCCCTTTTTATAGAGGTCTTGTGGGCCGGAGGTTTCTGGCCTACTTTTGGAGAGCTGCGCCCAGGGTTTAGAGTCGGGCCGGTCTTCTTAGAGGCCCAATCAGTTTGATTTGGATCCTTAGTCAGGTAAAGCAAACTAGTCAAGAATGTTGCTTTGTGATTGATACAAGTGTCGCCAAGTTGTGGTCTACAGGATCCTCATTTTCTTCCTGGTGGCAGGAGATGTTAGCTGAGGTGACATCTGACACCCAGGGAGGCATGCCGCAAGTGGAGCTCCAAGGGGCTGTATCTTAGCGGAGGAACCTTCCGTGGATGCTCTCCGCGGGAGACGATGCTCTTGTCTCTCTGCATAGCCTTGCTGATCTGTGGTGGGTAATTTTGGCGGGTAGGGTGCGCCTAAGCGCTGATACCCTACCCCTTCACATATCTATTTTAACTTTAGTATATATGTTTATTTCATATATATCTTATCTGTTGAACAGAATCTCCTATTTTCTACAAATGATGACAATTCAACATTAAAGATTGTTGATTTTGGCTTTGCAAGGTAAAATAATTTCAGCATTATGTATCCATGAGTCATGTCTTGTAGCTTGTAAATGAAAACAAAAAACATATATGTATATTTTCAGGGCTTTGCAACCTAGAAGCCTTGCAGAAACCTTATGTGGCTCACCATGTGTAATATTCGGCCTCTCTCACCACCAATATTGTCCGCTTTGCCCCGATGGGTTGCCCATCCAGAGCTCACGGATTTGTTTTTGGTCGCCCCAGTGGAGACTTCCCAGGAGGTCACCCATCCTGATACTACTCCCACCTGAGCACGCTTAACTGTGGAGTTCTCCTCTCATCCACTAGCATTAAGCCCAAAATGCGTTGGTGATTTAAGAGGCTTTGGATTACTTATGAACCAAGGATCTCTCCTGGCCACGGCCGATGTGGGATTTGCCTAGGGTGTCATACAAAGGTCCATGCAAATCTTCTCAGAAATCAGTACTGTTACAATCACCCCCCCTTAGGGACTCATCGTCCTCGATGAGGTTTGCCCCACCATCCCGAACGGCACAGGAGTGGCTCTGATACCATTTGTAATATTCGGCCTCTCTCACCACCAATATTGTCCGCTTTGCCCCGATGGGTTGCCCATCCAGAGCTCACGGATTTGTTTTTGGTCGCCCCGGTGGAGACTTCCCAGGAGGTCACCCATCCTGATACTACTCCCACCTGAGCACGCTTAACTGTGGAGTTCTCCTCTCATCCACTAGCATTAAGCCCAAAACGCGTTGGTGATTTAAGAGGCTTTGGATTACTTATGAACCAAGGATCTCTCCTGGCCACGGCCGATGTGGGATTTGCCTAGGGTGTCATACAAAGGTCCATGCAAATCTTCTCAGAAATCAGTACTGTTACACCATGACTCGACTTTTGCAAAGGCTAGCAACTCAAGGAACCAAATTTGACCCTAAAGATGTAGTTGTTGGAGTCCAACAAAAGAACCCAAATGACGAGTAAATTTCCAGTACAGAATGCATCTCGATATAAGCTTGTTTCCAAACAAAGAGTTATATGTTGAAAAGCTATGTAATGGTCCAAATGTAGAAGAAAAAAATCTACAAAAGACAGTTACTTGAAGGAGACATGTTTGGATCATACGCATTTATTCATTTAGCCCTTGGGAAAGTCGAGTTTGACGGATATAGCGGGAAAAACATGGTGGAAGTTGCTGTCATTGTTTAGCTGCTTGCAAAACTTCATATAGGTACCTCTTTTCACTATTATTGTCTATGAAGCAGTTTAAAGTTTTTTTTTTTTGTCATATTTAAGTTGATACATAAGTCATAAATAATAACGAGAATCTCGTATAAAAATCAGCCTTTTATATCTAAACAACTCATGTACATTATAGTCAAGAATATTGCAATAAACTCTGACTAATATATTCTCTATAATAAAATATAAACAGAATCTGTGAAGAAAAAACAAAAGATTAGTCTCGGTTGCATTACACCGTACAAAGCTCAATTTACTACAATAGTCCCCTCTTTTCATAGTGTGTGTTTCGTATGTAAGTCGTGTTTACGTTTTTGTTTCGCTCCATATTTGCTTCAAAATCGACATGTTATGTTATTAGTGTGAAAATGTAGAATGATTATTACAACAAATAAATAAGCCGGTGGAACAGGTTTTTAATTTAAAGAGAGAATTACACAGATTGTTCTTTAATTATTCATCAAATTGCATTTTATGTCCTTTATGGAAATTTTTCACTCCTTATGTCCTTTGTTTTATACACTTGTTATACCCTATGTCCTTTAGACCAAACCCAGTTAAATAACTCAGTTAAGTTGGTCATGTGCCCCTCATGTGAGGGGCAAACCTGTCTTTTCACCTTAAAACATGATAAAACTTAAAAAAAATAAAACCCTTCAACAATCAGACAAACATCATCATCTTCATCTTTACCCCTTCAACAACTCAAACCCTAAACCACCATTAATTCATCACCAATCATATGAAACTGTAAAAACTGTTTTGACTTCAAGAAGTCAAAAGTAAATGTTTGGAACAGAGGAGCAAATGTTGGGTTGATTCGCTAATTAATCCATCATAAGTACATAACACACGATCGATCCACAAAACAAATTAATCAAGCATTACCCGATCAATAAAACAATTCATAACTAAATCAGCCAAATTAAGCACAAAAACATGAAAAACTTACAACATCTCCACGAGAAATTCGAAACCTTGAAGCGATCGAAGAAGCGAGTTTCACACATCGTTCATGAGTTTCCTTCCATGTAAACTTAACATGATCACCATACATAACTGATAATCTGTCTCTATAAACAACAGAAGATCTCTCCAAGAAGCTGATCGGGGAGAGAGGAATGTAATTTGCAGCACAACGAATCGTACCTTCCATTAATTACCAAATTCTGATATTGTCACAACAACCACCCAAACTCCAAAAATCATCTTTTTTAATTAACTCCAACATCATCATCGTCAACTTCATTTATGTGGGCATTCTATTCAACTTCAACTTTATCAAGAACACATCAAGATTTTCAAGAACCCTAAACCCCTCTTCCTCCTCCCCTCTGATCAACAAATCCACACCCCTTTCTTTTCATCTCAATAATATCTCTACTCTAGAACCCATCTCTCTCTACACACTCAGTATACTTTTCGCCGACGTGAAAACTCTCTGGCCAAACTACGTTCAACCTCGTTTTCCTTCTAAAACCGAGAATTCATGTTACGTTTCTACTCGTTACGACCTATAGATTAAAAACCCTCTGTTTAATTTTGTTTATCATGGTTGTATCGGATATTAAGGGGCAACGGTTTCTAGGGTTCTAGGTTGGACTTTGGAGAATGGGATGCAATTCGGGTACATGTTTAGCCCATTCTGGTTGTGGGTGGTGGTGGTGTGCAGCATCAAGGGGTTTGGGTGGGAGGATTTAATAGATGTTGTTGGGAGGATTCGAATGAATTTCAGATCAATTGAAACATTATTATTATTATTATTATTATTATTATTATTATTATTACACAGATTGTCCTTCATTGAGGGTGAAAAGACAGGATTGCCCCTCACGTGAGGGGCACGTGACACACTTAACAGTTTTTTTTAACTTGGTTTGGTCTAAAGGACATAGGGTGTAACAAGTGTATAAAACAAAGGACATAAGGAGTGAAAAATTTTCATAAAGGACATAGGATGCAATTTGATGTATAACTAAAGGACAATATGTGTAATTCTCTCTAATTTAAACAATTGTTTTAAACAGCTGACAGCTGTAGCAATAGGTGTTTTCAACACCTGCAGCAACTCCTTTTTTAAACAACTGCAGCAACAATTGTTTTAATTTAAACAAATGTTATTTATCTGTCGAGTATACTAGGCCAAGACACGGTGAAAACTTCTAAATCCAAATTGCTTAGTACTGAATTTGAGCTTGATTGTTTGTTAATGTATCTTTGTAGGGACCAATGAAAGAGGATACAACTGAATTTGAGCAGTTTCTAAGCTATTCAAGCATATACTAACAGGTTTTCTCCCTACATCACTTTGATTGCCATTTGATTTTGTAAATTTGTTATTTTAATGGTCTATATTTTTGTTCAACCAGATAGTGGAGGAACCTGAAACAAAGGTGACGGATCAACTGAATGGTAATTAAGATACTGAAATCTAATCATTTAGAGCTTTAGCTGGTAGCTCTAATGCCAGCACATAGATAAAATTAGTTCAGATGTTGAAGATGGAGCTACCTCCGTTGTTCTTTCTCCAACTTCATATAAAGTTGAAGTCAAGAGTAAGAATTTGTTTTTCAATCCTTTATTTAATTAACTACAGATGTGAATATTTATCAACTAATAGCTTTTAAATACTTTCTTTAACTGATTACACTAAAAATCTAATAGAAATGTGGTTTTTGGTGTTTGACTGTGTCAAGGCGGAGAGTGGTTTCATTACTCGTGTGTCGGATGACACCCGAGATGAGGTTCAAGGGAAAATGGTATTATCCAACCTACAGAGAATTTTCACTTTAACAATCGAGTTTGTATATGTATTGTATAACCTTCCTTAGTTTTGTCTACTTTATGGAATACTTGGTTAAACATATATTGGATACAAAAAGTAGGTTTATTGATCTCATATAACAGTCATATATTTACCTCATATATAATATTTAGTTGGTAAAATAAATTAAAAAAAAGAATATAAAAAATGTATAAAAATTCAAAACCTTAAACATATATTGGATACAAAAAGTAGGTTTATTGATCTCATATAATAGTCATATATTTACCTCATATATAATATTTAGTTGGTAAAATAAATTAAAAAAAAGAATATAAAAAATGTATAAAAATTCAAAACCTTAATAAACTATAGAACACAAATGAACACGTTACCGAACGTTCACGAACATAAACGAACGCGACCTCTGTTCATGTTCGTTCGTTTAACTAAACGAACATAATTTTTTGTTCGTTTTCGTTCATTTATTAAATGAATGAACACAAACGAACTTCTCTTTAAACAGTTCATGAACAGTTCACTGAAAGTTCAGTTAGTTTGCAGCCTTATATGTGGGCCATTAGTGAAGATTTCCGGCTATAATTGGATTTAGTCTTCCCGTGTTTTCACACGGGTATGCATCTAGTTATTAAAAAAAAAAAAAAAAAAAACCCTTGACTGACAAATAGCAATAGGTGATGCATTATTTCCCTTTTATTTCCCTTCAAAAATCTTTTTCTAATCATGTTTCCCCCTCGTAAATTTTGAATGTTAATAACTTTTTGATACGAGATTTAAAAAAAAAAAAAAAAACAAATTACACCAAATTAATGAGTTTTTTTTAATATCTTTCCAACGAGTAACATGGTGCTATAAAAAACGAATTTTTAGTGGGTTTTTGTTTATATAGGAAAAAAGTGCATACGTAGAATAAGAAGTAGGTTTTATAGGTTATTGAGTGTTGATCCTTTAAAAAAACAGCCTATTCCTTTTTCAGTACACACATTTTATCACATTATATTAGATTTGTCTATCACGGGATGGTCCCGGTGTATAAACTAGTTATTATATAAACGCATTGTAGCGGTAATATCTATTACTTAACTCTTTCTCGTATGGAGAAAGGATTTCCAACTATCATTTTACGGAATCATCTAAAAAACACACCAATTGTAAACAGAATCACATGCAGTCGGTGTAATGGTCCGTTTTAACTTTTTGTTTTTGTTTTCACATTATATTTATGAATTTCTCATCTTATACATTATTTCATAAACTAGTAGAGTGCTCGCGCGATGCAGCGGGAAACACAAACACTTCTAAGTAGGCCTGTATACGAACCGAACGTTCATGAACTATTCGTGAACTGTTTGGCGGGAAGTTTGTTTATGTTCGTTTATTTAGATTAATGAACGAACACGAACACAATTTTCTGTTCGTTTAATTAAACGAACGAACATATCACAAAAAATTTCTTAATGAACGAACACAAACACAAAAATGTGTTCGATTATGTGTTCGTGTTCGTGTTCGGCTAAAGCTAAATGAACAAACACGAACACGCATGTGTTCGTGTTCTTTCGGTTCGCTTACAGGCCTACTTCTAAGGGTTCTAAGTGTGTGTATGCTTCTGTTAAGTTCGATTATTAGCCTCAACTGAAACTAAAATCAAAAGTCATCAATTAATCAATCTTATTAAGCAATTGGTTCCTTGGTTCGATTAGTATTGTTAGATTATCGGTTTTAGTCCGGTTTAGTTAATTTTGGAGAATAACAAAAACAAACTTTGGATAAATTTTTATGCCTAGAAGTACATGAAATTGAGGTATAAATACATGAAATAGAGGTAAAAAGTAGCCCTGTAAACGAACCGATTGTTCATGAGTTGTTCGTGAACTTGTTCGGCGGAAAGTTCGTTTATGTCGTTTATTTAATAAACGAACAATCACGAACAAAAAAATTTGTTCGTTTAGTTAAATGAGTGAACATGAACAAACGTTGAGTTTGTTCATTTATATTCGTGAACGTCCGTTTATGTTCATTTATTTATGCCTGTTTAAGTTTATTAGTTACATACGTAGTTATATTTACATAAATACAAACATAAATTGGGTTTTAGTTAGTTGTATAAATATATAACCAATTAGTAATTGGGGTTTTTCAATAATACGAAATCGTTCACGTTTATTATGTTCGTGAACGTCCGTTTATGTTCGTTGATGAACTGTTCGTTTAGGTTTAAACGAACGAACATAAACGAACAAGAACATGACAAATTTCTTAATGAACGAAAATGAACACAAAAATGTGTTTGATTATGCGTTCGTGTTCAGTTAAAATTAAATGAAAAGAATTCGGTTCATTTACAGGTCTAGGTATAAAAGCTAAAAATTTCAAAACCTCATCTATCAAAACCTATTTACTCAGCTTCAAACCATATTAGAGTATAATTTGCTATATAATTTTAATTAAAATTTTGATTTTTTTACATGATTAACAATATCTAGAGGTGAACGATAATTGATACTCAACCGAAATTGAACAAAAAGATACAAAACCGAACATAAAATTAACCAAAACCGAGTTAAACTAATATCGGTTTTTTGTACCCTAAGTTAACCAAAATTAACAAACCAAAACTAAACCATTCATACATGTATATCCTTTATACATCTATTACATGTATTTATACCTTCATTTCATGTGCTTTTAAGCAAAATTTTAACCAAAGTTTGGTTTTGTTATTAACCAAAATTAACTAAACCGAACTAAAAAAGACAATCTAAGCAAATAGACTGAACCAATTAACCGGTTGGTTAACAAGATTGATAAGCCGATAATGTTGATTTTTGTTTCGGTTGAGGCTTATAACCGAACGGAGCCTAACCCAACCATGAACCATTAGAAGTGTCTGTGTTTCCTACCACGTCGTGCGGGCATATTGTTATGAATATATTAATGGGTCTGTTCCAGTTTACCTAATTTGGGTTAACTAAGGGTACACAAAGAAAACGATAACCAATTTTAAGTTAAATTGGATGTTTTCAGTTTTCAATAGATTTTGGTTTAGTTTTGTCAGATTTTTGGTTTGGCTTCGGTGAACGGTTTAGTTATTGCTCACTCCTATATATCGTTAATCACGTAGCACATAAAGACTTTTTAAATAAAAAAATAGCAATACTATACTCAAATTAAAGATAATAAAATGCTCATTATTATGATATAATTTTTTTTATATAAAAGTATAAACATGTTTAAAAAAATATGACTATTTAAAATCATGGAGGGTGATTTGCTTAAAATATGAAAAAGAAGTTTAACTATAATTTAAATAAACAAAAGTTAAGTAAAGTTTAAGTGATTAAACTGTAACTAAGATAAGGTATTAAAATGTAAATAATGTATGAATGACTATTTTACCTTTATTTCAGGGTTATTAATAAAAAATAAGTTCTTAACTTTTGGGTATCTTAAAATACCCCTTACTCATGCATTACAATATCTATACATATAATAAACCAAAGCCATTTTAATGACATGGCACTCAAAGAGACATTCTCTTCCTTGAGTGTGCCATGTGTCATCCCATGTGGCATTGAGATATTTTAGGAAAAAAATAATTTAAAAACAAAATTGGATTTTTCACCCTCATGTTTCCTCCCATAATTTTTAAACGTTAATATCTTTAATATACGAGATTTTTTAAAGAAAAAAATTACACCAAATTAACGAGCGTTTTATTATCTTTCCAACGAGTACCATAGTGCTATATAAAAAACGGAGAATTTTTTGTGGGGTTTTGTTCATACAGGAAAAAAACACAAAGTGTTCAAGTAAATCATTAATCATGTATAGACAAGTCACTAATTATGTTTAAATCAGTAAATATGAATTTTTTTTTTCAACCAGAGTCGAATAGGTTAATAGAGTTATACGTTGTTTTAAGTTAGGTATCAATATTAGTATGTTAAAGTTGTACATTTGTTTAGTCTTTAAGATAGGTGTTAATATTAGAGTTACATTAGAGTTCTACATTCTTTTAGGTTAAGTGTTAACATTTGAGTTGTACATTGTTAATTTGTTTTAGGTTAGATATTAATATTAGAGTTATACATTAGTCTATTTCATATGTAAAATTGATGTATCATATTAAATTTCTCAACCCGGGACGCTCCCGGGGTATAATCTAGTAGCATAAATATTCAGACTAACATTCCCATAACCACATCCCTCGAAACCTCAATCCTATGGTCTCGTAACACACAACTAGTTCACTTTGTACGAATACATAAAAAAAAAAACCCTCTTAATAATGATATTTTTGCGTAAATTATATGGATAGCTAAGTTTTAGCATCATTATTTTGATTTCGATACACATATTATAGATACTTTTCCTATAACCTTTTTATTTATTTATTTATTTTTTCATTATTTTATATCACGTGTTATGATAGAACAATTCAACTTTAAACCGTTGAATCATATCCTTCTACGCACGAATGTTAAACAAAGTGTGATCGTCTTTACACAAGTAAAATGTAACAATTTTCCATACAAGCATATAATTTTCTAGTAAAAATTGAAATATCAAAGCCACCGACACTACAATGCAAAAGCGGCATACAACCTCCGTTGTTTATACAATCAAACATCTTGCAAATTTCAACAATTATTTAATATCCTATCATTTTCAAATATTTAATTTATACCACAACCCAAAAATGATAAAGATTGTTAACCATATTTTGAAACCAGTTTTTTCAAATAGTTAAATGCAACAATATATACATATGAACTGAATGTACTAAAACAAATTCCAAAAATACAAAACAAAATAAAAACTAATTTTGACCGAAAATATAAAAAAGATAACGAGCTAACCTGTTTAAGTAGTCTTGAAGAAATGTTTCTACAAAATCTATTTCAACAATCTACAAAACTTATCACACACCGTATAGAACAAAACTTTCCATTCACAATTAGCAGCAACATTTTAAAACTTGTTTTTTTATACGACCAACATTAAATACTATATAAGATTGTGCTAAATAAATAATTGAGTCCTACATCAATTAGTTTGGGAAGATGCAACTCTATGATCTTAAAATGTGAATGTTATAGGTTACACTAAGTGAGACTAGAACCTATAAGCTTAACATTATAAAATCATAGAGTTGCCTCTTCTTAAACTAATTGATGTAGGACTCAATTGTTATTTACATCTTTTATTAAAATCTTTGCCTTAGACTTTTTAACCAAAAGAGTTAATGGCCAAAATCGTCCCCGAGGTTTGACAGTTTTGCTAAATCAGTCTAAATTCAAAACTTTTTACATCTGGTCCTTTTGTTTTATATTTTGTTGCCAAATTCGTCCCTGACACTAAACCCAGTTAACTATTGTCGTTAACTCTGGAGTATTTTTGTCTTTTTGGCTGCCCCCTTTTTACATCTGGCTATTTTTGTTTTCTAGGGTTATAAATAACTCTGTTTAAATTGAGTTTTAAAAAAGGGGTAGTCAAAAAGACAAAAATACCCCTAGAGTTAACGACAATAGTTAACTGGGTTAAGTGTCAAGGATGAATTTGGCAACAAAATGTAAAACAAGAGGACTCAAATGTAAAAAGTTTCGAATTTATTCTGATGTAGCAAAACTGGCCAAACCTCATGAACGATTTTGGCCATTAATCTAACTGAAATTTGAAAACTGAAAATATAAATGTCCCTATTCAACTTAAAGCATCACATTATGTTTGATATAAACATTGAGTTGGGATATGATTGAAAATGATTAATTAGACAAAAAAATAAGAAAATAAATTAAAAACAAATAAGAAGCCATTTAAACCCACTTTCATGGTTACCCTCAAAAGCCCCCCCTACCCGCAAATATGCTCTAGTGAGCGTGCAAAAGCTACACTCTGTTGCCTGTGATTGTTGTTATATCTGTTAACTCATTTATTATATCTTGTTTGACGCTTAAACCCACCAGAAAATAACACAAGAACATACATACGTACAAAATTGTCACAATTTAATAAAAAGTTATGTGCCAAATAACAATACGTGCATGAAAGTTAAATGAAAGGTAACAAATTGTAGCCATGGTAGTGGTCATGGGAAAATAGCTAGTCGGTGTCAACAAACAAATAAGATGATGGTTAAGTTTGTACCAACTCCTTTAAAAAAGACTAGGTCTATGATCATCTGTTTCAACAAAGAAAAGTATGATAGTTGCTATCAATCAATCTCATGACTCGGTGTCTTTTTTTTCGTCTTTCCTATTGTCTAGAAGCCAAGAATAAACTTTTAAACGACCATTGTTAATGTTTAGTTTACTTATCAAAAAATTAATCAAATATATGGTAAATTTCATTAGTGTATCAACATTAATTAAATTGTCCTAGTAAGTTTTTTTTTTAACAACAAATTAACTTACTTTAAAATATTTCATTTTTTTTAGTCAAATATCATTTTATTAAACCAAAGACAGCCAATCACAAGTGATACATAGGTAAACGGGCCACAAGTTGCGCCGCTACCCCCTTTTTGTATTGCAAAACCTACTCTATTGAAAATAAAACATTGGCCCTTAGTAGCTGGAGAATTACTTTGCACAACTTTCTTCACGCGATCGAGGAGCTTGATTGCTTGCGGGGCCAGCGCTCCAAAAGTATCAAAAGCGAAAGGCACAAACACATGCTGGTCTACTACGAGACTTCCTTTACCATTTGAAAAATACTGTTGAAGTAGAAGTCATTTTGTATTTATCTTAGTAACTAAATCCATATATTCTATTTTGATATTCAACTAGTTCGTTCATTGGTTTTAAGATATTTTATGTTCTTTGTAATTTAGTTATTAATTCATAAAAAAAAAAAAACAAATCGGCTTTAAATTTAAAATAAAACCATAATTTAATGGTTGGTATTAACCCATGTTGTTAAAACGACTAATGATGCTTCTAACATCGATTTTCATTGACAAGGGCAACCATAACGGAAAAATTAGTCGGCATGTTACAAACTTTCATTCATGTCATTTCAAAATAATGAATCAATTGCTTATTAGGGGTAGACGAAGTTCCCTTTCAATTAAAATGAAACTATCTGATAATAAAAGTGAAAGTTAAAAGTGTTATTATCATATTAGAAATATAAATTAGTATGTCCAAATAAGTTTGACAAAATTTATTGGTTTATCATGTAACAAAAACAAACATATAATAATAATACTCAACATATCAACAATTTACAATAATAACAAGTCCGCAATTCAAAACTTTTATTTGGTTTGATTATTATTACTATTATTTTAATATTCAACTTTGCACATTTAATTCTTATGTCAATCTATTAAACCTATTAACTTTCAACAACTTTGACTATATTGTCCTGCTAACACGACTTCAATTCGTTTCAGAAGCATTGTGCTCTATATAAGGTGCATCTTTCATATTTGATTTCTTAACCAACTAAACAATAAAAACCTTAAAAACAAAAACATTGATGGCGTATCTTCACAAATACTTGGTTCTTACTTTTCTGCTCCTTTCCATCTTCTGCATCAACCAAACAGTCAAGTGTGACGACGATGGTAACTTCACTTTCTTTCTTTCTTTTAACTTCATCCTTACAACTATGTACATCATCTTACTTTACATAAAATATAGTTGATAAAGAATTAGTAGATGTGGCAATTTCTATTAATTTACTTATTGATGAGAGTATCTAGATTATGTGTTTCCTATATTGGATCAAATTGTTAAAATAAACAGGCTTTGCAAAAAATAAAAAAAGAGAGGGAGAGAGAAAAAGAGAAAAGTGTGTAGAAATTTAACCTAACATGTTTTTAATCGGACAAGCTATTCCCACACCATTCGTTATCTAATCATATACCGATTTTAAATGGCCGTTTGAGGCTATACCAAATGGTCGTTTTAAAGTTAAAGCTCGTGTCATGGTCCACCATTGTTTAAACGGGCGTTTAAGAGTTGTGATGGTGTGGCAATGGCATGCCTCTTTATCAATACATACAACTTATGAAGCACTTTATTGTTGTAATAGTATTGTTATTGAAATGCTTTTTTAACACATTAACCAAACATATATTTTTCCTTTTTTGGAATAAGACCAGGACAATCTCAAACCAAACTAACCTACGCAAAAGTTGTATGTTTTGAAATAAACGGATTTTTTAACGTATACTATGTCACATGTTTTGGTTAGGATGCTACACTTCTTTGCAATTTATGAACTATTGGTTTGAGCCTCTATCTATTGAAAAAAAAGATAGGAATGTCTACACTAATTAAATACTTTTTGTTTCAAACACATCTAAGCGTGTCACATTACCGACCATATTAGATTTCGCCATATTTCAAAAACATCAATTTCCTCTTCAATGCTACGTCTACCTTGAAACACCCATAAAATATTAAAATAATACATATACCATATCGTTTGTGTGTATGCCCCACTTGTATTTGTCCGATCTAGTCCAGATTTTTGGATGCTAATGCAAATGCAGCCTCTGTTGCTATATCCAAAAACATATGCCGAATTACACTTTGTTTGCCCATCTGCTGGCCAACATTGGATGTTCTCTAACTTATTAATAGACGTGGCAACCCATATTTAATCTTAAATTATTGAGTTTGGATTCTATTATGTTAAAGGAGTCATTATTTTATTTAGTTGAAAAGGGAATGGGTCATTTAAAAAAATAGCAAAATAAACTTTTCTATCATGCTAAACGTGTCCCAGAGTCTTATTAATTACGAATAACTAATAAAATTTGGGAAGTAGAAGAACATGTCAACCCAACTTAACCTGGCTTATTTTTACTTATACTAGAGTGATATGTTTCAACCCAAACTAATTTGACCAATTACCAAACATGCTTGGCCCGTCAAATTTAATCCACCCTTGATTACATCCAACAATTATCACCCTTTGATTAACACATGTTTTGGTAATTTTACAGATTTTTTAGATGAAGAAGACATTCTCTTTGCTGGAATCAATAGTTATAGAGCAACTCTAAACATAACAGCTCTAATAGAAAGTGAGAGAGCCGAATGCCTAGCTGATGAGATCGCGGACCGATTTAAGTACCGACCGTGCACAAACACAACCGGACCCAACACCGTACCAGGAACCGAACCACAATTTGCCAATTATCCAGACCTTTTACATAAATGTCATTTGAATGTCGATACTGCAAGAGATAGTGTTATTCTTCCTGCCTGTGTTCCTAATCTTGACTCCACCCTTGTACTTTCCAACTACACTCAGTCTAGGTATTCAAATTACTTAAACGACACCAAGTATACTGGAGTAGGGATCGGTTCTGAAGACAATTGGATTGTCATTGTGCTGACTACAAACACTCAGTAAAGCTGGTTTTTGCCCGGTTGTATTGATGTAAACTAAATAAGAAAGTACAAAGTCCCCATTTGTATTTTGTATAAACATTTGTATTTTGTATAACCATTTGTATTTTATGTTTTCTCACTATTGGAACTAATAAATAAAAAAAGACTACCAAAGGGCTTGTTGCCTAGAGGTATCATGTGTGCATAAAACGTGTGAATCAATTTGTTAGTTTTTAACTGATGATTTTTTTGTATTAACCCATTAATTTATAGTGACAAAATATATTCGTTGTAGTTTGATATTTAACTAGTTCATTATAATTTGTCAATTTAAATGTCTTAAGCTATGTTCTTTGTTATTTTGTAAAAAAAATTACATTAAACTTCTATAATTCAAACTACAACTTAATAGTTGATAATAATCCATATTCATAATGTGACTAATGACACTTCTAACTTTTGTTGTGTTACGAAGAACAATCCTATTATTTTATTATGGAAAAATAGCTCTCTTTGTTTTGAACTTTCATTTATGTCATTTAACACCAATTTCAAATATTCAAATTGTGATAAATATTATCGTATATGTTTATGTACTAACCTCCCTGAATAGCGCCTCTGCCACGTGGCAGAGGCAGGTTGGCTGTTTTTTTTAATTCAGCATCATATGATTTAATTGTTTAAATATGGTAGTTTAGGATAGTATAAAAAAATGGTGGTGGTTCAATTGGTGAGGATGCTGCAATGTGCACAGCTTGCCCGGGTTCAAGACCTATAGGCATGTTTTCTTATTTTTGTTATTTAAATTTTTAGCCATGGAATAGTGGGTTTATTTAAAATTTAGCATTGGAGGTGTCAAATGGAGACTGAGTACATGTGTCTTATGCATATGTGTCTTTAAGCATGACTCATACATATTTGTGTTTATATATATGCTCTCATATTCTTTTTTCATGCCTTCTTTTTTTTTCCCAATCAGAATTCCCATCCATCTCTTGCGATCAGAATTCCCATCCATCTTATATGTTTGTTTCAGATATTTTTTTTAATGTTGTTTTAACATAATTTTTTTCTTTTTATGACCCTAGATGTTTTTTTTTTGTTGTTGTTGGCCTGTTATTTGATGAAATGTTTCGCTTCTTAAGTGTTTTAGATTGTTTTTTAGGTTGTCTTCCAGTTGTTTGATGAAATGTCTTTGCTGGTCAAAGTGTTTTAGATGGGTTTTTTGGGGTTTTCCTCCAATTGTTCGATGAAATGTTTTTACTGGTCAAATGACTTAACCTGTTGTTTCTTGAAATGTTTTGGTTATCAAGTGTTTTAGATGGGTTTTTTTTTTGTTGCTTTCCATTTGTTCGTTGAAATGTTTTTTGTAGGTAAAATGAATTAAAAACTTTTTGTTTGTTTCATGATGCTGACTTCGTTTGATCTTATGTTTTTGTGTTTTGTGTGGAAGTTTTGAATTGTCTTTGTTTTTTAGCATAGGATTGTTATGAGTTCGGTTGTAAAATATGTTTAAAGTGTATTGTGGTTTGAATTTCTTTGTTAGTACGAGGTGTAAATATGTGTTTTGAAAATGTAAAGCTATATGTGTTGATGGTGCTTTCAGTGGACTCATTTAAATGGATCATTTACAAGATGAAAAATATGTTTTTATATTCATGTTTAGTATTTCATATTGTACAAAATAATCATGTTATCCGGAGCATATACTTCTTAATGTTTATTGTTTATCTGTTTCTTGATTTTTTTTATAATTGAGTTATTTTAGGCTAATTTTTTAGAATTTTACTAATGTATCTTATTTTTTCCAGGTTTGCTTACGGTGGGTTGTTCTATTGTTGGATGCAGGTTACCTTCTTTTCCGGTGTTTGTTATATGTCGTGTTCCTTTTTTACATGTGTGTTTGTTTTCTTTATGGTATCAAAATTCAAATAACTTTTCGGAGCCTCAACATGTTCTGTTGTTGGATGTAGGTTACCTTCTTTTCTTTTCCTGTGTTTGTTAGCTGTCGTGTTCTTTCTTTTTTTACATGTGTGTTTGTTTTCTTTATGTTTTGACAAATCAAATAACTTTCTGGAGTCTCAAGTCTTTCTTTTGCATGTGATCTATACATAGTAGTTGCTTTTATTTAACATGTGAAGTTTATGTTTAGACTGGCTTAAAATTTTTCTTTAGTTCGTTTATCCAACTAGTCTGATCGATGGAGGGTAATGTTTGTCAAATCTTGAACACTTCAGTCAATTTATGAATTATGTCTTTGTCACTAATATGTTTATTTTAAAACTTATTCATAGGCAATCTTTTTTCAACTCCATTCATGTCATAATTCTTGCTTTATTATAGCAGAATTTATATTTTATGCCTTATTTTGAATATAAGTTTGGTTAATATTTCAGATGGAGACAACTTTTTTATTATGGGAAGCAGTTATAAATATCGATGCAAAACATATCGCAAAAACAAGTACGAGTTACCAAAACCAACATAAAATAATTTTAAAATGTTTGAGAACTAATAAATAAAGTTCATGATGCAAGTGAGACTCCAAGTGCATCATAGCAGTGATATGTAAGACCCCAAATCCGAGTGCCAAACAGTTGGATCATCACTTTTTAAGAAAGCACGAAAACTCTTGATAAATACTTTATTAAAAATACCTAAAACTTGCGTAGCGGAAAAACATTAAATATATTTCTCAAAACATGAAAACATATTGAAATTAAAAATACAAGTGTTTAAATCTAATTTATTCAATAAATTGGAGTCTTCGACTAGAAATGCCATCTTCAAAAGTCGGGTATCTTCATCGCCAAGAAGTCATTCATCCATCTTTCTAACCTGAAATCAATCTAACATGTATGCAAAAGTTAGCTACGCTGAGTGAGTTCAAATTTTAGTTTATGTAATAAAATATTTGAAGTAAACATCCGTTATAAATCTCTTAAAAATACGAAGTGGTAACCATCTTCAATTGGGTCAAATACCAGAATATCAAAATTAGAACTTAAATCTAAATACGGACTCTAAACAAGTCCGTATGCACATACATCACACAAAACTTACTCATAAAAGATGTATGTATTATATATACTCATTTGGTAAGCCACCTTGATAAAATCTTTAAATAAATACATCCTTAAATACGGCCTGAAGATAACCGCCTAAAATATCCTCAAATCATCATATGAGAAATTATATATATATATAGCGTAAGGTTCAATGGGGAACCTTAAAAAACTGAGGAACTGGAGAACCATGCATTTAACATGTTAAATATAGATTAAAAATTCAATTCAACATGCAAAAAAATATTTTTTTTTTCAAAAATTTCTTTAGAGCTTTTGCATATAAACATGTGTAGAAGCTATTCCAATAAAAAAAAAAAACTAATTTTTGTAAAAAAAATTGTTTATCTTTTATTAACTAATTTTAAGCAGTTTTTTAATTATTTTATTTTTTGATTTTTTTGGTCAAAAAAGCTTCTACATACATTTATATACAAAATCTCTAATTAAACTTTTTGATAAAAATGTTTTTTTACATGTTAAATTGATTTTTTTATGATATAATTAACATGTTAAATGGATGGTTCCTCAGTTCCCCACTTTTAGGTTTAGGTTACTATACAAAAGATGAATTGTGTGTGAAGTGTAAGAATGACTATGAAGGCGACATGTGGCATCAATTAATTTTAATTACGAGGGGATTATTGTAAAAGTATTTTTGGTCAAAACATGGGAGTTATTATTTTGAGGATTTTCAGGGATTTCAATATCTAATCAAACTTACACATAAATCTTGTGATCAATATACAAGATAAAATTAGTTTTGAAAAAAAAAGAGAGAAAGAGACGATCACAACTCCGTTCTGCAAAAACAAAATTCGATTTGGTTTTATGTTGTGTATTCGTCATAAATCTATTTGTGATGATTGGTACAACTTACAGGTTTGTTGCTGTGACACCAGTCAACGATCCAGGTCAATATCCGTACGTAATTTACGTATTATTGTCATTTCATGTGCATAATTAGACATTTTGCACACACTATAACACCCCCCGGTCTGGTAAAGCATGAGTTATTCAGAGAACTCACTTGTTTGCATACATCTTACACCAGATCTTGTACTAAAAGGTGATTAAAGTTCCTAAACATTACACCATCCTAAACATCTTACACAAGATCTTGCTCACACTATAACCCCCCCCCCCCCCCGGGTTGGTTAAAGCATGAGTTATTCAGAGAACTCACTTGTTTACCCCTTTGTGTTTTGTCACCAAGCTAATCGACGTCTATATAAAGGGCCATTGAGAACAACTTCATTTCACACATCAAACTTTTCATCTTTGTTCCTCTCGTCCGAAGCCTTTTACCCCAATACCAAAACCATTTTCTTGATTCAAGCACTAAGAACACAAGCTTAGGAGCTCAAGTGGAGATTAGAAGGTCCCATCATTCGGTATTCACTAACATCTATACTAGGAAAGTTATTATCTACAAACTCATCTTCTACCTGCTTTATATCGATCGGCCTCTATGTTAACCCGGCCCTGACCCTTGAAAACCATGTATTCGGCCACACAACACATCCTAGATAGTTGTTTTCAAAGGTATTACATTATCATCATGAATAGACATCGATTTCTAACATACACTAGCACTTTTATACATATGTTTTGTACATGAACTCACCACACACGAATGTAACATAAATAAGTCTAGACAATACATTCCCATTGTGATCCCACCTATCAAACTCCCCACGGATTTTAACTATGTCAAGAAACCGATTTTTGTATCAAATATATATACATATATACGTACTCGATAACTCACTACATTTTGAGGACAAACATTCATGATTTCGTGAAAACACACCTATACACACTCATGGCCACTCTCTTGCACGTTGATTTACACAATTGAGTTGTTTTGGCATGATAATTAATCGGATTTTGGAACAACATATCGTGTAAAGCAATAGGCTATTATTATAACACATGTTAATTGAACTATAACATATGTTAATGCTTGTTTGGATATTACCAAAGCCTAAACGTATGTTAAAACACTCGTTTTGTTATAAACCGACCACAAGTGTTAGATAGGGAACAATTATAGCCCATGACAAGACGTGGGGCCATTCTGTTCACACTAAATGACACTCTACAATGAAACTCATGGGATTCCGGAGCCGCATGTTTTACAAGTACATATAAATCAATTGTAGAACATCATGTGCACAAGGACATGGCCCACATGCACTAATACCATGGTCCACAATGTCGGGTGAACAACTTGTATGATAAACAAGAACGTACAACTTACTTTTTCCTTAATAATCATATGGTAATCATTGTCTGGACGGTAGTTACCTCATATTCCAGCTTCACTAGACCACACGTGCATTATCAGGTGATTTTCACGGCCCCATTTTACTTCTCTTACATTTTTGTGGGACAAACATGCTACAAATATAGTACAGATATCATTTTTTGTGTTAATTCTATCGTGACTACCATGTGGAACATGAGACATCTTGTTCATGAGCTCAACAGTCCTCGTACTTATATTATACTATGAGCATTAGCTATCGAAAGCCATTGAACACTTTAAAAGATCTATTGGGTTGACACCCCACGCTTGGTTAGTCGCTCTAACCGGTTACATACAAAAGAGTGTTTGTATTCTACCGTACATAGATTGTCTGTAGTGTACAATGCGTGAGGCACAACAGTCAAGAGCTTTGGTTATGGGACTTATGGTTTTCACAATAATCATTCGCTTAGCTAGCCTATGATTGGTCATACACGAATTACATGAGCATTTTACTTAGTACATTTAAACCTGTGAACTCACCAACATTATTGTTGACAAATCTTTTATGCATGTTTTCAGGTAATTGACGATGAGAAGCTAGGACTTGGGAGAGGGATTCGAGTTGGCACTTAGTGATACCGTCATGGATTGTGTCTTGTCAGTCATGTGTTATCTCAGTGATTGAGTCATGCGTTTTCAGACAATATACTAATTTCAGACAATGTTGTTTTGATTTGAATAATTTATGACAACATCCATCCCTAGATGGTATCTATTTTAAATAAATCTATGTGTTGCTTGAACCTTGTGCATGAAAACCTTTCGAAGTCACATCCCCGTGTTTCCGCCTTGGCGGGGTGTGACCGATTGGTATCACAGCATAAGGTTATAGCAAACTAAGATTCTTTTGAGTTAACTATAACCCAAAACATTTTTGAAACGTTTTCACAAAGTACCACACTATCTCACCTTGCACATCTCAAGTCTCAAGCTACTCCACGACGACGCACGAGTATAGTGGTTCATTTATTTGCATACATGTTCATTCATATACATATGCATGTGTATGACAAGATCATGGCTATCACGGTTGACCTTACCATGTTGTCCGACTCTGAGCCTGACTATCTTGTGGACGACACCCCTAAGGAGGACATTCTGCTTACCCAGCCTACTCCCATACCCTACGAGGCCCTCAATTTCCCCATCATGGAGGTTGTTGGATCTCCGACTCTGACATGGATGTGGATCCTGCACCCATAGTGAGGCGTGTCTCTGACGGTTAGACTAAGGATGACGTCCCTCATTCCCTTGCTGACCCGGACGTCCACCCTACAGTGGTACCTCCCACTACTCTCACTGCCTCGAGTCTAGCCCCTTCTTTCTGCATCGACTATACGGGCCGTACTCTCCAGAAGTACACCCCCCGTAAAAAGGGTGCGACAGACGGTGGTCATTGCCCTTCCTTCCCGTGCTCCGGTCACCACATTGCCCGCCGACCCTACACCAGAGTTACGTACTATGGAGGCACCCGTGCCGGTGACCGAGCCATCCTCGAGGTTGAGGAGGCATTCTTAGGCCCGTAAGTGGCCATACCTCCCAGTCTCACATGTGACTTGGCCCATCGGGACGAGGAGGATGATCACGAGGCGATGAAACTGGGAGAATCTTCCGGGAGACCATTTAACACCGAGAGCGGCGTTATTCTATCCCATGATGCTCATCTAGTGGAGATGGGTGTACGCATCCAAGAGTTGGAGGAGCGAGCGACAAAGGCTGAGCGGGGGAGGTAAGCGACGGCTTTAGGGAGAGCGGAGGCAGAGAGGCGATTATAGATTTTAGAGAGGAGGATGGCAGAGATGGATCAGCGCATGAGAGGTGCGGTTGTTGCTCTTGCCACTACTTTCCCATCTTCGTCTTCGTAGGTTGTTTGTGGTTGTACTTGACATTATGTTATGTTATGATATGTTGTGATTTAAACTACTGCGGTTTGACCGCTTATGTTTTGTACTTTGATACTTATGCACTTTGGTTTACTAGTAGTAGGAAACCCGCGCGATGCGGCGGCATCAACAACTTATAACACAGTACATGATTTTTTTTTTGTCATTTCAATCATCTAGTGATATATTGTATAGCACGATAGAAAGTTAACTATACTGTTTCATCACATTCTACTAAATTGAATGGTTTAATCAAATTCTGCTACATTGTTCGACATTAGATTTACACATTGAAGTGACCATCCTTTATTTTGCTCTTGATAACGAACCGGCCGTAATCAACGCACTTTTAACTTGTCCCACCTGTTCCAACTGCATACATGATCCAAGAGTTTCATTCTATTGTATACATGATTGAAGAGTTGCATTCAATAGTTAATTAAGTATAGTAAATCATACCAGTAGATGAAAATGACCAAGCTTGACTTTTGAGGTCAACTGAACCAACAACGTACAAGGATTATTTGGATAAATTATGTATAAATATTTGCAACATTTTAAAGAATTAATTAATTTCTATAAAAAATTATTAAATGTTATCCTATCGTTTTTTTTTTCAACCACCAAATAGAACATATTAGAAAACAAGGGATCTAGCAAGGTAACCCACTAGACAAGATACAAAGATGAAATTAATGAACCTTAATTAAGAACATACAATAACAACATTATAAGACAAACCCCAACAAAATCCTACACATACACTCCCCCCTATCTTGAGGCTTAAACCATAACCCCTTAACATAACAATTTATCCTAGATCCTTTGTGCATTCTGGAGAAGCCAATCAAAAAGAATCATGATGCTGACTGAATCACAATTGGGGATCTCTCAAGCTGCAAGTAATAATTGCAAGATTAATGACATCACAAGTTCATATTTTTTATAAAGTAGTACAAAAATGCATAGACTTTAATTACCTTACAAGACATGAGGTTGATACAACAACCATTAGGCTGCTCCTTAACACGAAACAACAGAACATGGAAATCCTTTAGCAAAAAACTTGAATTTGTACACATAACACCTTAAAGTTTTGGTGTCGATTCGCTATATCTTTTGAGCATCCATAACTGAGCATTGACTTGTCAAAGGCTCCTTTATTTTATGTTATGCTATGCTGATAAATGCAGTGTTCCAAAACATTAAGTGCGCAACCCCCCTCCCCCACACACACCCCAAAAAAATTGTGTTTACCAAGGAACCAAGTAGCTTCTTTAAAATAAATGGAGTCTGATCTCCCCCAGATTCCTTTGTGCCCGAAACCAAGGCCATTGCTATACGCCTATACCAGCAATAAAGCTCTTTACTGGTACTCCTACATCTTGTAATGCAAGGCATCCCCCTAACCTGATGCCATGCTATCACATCACCAAAGAAAAGAAAATGAAAAAAGAAGTTAGATAACGTCGTTAAAATAATATTTTGATCCAAAAAACAAAAAAAGCAATGTGGAAAATTTCATTATTTGACCCGTTAGAGATGAAAGCCCCAATCAACCCACTCATTGACTTTACTCTTACAATCTGAATTCAAAGAAAGAAGACCAATAGCAAACTAATATTTAGTAATATCTTTGGGATCACGACCAATATTGTGATAAGAAGCTTGTACTTTATGGCATGACCAATCATTTTTCACTGTTTAAAACCAAAGTTTAAAAGAACGGAAACACGCCTCGAGGCGTTTTCCCTTCGCCTCATGAGGCGTAAGCCTCGAGGCGAACCGAGGCGTAAGCCCGAAGCGGAATTAAAAAATTAAATAAATAATTATATATCTTTCAAAAAATAAAATGCTAACTAATTTCATCATCAAATTCATCAAAAACATCAAAAACATCAAAAACACACATAAAAAAGATATAAAATGTCACAAAAAGTCGAAAACATAAAAAATATACCTGAAAACCCCCTGAGGCGCAGCTTTTCATAACGCCTCAGTCCTGTGAGGCGCATACCACTATTCAAACACCTGAGGTGCCGCCTCAGAAGCGTTTTCAGACCAAATCGCCTTGAGGCGCGCCTCGAGGCTCACGCCTCAAGCGTTTTTTTAAACCATGTTTAAAACTTACATGTCACTACAACCTGTTAAAAAGCAATTAGAACCAAAAACTTATGATCAGTTCTAAAACTTATTGTGGGTCAAATAAATAATGTCATTGTATGTTTACATTGAGCATGTTTTTGGTGACATACATTGGCCAATATGACATTTCCCAGACATAGACATGTGTAGTTAGGAAGCTTTCTGTATAAACAAAGAATGAGGGTGGATAAAAAGCAAAATAAGTGACACAATAAGATTACGAACCTCAATCCGGACCTCAACCTCAATATTTGTAAAGGCCCTTCATTGCTTTAAACATGGATTATTGGGCCTTCAATGTGGTAATGGAATATATATGCGCTTGTCAACATGCAGATGGATAGCCTGTAAACAGCTTAAAAATAAGTTCGTGCTTGATAAAAATTAGCTTATGGTATTAGTTACTATATTTAAAAAAAGACCTGAGTTGCTGCAATAATTAAAGGAACAATGGTGCAAAACAATCCCTCGAATTTAGAACTTGCTGTACCATATGCCGGGGTGGCATATGGTACATCGCCCTGCAAAATGAAAAACTGACCCAGCCGGTGGGTTTTTCCGGTGTAAAACAGTTGGTTAATGGCGTAGCCCACATACATTTTCTACTCGTTCTTCTATTTTTAGCGATCTCGCTTGCGTAAGACATGCCTAGCCTTGTTACCTGCTTCTCAATTAGATAACTAACACAGAAATTTCATAATCAACATTTTTCCCACTTAATCCGCAACCAAGAGATTCATTATATATCAGGAACAAAGATAATCTGATTAAAATTGGTTGTGTAGCTTCTTGAAAAGCTTTTGTCAAACATAATAATTAACCATAGTTTGTGAGACATACACATACGCAACCATTTTGACATCAATCAACTTGATTAGTTCCTCCCTGACTCTTCGATCTACAAAATTCAGTGTGCATCATTGTATTCTTTACCTCTTTGAACTGTTAGGTACATGTAAAATGACATTTTTAACCCTTTTAATAGTTAAAGAACATATACTTTCAATTGTTTTTTCCAGCTTTGCATATAAACCAACTTCTATTATCTAAATTATCAAGGCAATATGAAGGTGTTTTTACACCATAAAGTTCATAATTCATATAGGTATGTACCCATATTACAACTCCGATTGCCTCCATGCCCTTGTGTAAAATATTTGACTTGAAATTGGTGAATATTCAAATAAGCGTAATAATTGATTGTTCAACATTGACTTCGCACACGTTATAAGCGCAGATGTTAAACGCTCAAATTTCAATTCATGGATATTTAAAGCCTAATAGCTAAACTTTTAATATTGCACAGAACTATAAAAACACATTATAAAAAGAAATAATCAAGAAATGCCAAGATAAAATTTAGATTATAAGCCAAAAGTTTGTACCTCATAACCACCATCTGGGTGAACGTCCGGCAGCCTGTTCCGTCGCCTGCAGTCTTTGTTCCCCTACAGCAGGGCCGGCCTTGAGAATTCCTGTACCCGGGCCGAGACGCGAAAAATGTGCCCCTTAGCCTTAGGCATTAACGAAGTAAATAATTTAACTATTTTTTTAAACGACGATTAAAGTAATATCAAATTGATAAATTAGCTTTTCACGGTTTACAGTGGCGGATTCAAGATTTTTTTTTGACGGTGGACACATTGATTGGGTTAAAACAAGATAGGTTAAAAAAAAGTTAGGTTAAAATGGGTTAGAACCAATTCGATTTAACCAAAATGTGTCGTAGTATAATTTTTTTTTTTTGATATTAATACAATATATTTTTATTGAATTAAAGTAAAAGAAATAATTAAAGTCGGCTAAACTAGATAAATACAAGCCTAGATATGCACAAACAACGTAAGTAAAAATGTAAAATAATAAATTGCTTTAACATTGTTTTACTTTTAAATTAATATTTTTGTACATACAAAGTACTTTTAAATTAATAGTTTTGTACTACAAAGAAAATAATGAGATAAATATCCATTTTTTTTTTTGCTTTTTACCCGATGTCATCAGAATCTAGTCAAACACTCTACCTACAAAAATATTCCTTCTCTTTCAATATATCGCTGCAAGTACTTAAGCAGCCGGAAAAAAATCCGGTGAGGAATTTTTTATATTCTCTTTCTATATAACTACTCTTCACCTCAACTACTCTTTAATTAATAATTTTCCAGTGGAAGTTTTTTCTTTAATATGGCGTTACCAACACTCACCTGTCTGGATGTGCCCCCGAGAATATTGGGCCCGGGCCGGGAGTCCTCCCCGCACCTCCCTCTGGCCGGCCCTGCCTTACAGCCCCTTGCAATCATTTGCAAAACACCAAATCCGTTGGCCCGCCCTACAAAAAGTTGCAAAATAGCAGCAAACACAACAGCAAAATAGTAAAAAGAGCATCAAACAATGGTAGCACAACAATAATCAGCAATAAAACAACACCAACTTAACCAGCTTTAACATTCTAGCCTTCCGCCTATCCTATTCAAGATAAAACTTGACGATTTAAAAGAAAAAAAAATCCAAAAACTAAAAAAACTGAAAAAATGGTAAACAAACGCATTGAACCCACCATTGATGTGGCATAGCTTTTTTCTTTTTTTTTTTTAACATTCCATTTCATTAAACCACGCAAAAAGTCCTCAAAACAAGGACTTGCGCACCAACCATTACAACATATACATCGGGTTATTGTACCATTCCTTCCAATCTAGATTTTTACAATCCGCCCTATTCTTACACCACCAATACGTATTAGTTTTCACTTTATCTATAATTTCAATAGCCTTGTTTTCCTTTCTATTGAAAACCTTGTCGTTTCGCACTAACCATATGAACTATACAGATGCAGTCACAATAGCATGTAATATCTTTTTACGCTTTTTATTCCCAGCTGCCGTTTTATACAGCTCCAACAGATCTCTCACATCTAAAGCATATATAGGACTAACCTTACACCATCTAGCAATCCATTACCACACCTCTAAAGCTAAAGAGCAGCATGTAAATAGATATTGCACCGTTTCTTCCTGCACTTCACACAATGAATAACCTGCAACCCCAATATTAAGATTCCTGTGCTGCAACTCTATTTTAGTAGGTATCCGATTAGCCTCCGCCCTCCAAGCATGAAGATTACATTTGTACGGCACCCACTTGGCCCAATAAAAACGATAACCACTCTGCTCCATGTCTTGAATAAGCGCAGACTTCATATCAGCAACCGTAATAACAACAATCTTCTAGCCCATTTAACCTGTTAACCACAGCCCACTCAATCAATCCATTTTGCTACCTCTAATATTAGTATTTTAGTTTAAACAAAATGACTTGGAAGTGCAGCCACCATCTCAATTCATTGTTCGCCCATCATATTATACCTTTTGTTATAACAACAAGACACCGACCAGGGTGTCAAGCTTTTGCATATGTGCCTCAATGATTACTTTTTCAAACCTGACCTCAACTTTTGGAACCTCCAATCCAACTCTTTTCCACCATTAATACAACAATATATCAAAAGAACTGAAATAGATAAACATAAATATGGTAATACCTATCTAATCGCTGTTTTGTGGCAGCAAGGAGTCTTAGATATATGTTGTTCATACATACAAAGAGCTCTTTTGACGAAGAGCGGGCAATTACATCCAAAAAGCCCAACGTGAAAAGTAACAAACCTTGGTTAGCACTTTAACATGTTCAACGGGGATATGGGGCAATATAGCCAGGTTGGTCTGCATAACAATAATCACAGTAAAAAAAACATTATGGAAAACACAGATTTATAATTATTACATTAATTTGGAAATGAGTCATCAAGTTCAAAATTCCCAGCATATTGGTCACTATTAGAGTATCAAATTATCAATATTACCTTAGCTTCCCTTTCAGTAGCCCATTTTGCAGATGAGCCTATTTTAAAAACCTCATTTCTCTAATTTCTTGATTAGCCTGAAGTCATCACAGCCCAAACCACATAATTAAAACTTCCATCTCTAGCTTTAAGAAGAATATTGTAGTAATTATACATGAAAAAACTCCAGATTTGTATATAACATGAACAAATTAACTTGTATTTCTTAAACTAAATATAAATACAAAGAAATCCACTTATTTTCTTTTAAAAACTCCTCTTCTTCTGACCAGAAACCCTAAAATGACACAAAAACAAAATGATAATTCAGATTTGTACCTCAGTGGCTGAGTACAGATGTTGCTGAACCAAATTTGTACCATATCGGCTCCCCATTGCAGCAGAATAGACGTCAGTAACTATGGATCTACATCATAGTCGACTTGTTAGTCTTCGTTAAGATTTTTTAATGGAAAAATAGTGTTTAGAATCAAAATAAGTGTCACTTACCCTTGGAGAAGGCAGGAATCATTGTTGATCTAGTGAGATATTCATGATCGATAACAATTACACTTTAACTAACTTGCGAGTTAGGTCTCAGTCGACACAAGGTTTGATTGTACAAAAGACGCATTGTTACATGTTAGTAAATGTCTGCTGTTGGTTGGTAGACGCATGGATTGAGAACCGCTGTTGGGGGCAACAACGGTAGTTTCACGTGGCCCACCCCTCTTTTTGAATTTTTTAATAGGATTAATGACGTCAGTTTTTGCATTATACGCAGATTGGTGACCATTTTTTCCGGTTGACACATCAACTTTCGAATGTCACTTACGCTTCTCCTGTTATAGATTGTATAGATTGATTACAGATATGAATAATTAATACCTCACCAACAGCTCTGAAAGCGATGGCCCCCTAACACGACACCGTTTCACCAAACATTGATAAGCTTTACTCTATATATCATTCTTCTTTCATCTTCTATTCCTTCAACGACCAAACCAATCAAACATGGCGTATTTTCACGGATACATCATTCTCACCTTCCTCCTCCTCTCAATCTTCTTCATCAATCAAACTGTCAAGTGCGACGGTAACTTCAAATTCACCTTCTTTTTTTTTTTTCTTTTTTTTTTTTTAAATTCCTTGGCTTAAATGTTATTCCAATATCCAATAATTAGCATTGCTTTTGTACATTATGATCCCTTAGCTATTATAGAGTAATCTCTAGTGCAATTTAATGTTTATGATTTACTTGTGGTTCAAATCTAGTGTTAGGATGAGTTGACTGGAGTGTTATTAAATTTGGGTTTAGATCTGTCGGTGAGAAAATCTGTTTAATTTAACCAGAATTAAGTTAAGCATTTTTTAACGGCTAGATCAAGTGGCACGTAGTACCTCTCTTGGTGTCATGTCACCCTTAACCTAGCTAGCAATTGCCAACTTAACCAAGGATTTGTGTTTTGATTATTGGATTTAGAAATTTTCGGAGCTAAATTATTGAATAATCAGGATTAGATGATCCTGATCTGTATAATTAGAATTAGATAGATGTAGTTGGTGATAGTCACATGTTTAGGATAAACTTATAAAATCCAACATTAATAACAGTTTATTGTAGAATAAGGATAATTAATTTAAGTACACAAAAGTTCAAACCTCAACGCTTGTTTAATTTCTTTTGACCACTTGCTATTTGCGTTTTGACGTATGCAAACATTTTGTTTGGGTATTAGATGAAGAGGATATATTTGCTCAAGTAGATTCCTAGAGATGGAATTTCATTTAAAAGATTGTTGATTCTTGAAATGAGTTTAATCTTTTGTGGCAACCGCCAACCGTTAGGTTTCAAGGGCTTAAATAAGAGAGGGATGTTTGCAAAATAGGGCCAGAGGTTCTAAGCCTTGTAAAGAAGATGAACTCACTAAACCTTAAGTCTCTCTTTAAGATTGTCCGGTTGTCTCGTGAAAAGTTGTAGCGTTTTACATGTAGAGTTTGGTTGCTCGGTATGACGGTATCCTTAAAGAATAATATGCAGTTAACACAAATTTATGTAGCGATGGCAGACAAACGTGTAGATTTAGGAATAGGATTAAAGGGTGTGTGACTTGGCCAAAAGAAAAATTAAGACAGAGATTTTAACACAAAGCCCTTTCTATCCACAGAACTATGTACATGTGCTTTACTCAAATAGTTGATAATGAACTAGTAGATGTGCTACGTTCAATGCATTATATTATTAATGGGACAATTAAGTTATGTGTTATCTATTCGGTCAAATGAGTAATATCAAAAAGTTTCGCCATAAAGGGCAGGAGTCAAATGGGTTGAAATACGACCGAATTGATTAATTAATACATGCTGCATCTTGAATCCCTTTAAGAGTTTGGATTGTGTTTATATTTCAAATGGATCATTAAGTGATTTAGCCAAGTCAAAACACATTAATTGTATCCAAGGTCAATTTTTAATGCTTACAACCTGACTAATCATTTATTGATTATAATTAGTGTATGAAAAGTTTAACAAAAAATTGAGAATGACAAAAATGTGTGTCAGGTCAATCCGACTTAACCTGTATTAGGGTGACCGGCTTAAACCCAAACTTGTTTGACCCATTACTCAGTGGTCCTGGCCCGTATAATTATTGATTACATTAAACATATGTTACTATTTGATTAACATAAGGTCTGGTAATTTTGACAGATGAAGAAGACAGCCTTCTTTCTGGAATCAATAGCTACAGAGCAACCCTAAACTTAACAACTTTAATGGAAAATGACCGAGCCAAATGCCTAGCTGATAACATCGCCGACCAATTTAAAAACCAACCATGCACAAACACAACCGGCTCCAACACTGTTCCGGGAACTGAACCAGAATTTTCCAATTATCCAAACCTTTTAAGCAAATGCCATTTGAATGTCACCACTACGAGAGATGGTGCTATTCTTCCTGCTTGTGTTCCAAATCTTGATCCGAACCTTGTACTTTCCAACTATACCCGGTCTCAATATTCAGGTTCCTTGAATGACACCAAGTTTACTGGAGTCGGGATCGGTTCTGAAGATAACTGGATTGTCGTTGTGTTGACTACAAACACCCCGGAAGGTGGGTATTCACCTGGTAATAATGATAATAATGATGATTTAAATTCTGTTTACAAAATCGATCCTACATGTTACTCGATGCTTTTAATCGTGGCGGTTTTTTCATTCCTGTGGGTTTGATTATTGATCTATCTAGACTTGTTTGTATCAATGGGTTTTCTTTTATATCGAAGATGTATCAACACGAGGATTACTTATGTTAGCATACTTTTGGGCTTTGATATGTAGCCTGGGTTTTGCATGTATCTTTGACATGTTTCCTTGCCATTAATTTTTATTTGGGGTGATTCATATTTCTTTCTTTATGATATTACTAAATTATACCCGGAGCGTCTTGGGTTTAACGCCTAACCTAGAACAATGTATAATTCTAATATTAACACCTAATCTATACTATATTATAATGTATGAGGGAAGGGTATTTTAAGATACCCAAAAATTTAAAACTAATGTTTCATTAATAACCTTAAAATGAGGGTAAAGCGGTCATTCATACATTATTTATACTTTGTTACCTTATCTTATTTACACTTTAAGATTGAGAGGACTCCCAGTCTGCTGCTTACGAGCGAGGACGTGAGGCGACGGTCTATTGGTTTGGCACCGTTATCACGACCTGGTGGAGGCACCCATGCCGGGACGTCCTCCCCGGAGCCCGGGTCATTCTCGCTGCAGCCGCCGCCCGTTGTTGACACCACGCAGCAGCAGTCGCCCCCAGTAGTTTTATTTTGATGTGATGTATTTGTCTAGTACATTATATTGTTATATTTTTGTATATTATGTTTTGAAATCCTTGCTTATATTTGTCTATTTATTTATATAAATGTCTGTTATACGTTTACATGCTTATCGAGACGACAACGGAAACACAAAACCGTTTACACATTGATCGAGACGACAACGGTAACAAAGTGAAAGCCTATTATATAAATGCTTGTTATACGCTTACACGCTTATCGAGACGACAATGGTCACAAAGTAAAAGTCTATTATATAAATGCTTGTTATACGCTTATCGAGACGAAAACGGAAACAAAAACTGCTTACACGCTTATCGATACGACAACGATAACAAAGTATAAGCCTATTATATAAATGTTTGTTATACGCTTACACGTTTATCGAGACGATAACTGAAACAAAAATCGCTTACACGCTTATTCAGACGATAATATACGCTTACACGCTTAACGAGATGATAAAAAAAACAAAAAACCGCTTACACGCTTATCGAGACGATAACGGTAACAAAGTTAAAGCATTTATACCTAAATAACGAACCTAAAAGTATTTATGTGCATCAATACGGCCCGTACGGGCCTCTATTGGTCGCAGAGAAGTTTTAGTGTTGTTCATTCCATCCAAAACGAAGGTAAAAATATTCAAGTGATCCTATGCAGCTCGTAGAGGCCTCTAGGGGTCGCAGAGGGTCAAGTCAATAATTGGCAATCATTGACAATGATTGTTGCATGTCTCTACGGGTTGTAGAGGCCCCTACGACCCGCAGAGAACCCTTTGCGCCCCGTAGGGGCCTGTAGGTGCCGCAGAGACATGTGTAAATATGTTTTTTTGGTGGTGCAAATAAGAGGAGCCGTAAAAAACAATTTGAATTGATGAATATCTTCAAATTAGTAACTTTAAAATTCATAATTATTTGAATTAGATCACCTGATCTTTTCAAATTACCAACTATAAAATCAACTAGAAAACTTCTTCGAATGATGAGTAAAAGTTATATAAATCGATGACAAAAGCTGCCAACAGATCTTTGATTCTTGAAAATGGTGAAATATTCAAAAAATTGAACACCGAAACACTGATACCACTTTTAAGTCCTGAATTCTCTTCTTTTTTTTTTTTTTTTAAAAAAAAACTAAACCTTCATTAAAAAGCGTCAAAACGGACCTCAAAACAAGGTACGAAGACACCCAACCTTACAACAAATACAAAGGGTACTTACACCAATCTTTTCATACAATCGTCTTAAATCTGGATCAACGATAAGGACTTCACACTCGCCTCAATTTCCCCTATAGTCGCTCTCTTTCCGTTAACGATTATGTCATTCCTCGTGTTCCAAATACACCACATAGCAACAATGACAATCCCGTGAACAATTCTCCTTCCCATCTTGTCCCCGGTAGCACTCTTGTATACCTCCAAAAGATCTCTAGTCGAAAACGCATAAATAGGCGCCAAACCACACCATCTCCCTATCACTTCCCAAGCCGCTGCAGACACATAACATGCTGTGAAAATGTGATCTGCAGATTCGTCGCTGCAGTCACAGAAAGCACACATCTGGCTCGGCAACTCAATATTTCTCTTCATAAGCCGCTGAATTCTCTTCCTTTAATAAATCATCAATTTGTAATGGTGGAATCAATACTAATTGATAATCGATCAATTTGCAAACATCAATCCATGATTAATTAACCGAATAATTAAATCAAAATAGAAATTGTAAACAAAATGAACACTAAGACTATATACAATCTCTCCTTTGATTCAACTCAAAACGTATTCGTGATTACAAGTGAGGTCATTTATCGTACCTAGATTCAAGACAGAGAAAACGGTTAAAGCCCCAAAATTCACAAGCTTTATTTTTAATGGAGTAGGTTTTACTATTCAAAAGGGCTAGCGGCACAGCTTGTTGCCCGTTTACCCGCTGCTCACATGTAATTCTTGCTGGTTTTTAATGAAAAATATGTTTATTTAAAAAAAACTTAAATTATTTTTTTTGCAACTTCGTCTTTGTCATCCTAAACTTCAATGTACTTCATATGCAACTTGAACTTTCGTGTCATGATGTTAAAATAATATAATTCAAATCTATTAGCTATTGGGCTTAAACAATCTGATAGTTATTGGGCTCTTGTCATTAATGGGCCTGTATGAGTATTTTGTCTTTGCAGGAGTTGGGCCTTGAATGGGCTCATAGGCTCTCAGCTGGATATGTGAAGTATACGTGTATGTGGCCCATTGTTGTGGTGTGCTTTCTCTGGACGGATGAGATTATATTTGGGAGATTGTGAACGGATGAGATTGATTCTCACACGGATCGTGCTCAGAGCTATATAAGCTCTCTTACGTCTGATATTATTATTCATTCAGTTTATTTTTCTTTTTCTTTGTAATCTAGGGTTTCTCTGTAATCGTCTGGTCTTTCTTTGTCTTCTGTATTCGTATTAAGCACTGTAAGTGTTTGTATTGTTGATATACAGCTATATCAACTGATCTAAACAATCAGTTGTTATCAGCTGTTGATTGTTCTTTCTGAGATTCTTCTATTGTTGAATCTCTGGGTATTTGGGGGGCTTTTTCTGGGTTGGATAAATAATAAAGTTTTGGTCACCGTTTTGTCGCTTCTCTTGTGTTCTTTGTTATGATCTTGTGTTATTGTTGTTATTAGAATAGTTTTATATTTTTGACATGGTATCAGAGCCTAAAGGCTCTCGATTCTGGTGTTGTTCATCTTCCGCTGTCTGTCTTGGTTTTCTGTCTGTCTAGATCTTGTTTTTTTGTGTCTGGTGGATTATTAGGGTTTTGATCTTATTTGTTAGATCTTGACCTTGTATCTACCTTATAGTAGATCTGATCTGTCTAGATCTGGTCTATTATCATTGTATGGTATTATTGTAGATCTGGAGTGTTTGTCAACCATTGTTGGCTGGATACTCTTGATCATTGGATTGAGCTTGGAGATCTGAACCTTGCTTGGATTGGAGTTATTGGAAGGTTGCTACAATTGCTCCCATAACTCAACACCCTAAGTGAAGGTGTTGGTTGTGGGTTTGGCGAAACCCTAACTTGGGTTCCCCCTCATTGTGAGATCGTTCCTCTTTTTCTCTTTTTTGTCTGTTGTGTCTAGTGGCACTGACCGGGTTAGGTGGACCGGTATTGGCCAAACTATCTGGTGTCTTGTCTGGTTTGATCTGTGTTTACTTGTATTGTCTTGTTGCATTCTTGGTATTTCTTTTATTACATATTTTAGTTAAAAGGACTCCTGAGTTAAGAACTGGGTGGGCACCCTTGAGTGATGAACCCACTATCTGTACACTGACTCAGCTTCGTCCTTCTAGGGTTTGTGTGTTTTGATCTCTTGTTCTTGTCTGATTGTATTTCTGTGTTCTCTTTGTGTTAAGTATGGGTGATGCTATTGTTAATCCTGGTGGAGGAGATATTCCTCCTCCTGCTGGAACTCTTATTAGTAAGTTGGATATAGGTGATCCCTTATACATCCATCCCAGTGACACTAGTTCCTTGACTATTATTGGTATAAAACTTAAAGGAACAGAAAATTATAAGGTGTGGTCTAATGCTATGAAACTTGCACTTGAAACAAAAAATAAGTTTGGTTTTATTGATGGAACTGTTGTCAGACCTGTGGATGATGATGTATTAGGGAAACAATGGGATAGGTGTAACTCTGTGGTATTGTCTTGGTTGTTGAACTCTGTTAATGATGAGTTATACTTAGGTCAGGTCTTCTCTAAGTTAGCCAGAGATGTCTGATTAGACTTAAGGGAGACATATGATAAGGTTGATGGGTCTATAGTCTTCAACTTACATCAACAAATCTGTTCTATGAGTCAAAATGGAACTTCTGTTTCTGAATATTATCATAAACTAAATACAATGTGGAAACAGTTTGATTCCATTGTTCAGTTACCACCCTGTACATGTGATGCTTCAAAAGAGTTTAACAGTTTTAATGGACTAATAAAACTTATGCAGTTTTTAATGGGTTTAGATGAAATTTATCAACCTGTTAGGACAAATTTGTTGATGCAAGATCCATTACCTAGTGTTAAACATGCTTTCTCTATTGTGTCTAGAGAAGAATCACACAGGAAGGCTGGTACTGGTAATACAAAGGACACTAATGTATCCTTTTTTACCAGAACTAGTAATAGTAACACAAATAGGAGGGTTGGTAATAGAGGTCCTAGTCCTAGTGTTCAGAATACTAGTAACAGAGGACCTAATCCAAATCTCAAATGCACACACTGTAATATGATTGGACATACAGTGGATAGATGCTATGAGCTTGTGGGTTATCCTCCAGGTGTTAAGAGAATAAGTTTTAATCAAAATGTTAGGTCTAATATGTCTTCTAATGTTGCTAATGATAAGCAGTCTATGTCTAGTACTTCTGGTTTGCCCTTTTCTTCTGAGCAGATCTCAAAGCTCATGAATCTGATCAGTGAGAAAGGTGGAAATGAGCCTCAAACTAATAACACAGGAGGTAAGAGTGTTATTATAAATGGCTTTTCTTGTTTGTCTAAGATCTCTAACTTGGAAAACATTTTCAAAAACTTTTCAAACTGTTCAAGTTTTGTAAAAGCAGCTATTAGTCTTGGTTGGATTACTGATTCTGGTGCCAATCAACATATGACTAGTAGTGATAAGGAAATGTTTAATTGTATAGAGGTCTCAGACTATGATATTCTGGTTAAACACCCTAATGGGACTAGTGCTAAGGTCACTAAGATTGGGGACATTAAACTTGCAGAAGGAGTCATTCTGTATGATGTGTTTCTTGTCCCTGATTATTGTGTTAACCTTATGTCTGTGCATAAACTTGCTAGAGACAATAGGTTAAGTGTCTTATTTGATGAAAACAACTGTTTCATTCAGGATTCCAAGTCCAAGAGAATCCTGGTGACTGGTAAACAGAGTGATGGTCTGTACTTTGTAGGTAAAAATGTAAGTGTTAATAGCAGTTGTTTTAATAGTGTTGAAGATGCCAATCTATGGCATAGTAGACTTGGTCATCCATCTGATCAGGTCTTAGCTGTGTTAAGAAATGAATTAAGTATAGGTCATAGAGACTCACAGCAGCCTTGTGAGGTATGTCACAAGGCTAAACAAGTAAGATTTCCATTTCCTATAAGTGACCACCAAACCAAACAACTTGGTGATCTTGTTCACCTTGATGTTTGGGGACCATACAGGGTCACTAGTAGGGAAGGATACAAATATTTTTTGACTGTGGTTGATGACTTTAGTAGGACTGTTTGGTGTTACTTGTTGAAATCTAAAACTGAAGTCTATGAAAATCTTGTGTTTTTTTATGAATTAGTTAAAACTCAGTTTAAGAAGAGAGTTAAAACTTTCAGGAGTGATAATGGAACTGAGTTTGTCAATAAGCAGTTTCAATTGTTTTGTAATAATAATGGTATCATACACCAAACAACCTGTGCTTATACACCTCAGCAAAATGGTGTTGCTGAGAGGAAGCACAGGCATCTTCTTAACACTGCTAGGGCTCTGTTATTTCAGAGTGGATTACCACTTAGATTTTGGAGTGATTGTGTGCTAACTGCTACTTATCTAATCAACAGGATTCCCTCTTCTGTCCTATTAGGAAAAAGTCCATATGAAATGGTCTTTGGTTTCCCCCCCAAAACTCAGCCATATTAAAAATTTTGGGTGCCTTTGTTTTAATACTATCTTAAATAATTCTGATAAATTGTCTTCTAGGTCTGAAAAAAGTGTGTTAATTGGATATTCTAACTTTAAAAAGGGATATAAACGTTGGGGTATTGAGTCTAAAACTGTTGAATACTCTAGAGATGTTAGGTTTTATGAACAAATATTTCCTTTTAAACAACTTTCTGAAAATACATCAACCATCTCAGTTGATGATAAAAATGTAACTAATATAAATTTTTTTTGACAAGTATGAAACAAATGAATCTGAAAATGTTAGTATGGCTGAGAAAGATGAACTGCCCGATGATGAAGGGGGAAACAATTTTACTCAGGGGGAATTAACTAGTCAGCAACCAGGGACTCCTCCCAGGCCTGCTGGGGGGGTTGACTCAAGTCAGCAGCCTAGTAGTTCTGGTTGTAGGACAACTGGGATGGCAGACCGTGATGTTAATCCCTCAAATGAAGAGTATAACCCATCTGAGGGAACTATTAGGAGATCTGATAGAATACCTAGTGTTCCTAGAAGATTTAGTGATTATATTGTTGAGGGTAAAGTTAAATATGGTGTGGAAAGAGTAGTTAACTACTCTAACTTATCTGTTGATAATTTTTGCTTTGCTTCTAGTTTAAATAAAACCTTGGAACCCACTTCCTATTCTGAGGCTTCTAAAGACCCAAGGTGGGTTGAAGCCATGAATAGTGAAATGGAAGCTCTCTATAGGAACAATACCTGGGAACTAACTGAGTTACCAAAAGGTAGGAAACCTATAGGGTGCAAGTGGGTATACAAGGTGAAGTATAAAGCAAATGGTGAAATAGAAAGGTATAAGGCAAGACTTGTTGCCAAAGGTTTTAATCAGAGAGAAGGTTTAGATTTTAGTGAGACTTTTTCACCTGTGGTGAAAATGGTCACTATTAGATGTGTCTTAGCATTAGCAGTTCAGAATAATTGGTCTTTATACCAATTGGACATCAATAATGCTTTTCTATATGGGTCAATTAGTGAGGATGTTTATATGATCCCTCCTGAAGGGTATAGTTCTAAATCTGATGGTAAGGTCTGTAAGCTTGTTAAGTCTTTATATGGACTTAAACAAGCTCCTAGGAAGTGGAATGAAAAACTTACTAGTGTTCTAGTTGAGTTTGGGTTCAAACAAAGTGTGTGTGATTTTTCTTTGTTTATAAAGTCTGATAAAGATGTATTTGTGGTCTTGCTTGTGTATGTTGATGATATTATAGTTACAGGTAATAATGAAAATGAAATTAACAAAATTAAACTGTTTTTAAGTCAAAACTTTCAGATCAAAGATCTTGGAAAGTTAAAATATTTTCTTGGTATTGAAGTTCTTTACAATGAGTCTGGTTTATGTTTGACCCAAAGAAAATATTGTCTTGAACTATTGTCTGAGTTTGGATACCTTGGTTGTAAACCTGTATCCACCCCTATTGAGTTAAGTTATATAGTTTCCAGTAAAACTGGAAAGAATGAGAAACTGTTAGAAAATGTTACAGGATATCAAAAACTGATAGGAAAGCTTATTTATCTCTCTTTAACTAGACCTGATATAAGCTATTCAGTTCAGTTTTTAAGCCAGTTTATGCATAAGCCTACCTTTGGGCATTTGCAAACTGCTTTGAGACTTTTGAGATATCTAAAGTCTGCACCAGGTAAAGGTATCCAGTTTAAAAGGTCAAATTCTTTTGGTCTAAAAGCTTATACTGATGCTGACTGGGCAAAGTGCCTAGTCACCAGGAAATCTGTGACTGGATATTGTTTGTTTCTTGGTGAGTCTTTGATTTCTTGGAAGAGTAAGAAACAGAGCACTGTTTCACATTCTTCAGCTGAGGCTGAGTATCGTGCCTTGTGTTTTGGAACTTGTGAAATAATATGGGTTTTAAATCTCTTAAAAGAGCTTTCTATTTCGTGTGAGTTACCTGTGTCTGTATACAGTGATAGTAAAGCTGCAATTTCTATAGCAGCTAACCCAGTTTTTCATGAAAAAACTAAACACTTTGAAATAGACTTACATTTTGTTAGAGAAAAAATATCTGATGGTTTAATCAAAACTGTAAAAATAAGTTCTGAATGCCAAATTGCTGATATATTTACCAAAGGGTTAAATGGAACACAACATGATATGTTGTGTGATTAACTTGGCATGTTAGATATGTTTAAAAGGATTTGAATTAAGGGGGAATGTTAAAATAATATAATTCAAATCTATTAGCTATTGGGCTTAAACAATCTGATAGTTATTGGGCTCTTGTCATTAATGGGCCTGTATGAGTATTTTGTCTTTGCAGGAGTTGGGCCTTGAATGGGCTCATAGGCTCTCAGCTGGATATGTGAAGTATACGTGTATGTGGCCCATTGTTGTGGTGTGCTTTCTCTGGACGGATGAGATTATATTTGGGAGATTGTGAACGGATGAGATTGATTCTCACACGGATCGTGCTCAGAGCTATATAAGCTCTCTTACGTCTGATATTATTATTCATTCAGTTTATTTTTCTTTTTCTTTGTAATCTAGGGTTTCTCTGTAATCGTCTGGTCTTTCTTTGTCTTCTGTATTCGTATTAAGCACTGTAAGTGTTTGTATTGTTGATATACAGCTATATCAACTGATCTAAACAATCAGTTGTTATCAGCTGTTGATTGTTCTTTCTGAGATTCTTCTATTGTTGAATCTCTGGGTATTTGGGGGGCTTTTTCTGGGTTGGATAAATAATAAAGTTTTGGTCACCGTTTTGTCGCTTCTCTTGTGTTCTTTGTTATGATCTTGTGTTATTGTTGTTATTAGAATAGTTTTATATTTTTGACACATGAGATAACAGTAGAAACATAAGTTTATCATCCGCAACTTAAACTTTCGGATGTTACATTTCTCATAATATTCATCATCGTCCAAAACTTCTTAGATATCTTCATACGAAACTTCATTAGGTGTATTTTGGAATGCATCATCCTTTTCGTAACCTTACAAAGTTGTTTATATATTAGTTCGATTAAGGCTTAACAACTTGTTCCATAAGATTTCCGAACCGACCTTAAAAAAGGAGACCAAAATTTTCATACGGGTCGACTTATGATTCTAATAATTTGCTCTAGATACACTGCGGCTATCATGCATCCTTCAACCCCATTGCTGTGGCGGCTACAATGTCGTCCGACAAAAAATAAGGCTATATAATTCATCAATAACGTGATCGAAACGACACCACGATAAGAAACAACCCATCATTTAAGAATGCGTGGGTTTCACTAAAAAATATGTTAAATATCACAACCCAATTACATATGATATAAAAGCATATGCCATATGAAATGCGAACTATAGGATCAATCGAATAGAACTTTGAATATGCTTAATGCCCAATATCTATTTGTTAATATTTTAGTGGAGTACACCTAAAAGAAAAAAAAATTATAAAGGAAATAATAGCAACAACCTACAAAGACGTTGCGAACTTTAGATTTCCAAAATCAAATACACATTGGCTGAAAGAGTATACTTTTTTTTTTTTTTTTTTTTTTTTTTTTTTTTTTTTTTTTTTTTTTTTTTTGTGGTAGCCAAGTCCAACTAGATATGAAAGAAAACTTTTAAATGAACGGCGAGAGTTTTCTAAAGGCAATCTATTTGCGGGTGATAACACTGCCATTAAATAACACAAACTATTTTAGAAATTTAAAAGAGTAAATTGCTAAAATGGCCCCTCAGGTTTGGCCCAAAATGCTTGTTTGGTCAGTTATCTTTTTTTTGTGCCAAAAGAACCCCTCACAGATTGAAAATTGCCATTTTGGCCCATATTTAACAGAGTTTTTAACTGAGTATGGAAAGTCAGTTAAGTCTGAGGGGCAATTTTATCCTTTCATATGTACTTCATCTTCTCCATATAAAAACCCCCAAACCTATTATTTGCTCTGCACCACCTCCAAAAACCATTGTCTGCCCAAACACACACACACACCTAACTAGAGAGAGAGAGAGAGGAAGGGAGAGAGAGAGAGAGAGAGAGAGAGGGATTCCGGCCGCCTCCCACGGCGGAGTCCGGCGGTGCTGCTTCCAAAACCCCAAACCACCCACACAACCCTATTATCTCCTAAGAAAACAAACGCTCACCAACATTTAGAGAGAGAGGCAGACGAGAGGAAGAGAGAGAAGAAAACAGAGGGGAGAGAGAGAGATCGGGGAAAAAGGAAGATGGGAGGCAACCATGGCCTTTGGCCGGTGGGACCTACTCGCAGCAGAGGAAGGATTAAGGCGGTGGCGGCGGTAGTAACTTAGGGTTCTGATTAGGGGTTTATGGTGATGAAGTTGTATGTACAAGGAGAGATGACGGCGGCATACCGGTTTCTACAGGATACTCAATATTGTTTATCGTTGTCGTTGAAGGTGAGAGGAACAGCCTTAGAACTGCAGTGGTGTTCAAAATGAATCCTTGTAGAATACTTTTGTTTTTTAGTCTCTGATGTTCAATATTGTTTCCCTACAATCGCAGATTTGTCCAGAAGCCTTTTTGTCAATTTCAGTCTATGGATTCTAGAGCTGACATTTCCTATGGATGTGTGTTACTTCATAATATTCTATCAGTTTCATCGGTTTTCAAAGGAAGAAGATGATGATGATGATTAGATGTTGGAGAAGATGAAGTTTAGATGAGGAAGATGGGGTTAAAAGGGGTTTTAACTCAGTTTACAGATGAAATGACGAAATTGCCCCTGAGACTTAACTGACTTTCCATACTCAGTTAGAAACTCTGTTAAATATGGGCCGAAATGGCAATTTTCAATCTGTGAGGGGTTCTTTTGACACAAAAAAAAAGATAACTGACCAAACAAGCATTTTGGGCCAAACCTGAGGGGCCATTTTGGCAATTTACTCAATTTAAAAAGTAAACATATTTTCTTTTGGATAAAAAAATGACTTAGTTGATAATTTATAAAAGACCGTCTTTTTATTAAAACCAACAAGTTTTACAAGTAGGCGGCACACGTAAATGAGCAATAAGTTGCACCGCTACCATCCATAGCTAAGCATCCATAACAAGTGGCGGATGGAGTAAGGGCTGGGAGGGTGGTATGCACCCACTCAAAGTTTTGAATTTGCATGTAAATATTATATAATATAGACCCAAATTTTTGTAATGCCCCATCGTGATTTTTTAAGATGCCCCAAACCCCAAGTTTCCAACCAAGAGTCTACCAAAAATTAAAAGAAATAATTAGTGGAAATTTCGAACTACATTAGAGATACAGAAAGACAATAAGCAATGACGATTCAAAATCATTTACTAGAACTCAAGGGTTATTTCATCAATCTCCTATCCATCAAGATTTAAGTTGTTCATCTTCATCACTCGACTTTTGTTCTGTACGGCTATACTCACGGTTGTTCATCAATTGACAATTACTAGCTTGATCAGGTTACATGACAATTATAGTATGTATTTTGTTTTATTATATTTAACGTGTTATAAATGTTTTATTTAATAGTGACTATCCACATTTCCAACTCCCATTTACATTTATATTTGTATTAATGTTATAGCCTATATATAGTGGCTCTTGTATTTGATCTAAGGTACATCAATAAGAACATAATTCTCTCATTCTTCTTACTATTCTTCATATTGCTAATAGGTGTAGTTGTTCTACAACACGTTATCAGCACGAAAGTGCTTCCACCAACACCTTAATCCCCTTCATTGGTTTCTTGTCATTCTCACGTCCTTCATTGGTTTCTTGTCATTCCCAACGTGAGAGGTTCGTAGGTGGGCACATAACCTCTAATACACCACCACAAACACCGGCTACTATTTCACAATAGCCAATTGGTGTCTTCCTATTTCCATGCGTGAGGTAATAGCTTCAAATCAACCTATGTCTTAATATAATTAGTATATATTTAATATTTTGATTTATAACTACAAGAATATAGTGGAATGGGATTTAATCATCGGTTAATCTTTCTGTTATTATACAGCCTAATAGTATTTGGTGAAGCTAAACTACAAATATGTTTATATATGCACATGACATGAGTTTTTTTTTTCTCTCAGAAACATTTTCTTAAAAATTGATCCACTTTTATATGATGATTTAATATATTACAGCCTTACGTTTAATCATTAAATTTGATCCGGATATATATAAAATATTTCTAAGGAAGCTTGTTAAAACATTTAAAGTTTTCATAATTATTTGATTAATTACCACAAATATGAAATAAGACTTCTTTCATAAAATTGGTTAATACTATGTATAGTGCTTTGGTATTTCCTTTAGCTATTAACATCATTTAATTATTAGAATTCACCTATAAAGTTTCATACCACACGTTTTATTCAAAAGATATTACAGCTTCGTAATGATAGGCATCTAGTTTTGATTTTACTATTTCGATTTATGATCGTCTTGTTTTCAAGTAGTCTTTGTTAGAAAATTTATTGTGATTATATATTTCGTTGTTTGAATATTAAGTAACACAGAAATTTTTTTTATAGATTGATTAAAGCAACTCTGAGTCTTTGAAATTAAATTGAGTAAATTTATTGATTTACATGTTCAAATTTTATGGTTACCTTTATTATTTTTATCACACACATTCAAACATAATATTTTTTCAAGAGTGTTGTTATAGGTGGTTATGAATTTATGATCGAAAATAATTTATATTATGCTTTCCATTATGTTTTTGTGTATGTACATATTTGATTTTGATTTTATGAAACGGGTGTTTGCCGTATATCTTACATCATACATCATGACTCTCTTGTGTATAAGATTTTACTATATATGATGTGTTTAGATCTTTATAAGAAAATAATTAAGTGCGACAAAAGATATTTTTGTAAATTTACTTGACACTGCTTGATATTTTTCTATGTGTGGAACCTGATCGGGATATTTTTTTTTATATAGAGACTTATTTGAAAGTTATAAATAATCATATGTTGGGAAGTTCATATAGATATATTTTTATGTTTAAAAGTAGAGTAGCAAATATTTACACTGTTAACACATAATTTATTTATATTTGCTTGTTGATACAATTTCACTTCATAAAATTTTACTATATGTCGTTTTATATGGCGATATGTTATTTCATTGTGTATTGTATAATTTGCCTCTACATTATACCTTGTATTTTATATGCTCGAACATTTAATAACTTCTCAATTAGTGTTTTGCAAAGAGAAGATTATTTACAAGGAAAATCGGATATAACAATTTGTGTTTGTCATGTCTCAAATATGCTCTTGAAATAGCAATATCATTAAAATGATATTAAAGGTTTGAAGTGACTTTACATCTGTCATAAAAGGAATGAATATCCATGAATGTTTTCGGATTCTATCTCATTCCCTGAAGTGAATGTGATGAAAAATGATCGGTATAAAGGTTAAGATCATGTACGTAACTAAGGAAGTTTTAATGATTCTACCATGAAAGTTTTGTGGTTATAATCCATTCCCTGAAGTGAATGCGATACTATAATAATCGGTGTAAAAATCGTAATAATGGTAATTGTGAAAATTGTTATGATGCTCATGTTAATGAGATCATCTTTATTAATAATATGATGATTATAAAATGATCGTTATAGAGATTATGATCATAGTAAATGAGGAAGTTGTAATGATCATCATGTTTATAAAAAGATGAGCCATGTTAATACTGAATGAAGAAATTGACATGATCATCATGTTGATAATAAGATCAACGATGTTAATATTGAAATCGACCACACGATGTGGCACACTAATGAAGTAATTATACGAGAATGAGATATATTATTCTATCATTTTTGTCACATGTCTAATAATTTGTCACATATGAGATGTGCTCATGATGTAACCATATCATTAAGAGAGTATGAAAAGTTTGAAATCATCTCATATTCTTGTGATCGAGTAAATAATGAAAAGTTATGAAGCTTTTTTCGCTCATACTCCATTCCATGAAGTGAATGTGACTACATATTGATCATTGTAAAGGTAATGATCATGGACATCATTGAGACATTTGTAATGATGAGATCGACCATTTGGAATTGTAATGATGGTCATGTAAACAATGAGATGATGGTTTGAAGATTTCATACAGACTCTCATATCTTACGTGTGTATTACATACGTGCAAGTAGTACATATTCGACCATAAACTAGAAGTTTAGTTTGTGGATCATAATTATTTAATTAGTTGGCATGACCGGTAAGACCACACCGAGTCGATGATGATGTGAACATAATGAAGAACTTAAAGATTCTTCCATCTGATGCAAAGCATGTAATGTTTGCTCTTAAGCAAAATTATATATTTTGGAATTGATTAAAGGATACACATATCCTAACATGATACCATTTAGTATTTAAAATCGATGCATCGTCTAAATGGTTATCAAGTGCGCAACCTGAAGTTTGTGTGGTATATGACGTAATTAATAAGATATCAAGCACATTATTCCAAAATGGCATATTTGGTGAATTCAATTCCTAAATATTGAAATACTGGTAGCTTATGTTCATACACATATTGCTTTCATTGATATGGTCACTAAAACGTCTACTATTGATTGTAATGATCATGAAAGCAAAAGTTCATGTTTACATTTGATTTTACATACAGTAACATTTATTCACATCAAGCCAATACTTGGTAATATTTTCTCCCCATTATAGTTGGTTTTTGGTCAGGAACCAAATATTGTCCATCTAAGATTTTTGTTGTGCGACATATATTGAAATTGATCCACCACGACGCACAGAGATGGGACCTTAAAAGGTGATTGGGAATATATGATGATTTATAGAGCCTTAAACGAGAGATTTATTTACATCTCAATTAATTGATATCCATCTCAATGGATTAACATTCCCAACATCAGGGGGAGATAAAAGGCAGTTGGTAATAGAAATGAGTTAGAATGAAATATCACTGATCCTCGTACTAAACAATGTGAACCAAAAGTTCAAAGGATAATTCATTCACAGAGATTAGCGAATTAATTACCAGACGCACTAACTGACCTAAATATGATGAATAGCTAATCAAGTCACATATACCAACTGCTAATGCTCCATTTAAGATGAGTGTCCAGGAAGGACAATATAGTGGTAATAAGCCTACTGCACGCCTGAAGCGTGGTAGACTAATCGATTCCAAAGAATAAATAAAAAAAATCCTCGAGAAATTGGAGCAAGTAATAAAGATGGTCAAGTTGAGGTTATAGTAAAAAGGTCTCCTGAAGAGACATTCGACATGATGGTTCCAGAAGAACCCCAGGTACCTGAAAATAAAGAGATCTCATTATATAGTATCATGTCTACGAAATGTATGGAATCAAAATAAAATCGACGTCGTTATAAATTTTATGTAATGTAGCGCTTGAAATGAGGATCAAGATTTAAGATCTGCCTATGAATGAATACAAAGAAATGATTGGCCAAAATGGAAAGACGCAAATACGGCAGAGTTGAATTCTCTATTGAAAAAGAAAGTTTTGGACCAGTAGTCCATACAACAAAAGTTGTAAAACATATAGATATGAAAAGGTCTTTTGTGTGAATCAACATTTGAAAAGAAAATGATATAAGGTAAAATTGGTTGCACAAGAATTTCGCAAAGACCCATAATTGATTATGAGGAGACGCATTCTCCAGTGGTGGATACAATGATTTTCATCATGTTATTAGTCTGGTAATGCAAAGAGAGAATTGAAATGCGTCTAGTAAATATCATGATTTACTTGACACTGAATGTTTACATGAAAATACCTGATGGATTTAATGTGTCAAAATCTTGTAACGTAAGTTCTCGAGAACGTTATGATCGGAATAGATAGATTCAATTCTGAATACGTTATGTTTGTTATATGATTGAATTGAATATAAGTGGAACTCCTCATGAGTATCCTAAAGCAACTGAGTGCTTAAAAGGTAATATGAACCATCGTAGGATGTAATTATTGTGCACCAATACACTACAGGTGATAAACTGAACCTGGTGACTATGATACTTTAATATATAGGAATGGTACAGTATATATTGGAGAAATAGATGTTATTGTTCTTCCAATTGAAGCGTTAATGCACTTGCGTAATTGGTCAAGATGGAAAAGTCCTTGATGGATTGATGATGCTTGCAGCATTGATATTAATACCTTAAGAAGTATTATGTATGGACTAAAATAAGGGGGTTGAGTGTTTCAAAACTCATGAGATATCCCGATAAAGAGCAACATAAGTTTGATTGTATTATCCAGCTTGTATCAAAAGTTTTCTTTTAAAAGTTCACTCGCAGTTTACAGTGATAATGTCTGAGCATTATCGAGAGACTCTGTAGAACTTTTAAAAAGGGGATTTTTGAAAGTCCTTGACATAGTGCACTTGTTGCTTGACTTACAATTCGAGTATATATGTAATGATACATTTACCAATCCATCAAAGTATATCTTGTAAAGATGGTGGGACATATTACTATGGATATAGCTCATATTTAAAGTGCATTAAAGGTTGTCCAATTACTTGATATGGAAAATTATTCATTTCATCTCCTACCAAAGTAGAGATTTTCACTCTACAAGTACCATAGTTAAATATATATGTATATTAGTATATGTCTTGCTAGTTATGCATGATTATTATATCTTCCACATGAATTCATTATCATAATATATTCTATGTCAAGCTAGGAGACACCGGAATGAGTTAAAACAAATACTTCAGGTATGAACGATATTTGATTATATTTCACTAACCCGTGCAAACAAGTTTGGTTAGTCTTGTAGATGCAGGGAATATAACACATCACATTTGTTGAGCTTGTGACATTTATTTACGGGAGGAGGCAACATTAGTTCAACTTAAAGAATTGCACTTACGAGAGCATGGACTAAAATTATGGAATGAAGATCATACATCAACGATTCAACTTAAAGATTTTCACGTCAAGTGATCAAGAACGCAAATCATTGACTACAAAACTTTGAACAACTTTCTTAGAAGATCAACACCATCATTCAAATGATACATATTCAAATGAGGGGGAGTATCATACAAGTTGCACTCTTTTTCCCTTAACTAAGTTTTGTCCCATTGGGTTTTCTTAGTAAGGTTTTTAATGAGGCAACATACCTGATCCAGAAGTATCAGGAAGAGTAATACGCCCTGCACTCTTTTTCCCTTAGCTGAGGTTTTGTCCCACTGGGTTTTCCTGGCAAGGTTTTTAACGAGGCAGCGTCACCAAGCGTATACTACATTATTTTGTTTTATCACGTGGATAGTCAAGGGGGAGTGTTATAAATGTTTTATTTAATAGTGACTATCCACATTTCCAACTCCCATTTACATTTATATTTGTATTAATGTTATAGCCTATATATAGTGGCTCTTGTATTTGATCTAAGGTACATCAATAAGAACATAATTCTCTCATTCTTCTTACTATTCTTCATATTGCTAATAGGTGTAGTTGTTCTACAACATAACGAAGTTTGTTGCTTACATTTATTTTTGTAGTGTTTTTAACATAAGTTTTTTTGACCCAAACCGTTTTTGCTTGACCCATTTTAGTCCGACCCATTTTGACTTGACCTATTCTACACCAACTTTTTTTGCACCCACTCACTAAAATTTCTGGATCCGCCACTATAAACCATCAACATGGTTTTGCCCTACTCACAGAAACCTAGCTGATGCAAAATTCATGTAAGGAAAAAACCCATTACCCTACCCACTTTGCTGAATCATATCTAAACACCTTCGCATTTCTGCAGGTACCAAATTCCCACAACATAACTGTGCAACTATGTTATGTATCAACATTTTAAACTTTTGTTCTACGTATGAAATAGGTGTGTTAAATATGTTAAAACCAAACATAACTGTGCAACAAAGTTTATAGCAATCGCGCAACGCGCGTTACTGAAAACCCACTAGTATGTATTATTTACATCAAGGGTTGAATACCCCTGGTACTTTGCGCCAAGGTTAAAACGTAGAATTGCAATCGAACATAAAATCAATACAAAGGTATTATTTTTGACATGACTTGTTTTCAAAAAAATGTTTACGTCAAATCATAGGCCGTGTGTAATGACACCATGTGTATCATGGTTTTATTACGTCTCAATTATAAACACTATATGCCATCCACCTTCTCCAATGCCCTTCTCCTATATTAAGTACGTTTGGACAATTAGGTTATATTTTGGGTGGATCTAGCTAATGTCTTAATGTATGTGAATTCAATGCTATTCAAAAGTTAATATATGTCCATTTTTGTTTGTTTCCGTTCATGAACATTTCGTTGTGTTCGTTCATGAACACGTGTTTGTGTTCATTAATGTCCGTTTGTGTTCATGTCATGAACAAAATTAACAAGCGAACACAAACGAACACAAACATGAGTGTTTTCTTAACAAACGAACACGAACAAGGCCTTGTTCGTGTTCGTTCGGTTCGTTTGCAGCCCTACCCAAGATTAATGGTAAAATATGTTAATATCGATTGTTAGAAAGTGACCCAATGCCTTAATAGTCAATGGGAGATAAATTAAAAAGATAAATTAAAAAAGATAAATCATAGCTTGATGCTAGAGCAAGGTCTTAAACTTAAAATATCTACATTATCTTGAGATGGTTTTTCTAAGTTCACTAACTAGATTTTTATTTATAATAAAGGAATGTATATGCTAAATATATATATATATATATTTTAAAAAAATTCGGGCCCTTAGGTATTTGGACTTCGGGCCGTCGCCGGCTTCCCTACTTGGTGGGACTGATAAAATGATATTCATAAACTATTACATTCCATATATATAATGTGAATTCAATTTGAGGCTTGTTGTCTTATTTTGCTGCACACGTATACCAAATTTGTGCCAATGATAATGTAGCACAATGGTTACAATGGAGGTGAGAAGGTTGCCTGAAAAGTACTTTGTTCGAGTCCTGACGTCTATCGAAAAAAATATACTCAACAGATTTGAAAGAGACCGGCGTGTGAGGAGAAATTCGAACTTAGAAAGAAAGGAGTTTCAAATTAAAGGGTTTCCACTGACATCTGACAAAAAACAGGCTATTTAATAAATACATCATGTAGAAAACAAAGACCTTTGGAGAATATATATTTTAAACTCTTTGACGGTTCAGTGAAGAAGAATCACTACTAATGTTTTTCAACTGACGGCGACTTTCAAGTCATACAAGAAATCTTAGACCATCCACAATTGTGACACCCGGCATGTATAGGTTAACACTTTATAAAACACATAAGTCTACCTGTATGTGAAGGATCAGATTGTCAAACAAAGACTATGATCAAACAAGTCTATCAATTCAGGTGCGGAATCCCTGAATTGATTATGAAATGATAATATAATCAGCAAAACACACAAATCACTTCAAACATTTCTTTTTCATTCATAAACTCTTTACAAAACCTTGTTTATAATGATAAAGACTCAATATAGACTTAACAAAACCCTAGGGAGAGAACACACTCAAAGAGGGAAACAAAATGACCAAAAGTTAAAGTTAAATTTTGATTCAGCCTTTATATATACCTGCACATTCGACCAATCGAATGGGCGAATGTGCAGGTTCGACCAATCAAACTGGGCGAATCAACACATTACATAAACAAAATCTTCATTCAACCTCTTGAGCTCTCCCTTCGACCTTCTTATCTACATTCGACCGTTTATAATCCTCCTTCGACCGTCCGATTGTGACAAAACATAATAGAATTTGCAATTCAATAGCATTAGTCGCACTTCGTGTACCTACAAACTCCCCCTCGACTATTGCTTGAATTGATTCAGCCTTCTCTCTTCATCCAATCTCTTGTTCATCAGCTTGTTGTGCAGTAACTTCTTTTGCTCTTTAGTTATAACTGGTTCATGAGTTTGCTTCGGTTTCTTCTTTTCAGTTTTCTAAACTTGAACAAACTTCCCCAGTTTCTTATCATAATCACAACCCGCGTTAACATCCCATGCAAAACATAAGAATACCACACGTTGGTATTTAGCAGCTTGCTCACCATCTTTCTCTTCACAGTAAATCGGATTGTAGTATAGCATGATAATATCCTCATGAGAGCAATTTATCAACCACATCGGGTCAAAGATATGTATCTTCTTGAAGTCATTCTTCCCGTCCTTCAATACGATAATAGCCTCTGCCGTCTTCAGTCATAGTACCACCACATAAAGTCTTTTGAGAAATGTTGTGGAATAGGCATCAAAGGTATATGTTTCAAAACAGTCGGTGGTTTATATTTCAAAGTAACCTTGTTCAACCCTGTTATCTGATCTTTCTCCTTCTTGTGAACTATCCTTTTAGGATACTGCGCGGTGAACACTTCCCATTTCGTTCTACTCTCTCTTGCCATGCGATCTGCAAAGTAACCAACAACATCGTTGTTTACTGTAGCACCTGACATCGTGTGTCTGCAGATATCGCGAACAGCCCAATAAGGTAGTGTCTTTATGTCATGGAATCTGTTGAAGTACAAAATTCCTTTTTCCCACTTCATGACGACACACCTCAGATGCCTCAAATATTTCCATCCGAGAGCTTTACCTTTGAACAGTTCGTTATGGAACTTGTAGAAACTACCCTGAATTTCAGTCTTAGGATGGTTAGCTTCTTTTTCTTTAAGCTTCCTCAGCAAGTCTTTAGATCATCAGATTGTTCAACAGTCGGCTTCTGACAATCTGAGTTCTTGAACACTTCATCAACGTACTTCTTGCTTTTCTCACGAGCAAGTTTCTCAGCTTGGCTCAACAGCTCTTCAGAGAATTCAGGAAATCCAGAATCTTTATCATTTTTGAAGTATTCTGGATATTCCTCACTCGTAATATCCTTAATTTCAACCTCTTCAAATACTGGAACATCTCTATCATCAGAGTGATTTCCTGCTTCTTTCTCAGGAATGTTCGGTATTTGGTTCTCACTCATCAACTCTTCAAGAGATTTACCAACCTGTTTGGCTAGTCCTTCAAGTATCTCTTTAGACACGGCTGCAGAAACTTCTCCATCTTCCAGATCAGGATCATTGTACTCAAGTTCAAACCTCATATCATCTGACTCAAATATCTCTGGGAATCTACCTGTCGTCTCAATCGTCCAGACTCTATCAGTCAACATCTGGCGATATAACTTCTTGCCTTCCTCAGATAAAGATCTGATCTTCTCGTTCCAGAAAATATCATCATCGTCAGTATTACCACCAGGAGCTTTCGAACTAGATTCTCCTGCATCTTTTCCTGATGCTCTCTTTTCACACTTATACTGATCAGTGTTATCATCATCATCATCATCATCATCATCATCAGCAGCAGCAGCAGCAGCAGAGCTATTATAATCACCAGAATTATCACCTGAATCGTCTTTATCATCATCATTCTTTTTCTTAGGAGCATCACCGGCATCCTGATCAAGTTCTTCATCATCTTCTTCATCAGACTCAGATGATTCGAAATCAACAAGCTCTTCCTCTCTTTCTTTATCCTCTTCTCCTTCTTTCAATTGATGAGCTCTCGAATATAAATCATCTATGATATTTTTCATGCTCTTGTTGTTTGCTTTTAACTTCTTGTTTTCAAGTCTCATAGTGATATACCTTCGAGTATTTCTCTGCTCATGCAATAACAATTTCTGGTTTTCATCCTGAAGTAACTTGATTTTAGCTGCTAATTCTTCCTGGCTCTCCTGTGAAGATTCAACTACATCCAACATCTTCCTATCATTCTTTCTTAACTGCTCAATCTTAGTTTGTTGCTAGTTAATGATTTTCATCATTTCAGTCAACTTCTGGTTCACTGCATCCATCACATCTCCTGACACAGTAACCTTTGGAGTTGAAGCCTCAGCAACTGGAGTCTTTTTCTTAAACTTATTAAAGACTCTATCCAACGCAGCATTAAAATCGTCAGTTTGAATGTTTTGCTCAGCAGCAGATGTTTTCTATTTCTTAGCCACTGGAGATGTCATGGGAGATTTAGAACTAGACATTACAGGAACTTTCTTTCCTGCAATTAAACTCTCAATATCTTTAGCGCTCCTTTTCATCGGCTTTTCAATTTCAGCTGCCTTGGCTTTCTTTTTGTATGTTGGGTTTTTCTGTTTAGTTCTAGCCAGTGGCGATCCACCAAAATCATCAAATCCCAAACCAAGACCTTCATCAATATCATCCATCACTACCAGACTCTTCATCCTCTGTTCTTCCAAAGTTTGATTCAGACTCTCAGATTCACCAGCCACAGTGGCCTCGGGCCTGGTGGTCATGACAATCTCATTATCAGAATCCCATCTCTCCTCTTTTTGAGTCTCTTCAGAATCTATCGACTCTTCATCAACCAAGTGTATACCTTTCTTAGCAACACTTTTCTTCCTCCTAGATATTTTCTTAGGTGGTTCAGCATCAACCTCTTTTTCCTTACCTTTCCCTTTACCACTCTTCGCACCAACATTAACAACTTGCCTTTTTCTTTTGGCTTCAGTATCAACAGGGCATAAAGGATTATCTTCATCAGAATCACTATTGGCATTCCTAGCTTTATCAACACCTGGATCTTCATAACCTGGATTGATCAGGTGACCAAACAAGTTCTTCAACGGTGGTCTTTCATTCATTGGTACACCTTTGTATCCCTTCATTCTCACCAAAGTGTTCAAACTCATGTGATCCTGTACTACAATCTGAATAGGATCTTTCCTTAACTTCTTGTACTTCTAATCGAAGATCATCTGCAGAAATCTTGGATATAATAAAAACTTTTTACTCTTCAAGCCTCTCAATGGTTCAAGCATGTGTTCAAGTATCATTCCAGATACGTTGAATGGTTTATTCAGAATCAGGGCAACCATTAAAGAGCTAATACTCTTTCTCATCACGTCGTATCCTCCACTCACAGACCCGAAGACATGTAACATGACATGAGCAAGGTATTTGAACTATGGGCACAGTTTACCTTTATGTAAAGATCCATCAGTAATTGGTCCGTTGTACTTCATCCTTAAGAAAGACTTTCTCTGTTCAATCCATGATAAAACTCTTGGATCTGTCGGACTGTCTGTTAACTTCAAAGCTTTTCTGATGTCATCTTCAGAGATAATCACCAGCTCCCCCTGAATCTTACTTACGATAGCAGTTTCATTATTCCAGTAGTCCATTCTTGCATTCGTCCATAACTCTTTTTGATGATCTCTGTAAATAATGGCAGAAGTAGCAATGGCATCAACAACTCGACTTCTCTTCAGAAAATCAACAATACCGGTGAATTCGGTATGTTTCTTCAGATCCCCAAGATAAGCACAACAGTTATGTGCCTCTTCAAATGGTAGTTCTTCTACTGGATTTTTCCCGGCAGCTTTCTCTGATGAACCTGCGGGAATATCAGAACTTTGTGGTTCAGACATGATTAATCTGCAAAACAAAACACGAAAAACAAATTAAAAACGGACAAAATAAACAAAATTTGAAATTTTTTATTTTAGAATTCCACATTCGACCAAACGTGGGTTCGAATGTGGGAAATAAGAGGTTCGAATGTGGAAACAAGGTTCGAATGTGAAAAAACAATTTTAAAAATGTACATTCGACCATTTTTTTCCACTTTCGATCGTTTGAACAAGCCACATTTGACCAAAAAGTCACATTCGACCCTTTTGAAATGGACGAATATGGCTGTTCATCTTCAAAATTAACAGATTTTGATTTTGTATGTTTTAACATGCCATTTTGATTTGAAAAGCTTCTAACATGTCCGATTAACCTTTTCCAACAATCAAGTGGTATTATTGTTCAATTTTTAAGTGTTTTTCCCTAAAATCTAGGGTTTGAAGGTTTTGATCAATCAATTCACTAATCTATTGTGAATTAACCCTAGATTTTGATATCCTCTCCCCCCTACAACACTTAAACATTGAATCCTTGTCAACAATTATCAATATCAAAGTCCAGAAATCATGGTTTAATTCATTCAAGGGTTCGAACAAATAATCAATGATTCTGTTATGAAAACGTGATGAATACCTGCAAATAATGGCTTAAAGTGATCAGCAGAATACAAGGAACACAATTATCAAACAAAGACTATGATCAAACAAGTATATCAATTCAGGTGCGGAATCCCTGAATTGATTACTAAATGATAATATAATCAGCAAAACACACAAATCACTTCAAACATTTCTTTTTCATTCATAAACATCATTGATAATCTTTACAAAACTTTGTTTATAATGATAAAGACTCAATACAGACTTAACAAAACCCTAGGGAAAGAACACACTCAAAGAGGGAAACAAAATGACCAAAAGTTAAATTTAAATTTTGATTCAGCCTTTATATAGACCTGCACATTCGACCAATCGAATGGGCGAATGTGCAGGTTCGACCAATCAAACTGGGCGAATCAACACATTACATAAACAAAATCTTCATTCGACCTCTTGAGCTCTCCCTTCGACCTTCTTATCTACATTCAACCGTTTATAATCCTCCTTCGACCGTCCGATTGTGACAAAACATAATAGAATTTGCAATTCAATAGCATTAGTCGCACTTCGTGTATCTACACTACCTTAGCGAAAACACGTTTTCAAACATACTTAACTAGGTCAGTTGAGTCGTTATGATGGTTCCGGGAATCATCGGGAGTCGTTTCACTGATCCACGGGATCATTGGGAGTCGGTCCATAACCATGTGAACGCGGATTGGTGATTTGTAGAATTGCCGGGTTTAACGCACACACGCAAGTCTCGAGTCCCGGGAATTGGTGAATGGATGTGAATGTGTTAGTTATCATGCATTATGTGTTTGTAATAATTACATGACTTGTCGGTATGTGAATACGTGTTTATATGTGTTAAAATAGTGTTTAACGCGCCAAAAACCCGAAAAAACATGCTGAGGGTGATTACGTGTAATCACATGACATTATAGGTGATTACGTGTAATTGAATGATACTATAGGTGATTACGTGTAATTGTTCGACATTATAGGTGATTACGTGTAAATGCATGACATTATAGGTGATTACGTGTAATTGCATGATGTTATAGGCAATTGGCCTCAATCACTAGTTGTTATAGGCAATTGTCCCCAATCACTAGTTGTTATAGGCAATTGGCCCCAATCACTAGTTTTTATAGGCGATTGGGCCGTAATCACGTATAGTTATAGGCGATTAGACCCTAATCGCATGTAACTATAGGCGATTAGGAGCTCTAATCGCCTGTAGCTGTCTGTAATCACCTGACCTGATCTTGACCAGTAGAAACACCTACAAATACCACCCTTGTGTTGCAAAACATCATTTGTGAAACCCTAACACACCCCAAAGCTATCCCACACCTTATCCAACCTCTGTAACACGTTTTTGACCTAAAAATCACCATTTCAAGACTTTACATCAATCTTAGGCAAAATCCAAGGTGTGTTCTTCATCTCAAAGCTTTGTAAAGTTATTGTTTTGTTCCCTAAAGGTCCAGACCTAATTTCTAAATGTTTGTTTCTTTGAATACCTATTAAAATCAGTTTCTAAACAAACCCAAACCTTCATACTTGTTCTATGTAATGTAATCATGCAAAGATAGGATTTTTATTGATAAAACATGATGATACTTGTGTATTTGATATGTTTTTGTGATAAATAGGTTGTTAGCATGATTATTGATGCGTTTGAAAGTTCATAGTTGTGTATTATTGATAATAGGCATTTTGACCCGTTTGAATGATTATGAAGGAGTGATGATGACATGATGTGTTTCGTTGATTGTTTAAGGTTAGGGTTTACTCTAGGATGATGCTAGAACAGTAGGGTAAGGTCAGACAACGTTGTTATGCGATGAAATCTGGATATTTGCTATTTAGGGTAAGTTTTGCATGTTGATGTGATGTTTACATGCTAAACATGCTATTTTGGGAAACGTGTGTATTCGGGGCTGTTAGGATGATGATAAATTAGGGGTTTTTGCTTGAAATAGGTTGATAAATGTTTTGGGTTTGATATTGGGTGTTTTCACATGTTTCGAATCTGATTCAGAGGGTTAAACGCGCGAAAAAGCGGGACAACGCTGCAGGGGGCGATTGGGGAGTCCCAATCGCCTGTTGAACTAGCAATTGGTCCTAATCGCATGTAAGTAGGGGCGATTAGGACCCCAATCGCATGTAACACATGTGATTACAATCCCAATCACTAGTTTGACCATCCTAATCACCAGTTGACTTTCCTAATTGCATGTTTGATTCCTAATCGCGTGTACTGTTGTTATATGTGTATTTTTAACATCCCGGGACATGGTTTGACACCTAGGAACATGTTAGGAACCCCGTGACATGTCTAATAACTTGGTAACACGTGTTCGGACTTGTTTATGCGTTAGTTGGGCGTTATGCTAGACATAGTAAACTTTTGCGCATGCTAAGTGTTTAATTGCATATGTTGCATGATATCTTGTATTTAGCTAACATGTGGAATGTCGGGTCACCAATGGGATGTCGGGCCTTGTCTGGTCTGGTCGGTTTAACGTTCAAACATGTTTTCAACATACGCGGTCACGGTCTGGACAATTGGGGACTGATTAGCCTTCGGGTTAGTAGTCAACACACTTATGTAAACTCATTGATAGGTCGCCACTAGTTGGGGCTATCACACGCGTGTCAGATCTTTCTTAACACATCAGACGCAACCTAAGGTGAGTTCACGGCTCCACTTTTATTAGTTTTGTTTCAGGGGGAGAATCATGCTTACACACTTTTAACACATGATTTCAAGTTATACTATGGCTATCATTATATTACTATACGACTCATCGAAATCCCAAGGAAACCACTAATACGGGTATGTAGTGGGGAAATGTGGATAGCGCTATTGGGCTTGACAAACCCCATTCGACTGCTGGAGGCCGGGCGGGTGCATATTGTCTCAAACACACATGGCCTACCGGGGATGACGAAAGTCCGAGGGGTACCAAACAGTAACAAACACAGTCAGCAATGGTTTCAACCGTAGTAGTAATTAACTTAACGCCTAGCTAGAGTTCACACAGCATAGTAGTAACGGTAACGGTTTTCAAAGGATTTACGAAACGCTTATTATAAAACCTGTGAACTCACCAGCATTTTATGTTGACATCTTTTTGGCATGTTTCTCAGGTCGTTGAAGTAGCAGCATCGAGTCTAGGCGCACGGAGTCTCACAGCGTCTAGGATTCACTAGCATGTCATTTAGTACTTTCAGACTTTTATGTTTTACTTCTGGTTTGTAATAAAGTTTTACTCTTCCGCAATGATGGTTAGATTTTTGAAAACTTAATGGGCAGTTTACGTTGTTTTTCGTATCATATAGTTGTCGTTTGTTGTGACCGTTGACTTGGATCCTGGTTTGTCACGAGCCTCGTGGTAAAACCCCGCACGTGGAATTTGAGGGTGTGACAACAATAAAAAGCACAAAAAACGTTAAAAACCTATCCAATCTAGTGCCACATTAAAAAGCACTCATTTTTTAAAAACATTAAAAACTCAACCAATAAAGAAACCTAAAAACCCTTAAAAATATTGCCACATTAGACTATCTCCAATGGGCCCTTGGAGATCAAGCCCTTGGATGCCTTTGGAGGCCCTTAGCATTGGAGTGTGTCCATTATAAGGAGTCCTTAGGTGAGGTGCCCTTGCACAAGGGCATGTGTTTGCCTCGGTTCATGTAATGAGGTGGGCCCAAAGTTAAAAAAGAAAAGTATCATTTAATTATTGTGTGTAATGGTTAGGTGATGAGCTGGAAATTAAAAATAGTAAGGATATTTGTAGGGCTGAAGATGAAATTAAAGTTTTTAAGGATTTGTAAGGATATCATATGGCAGATGACGTGGCAGCTAAGGACGCTTAAGAGCTCATTTAGCATTGAAGATAGTCTTATTACCACCTTTTACACTAAAAAAGTTTTTATTTTTATATAATAATATCCCAATCCTCCACCCGAACCCACCTCCAAGGTTTTAGAGGTTTCTTGTGGAAAACCTCCACTAAAATAGACACTATATGAAAGCCTCTTCTAAAACCCCCTAAAAACCTCTATTGTGAATGCTCTTATCCTAATTTTTTCAAGTTTTACATAGATCACCAACGGCACGCCATCCCAAATACGACCCCCCCCCCCCCCCCACACCCCACAAACGTCTGAGAATCCCTTAATAAAATCTACTTTTAGAAGTTTGTGAGCGACCAAATATGCGAGATTTTACTTTTTTTTTTTAATATTTTTCTAATATATAATATAAAGTTCAAAGATCTATTGCCAATCTTAGAACGATATGGGATGGTCATAGAAAAATGAACATATTATTCTCATTTGAACTATTCACCGATGATACTGAGATAACCGTTCGTTGATTTATTCATCGATGAAAGTTAATTTTCTAGTAGGGGGACCCGTTCATTCTTTAGTAATAAGTAATCAAGACCTATGTCATGTTGCATATGGTTGAACTTTCTTGCCACTATCAACTCTTGCAAATTAAGGAACGAAAAGATTTGCCAAAGAGGTGGGTCAAAAAGACAACATGGCTTAAAAGAGATTATTAAAGAAGTAATTTATTGTTAAAAGCAAACTTTTTGTGATTGCATTTCTGGAGCTGGTGTAGTGTTTGGATTGGATTGGGTAGTCACTTGCCACTGAAACCATTCTTTCCATTTCTGGACAACAATTTAAAACACGTTGAAAAGTTTTTGCATATGCAAAGCCGTTTCATACTTATCCCTGCAGATTCTTAACATTAGGCCGATAAAACAAATACACATAGACACAATATGTCTTATGTAATGGTAAATAATACTTTTAATGGTAATATTCATGCCTTTTACACTACTACAATTGTTAATAAAAGTCGCGGTTATAATTATCAATAGACGCGGGGATTTCCATCCGCGACTTTAGATGAGTTTACCGCGACTAATTTTGTGCACTTATTATAAAAGAACCGCGACTTTAGATGACTTTAGGATAATAAATGGCAAAACCGCGACTCTTGAGTAATAGAAGGGAACCGCGACTTTTATTATAAAAGGAACCGCGACTTCTGTGAAAGGGATAAAAGGAACCGCGACTTCTACCACACAATTACAACCGCGACTAATAGTTCATAACTTTTTAACCTACACGCCAACCATCTTCTTCATTCAACAGCCTGCCGTCACAATTCACAATTCACCATTCTTGTTAGTCAACCTTCAGTTCTACCATTAATAACTTTTAAGGTTAGTAATTTTTTATATTAATAAGTTAGTGTTTCTTTTTCTTGTAATAATAATATTATTTGTTTAAATTCTATATTTTTATTAAAATTTATATTTTTTTGCAACTTTTATCACTAGATTATAATCAGACTTAATTTTATATATATATATATATATATATATATATATATATATATCCCGCTTTAGGTTAACCCGAATATACGTCATACCCGTTCAAAATTTATCTAATAGAGATAATTTGCAACTTGATATCAATTATTAATATTTTTTTATCTAGCAACCACCTGGTTGTTCACAATGAAGTGTGCACCTGGTCTAGACATTAAAAGTGCTTCCATTTTCATATTTAGGTTGTGAAATCTGCTGTTCAAAAGTTTCAAAGCGAGGTCAAAGGCACAGAAAAACAGGCCAAAGGCAAAGAGAAACAGGCGAAACAAGCCAAAGACAAAGAGAAACAGGCGAAACAAGCCAAAGACAAAGAGAAACAGCCGAAACAAGCCAAAGGCAAAGGAAAAGAGGTCAAAGATAAAGAAAAACAAGTTGAAGCTCAAATGATAGGTCGAGAAAAACAGGCCCAAAAAGTAAGTTTAGAGTTGAAGGTGGTAGAAATCAGAGAGGAGTGGTATCAAACTATGGTTCGTCAACTAGGTGCATACATCCAAGGCGACTGGGCTACCACATTTCCGTTTTCAACCTACGAGACTATGTTTCCTACCGAGGCTGTTTCTTTTATTGAGGCTGAATCGATTTTAGCGCTATTCGCCAACGAATGGGTTGATCTCACTATTGTGTTTTGGTTTACTTCGTAAGTTGTTATTACTATTAACATTGTTTATATTTAACTTAAAACATTATATTTATTATTATTTTTCTTTGTCTAAGGTACTTTTATAAGAAGTCGAAGGAGACAAAACTCGACCGATGTGCCTTCTTGAATGTTAACATAATCATAGGCGATATGTGTGAAAAAAATCCTAACGAAGTTGAAGGTCACATATTGGATATAGTGAAACATCATAAAGATAAAGACATTTTTCTTGCCCCGTACTTAGCCGAGTAAGTGTATTTTAATTACTTCTCGTTCATTTTATTACTATAATTTACCTAACTATTCATATCTTAATTTTGTAGTGGCCATTGGTCTTTGTTCATTACTGCCCCACGCATACGACAAGTATTTATTTTGGATTCTACATCAATGCGAGGCAATAAGGATTCTTCCTACTGTCGGCTTTCAAATCTCATTCATAACGCCTTAGGAATAGCTTTACCGTATACAATGGTTCGGGTATGTTTATTTTTTCTATTAATTAGTTATTCGATTTTCTTATGTTTTATTTTAAATAATAAATTGTTAATTTAATTAGTTATTTGATTTTCTTATGTTTTATGTTTTATTTTGAATAATAAATTGTTAATTTAATGTAGTGTAAACAACAAAAAAGCGGATGGGAATGCGGATACCTAGTTATCCAACATATGTTTGAGTTTCTCCATTTCTATGTAGACCAATTTCCCATAAGAGTAAGTATTTTATATTTCTTTTTTTTTTAGAACCGCAACTATTTATTCATCACCCAAAGAGTTACAACATATGCTAACAAGGTGCCTAACCTTATGTACCCAATATCCCATTTTCACTCGCACCTTATGTTAGCGCCTAAAACCAAGAAGTAATTTATATTTCTAAAGTAGGTAGAATTTGTTTTAGGTGTGAGCGTTTATATATATATATATATATATGTATATATATATATATATTCCGATTATATGTGTTGTAACTTATACCATTTACTTTTATTTTAGATGTGGAACAATACGAGCTATGCCACGGACAAGGATATCGATCTTATGTTGAAGACTTTAATGCCAACTTTTTTTAGTGAATTAGGTATTCGTATACTTTCGGGTTGAATGTGTATGGGTCGTGGGTAGTTTTGAACAGGTTTAGGATGATTTTGGTATGTAAGTTGAAGTATGTAACTTGAAACAAATTGATGTTTCTTTTTATTCTTTTGTTTGGATCGATTTTGGTATGAAACAAAATGAATGATTTTTGGCAGCAGAAATGTATATGATTTTGGCTGAAAAATGTTGCTGGAAAAAAAAAAAGAAAAAAAAAGGTCTTTGCACAGATACAACAAAATAAATGATTTTTGGAATCAAAAGTCGCGGTTCCAAATGACTAGAAGTCGCGGTTCCAAGATTGACTAGAAGTCGCGGTTGACTAGAAGTCGCGGTTCTAAGCACATCAGAAGTCGCGGTTCTATACAAAATTCTCTAACTTCTCCAAAGCCTCTAAAGTCGCGGACAAGCAACCTAAAGACGCGCCTCTTAAAGACGCGGTTTGTTACCGCGTCTTCTGAACTAAATAACCGCGATTTTAGAGTTTTTTTTGTACTAGTGTTACCTATTGATTGTTTTTACTTTTTAGTTCAAACCTGTGATGGATACCCTTAGGGTATAATATATAAAAATAGTTAAGTATCACTTTCATCCATGTGGTTTAATTACTTTCGTCGTTTATTTTTCACATATGAGTGCTTCAAGTTTGAAATTCTTGCCACTTTCATTCTTCTTTTTAACCTCATCCGTTTTCTTCTGTTAAATAAGGGGCAAATTAGTCCTTTCAAACATTTTTTTTCTAATCTTTTAAGTCTTTGTAAAAATTTATGGATCTAAACATACAACAACAATAATACTGAGCCTACACAAACTCGGATCACAATATCTCAATGAACACAAGGTTTAGGTGACAAAACGGTGACGAAAAATCTTATTAACCCAAACCAAGAAATCACCCCCCAATACCCTGAATCTCTCAAAATAGAGACACTCTAAAACAATAGCTACAGATATCAACTGATTGTTTAGATCAGTTGATACTATAGACCTTTAAAGTACAAACAAGACAAAATACTTACAGACTTAGACGATCAGATGATCAGAAGACCAACAACAGGTTATCACAAGTTGATAACCTACACACTCTGGATACAAACACCAGAATACATACACTATTCTTCCTTAGAAGAATAAGAACAATACAGATCAAAAATAAGACGAAGAAGAAACCCTAGAAACCCTAATCGTTGAGTGAATGAGCTGCACGAATAACAAAGAGCCCTTTATATATCAGCTCCCTTGATCCATGTGCAACAATCTAAGGCTACACGATTAGAAACCATCCAACGGCTGAGATTAACCCCTGCAATAATATCTTAACAAACTCTTCGTAAACTTAACACAAGTTAAAACAATAATAACCCAAGTCAGTTTAACCACAAGCCAAATTCTCATGGTCCAGAGAATGGGCTAGACTTCATAAGCCCAGATGCCAACACCAAGACGGGCCAATATTATTTAACCCAATAATCAACACATATTCAGCCCAATAATTAAACATATGAATTACATATTTTGACTATATTTTTAACATGCCCCCTTAATTCATATGTCTAAACATATCCAACATTTTCAAATCTGAAAAAATTTTCTATGCTGAACGATACTAAGATCTTTGGTAAAGCCATCGGCCACTTGATTTTCAGAGCTTACCTTAACTGTTTCAATAATACCATTAGATATTTTTTCCCTAAGAAAATGAATATCTAACTCAAAATGCTTCACTCTTTCATGAAATACAGGATTAGCTGCAATGGAAATAACAGCCTTACTATCACATAATAATCTAAGTGGCAACTTAACTTCAATTTTTAGTTCACTCAACAGATTTTTTAACCACATTAATTCACACAAAGCAGAACACATGGCTCTATACTCAGCCTCAGCTGAGGATCTAGAGATTGTGTTTTGTTTCTTACTTTTCCAGAAAACCAAAGAGTTTCCCAGGAAAATACAGTATCCAATGACTGATCTTCTAGTCACTAGACACTTAGCCCAGTCAGCATCAACAAAACCCATTAACTGAAAATTCTCAGTTTTTGAAAATGAGATCCCCTTACCAGGAGACTCCTTCAGGTATCTCAGCAATCTCAATGCAACCTGAAGATGTCCCTTGGTAGGCTGATGCATGAACTGACTCAAGTACTGAACACCATAGCTAATATCAAGACGAGTCAGAGACAAATATATCAGTTTCCCTATTAATTTTTGGAAACCTGTTATATTATTAAGAACAATATTATTTTTATCATTCCTTGTGTTCATCACATAGCTTTGTTCAATAGGATTTTGAACATGCTTACACCCTAGGTACCCAAACTCACTAAGGAGTTCAAGGCAATACTTCCTTTGGGTCAAACACAAAGACTGGTCACTATATAAGACTTCAATACCTAAGAAATACTTTAATTTTCCTAAATCTTTAATATGAAAATTAGTACTCAGAAATTGTTTAACTCTCTCAATCTCAGTAACATCATTCGCAGTAATGATTATATCCTCCACATAGACAAGCAATACAAGGAAAACATTCTCCTTAGACAAGACAAACATAGAATGGTCACAAACACTTTGACTAAAGCCTATTTCAACCAAGACTTTAGTTAACTTTTCATTCCCCTTTATAGGAGCCTGCTTAAGACCATACAAGGATTTAACCAATTTGCAAACTTTGGTTTCATCCTTGGGATAATACCCTTCTGGTGGAACCATATAAACATCTTCAGATATGGTACCATACAGAAATGCATTATTAATATCTAATTGGTACAAGTTCCAGCTATTCTGAACTGCCAAACTAATGACAGTTCTGATGGTTACCATTTTAACAACTAGAGAGAAGGTTTCTCCAAAATCAAGACCTTCTCTCTGGTTGTACCCTTTGGCAACCAATCTAGCCTTGTACCTCTCAACCTCACCATTAGACTTATACTTAACTTTATATACCCACTTACACCCTATAGGTTTTCTACCAACAGGTAAATTAGACATAACCCAAGTATTATTTCTATGCAAAGCTTCCATCTCACTATTCATTGCCTCAACCCATTTGGGATCCTTGGCAGCCTCATAGTAAGATGAAGGCTCAACAGTTTTATTTAGCACAGAAATAAAACTTTTGTTTTCAAAAGACAAATTTGCATAGTTAACTACTTTTTCAACACCATATATAACCTTCCCTTCAACCACAAACTCATCAAACCTTCTAGGAAAACTAGTAACCCTAATAGACTTTCTAAGGGCTGTTTGTTTGTGTCTGAACGAGCCCAATCAGACGTCAAGGTCTAACCGAATCAGTGAAGGGAGAAACCGGCGTATTTGGCTGTGATGTCTGACCGAAGCCTGACTTCTGACCGACCCTCTTTTCGGGTCAGACCTTGGAACGAGTCTGACTGATATTGTGTGTGCGTGTGCTGCTGCTGCTGCTCGTCCCTGTCATAAAAAACGATCGTGCGTGGCTGCGTTCATTTCCAAAACGAAAAAAGAAGAAAAGGGGGATAATAAAGAAGAGGAGTTGCAGGTTTGTGTGGGGAATAATAAAGAAGATATGTAAAGAAATGATTAAAAAAAAGAGAATAATAAAGAAGATAATCTATGATTGATTTTGTGTGGTGGTTGTGTACTATCGTGTGTGTGTAGTGTGCTACATTTGTTTTTGTTTTTTTGTTTTTTTTTTTTTGATAAAAATGATATTCAGATGTTCAACCAAACACCACTTAATGATTCAGCACTTAATCATTCAGAACCTCTTAACCATTCTGACCTCTTACTGGGTCAGCACTTACCCATTCAGATATTGCCAAACAGCCCCTAAGACTACTTCCCTCAGGTGGAATGGTCTCTTCATTGGCCATATCCACATCCTGGTCAGCCTTCTCAGGTTCACTACTACCTGGGTTAGACTGTTAACCAAGGTCAAAGTCCTGTCAGTCCTGGGAATGACTCCTGGTTGCTGACTAGTAGACTTGGCCTGAGAACCCTTGTTTCCCCCTTCATCAATGGGAAGTTTAGACCCCTCAGTCACTTTATTACTTTTAGTATTACTATCTTCAATACTATCAAAAAAGTTAATATGATTTAAATTTCCAAAAACTATGTTAGGTTCAATGTTTTCAATACTGTTTTTAAATGGAAAAATCTCCTCATAGAACCTAACATCCCTAGAATATTCAACTTGTTTACTTTCTAGATTCCATAATTTGTAACCTTTTTTAACATTTGAATATCCTATTAAGACACATTTTTCTGCACAACTAGACAACTTATCTGATTCATTTAACACAATACTAAAGCATAGACAACCAAAAGCTTTTAAGTGACTGAGAGTGGGGGGGGGGGGGGGGGAACCCATATACAACCTGAAAAGGACTCTTTCTTGACAATACAGAGGAAGGAAGCCTGTTTATCAAATAAGTAGCAGTTAACACACATTCAGACCAAAATCTAAGTGGTAACCCACTCTAAAACAACAATGCCCTAGCCATATTTAAGAGATGCCTATGTTTTCTCTCAACTATTCCATTCTGATGTGGTGTATACACACAGGTAGTTTGGTGTATGATACCTTTTGATTTACAAAAAAAATTCCTTTGATTATTTATAAACTCAGTGCCATTGTCACTCCTAAACATCTTTACACATTTTTTTTAAACTGTGTTTTAAGAAGTTCATAGAACTCAGTTATGTTTTCAACACCTCACTCTTATTTTTCAACTTAAAACACCAAACAGTTCTGGAATAGTCATCAACTATAGTTAAAAAATACTTATACCCTTCCTTACTAGTCACCATATAAGGACCCCATACATCTCGATGAATTATATCACCTAATTCTTTAGTTTTATGGTCACTAAGTGGAAAGGGTAATCTAGTCTGTTTTGCCTTATGGCAGACCTCACATGGTTTAGTTTCTTTTTCATTAATACCAAGGCTGTCTCTTAAAATAGCTAGGACCTGGTCAGAGAGGTGACCAAGTCTACTGTGCCACAACTCAGTGTCACGGGTGCTATTAAAACAAACATTTGATGAACTTACACTTTCACCAACAAAATATAGACCTTCACTTTGTCTATCAGTCACCAGGATTCTCTTGCACTTGGAATCCTGGATATAACAACTATTTTCATCAAATAATACAGACAGCTTACTATCTTTAGCAAGTTTATGAACAGACATAAGACTCACACAGTAATTAGGAACATAAAATACATCATACAAAACAACACCATTAGCAAGATTGATATCACCAATCTTAGACACTTTAGCACTGGTCCCATTGGGATGTTTAACTTTTAAGTCATAGCTAGACACATCAACACAATTGTACATGTCCTTGTCCCCACTAGTCATGTGTTGGTTTGCGCCAGAATTAGATACCCAGCTTTGACTTATAAGTTTTTTAACAAAACTAGAACAACTTGAAAAGTTCTTAAAAAGTTTTTCAACTTTTGACAGACAAGACATACTGGTAAAACCATTTAGAACAACACTCTTACCTCCAACATTGGAGTGCTGAGCATCATTCCCATTCTTCTCACTTATCAAACTCAGCAGTTTAGACACTTGTTCTGCTGAAAAAGGTAAAGAAGAACTATTGGCAGCAGTCACAGGGGACACCCCCTGTCTGCTATTAGACATACAAGCACCATTAGACATGTTACTCTTAACATTTTGTCCACCAGGTTTCTTTTTAAAACCTGGTGGATAACCAACCAGTTCATAACACCTGTCAACTGTGTGCCCTAACATGTTACAGTGGGTGCACTTCAGGTTTGGATTAGGTCCCCTATTGATTTTTCTTTTATTATCAAAGACCTGATTAGTTTTAGAAACAAAGGCAACATTTTGTCCTTTGGAAGTCCCATTGGAACCCCTGTGAGACTCCTCTCTAGATACAACAGAAAAAGCAACTTTAATACTAGGTAATGGTTCTCTGGTCAACAAGGTGGTCCTAACTGGTTGGTAAACATCATCAAGACCCATTAAGAACTGCATTAACTTTATGAGAGCACTGAAGTCATTGAAGTCTTTAGATGCATTGTAAGTGCAAGTAGGCATTTGCAGGATAACATCTAATTGCTTCCGCATAGTGTTTAACTTGTGGTAGTATTCAGACACAGTACTCCCATTCTGTTTAACACTATTTATTTTTTGATACAAATTGAACACAACAGATCCATCAACCTTATCATAAGTCTCTTTTAAATCATACCAAACTTCACTAGCAAGCTTTGAAAATACTTGTCCTAAGTACAGTTCTTCACTAACAGAGTTTAATAACCATGATAAGACCACAGAATTACAACTATTCCATTGTTTAGCAAGTACCTCATTATCATTAGGTTTAACACATGAACCATCTATGAACCCATACTTATTCTTAGAATCTAAAGCAAGTTTCATAGAAGTAGCCCAAACAGAATAATTATCAGTACCCTTCAACTTGATACTGATAATTGACAGACCACTGGTATCACTAGGGTGCAAGTAAAGTGGATCACTTATATCCAGTTTACTTATGAGTGTACCAGTCACATTGACAAGATCAGTTGGACCAGAGTCCTGAGGACCTTGAGGTCCTTGTGGTCCTTCTGTTCCTTGTCCAGTCATAGCAAATCAACAATCACAAAACAAAGAAACAACACAGCACAAACCAGGGTAGGTAACCAAGAAAAGAACAAACCAACAGAGAACACAAACCCTAATAGGACGAAGCTGTGTCAGTGTTCAGATAGTGGGTTCATCACTCATAGGTGCCCACCCAGATCTTAACACAGGAGTCCCTTATTAACTATATATAATACTAATACAAGATTAGAAGACAAATAAGACACAACCAAATAATAACCACACAAGACACCAAGAAGTTGGCACAATACCAGTCCACCTAACCCGGTCAGTTGCCCTAGACACAACAATACAAAAAACAAGATAAGAACGATCTCACAAGAGGGGGAACCCAAGTTAGGGTTTCGCCAAGCTCACAACCTATACCTTCACTTACGGTATAGAGTTGTGAGAGCAATTGAAGCAAATAAAATTCAATCCACTTCAACCACCACACAGATCCTTGCCAACAACCGTTGACCTCAAATATCCTACAAGACAAACCAAAAAGACAACAGAATCCAAAATTACAAGATACATAGTGGAAGACACCAGAATCAAAGACAACAATGATAAGAGAGCCTATGGCTCTGATACCATGTAAACATTTATGGATCTAAACATACAACAACAATAATACTGAGCCTACAAAAACTCAGATCACAAGATCTCAATGCACACAAGGTTTAGGTGACAAAACGGTGACGAAAAATCTTATTAACCCAAACCAAGAAATCACCCCCAATACCATGAATCTCTCAAAATAGAGAGAGTCTAAAACAATAGCTACAGATATCAACTGATTGTTTAGATCAGTTGATACTATAGACCTTTAAAGTACAAACAAGACAAAATACTTACAGACTCAGACGATCAGATGACAGAAGACCAACAAAAGGTTATCACAAGTTGATAACCTACACACTTTGGATACAAACACCATAATACAGACAATATTCTTCCTCAGAAGAATAAGAACAATACAGATCAAAAATAAGACGAAGAAGAAACCCTAGAAACCCTAATTGTTGAGTGAATGAGCTGCACGAATAACAAAGAGCCCTTTATATATCAGCTCCCTTGATCCATGTGCAACAATCTAAGGCCACACGATTAGAAACCATCCAACGGCTGAGAATAATCCCTGCAATAATATCTTAACAAACTCGTCGTAAACTTAACACAAGTTAAAACAATAATAACCCAAGTCAGTTTAAGCACAAGCCAAATTCTCACGGGCCAGAGAATGGGCCAGACTTCATAAGCCCAGATGCCAACACCAAGACGGGCCAATATTATTTAACCCAATAATCAACACATATTCAGCCCAATAATTAAACATATGAATTACATATTTTGACTATATTTTTAACCTTCTTATTATATTACCCTCATTGTTAAGCTTTTTAAAACCCTAAAAAGAACTATTAGTATCATCATTAATTAATATCATTTAAACATTCATCCACCACTTCATTCAACATCTCAAACCTTCAAGTTTCCACTGCGGAGTTTTATCACGAGGCGCGTAACATACCAGGATCTAAGTCAACGGTCACAATAAACGATAGCTATATGATATGAAAACGACGTAATAAATCATCACACAGTTTAAAGTCTAACCAAAACGATACAAGCAGAAGCAATTTAAAAGTTTACAAAACCATGAAACCGAATGTAAGTAATTCAAATAGTTTGAAACCAAAGTTTGACAAGATGCAAGACAATATGAGACTCCGTGCGACTAGTCTCGCTGATGCCTTAGCGACATGAGAAAAAATGCTATGTTAGTCAACACATGAAGTGCTGGTGAGCTCGCAGAGTTTTAAGTTTGCAAAGTAAGTAAACATTCAAAAACCAAACCCAACAATCCTTACATCTATACCTGATGCTAGCTAGACATCGTTACATGATACTAAAAGATCGTGAACCATTGCTGAACGTTAGTAAGTTGCCTTTAATACCTGCCACCGGTCATCACTCGGTGTCGTAAGTTAGACAGGACAAATATTCATCCGCCCGACCTCTAGTCGAGCCGAGTGGGGCTTGCCGTACCCAATAGATCAATTCACACTATCCTCGCTATGCGTCCACATATTCCTGGTTCACAAGTTAGAAAGGACTTAAGATGAAAAGTTAGAGTTTATCCAACATGTTTCTCCCCCGAAAATGAAAACAGTAAAAGTAGGGCTGTGAAACTCACCTTGGGTTGCGTCTTTGAAATAATAAGTAAACCGGGAGTGTTATGGTGGTCCAACTATCGGAAACCTACCATAGAGAGCCTTATAAGTTTGTGACCAATGATACGTTTGTCATATAATTAATAGTTGTCTAAGACCTTGACTTTGCGTGTTTGAAAATGTGGTTAAATGTTTGACATGACTACACAAGACCCGACATCCTGTTAGTGACCTGATATTCTCATGTTTTAGTTAAGCGCAAGCAAACAAGCAATCACAAGTAGATACGCACCTTATATGATAAATAGTTCGCAAAACCATACACATAGTTCACATAATGCACGTATAAGTCACAATGCATGTTACAGGGTTTCTAGACATGTTACAGGGTTTACAATATATTACTAGGTGTCAAAACATTATATGGGTTTCCAAAACGCACTTCCGGCATCAAAAACACGACTAGCACCAAAACAGACGAGAATGGGAGCTAGTCGCCTGAAATCCACACTAGTAACACCTGGACAGGTGAGTATGATTGATACTCGCCCCTGTCCAGGCGACTCTCCGCAAGCTGATGCCCTTTATGCGCGCAAAACCCTCCAAATCAGATCCCAATCATGTTATAAAAACCCCAATCAATCCCAATCATCAAACAACCCAACACTATCACCTAACCCCCAATTATCACCCGTTTATCACGTTAGTTTCAAGTATTTCCTAAAATGGAGTAATTTATGGGTAAGTCACATCATTGGATGAAAATGTTACCATAAACGACGAATATTCAGATTTCATCACATAATCACATTTCAAACATTATCATGATGTTGTTCAATTATTCTAACACAAACCCTAACAAGTTTCAATCATCAAATCATACCCTAGATTCTTCTAAAATCCTCAAACGGGTTAAAACTCATAATATCCATATATCACATCAAACAATCATCAAAACCTTAGATAATCATCCTAACAACTACCTTAAATCATTAACACAACATATACATAAGAATCCCCATGCTTTAGATCATCAAATGCCCATGTGAATGTTTAGATATAGGTTAGAAACTGTTTTTCAAAGGTTTCAAAAAGATAGAAACACATTAAAACCAAGTCTGGACCCTTAGGGTTCAAAATATCAAGTTAAAGTGAGCTTATGATGAATAACATACCTTAGATCTTGCTTGAAAATGATGCTTAAACTTGGAAATGATGAGTTTAGGGATAAAACGGGTTTCAGATGTTAAGGATAGTGTGAGAGAATTTTAGGGTGAGTTAGGGTTGCACAAATAATGTTTTACAAGTCAAGTATGGTATTTACAACTGTTACTAGTCTTGCCAGACATTTTGGACGAGTATGGGCTGCAGGAGGCGAGTATGGATTCATACTTGTCCTAAACCACACGAGTATGAATGCTATTAGGTGCCTATGCCACACGAGTATGATTGCTATTATTAGAACCAAAATGAAAAAAAAACATGAAGTGTTGAAGAAAACTAAAGTTAGGAACCAAGTCTGAACAAAGTGAAGAACATCCAAAAAAGGTTCCAAAAGAAGAGATAAATATCAAGAAAGACTCAAGAACAAGATCTCTTTGAAGACAAAGACAATGAAGGACAAACACAACTCCTTTTTGATGAAATCTGGGAAAAAAAGACTGAAATCTGGGACAAAACTCTGGTATTGACTTCTTGACTAAATCCCAGATTTAGACTTTAGATTTCTGGAAAAAATCTAGAATCTTGACAAGTGAGAAAGTTAAATGCATGCACCTTGATCCCAATCATTCATGCAAAGACTTTCTTTCCCTTTTCATCCTTCAAAACAACAAGTTAATAGATTAACAATTGTTTATTCACCAACTTGACGTTAATACTTCTCTATAATTAGAAGACATCATACGAAGGAGAAGATTGACAAGCGTGAATGTGAAAGTGTGTGATATACATAGCAAACATTTGCTCTTACTAGAAATATCTTTTACACATACTCCACACCACATTCACAATAGCCATAAGAAATCTTTTGAGTCATTCTTTTGTAAAGTCCACAGGTGATCCTTGTTAAAAGGTTGTCACTACACATAAAACTCAAAACTTCTTAAAAACTTGTGTGCTCTATTGTTTCTGAAAGTTTATTTCTCATTCCGCACATTGATTATATATTGTTGAAATCTCATTGCCACTTGATTCAAAGTAAGGCTGATACTTCTGGTACTAACACTTGGTATCAAAGTAGCTTAAATAAGTTATTTTCATAAAGATCCTGATCTGTAAAAGGAACTATTTAAGCTCAAATTTTATACGTTTTAACCAAGAATCTTAAATACCACTTTTGACAAATGGCAAGCTTTCAAACATGGAATTTTGCTTTCCAGATGTGTTCAATGTCTAAGTCTCCCACTCTTATGAGAGAGGAATACCCCCAGTGGGAGATTAGCATGATCAATTTCTTAAATGGACATGATCATCTTCTGTACCAATTCAGTGTTAGTGGACCGTACATTCCCATGATGGAAATACCAGAAGTTTCAGCAACTGATAGATCACCAAAAATTTATGCCATTAAATTTCCTAAGAATCAAAGATTTTGGGGACAAGAGGATAAGGAAGCTATGGAAATTGATGAAAGAGCCAAATCATTCTTGATCATGGCTCTTCCCAATGAAATATTTTCTCATGTAGATGCTTGTTCATCTGCAAAGGTAATATGTGATCTGTTGGAAAATCTATGTGGGGGAGGAGAAAAGATGAGAAGAAACAAAAGAACAAACTATGTTTCAAGTTATGAATAATTCAAATCACTTCCAAATGAAACATTATCTGAAACTTATAACAAATTTTCCAAAATCTTAACCGAGTTAAAGAAATATGGGGTAACGAAGTCAAATGATGAAAATAATGTTAAGTTCTTAGGAGCTTTACCTAGATAGTGGAGAATACTTACAATGACCCTAGCCTCAACCTTAGAGCTAGATAACATTGTCACACCCCGCCAAGGCGGAAACACGAGGTGTGACTTCGAATGATTTCCAAGCACAAAGGTCACACGAGCATTAATTAAAATAAAACAGGAACTTCCATTAAACAACCAAGTTTGTCAAACATAAAGTTAATTGTTCAAATTCAAAACCATTGCATAAAAATGTTTAGGGTTAAAACAACAACACAACGGTTCAAAAGGAGGTATCCCGTAAATGCTCGCAAGCGACCTTTACAAGTTCCATACTCCATGCTAATTTCCTGAAAAACATTCATGTAAAAATATAGGTCAACATAAAGTTGGTGAGTTCACGGGATTTCTATAAGATGGGCATGTAATCCAAAACTAACTAAATTATCGCCTAGATAGGGCAATAATTAAATAATTAATATGTGATCTGACATGAGCCCATAACCAAACCTTGAGATGTTGTGCCTCACCCATTGTACACTAAAGATAATGAAATAATGTGAAATACAAACACTCGTTGGATACCTGTCATCCGGTTAGAGCGACTGACCAAGAATGGGGGTGTTAACCCAATAGATCTATTCCGGTGTTCCATGGCTAAGTCCATAGCTAATGGTTATGATATGATGTATGATAGGAGGGCTTAATGGATCCGGAACCTTAATGTCTCATGTTCACATAATAGTTATATTGTAACCGAAAATTGTACGCATGTTTTTCCCCCAGAAAAATGTAAAACAGTGAAAAGGGGCCGTGAAAAACTCACTTGATGTCTGGATGCTAGACTGGATTGAATCTGATGCAGCATGTCTGGTCTGGGAAGCCGTAAATTCAATTTAAAGGCCACTTAGGTCTATGTTTGGTTCTATCTACCATGCATTTGTTCACCCGATTGGAACACCTATGGACTAGATGTTTCTGTACAACCATCCATATGTGTCACACTGTATGTGTTAGAAAATGTTCGTTTTTGTCGTTAATGTGGCTATGTTTAGTCTGTTTATGGTAAAACAAGTGTCTTGATTCACTTAATGTTACCAAGTGACACTTATGTCTCAGTTATGTAAGTTTAAGGTGGCATGAATACATACCTTTTGGCAATTTTGTATGAAAACAACATATTTATGTATTTTGCCCGTGTACATACACACATATTGGTGCTTAACATAGGTTTCCAAGAAAACTCTTGTGTTAAGCTTGTTAACACATGTTTTTAATGTCTTTAACACATGTTTATGAATCTAGCCATGGAAACAAAGTGAGATTGGTTAGCCTTGGGCGTGGTCTTGACCCTATACACTCATGCATACATTCGTGTGGGTGCACGTATATGTCCATATTTATATGTTAAAGGGTGTATGTAATCGCATACATATATGTGTGTATCTTTAAGTGAAAACATTGAACTTATAACATAAATTTGGGTATTTAACTTAGTTTTTACTCGACAAACTTGTGGCCTAGTGATGTATATGAGTGTGTGTATTCGGGTGGACACTACATGTGACCGATATAGTGTGAAAAAGAAGGAAAATGGCTCAGTTCTAGTACCTTACGTGTATAGCCGAAGGAATCAAAAGAAAATAAGCCAGCTTTCCACAATGTGACTCCTAAACGTTGTTGGTAACTTGTGGCTTGTAAGGAATGTGGGTTAGCGATCGGTTAAGAGGCTCTTGACTAGCCTTATACTCGGCCGAAGGTTACACAAAGAAAAGGATGGTTCCCAAGTGTTAGTAAGTTTGATTATCTAGTAGTGTGTTTCTCTTGACCTCTTCCCTCTATTTATAGCCGAGAGATGGAGAGTGGAAGCCATGGATGATTGGTTCACAAATGAGGTAAGTCAAGGTCTTGCTTTCATGGAGTGCATTCAACTGGAGCCCCTTTAGATGAAATAAGTTGACCTTGGATCTTTGTTTGGTTATGTAGGGTGGATTCTCGGCCGAAACATCATGAGGAAAGGGCAAATTTGTTTTGGCAAGTTGACATGGTGTGGAGGTTCATGTCGTTTTTCTTGTTTCCGTGTTAGTGTAAAGTGTTGACAAAGGTCTTTGTTTGTTTGTGTGAGCATCCTTGGGGGCCGAAAATCATGGGGAAAAGGAAGGGATATTGTGGCAAGTCAAAGTGTCTTGGAGTGTCATGTATTTTATGTTGTTTCCTTATTGGAATAAACTCTAGAGTTGTGTGAGGTTTGGATAGGAATGGTGAGTGTATGTATACATATGTATATATGCGTGTGGTATATGTGTGCAAGGTAGGGTGATGGTAAGTTAAAAACAATACAATTGGATCCTTGGGAATGTAAGGGCCAAAATCTAGGCCTAGGGAATGGACATAGATAGTTTTTGGAAGTCAAACAACATGGATCCTAGTGATCTTAAAGTGGCTTGCCAAATTAGGAAGTGATATTGGGGATAGAGTGTCATGGTGTGGAGTTGGAGAGATATGGGACATGTGTGTGTACTCGTGTATATACATATACATATAGGCCTTGTGTGTGTCTTGTGTGGTGATGTATATGTTGGATGTCATTAATCACACAAGTTTGGTATGGATCGAATTCTAGAGACATATGTGGACACGTTGTTTGTGGTTTTACTAGTTTTCCATAGATAATGTGTTAGGTGATCTATTGTTTCTGAACGTTGTTTGTTTTTGTTCTTGTCCGGGTAACAAATTTGGAACCTTGTGTTCAACTCCATGGATTCTACAAACTAGGGTTTTGCAGGGATATCCTATAATCTATCATGAATTATTCGACTAAATCGGACTTTGTGTTAACTAGTGTGTCTACTGTTAGATTGTATGCCTTAGGATTGACTTACTAGCACCCTGTATGGCCCAATTGAAATGAAACATGCAAAATGTAATGTCATGCACAACGTATACATGTAGCTAAGTGTACGGACATGACCTGTGATTTCGACGGGTGTCACATTCTCCCCCCGTAAGAGGAAGTTCGTCTGCGAAATTTTCGGTGTTGGTCATCTAAACTGGTGGTCTCCTGGAAGAGATGTGGGTACTTGCGTTTCATATGATCTTTAGGATCCCACGTGAACTCGGGTCCGTGTATGGAATTCCAATGCACCTTGACTAGTTTGACCTGAATGCGACGAAGTTTCTGAACCTTCCAGTCTGTTATCTCAAGCGGCTCCTCTATGAAATGGAGTTGTTTGTCGATGTGGATTTCCTCTGGAGGGATAATTAATGACTCATCATCAAGACACTTCTTAAGATTGGAAACATGGAACGTGTCGTGAACACCACTGAGTTCTTGGGTAGCTTGAGTTTGTATGTAACCGGTCCAATTCGAGCAAGATTCTCAAATGGACCTATGTATCTGGGATTGAGCTTCCCACGTTTCCCAAACCTGGCCACTCCTTTCCATGGAGATACTTTGAGCAAAACTCTATCACCCACTTGGAACTCTAAGGGTTTATGCCTTTTATCAGCATAGCTCTTCTGCCTGTCCCTGGAAGCTTTCAATCTGTCCCTGATCTGGAAGATCTTGTTGGTTGTTTCTTGAATGAGCTCAGGACCTGTCAGATGCTTGTCCCGTACTTCAGCCCAACACACGGGCGATCGACACTTGCGTCCATACAACGCTTCGAAAGGGGCAGCTTTGATGCTAGCGTGGTAACTGTTATTGTAGGAAAATTCAATGAACGGCAGACGTGTATCCCAATTTCCTCCAAAATCAAATACACACGCACGAAGCATGTCTTCCAGTGTCTGAATCGTTCTCTTGCTTTATTCATTTGTCTGAGTATGGTAAGGGGTGCTCATGTCCAATCGGGAACCAAGGGCTTCTTGCAACGACTGCCAAAATCTCGAAGTAAAGTGACTATCTCGATCGGAGATTATGGAAGTAGGCACGCCAAGCCTTGTCACGATTTCATTGATATATAATCTGGATAGTTTCTCCGGTTTGTCTGTTTCTTTGATTGGCAAGAAATGCGCAGGCTTTGTTAGACGGTCGACAATTACCCAAATCGCATCATGACCTCGAGATGTCTTTGGTAACTTGGTAATGAAGTCCATAGAGATTTGCTCCCATTTATAAACGGGAATCTTTGGCTGGTGAAGCATACCTAATGGCTTCTAGTCCTCTTCCTTGACCTTTGAATACATTAAGCAACGTCTGACATAGGCCGCAATAAAACCCTTGATGTTAGGCCACCAATAAAACTCTTTGAGGTCCTTATACATCTTATCTGCACCAGGGTGTATTGAGTACTTGGACTTGTGTCCTTCATCTAAAACCAAATCACGCAATCCTCCATACAAGGGAACCCATAATCTATTCAAGAAATACTTCGTCCCGTCAGGCTTTGTTTCTAGCTGACCAACCTGATTGTATAGAGCTTCTTTCCCAATGTTACTGTCCTTAAGAGCTTCCTGCTGAGCTTCGCGAATACGAGCGGTGAGATCGATATGAATGGTCATGCCTAACGCATGAACATGCAATGTCTTGACACGTTCCTTTCGGCTTAATGCATCTGCTACAACATTTGCCTTCCCTAGATGGTATTTAATCTCACAGTCGTAATCATTGAGCAGCTTAACCTATCGTCTCTGACGCATGTTCAGATCCTTCTGGTCAAAGATATGTTGCAAACTCTTGTGATCGGTAAAGACAATACACTTGGTCCCGTACAGGTAATGTCTCCAAATCTTGAGCACGAACACTACTGCACCCAATTCCAAATCATGGGTCGTGTAGTTCCATTCATGCATCAAGCTCAAGTTTTAGGAAATCATCATCTGTATAGTCCTTTGGGTCTTTTGGTATTTCTTCTTTAGTTTCAAGATTAATATTTACTGGTTTGTGAGGACCATATATCACAGATTTCCAGCAACCAGTGTTGGTCTGTGATAATGTATGTGCCATTCTCCTTTGCCAGATATTGTATTCATTTCTAACTAGCATAACAGGTTTATTGGCAGAACCAGTATTATGTGGATCCATTTTAAAGAGTATTGATTTTTCAAATATCTCTTAAAGTGATGGATGTTGATAAAAGTGAACTTTTAATCCTTTAATGAATATCAATAAGAGCCTGCATCTGATTCTCAATGTGTTAGATTGATATGTGATCAGATAAACCAGGGCTCTGATACCAATTGTTGGATCAGTAATGCTCTTGATGTATTGCTTGCTAAAGAACACTTATGTGTTTAGCAAGTTCAATCAGATTTGCACAGCGGAATGAGTAAGTAAAGTTACACTATCAACCGGAGTTATTACTCCCCCTTGATGTTTGAAAACTAAAGACAAGTTTAATGAGAATCTAAGTATTGAATGTGAATGATAATAAATACTCAAACAGATTCTCAATAAATGAAATGGAAATAACAATAATAAGCTTTGAAGGATTTCAGTTTCAATTAAAATTAATGTCTAAAACAGAGGGATGAACCCATCTATTTATAGACTTACAAAGTACATGAACCTTGCAAAAAAAAAGTCTGTAGCAAGTTGCATTCTTGGAACTTACACAAAAAGATAAAGTAATACTAAACAAATAAACTACTGAAACATAAGGCGGTGGAAAGATTCTGGTACAAGTGCTGATGAATGACAAACTATTGATGAGTAGTTTGTCTTCACTAATTCTTCGGTGAACTTGTCTGCTTAGACTTCAGAACTTCTGATACTTCTTCTTCAGTACTTGTTGAATCCTTCTTCAGTACTTTAGTCTTCTTTCTTTAGTAGTTCTATATTTAGAATATTTTGCAGAAGTATGAATTAGACTAAGGTTTGCAAAAGTGGTTTCCTCAATCCTTTTTGTCCTAACAAGTATAGATTATAGAGAGTATGTAATTAAAACCAAATAATGTCATAGAAAACATCAATGAAAACAAATAATAGCAATAATTTAAATATATAAGAAAACATATATTTTTAAAACCAATAAAGTATGTAAGTAAATGCATTGTTTCTGTGAAAGATGTTAATATTTTTTCATACACCATATATAGTAATTCGACTTTAATAACATTTTTCTTAAAACATGACATGTGGGTCATATGGTACAAGTCCGTCTATACTACAATCATAAACTATCTTTCTAAATAACATGAAATTGTTGTAGATATCATCGCGGAGATGAAATTGTGTAGTTTTTTGTGGTACAAACATAGACATAAGGATATTATAGATATAGATTAATGGTAATTGAAGATATGATAAAATAATATGTACAAGTAGGTTTTGCATGAATGGTAGAAAGGAAAAAAAATACATGACATTTAGGTTTTAAACATGAGACTTTTCCTATGCCATCTTAAAATTCATGTAAAATGATATGTGAAGAGTGAAGGTAATGAATATACAAGTAACAATGCATCAAGTGGTAATATGGGAAAGATTTATATGACATTATAGGTTTAAAGCATGTATCTTTTCAAATATCATCTTAACTTTGACAATTTGGACATATTTGTTCATGTCTCCCCCTTTATAATGTAGTGTGTGTATATATATATATATATTAATAAGTTTTATTCTTAATTACCACCTAATAAACAAGTATTTGCAAATATTTGAAGTCATATAACTTTTACACGAGGAGAATCAACAACACAACTAGACCCAAGGTCAAAGACTTGTGATTTTCTAACATATGGGCTGGTCGACAACTTTTGTGCTAGTAAGTACTGAGCAATTAAGATGTCTAATTAATAAGTAATTCTAAATTAGTGAGAGGCCTGCCTTGGCCCGGCCTGAGTAGTTGGTGGTGGAGGAGGTGGTGGCTCGAGGAGGTGTTGCGTGAGCAGTCAACTGGGGGTTATGAACACAAGTGAATGGATAAAGTAGTTAGCGTTGTATTCAACATCATTTTAAAACTTAATGAGTAAAAGGTTTACTGACTGATTCAAATATCAATAAACTAAACACACTTAATATTAACTGATTTAAAGAAAATCTCAAAATGGGATATAAAAGAGTAACAAACACCAATAAAGCTTAATTTTCCGTACGTTTTATAGAACATATAAACTAGTTGTAACCAAACAAACTAATGCCTTAGCAATGACGACAATTAGTGGACAATTCTTCTTTTTGTAAAGAAGTAAAGAAAAAATGTATACAATTCATCCAACTAAAACTACGTCTTTCATTTAATTGTCACATATAGATTATCCAAAAGTAGTGTTTAATATACTTAGACACACATATTCTTTTGAATCATGATAAATAAGATATTATTACTTTCCGAGAAAAGAAGCACCAAGTCCATGTTGATACAACAAAAAAAAAAAAAAAAAAAAAAAACTTTATTAAATCTTATATTAATTGAACCAATGAAGTATCTAATTGAAGATCCCATATATTTCTTATTAACGTTTCTTTTTCTTTTATAAACAAGAATAGATGCTAGATACAGTAAAAGGATTTTTTTTTTTTCTGCTAATTCTAGGTGTTCATGAACCGAGTCAAACCGAACGGACCTTTGCTTATGCTTGGATCATTTACAAACCGAACCGAGCTGAGGGCTCGTTTACAACCGGGCTGAAAAGCGAGCGAGCATTGTTCGAGCGAGCGTCGAGCGAGAAACGAGCGAAGAGTAATTTGAACAACCATGAAATTGCGATGTTATCTTCAATGTTTTCGTTGTCGAGTGACAACTAAGGTGGACCTCTCCGATGGGGACACAAATATTGAGGTCCGAGTGTCCAAGAATGAGGCTTAGGTTAAGGCAATGAGCATACTACAAAGAACAATTGTCTCTTTGTAACATAAGGTGATATCGAACGACGACTAGGGATGGCCGACTAGTAGCATAAAGAAGTCAAGGTTGTCATTTTACGACTTAGGGTTTTACTATTAAATTTATATTTGATAAAGCGGGCTAGTCATATTTTATTTGTATATATTGCGCCAAATGTTATGTATAAATCTGTAAATATTACTATGATTTGTGGGTATATATATGTATATATATATATAGTAAATAATAATTTATTCGAGCCGAGCGGACCTTTTCTCGTGCTAGGCTCGTTTACAAACCGAACCGAGCCGATCGGCTCATTTACAACCGAGCGTGCGATTGAGCGAGCACTTTGCGAGCATTTTCCGAACGAGCGGTGTCACACCCTCAAATTTCCACTGCGGGGTTTAGACCGCGAAGCGCATGACATACCAGGATCCCATAGCCATAAGTCATATGAACGAACTCTAAATGCCCAAACCATTTAGTCCGTTTTCAAAAATCAAGTTTAGTTATGCTGCGGAAGCGTAAACCAAATTTTAAACCTTTTAAAACCATGCGCAAAACAACGCGCCCAAATTAAAACCATATGAAAGAAAACGTAAAAGCATAATATGTAATTTTAGGTGTATGCCCAAGACCCCAAATGCAGTGAAGTGTGCAGTGCTTTCTAATCGTGGCACCGGAAGCTAACTACCTACAAAAGCATGTATATCGTGGGTCAACAAACTATGTTGGTGAGTTCACAAGGTAAAGAAAGTGAGTAAGTAAATGCGCTGGTTTCCAAAACCACGTAACCAAGTAAAAGCGTAAGTAATTAAGTTGGTTCCAAAAACCGTGTAACCACTAGTTCATCGCATGCCAAGGGTAGCTAACCCATTCATGATAACTAACACCGATATAGCGAACTGCTAATGTACGTGTTGTCACAAATGTGAGCAGTTTGCCTTGCATCATTGCCTATCAACAATGATAATCTGTTAAGTTATAGTTCACTCCCGCACTCCCCCGAGCCGGTGTGAGGTTTGTCAGACCTAATAGCGCTATAAACTAATAACCCGCTTGCCATAACCCGGCAACTCATTCGGTATGTGAAGGACTTACAGTGATAGTGTTGGTTTAGTTCATCAAGGACACAGTTTGCGAACAACCAAAAAACCCCGACCCACACAAGGAGTCAAAACCCGACCCACACAAGGAGCCATAGCATCCCAACCCGGGATGTGTAAGTAGTCCCAAACCGGACTAGAAAAAGTTAAGTACGTTGTCTCAAACCCGAGACGCATGCTTTTGAGAAAAGAGTAGTGAAACTAACCGTAGTATGCAAGCAAGTAAATCCAAACTCCAAAGTAGGGTATGCTACCGACTCCCTAGTATATGTGTCACTGAGTAAGTATATGTGTAATACCATTACACCATATAACCCGTTTGTCCAAGACGTTTAAATGTTCAAAATTGTGTAAGTGACACCTAGTGATTCTACATACATAAGTAAACCCTACGGACCCGTTGGTGAATATGTTGGTTACCATCAGTTGTACACTTCGAATGCATCTTATATAAGTGTCCATTCAAGTTCGTGTCAATTACATACCACAAAGAACTCCAAATAGTCACATAAACACATAATACACAATCTACGTTTTTAGGACAGATTATGCGCCATGAAAACTAATTTATTTAAAATACTTATCCAGTGAGTTAGACTTCCAAACTATTACTAAATATTCTAGGGGGACTACTGGACAAATCCATATTTTTAGTTTATGATAAAACCTTGTACAAAAATTATGAAAATTCACGGAACACATCAACGTTCAGAAAATACACATAACAGACCAGTTTAGTAGACAAATTCCCAAAAATCGTGTATTCATCCAAAAGGGATGAATCCACTTGGAAAAGCCAATATATTCCTATGTTAACCTACTGTCCAAATTTCATAACTTAATTTCTTGTAAAACTATAGTTATGATTGTTTAAAGTTGACTCAGTTTGTTAATCCGAAAATCTGACATGACCTTTAATCAAAGAAAATTCCAAAAAAATATCAAACGACATCCAAATCAGATGATTTTACCCATTATAAAAATCTAAGACCATGTAAAATCCATTCATGCAAAGAATCGATCAAAAAAATTATTTGCAAGCCACTTAACAGACCCTACAAATCGACATTCAGATTCTGTCCAGATTCTAATCATGCAATATTATCAATTATACCAAACCCTAGTTGCATATTATCAATCAATAACACCTAATAATCATCATACAACATTAATAAGAACCACATATGATCAAAACCCTAATGATACATCATAAACATCATCATTCACAAACCCTAGAAGTCTAAAACATCAACAACATGCATAACCATGCAACCTATCAATTACTAATCGCATAAGATTATGTTTAATCCATTCAATCTTTATAAACTTCAAGTTTTAATCTTTATAAAAAGGTTTCAAACCTAGACAAACTTAGTTATAGGTTTTTATAACATATTAAGAAAGATTAAAACACAAGAGATTGAAGGTTATACCGCAAGCTCTTCAAAACAATCAACCGAATGCTCTTGAAGCTTTCCGATCGATGTTCTTGCGCCTTAGCAGGTGTTTAGGGGTTAATATTTTGTAATAGGGCAGTGGGGGCGATTAGGGTTTGATTTTAGGAGATACAAGAGGCTTAAGGTTTCTTAAATAGTAGTTTAAGGCGGTTTGGGCTCGTCAGGCCTCCGTGAGCGGCCGTGTGGAGCCTGTGAGCGGCCGCTCACAGCTCCCCAGCTCGCTCCGGCTAACCTGCTTCGTTGCCCAGCCTATTTCCTTCGATGTTTTCGCTATTTTGGACCATAACAAGTGTAACCCCATGTGTTAAGACCCCAACCATCCTAATGGTCCATCCATCCATTATTGTTTTTATTAACGTATTCGGTTTAAGTTCTTGTAATCACATACAGTTTGCACATAGTTTCACACTGTATCATAAAAACACGTAATTGCAATTAATCTCAATCAATTAATTCACAATTTTTTAACTTCATTGTTCACCAACGTCCGAGGTTCACTAATCATGTATAGAGTATGGTAATTCCCCGGATTACCACTTCATGCAGTTATTAACCTATAACTGTGCAACGTGTGTTCTATCTTGCTAACCCTGGTTAAGTAGAATGCAAGGAAAGTAACTAGAGTTAAGTTAAAGTGAGAACCTGAAATTGCGGGGTATCTCAAGCGGCGAGCGATCCACGACCAGCGAACGATTTAAACAACCCTAGATAATTATATCATGATTGCATTTGAATTACTTGACAGTCATTAGTTAATGATGTATTACGGTAGTGTAAAATATATGTGACACTAGGTCAAAACACATTTGGAGCCTTTAACTCTTTATTTAATGTTATTCTTAATGTTTTATTCTTGTGGTTTTCCTAGTAAGACTTGAAAATGTAAAATTAATCGGGTAAAGTGGTAACAAAATCCCTTATATAAATTTTCAATTTTACCTGTTATGTACCCAACTTCATTCCATGCGATATCAAAACCATGCAAGTCAACACTTGAGCCAACCACAATTCTCCAACAGATTGTATGTTTGAATTGTTGACTTTTTCATTTATGTGCTAAAATAAAAGAAAAGATGGTCATACCACTTTCCATGTCTTGAGTAAAATTAGGATCTAGATTTTAGTTTACGTTTTATTGTAACTCCATATATATGGGGCTCTTGAAGTTTTAGTATTATGCATAGAAGTTATGATCTATTCTCCTTTCTATTTTCTATTCCGTATTCCCTCTATTTTCTTGTTTATTAACACAAGACAATTGATCCACAACAGTGGTATCAAAGCGGCCTTGATCCACTCCTATGGACGCTCGTGAATGGAATGCTTCAATGGCTTGAATCGAGTTAACGCTTTTTGAGATAAGGGATCTTCTCATAAGCGAGTCCCGAAGATGGGCAACATACGCCACTATTTTCTCTACACCACTCGCTGCCGCCTCACCACAACCAACTTCCGCTCTCATACCATCTCCTCCACCAGTCACCCTGTCACCCGTTATCGCCACACTACCATAATCGACTGCCATCATACGACCACCAAGCACTGCCCTCACACCACCTTCGACTACATCAACCACACTAGCAACAAAACCTTTGGTACCATCCATACACCATAACTTGAACCTACAAAACGAAGTACGTATCCATTGTAGAACATGAATTTAGCCTTCCACCATTCCAACTCATCAAACGAAACTCGAAAGTGTACCATGAAGAGACGATAGAATTTGGAACAGAGAAACACGATTGGCGTCCACCGTGGAGCATCATGAAAATAGGTCCGAATGCTACCGTACGACTCGAGTGGCATCCGCCATGGTTCCTACCAAGTTGTATCCATTTTTTTCGCCTTGAGGACAAGGCGAGTTCGAGCCGGGGGGATTGTTATGTGCCCAAGCTCATTCCATGCAATATCAAAACCATGCAAGTCAACACTTAAGTCAACCACAGTTCTCCAACGGATAGTATATTTGAATTGTTGACTTTTTCAGTTATGTGCTAAAATAAAGGGAGAGATGGTCATACCGCTTTCCATGTCTTGAGTAAAATTAGTATCTAGATTTTAGTTTACGTTTTATTGTAACTCCATATATATGGGGCTCTTGAAGTTTTAGTATTATGCATAAAAGTTATGATCTATTCTCCTTTCTATTTTCTATTCCGTATTCCCTCTATTTTCTTGTTTATTAACACAAGACAATTGATCCACAACAGTGGTATCAGAGCGGCCTTGATCCACTCCTATGGACGCTCGTGAATGGAATGCTTCAATGGCTTGAATTGAGTTGACGCTTTTTGAGATAAGGGATCTTCTCAGAAGCGAGTCCCGAAGATGGGCAACCTACGCCACTATTTTCTCTATACCACTCGCTGCCGCCTCACCACAACCAACTTCCGCTCTCATACCATCACCTCCACCAGTCACCCCGTCACCCGCTATCGCCACACTACCACAATCGACTGCCATCATACGACCACCAAGCACTGCCCTCACACCACCTTCGACTACATCAACCACACTAGCAACAAAGCCTTTGGTACCAACCATACACCATAACTTGAACCTACAAAACAAAGTAAATACCATTGTAGAACATGAATTTAGCCTTCCACCATTCCAACTCATCAAACGAAACTCGAAAGTGTACCATGAAGAGACGCTAGAAGTTGAAACAGAGAAACACGATTGGTGTCCACCGTGGAGCATCATGAAAATAGGTCTGAATGCTACCGTACGACTCGAGTGGCGTCCGCCATGGTTCCTACCAAGTTGTATCCGTGTTTTTCACCTTGAGGACAAGGCGAGTTCGAGCGGGGTGGATTGTTATGTGCCCAAGCTCATTCCATGCAAGTCAACACTTGAGTCAACCACAGTTCTCCAACAGATTGTATGTTTGAATTGTTGACTTTTTCAATTATGTGCTAAAATAAAGGAAGAGATGGTCATACCACTTTCCATGTCTTGAGTAAAATTAGTATCTAGATCTTAGTTTACGTTTTATTATAACCCCATATATATGGGGCTCTTGAAGTTTTAGTATTATGCATAGAAGTTATGATCTATTCTCTTTTCTATTTTCTATTTTCTATTTTCTATTTTGTATTTCGTATTCCCTCTATTTTCTTGTTTATTAACACAAGACAATTGATCAACAACATACCCTAGCTAGTTTCAATCAGGCTGTTAGATAGATTTTTAAAAAGAATTCTCCGTTAAGAAAAAGGTCAAACACATAAGGCTGTCCGTTGGCTAGAGGTGAGCCATGGCTCTATCATTTCATATTGCGTTATGTCAGCGCTTAGTTGACAGCTTGATAAAGCTGATGGTTGCTCATCTGATGCTGTTGTGGCTAGAGGTGAGCAGCAGGTTTATCCATTTTTTATACATTATTAATTTTTAAACATTATATTACAAAAAATTAAAATCATTAAAATACACTATCCAACTTTTAAATAATAAATAATAATAAAAAGATTAGTAATAATAATAATAATAATAATAATAATAATAAAATTAATAAAAATAAAAAAACCTGAAAATGTGTAAAAAAAACATTAAAATACAAAAGTAATTCTTCTCGCCATTTTCATCATCTTTCTCTGTTCACCCAGGTGTGTTGTGATTCAAGCGAGCCACGTGGATTGGTTTGTGGCTCGCGGTTACTCGCTCGCCGGCCAAAAAGTCTAATATAAGTCAACCACAAAATATATCACCGCCATATATAGTTGCCTATAATATTTGTACAAGGAGAGGAAAACTAAAAAAGTACGAAAATAGCTATTTTTAGATGGTGTCATACTTCTATGATAGTTATCTCTTTATATATATATATATATAAAAGCATGCTCATGGTTATTTGATACGCATTCCATCGTCTATCTAGTTCTACTCATATATGAGGCTTTATACCCATCGATGCATACGTTACGCATTTGATGCGCAAGCCAGATTACATGTATAACATTTTGACTCGAGTAGCATAAAAAAGAGAGTCAGTTCAATGGTTGTTAGCTGACGAACATTTGTTGTTCCATGTATAGTAATTTATTTTATTCAATATTGTAATAACTATTTAACACAACCAATTGGTGTGAAAGGTAACAAACAAAACTATTCGCAATATAGACTATAGGCAACACACATGAAATACCACTCGACTAGCTCCTCTACACCCGAGAAACTCGTTCACCCGAAATTGTCTTGTATGGAATATAAGAAAATGTAGCTCATAATAAAGGTCGCTTAGGATAAGTCTTCTACTCTTCGCACCCACCATCACTCAATGAATTTATGCTTCGGGGCAGGTAGAAGATGAAGTCACCGTCCCCTCATTTTGTGTATTAGATGGCATGTGCCTCATATGTCCATTTCCCAGTTGTGTTCTCATAATAGTGTTATACCTTCGTAGTTATGTGTTCTCAGTAACACATGACTATGAAGGTATAACACTCCTATGAATATAGCTACTTTAGTATTTTTTTTTTTTTTCTCAAATGAATATTGCCGGCCATCAATTTGTAGCAACTTGGCGACCTTGTCATTGATCATGTTTCTCCGATCACTTTCCAAGGTTCAGTTTTGTTGGCAAACTCTTCAGAAGGTCAAACTTGAAGGTGTCCATGCATGAATACGTCCATGTTCTAAAGCTTTTCATGGAGCGCTTTCGTCTAATCGGTTTAGTAATGTCCACGCCCCAAACTATAATAAATTAATAAATTTATTTAGGTAACTTTGAGATTGTTGATGGAGTCTATTGTCTATATATAATCATAGACTGCCTAGAGGTAGTTCTAGATGGAGTCTATTGTCTGTAATCATAAACCCCTCTTCTTGGGGTTTACCTGTTGTTACTTTGTTCGCCTTTGTCACTTCTTAAGTAAAATATATATGCTAAAAAATCCTCGGAAATAAATGTATAAACTTATGAGTCTAATTTATTCCGAATAAGTATATTACAACCAGGTGAATTGATGTCCACATTAAAAACATACCAAGTTTTTGTTTATTGGAGAACCCGATGAATTAATATACGTTCTCTTTCCTTATAAAATTTTCTTGTTAAAAAGTAAGGTAATGTGTAGTTTATATATACTTGATAGTAAGTATGATGGTTCGTACAACCTAAGATGTAGCCACCCAACAACAAGGCTCCCAATTACAACACATCCCTTTCTCTCCAATCTCATCTTCATTGCACCTTCTTAACCTTTTAAGTTTCTCAATCACTACATTTCTTTCCCCCTCTTCCTCGCTCTTCTTTGACTCCATATCATTTTCATTGCCTCCCATATCCAAATCTCCTTTTTCATTCTTCCAACATGTCATCCGAAGCCTGCCATTGCTCCTTTCGACATGTAAACAAGTGTTCTCCAAGTTCGTCTCTATAGCTTCGATAACCAACCTACCTCCTTCGCGATGAGGCCGAACTTGAAACAATTTGGACCCACTCATAGTCATCAACGGAGGTGGCAAGTTTCTTGGTAACACCTTCTTTGACTCCATCCGATCTCTTTGGCTCTTTGTCACTGATATTTTCGATGTAGGGACGCAATAAATGGCGTCATTATCGCTCATGTCACTGCCCGTTTCGCTGCCTAAGCTTTCGGTGCAAAGCTCAAGGCTTTTTGCGCTGAGTTTAAAAGATTTCTGGTTATAAAGATTTGTGTTTATTTCTGTGTTGAAATAATCTTCCACTGATTTGTGGGGTGGAGATTGGGGCATGTTCCAACTAGCAGAACATGATGTTTGGTTGTGAGCTTTGGGTGAAACTAGTTTGAGCTTCATGCTGGTTGCCTCTATGACAAATGAGGAATCCATAGAAGGTTGCCGACAGAGAATTGTAGACATGTTTGATTGTGAGGGATACGAGAAAGAAAGAGGGTTGGGTAGTATTTATAAGGAGTGAAAGTGGTGACACAAGATGACGTTATAGACACCTTTTTGCACCACTTGATATTGCACAATTACTACTCTGCCACAATATTATTTATATATTTATGAGAGACAAAATATAAATCATGTTTCAAATGTTAAAACTTAAAATGGTTTGAATATATACTCAACTAGAATATAGTGATATTATCTTTGCTAAGTATTACAATTGAGCTTCATATCTATAAGGTTTAATTTATTTTATGGTAAAACAATGATATTTTCATAAACATGTACCCTTTTAATTCACTTTTTCTTTTATTTTTAATTAATCTTTTGACCTTTTCTAAAAAAATATTACACATTTTTAATCATTTTCCAGTAAATTATTTGAATTGTCTATTTCAATATCACATTTATCTTAGAACCATCATTCACTTACATACCCTCAAAGCCTACTAATAAATCTATATAAATATCCAACATAAAATTGAAACTCTGAATCCATTGCTAAGGAGCATAAAATTAATACAATGAATCAGTTGCTAAGGAGCACCAATTCACAATATGTTTTCTATATGATAGATAAAAGCACAGTTACATATATTAAATTTATTTATTTTGAAAGTAGATCAGGGCTTTTTATGTTAATAATTCAATTTATTTATTTTGAAAGTTGATCAGGGCTTTTTATGTTAATATTTGTTTTAAAATTATATTTTTAAAGTAGCACATGAAATATAGATACATTTTTTATTAATGAATTTATGATATGACAATGATGAATATAATATAATATAATATTCGTGAATCATTTAACAAATGTTCTATTATTGAATTTTCTTTCTTCTTTCTGGCCTTCTAAAAGGAAGGTACATATGGTCGTATTTGGTTTGTGAGTGTGAGTGGCACTTTTCATTTTTTTTTTCTATAATATTTTATTTTTTTTGCTTTGACCGATTATAATATAATAAATTATCTATTAAAGAAACTTAATTGATAGATAGGTAATTTTACTTCAACTTTAAGATGACACATAGTCACAGGATTCGCTGGATATGCCGCGTACCGCGAGCCGAATCGTCCGTACCGAAATCGGGTAAATTCGCATACCATTCGCCTAGGGTTCGCGATCTGATTCATAGAATTGAGCGTACCCGATTGTGTAGAATTTTGAGCCAAATATCACATATTCGCGTACCGGATTGTCAAATTCGTTGTCTAAATTCACTGTGATTCGCGAATCGGAATTAAAAAACTATTTCTTGATGGCTGCTTTGTTTTGGATTATGATTATGAAATTTTGAAGTTGGCAATTTATCCAAGTAGGTTGAAGAAGTTTATGTTCCTGTGGGTCTCTTAAAATGTGGTAACAGAAAGTCGGTGTTGGGTCTCCGCCTCAATTGGTAGGTAATGTTTTTAGGAGAATCTTGGATGATGATAATGATAATAATAATAATAATAATAATAATAATAATAATAATAATAATAATAATAATAATAATAATAAATAAATAAATAAAAAACGTGTCAAGCAAAGGAAAGCATGTGATAGCCACTACGACATGTGGAATGATGGAATGCTTAAGTCTTGTACCCAAAACAAATATGCATAAAAGACTCACATCCTATTTTACTAACTAGGTGGAATCCCGTGTGAAAACACACGAGAAGAATAAAGCCAACCTTACCGGTTGTTTAGTAAAGACAACATCAAGAACCCAATCGTCTGCTGCGAAGAACCCCTGTTTAGTACCATCTGTTTATTTCTTTATAATAATTATAACAAAACATAAGCAGGCCAACTGTTAACTACTGTTAAAAGAAAAACTGCATTTCGTAACGTCTGTTCCTTCCACGATACTAGTCAATATGTAGCCATATATAAAAAAACCATATATAATCCACGTTAAACAAAACAAATATAATCAACTTTAAATATCAAGATACATAGCTATTTAAAGGAATTAATAAACTTAAGCTTCAATTCCATTGATGTTGGATCAGAATGCTCTTTAACAATTGCTTGCTTGTGAACACTTATGTGTTTTACAAGTTTAATCAAAGCAGTTTTGCATAGCGGAATAAGTTATAAAGTTTCACTATCAACAGGAGTTATTACTCCCCCTGGATGTTTGTAAACCAAAGACGGTTAATGAGAATCTAAGTATTGAATGTAAATGACAATAAATAAGCAAACAGATTCTCAGATTATGAAATGGAATATCAAGTAAAAGCTCTGAGGGATTTCAGTTTTCAATTAAAATTAATGTCTAAAATAGAGGGATTAATAACCCATCTATGTATAGACAAACAAATACATGAACCTTGTTACAAAAGCAAGTCTACAACAAGTTGTAGTCTTGGAACTTGTACAAAATGATAATGTAATAATAAACTACTAAACTACTGAAACATAAGGGCGGTGGAAAGATTCTATTACAAGTGCTGATGAGTGACAAACTACTGATGAGTAGTTTGTCTTCAGCAGTTCTTCAGTTGACTTGTCTGGTTTGACTTCAAAACTTCTGATCTTTACTCTTCAGTACTTGTTGAACCCTTCTTCAGTACTTGTGTCTTCTTTCTTCAGTAATTTCATACTTAGAGTATTTTGGCAGAAGTAGGAATTAGACTAAGGTTGGCAATAGAGGTTTCTTCAATCCTTTCTGTCCTTACAATCTCCCCCTGGATTGATGAAGCCAAAACCTTATCTAATTCTTTATTGTCTTCTTCTGTCTTCAAGTATCTTCCAGATTTCTCTGAACATGGAAGTCTTGAGCTGGTTCAGTTGTTCATTTGTGAGAGATCCTTGTTCATGTTCAAGATGTTGAATTGTAAGCAAGTCTTGTGTAGATGGTTTTTTCAGTTCATTCATGGATTTGAAGGCCTTGTTTGAACGATCTCTCCTTGTCACTAATACTGAGTTGGAATCAGTAAATGACAACTTCATTATCAGAACTTTAGATTGGTCAAAATCTAAAGTGTAAGGGACCATGCTGGATCCCTGGGATGTTCCTGAGTGAGGGATGTTTTCTACTTCAGTGATCCTCAGGTGGGATTCTCTTCTATCTTCTGTTTGCACCACATTAGGTATTTCAAAGGTAGGTAAATGATGTTTAGTGATTACCTTTGTGTGCAGTCTATCAGTTATAGTCTTCTGAATTTGGTAAGCAAATGTTGAAGGATCCCTGAATTGTGTTAGCAGAGGCTTTTCTTCAATCTCAAAGTCTCCTTGTACAACTGTATTGCCTTCCAGCAATACCATCTTGAAATCAGTTTTTGTGATTTCCTCTTGCTTTCTTTTGGTAGCAGGCCTTGATTGTCTAGCACCAGAAGTTCTAACTACTGAAGTTGACACGTCAGAAGTTTTGTACTTCTCTAGATTTGCAGCCTTGTCAGCCTTGAATCTTTTATATGTGTCAAATAATTTGTCTTCTCTCCATTTTGACACTGAGGCTTTTGAACCAAAATCATTTGCTACCAGTTTATCTATTATCTCAGCTCTCTTTGCCCTTCTGTCTTTTTCAGTGGCAATCTTGTCAGCAACAAATTGAGCTCTTCTTGTAAGCTCATCTATGGAGAGCCCTTTGAGTGAATATGCTTTAGTCTTGTTGTTCTTTGTAATGAAAGACATTAGTTGTTGTCTTTTGTCTTCCTCAGCAACTCTTTCAATTTCCGTTTGTTTATTCAACTCTTCTTCATAAGCTTTAAGCTTTTCAGTGTAGCTCATATCTTCCCTTACTTCTAGGCTGTTCCAGATCTCATCTTCCTTAGCCTTTCTTTGTGCTGCAAGTAGACTCTTCTCCAGTAATTATTTGGACATTGAGATGGGAGAAGGGTTTAGTACACGCATTTGAGTGGTTGCAGGCCTTGGAATAGGAGTTGGAATGTGTTCAGTTGCCATAGAAGGCTCTTCAGTTTGAATGTTGGAAGTGTTAACTGCTGAAGGGTTGATTGAAGTATCAACTACTGAAGGATTGTCTTCGGTACGTTCAGAGTCTTCAGAAGTTTCTTCATTGTGGCCTTGGGAAGTTTCAGCTTGAACTTCAGTTCCAGAATGGAGCCTATCTTGATCTTCTAAGTCTTTTTGGGCTTTTTCTTTCTGTTGTTGTTTTTGTAGAGCCACTCTTGCCTTTATCCTAGCTTCCAGTGACTCTCTTGGTTCCTTAATCTTCTCCCCCTTTTTGGCTTCATCCACTTTTGGAAGCCTGCCAGGTTTCGTAGTTCTACCAGATAACTCAGCAAGCTGTCTTGTATTGTTGTCAGTTTTGTTAGACAGCTCACTTAGTTTATTGTTGATCACCTCAAATTGAGTTGTGGTTTTCAACTCCCAAGAAGTTGTGAAAGATTTGAGGTGATTGGCTATTAGGGTGTTCATCATCTAGTATAGGGGACCATCTGGGCTGCATAGGTGGTTCTAGTCTATGCTAGATGACCCAGGGAATTGGGTAGGCATTTTTAGTGAGGGGTGTTTTTGGGTGATCTTCAGAGTGTACTGAAGATGCCACTTTAGGGGAATCAAGGATTAAGTGGTCTTAACCTGATCTGTTGTGAACAGCTCTTTGAGCTTAGAGACCAGATTCAGGACCTTCACTAGCAGCCGTCAATTCATGTTTTGTGGAGTGTGAATCATCATCCAAATTAATAGAATCATCTGAATCCATGATGACATCCTCAATGAGGACATTATCAGTTGTACCATGAGCTGGGCCCAACCCAGTTGTCTCATGAACCTCTGTTTCATGGTTCTGAGGATTTCCTACCTCAGGCATAAAGCCTTCATCAGTAGTTGCCGCAAGTGAGGTCTTAGCTATGTTACTTCTGTTCTCAGGTCCACCACTGGGTGGTAAATGAGTAGTAGCAGCCTCAAATGTACCTAAAGTCTCTAAGTTTGGGCTTAGAAACCCTGGTTCATCCTCATCTCTTGGGATAGGGCTAATGACATCCACATCCATGTCACCTTCTGATGGTACTTCCCCTGTTTGATGTGGTTGTTGGGGAATGACATGTTCTGATGGGATTGTCTCTTTTAGCCCAGAGAGAAGTTTGGCAATTTCAATGGTTGTGTGTGATGGTTCTGGTTCAGCAGTTTGGGTTAAAGGTTCAGCAGTTTCAAAAGAAGGATCAGTAGTTATGGACATTTTGAATTTCTTTCTTTTGAAAATAATGGTGATTGGTGCTCTTTGGGGGGGTTTGAGATGGATGGGACTGAGAGGATGTTTCAGTCACATCTTTGACAAGTGAAGATTGCACATCAGCAGTTTCAGGCATCTCAATTTCCTGAACTGTCTTTCTTTTAAGGTTAGTGGGTTTAGGCTTTTGTTGTTTGGTTTTCTTAGCCTTTTTTGGGTGAAGGTTTGGAAGATGGTGGTTCCATGGGGACTGTTTCTGGTTCCCCTTGGTCATCTTCTGGCCAGGCAGCCGGTTTGTTATGCCTTGAGTATGCTTGTGAGGTTAATGGAATTAAAACAATTGTTTTTCCCACAAGCACCTCATCTCCAAGTTCTTTAATTATGCAATGCATTATGAACCTTGGATACAACAAAAACTTCTTTTTAGAATTTTGGTGATGCAACACCAACTCATTAAAGAAAAGTGCTGATGCCCTGAATTTTGTTTCATTCACAATGGAATGAAAAATAGGTTGAAAAGTAGAGGGCATCTGATCATAAGATCTAGTTTTTGGACTCAAGAACATGATGATGTAATGAAACAAAAGTTTATATTTTGGTTCAAAATATTTCTTAAAAATTTTTGCATGTGAGAGAGTACCTTGGTAACCACACTCTGTCATGGTTAAATGAATTTCAGAGTTGGGAAAATTATTTGGTGCATCCACATCATCCAGACCCAGTATTATTCCCAGAGTAGCTGGTGTGATTGCAATTACTTTCCCTTGGATGGTTGAATTTAGGGAAATAATCTGATTATTCACTATCACCGTCTCGCATTTGCCAAGAACTCATTAAGAGTTTCAGTATAGATTGGAGGGTCAATGGTGAGTGCAGTGAAGTATTGAGATTTGACGACTAAATCAATGATTTCGTCGTATTGGGACCAGGCTTCATGTTTCTCAAAGTAGCCTCTTTGATTGTGTCCTTATTTCAGTATGAGAGCCATGTGGTTTGTGTGTGTGTGGATCGAACAGTGTTTTTGTTTACAGGTTAGGGTTTGAGAGTGTTTTTTAGAGAGAAGGAGGGAATTTTTCTTTTTGAAAGGATAAGTGATGGAAAAGGTGTTTATCAGAAGTTTATAACCGCCCTAGGTCAAACTTCTGAAGTGGGAAATGTCTGTTTTACCCTTATTGACAAAACTGCTGATGAATAACAACTTTCATCAGTAATTCCCATTGTCTCTTCAGTAGTTTGTTAAAAACTGATGAGAATGTTTATAAACACTTTATTCATAACTTCTGAAGTTTATTTTATCAGAAGTTAATCATTTTTTAGAAAATATCCCCATACTGATGTTTTGTACATCAGTAGTTTCTCTCTTTTTGTTTTTCAGAAGTTTTATGGCAGACAAATGTAAGTGAAAATAAAAATATGTGCAGAAAAATAAAAGAAACACTTACAAATTTAGTATCCCAAGCATGGATACTAACTTCTGAAATGTTGATGTGTCAAGGGGTTTTGTGAATATGTCAGCTATAGAACTAGAAGATAACATATTTCCCGAAATCATATGTTGTAGATATATGTAGCTAAAAGCTTGTTGTGCACTTAAGTTGTGAGTGTACTTATGCTATGATGATTATAGACTAGACTCAACATGCAGTGCAAGTTCACTATAACCAATGGCTCTGATACCAATCTGTAACACCCTCAAATTTCCACTGCGGGGTTTATACCGCGAGGCGCATGACATGCCAGGATCCCATAGCCATAAGTCATATGAACGAACTCAAAATGCCTAAACCATTTAGTTCGTTTTCAAAAACTAAGTTTAGTTAAGCTGCGGAAGCGTAAACCAAATTTAAACCTTTTAAAACCACGCGCAAAACAACGCGCCCAAATTAAAACCATATGAAAGAAAACGTAAAAGCATAATATGTAATTTAGGTGTATGCCCAAGACCCCAAATGCAGTGAAGTGTGCAGTGCTTTCTAATCCTAGCACCAGAAGCTAACTACCTGCAAAAGCATGTATATCGTGGGTCAACAAACAATGTTGGTGAGTTCACTAAGTAAAGAAGATGAGTAAGTAAAACACGCAGTTTCCAAAACCACGTAACCGAGTAAAAGCGTAAGTAATTCAGTTGGTTCCAAAAACCGTGTAACCACTAGTTCATCGCATGCCAAGGGTAGCTAACCCATTCATGATAACTAACACCGATATACCAAACTGCTGATGTACGTGTTGTCACAAATGTGAGCAGTTTGCCTTGCATCATTGCCTATCAACAATGATAATCTGTTAAGTTATAGTTCACTCCCGCACTCCCCCGAGCCGGTGTGAGGTTTGTCAGACCTAATAGCGCTATCAACTAATAACCCGTTTGCCATAACCCGACAACTCATTCGGTATGTGAAGGACTTACAGTGATAGAGTTGATGTAGTTCATCAAGGACACAGTTTGCGAACTAGCAAAACCCGACCCACACAAGGAGTCAAAACCCGACCCACACAAGGAGTCATAGCATCCCAACCCGGGATGCGTAAGTAGTCCCAAACCGGACTAGAAAAAGTTAAGTACGTTGTCTCAAACCCGAGACGCATGCTTTTGAGAAAAGAGTAGTGAAACTCACCTTAGTATGCAAGCAAGTAAATCCAAACTCCAAAGTAGGGTGTACTACCGACTCCCTAATACATGTGTCACTAAGTAAGTATATGTGTAATACCATTACACCATATAACCCGTTTGTCCAAGACGTTTAAATGTTCAAAATCGTGTAAGTGACACCTAGTGATTCTACACGCATAAGTAAACCCTACGGACCCCGTTGGTGATCATATTCATTATTATCAGTTTTATACCTCATACACATCTCATATAAGTATTCATACAAGTTCATCTCAAATACATACCAAATAGGACTCCAATTAGTCACATAAATGCACAATACACAATCTGCGTTTTTAGGACAGATTATGCGCCATGAAAACTAATTTATTAAAAATACTTATCCAGTGAGTTAGACTCCCAACATTTTACTAAATATTCTAGGGTGTCTACTGGACAAATCCATATTTTTATTTTATGATAAAACCTTGTACAAAAATTATGAAAATTCACGGAACACAGCTACGTTCAGAAAATACACATAACAGATCAGTTTAGTAGAAAAATTCCCAAAAATCGTGTATTCATCCAAATGGGATGAATCCGCTTGGAAAAGCCGAGTTATTCCAGTGCTAACCTACTGTCCAAATTTCATAACTTAATTCAAGTTATGATGGTTTAAAGTTGACTCAGTTTGTTAATCCGAAAATCTGATATGACCTTTAATCAAAGAAAATTCCAAAAACATATCAAACGACATCCAAATCAGATGATTTTACCCATTCTAAAAAGATAAGACCATGTACAATCCATTCATGCGAAGAATCCATGAAAATCAACAATTTAATGTCACGTAACAGACCCTACAAGTCGACATTCAGATTCTGTCCAGATTCTAATCATGCAATATTATCAATTATATCAAACCCTAGTTGCATATTATCAATCAATAACACCTAATAATCATCATACAACATTAATAAGAGCCACATCTGATCAAAACCCTAATGATACATCATAAACATCATCATTCATAAACCCTAGAAGTCTAAAACATCAAGAACATGCATAATCATGCAACCTATCAATTTCTAATCGCATAGGATTATGTTTAACCCATTAAATCTTTATAAACTTCAAGTTTTAATCTGTATGAAAAGGTTTCAGACCTGGACAAACTTAGTTATAGGTTTTTATAACATATTAAGAAAGATTAAAACACAAGAGATTGAAGGTTATAGCGCAAGCTCTTCGTAACAATCAACCGAATGCTCTTGAAGCTTCCCGATCGATGTTCTTGCGCCTTAGCAGGTGTTTAGGGGTTAATATTTCGTAAATAGGGCAGTAGGGGTGATTAGAGTTTGATTTTAGGTGATACAAGAGGCATAAGGTTGCTTAAATACAAGTTTAAGGCGGTTTGGTGAAGTCAAATGCCCGCGCGCGGCCGCTTGAAGGCTGTGAGCGGCCGCTCACAGCTCTTCGGCCCGCGCCGGGTTACCTGCTTCGTCGTACAACGTGTTTTCATCGATGTTTTCGCTATTTTGGACCATAATAAGTGTAACTCCATGTGTTATGACCCCAACCATCCTACCGGTCCACCTATTACGATGTTTATTAACGTATTCGGTTTAAGTTCACGTAATCACATACAGTTTGCACATAGTTTCACAGAGTATCATAGAAGCACGTAATTGCAATCAATCTCAATCAATTAATTCACAATTATTTAACTTCATGGGTCACCAACGTCCGAGGTTCACTAATCATGTATACAGTATGGTAATTCCCCGAATTACCACTTCATACAGGTATTAACCTATAACTGTGCAACGTGTGTCCTATCTAGCTAACCCTAGTTAAGTAGAATGCAAGGAATGTAACTAGAGTTTAGTTAACGTGAGAACCTGAAATTGCGGGGTATCACAATACATCTTTGGAATATACCTTTGGGATAGGAGTGACATCCACACCTCAAAGAGTATTTCCTTCAAAAAGGAACTTAACCACTAAGCTGGGAGTGATATCCTTAACTTAGTGATTGGTTTCATTCCACAATCGTTTTCAATTTTGAAATACATCTTTGAGTTAGGAGTGAAATCCACATCTCAAGGATCTATTTCTGCATCTCGTTTTTAATCTCACTAAAGTTTTGGAATTTACTAGTGGTGGGGCACGTGCAATCTGGAAGGGTGAGCGCCTGTATCCTGAGTTTTCTGTCTAGGCCTGGCATTTCGCATAAATCCCAATCAGACGAAGGACTCGTATGCCGACCTGGGAACTCTCGGGATGAGTATTCACTTATAGGCTAAAGTACGCCCCCCACAAGTCACTAATAACATTTCAATTACTTTATTTAGTCAAAGTTTCTTATGGAAACAATCTCAATGTTTTATGATATTGATATTTATGTTTTTTTCATCATTTGTAGACTCAAATGATTAATTATGAATTTTCTTATATATTGGTAATCTATTACTTACGTTAATTTTATCATTCACGTCATTTTAAATCTTGGTCTTTTAAAACACATTAGATTTACACATACTTTATGGAATGGTTTCATTTTGCATTTTACAAACTTGTATTGCATATTTTAAAGACCAAATGTAAATCTTTTGTTTTCATATGACGTATCCAATATATATTTTCGGGAGAATTTTGCAACTAATAATAAGCCTTATAACATTTTTCAAACTCGACTTCTCGTAAACACATGAAAATGTGTATTTACGAAGATTTTTCAAATGAACCTGTTTTGAATCTAAAACACACTTCGATTTCTAAAAATGTATCCTCATGCATTACTACTATCTTTCAACTATATCACAAAGATTGAGTGAACTACGTTTTGATAAACGAAAAATTTATCTTATTACACTTGCACTAATTATTAGTAGTTACTCTTACAACACTGGTTTTTGAGCATTAATTTAACTCGTTTACTTTCATTTTGAACGATTTACTCGATTTATATTATACTATTCTTTCAATCGAAATTTTATGCTATACTTATATGCTTACATGAGGGCACATTTGGTATGCACTTTTTCTTTCCTGTTTTGAGCAAAACCCTGTTATACTTACATTATTTTTTTCATCATCATGGCCAATGAACATACTAGTTGGTAACTCGTATGAGATCTAAGCCAGTGACCACGTACGACTCGGGTTAGAATATTCCAACCCGAGGGGAACGGTGAAATTCTCAGAGTTTATCAATATGAGTGTTTAAAGCCAACGATGTGAACAGAAGTTACCGGTTAAGGGTGAACCCGAAAGGGAAGAACCTCTAACCATGTCTTATACTTACATGTTATTCACATTACGGTTAAAGGTAAACTCCGGAAGGGAATGACCTCTAACCATGTCATGATTGAACATTATTTCATTACAGCAGATATTACATATTGGTTGCACGCATTTTATTTCATGCTAGGGTTATGGAAAAGCATAACACCCTAGTGTAAGGTAAATCGATGATTACAGTCCGAAACGCAATCATTGGCTTACAGGTACATGAGGGTGGTGTGTAATTCTATTTAGCCTGTTGGTAGACAATCAGTTTGAGTCCAAAGTATCGGGAGTGTGGTGGGTTAGCTGCAGTACACCCTATATATAAGCATAAACGATACTGCGGGAGCGGACTAGGAGTTTGACCAAGAACCTACCCATTACTTTATGATTACCTCTTCATTAGATCGTTGACTAATAGCTAGCATGTTCGATAAGAACGTTTTTACATAAGCTTCAACTAGTTTTATAGGAGCCTTCCTTTTTTACTCTCTCCAAAAAACCTTACACCTGGTATACTTTTACACTCTCTGATAGTCGAAATACTGTTGCATATCCTTAATAACGTTCAGTTAGAAACCTTTCTAAAGTAGGTGAGACTGCTTCATTAGTACCTTTGCCCTCACCAGTTACATACTTTCCCAATTATTTTCATTGTAAACTCTCAACTTTCTAACCTTGGGTCAAACGGGTAAAATTTTGAAACTTTTACTTTGGGTATTAAACAACTACTCTAAATTTTGTCAAAACATGACTGATGCAATTATTTTAAAAACTTTGTTAACTTTTACAACGCCTTTTGTTTCATAGTAACCTCCACTTAAAAGAAATTTCGAGACGAAATTTTCTAAAGTAGGGGAGACTGTGACAATCGTCACCCTTATCTTTTAGAAAGTTGCCAATTTTAGTCCTTGTAAATTCCATTTGCTCAATTTAAAAAAAAAAAAAAAACTTGAGTTTCACTTAATTTTAATGTTTTGCCTTGAAGTACTTGCATTTTAATTGAAAACATTTTTACGTACTTCAAATAATATGTGTTCATATTTTACTAAACAGTTACAACTATTCATATTGTATAATATTTAAATGCAATATTATTATTATATTAAAGAAGCTAATAAATTTAGATGAGCAAATTTAGGTTGTAATTATTGTAAGTCAAAACTTAATTAATCAATTTGGTTCTAGCAATACTAAACATTATAGTGATTTATAATAAATGAGATAATGAATTGTATTGAATTTTGATTTAAGATGTTCTTTTATTCAAGCTAAACAAATCGAGAGTTATGAACTTATGAAACCTTTGGTTTATAAAGAAAAAGAAAGTTTTGTATCAAAGAATTAATATGTAGTTTTAAAATCCACCAACAATTTAAACCCACATTCAATTCTTTTATGTTTTGTCTCAACCATTTGAAACTTCCACATAATAAGTATCATTTGATGGCAATTATGAAGTATTAACATCATGTAACATATATCATTGTGATATGTGTGTATATATATAGATGTAACTTTCATATTTTATCTAATGCTCATTTCCTTCAAAACCCACTAAATTAAACATCCCATGACCTTCCTAGACCCTTGCACATCATAAACCACATCAAAACACGCATAAAACACGATCTAAAACTCTGTTCTTCGGCCACAATGTGCGATTTTTACCATTTTCTTTTTCGGGTCTGAAACGTGATTGTAAGTTCCCTTTTCTTGTGCCATTTTGTTTGTTAGATCTTCCTTTACAAAAGCCCTATTGATTTAGGTTCCATTGTTGTGGAATTCAAGGTATTGGATTTCTAGGGTTATGGTTTAGTTTTGGGGAACAAGATGAAGTTTATTGATATTATAAAATGTTTTATTTTCATTTGAAATAGCTTGTATTTTTTATTTTATTTGTACTTAATTAGTTATAATAAATCATTTATTAATATATAATGCCTAAAATCGGTTTTATAAATTTAATATTTTACAAAACGGAAGTATTTTATGATCCAAAGTCATAATCATCATTATTTTTATTCATTGTGTAACTTACAACTGTTTATTCAATTCTTTATAATTATTGTAATTATTTACAATTATAGTCTAATTAATTGATTTCGTTCGAAATATATTCTTATCTAAATATTCAATTGGTAATATTTAGATTACTAAATCATAATCATAGACTTTTACCATATTTTTTTGTGATACATATTAAATTGTTTATAAAAAAAAACTCTCATTCCCCAAATCGACTTAGCAAACCCTAATGCCTTAGAACCCTAGTGACCTTAGACTCTTAGACTTTCCCTTATTAGTACTCTTATGCATTATAGGTTGGATTCTTCGGAATTCCCATTACTTAGCTCACGACCGCTTAAGTTGGATTTTGATCGCTTTCGCAAACTGTGAGTATATCTTTCCCCTTTATCATTTTACTTTTGGGGCTACTCATGTACTTATAACAAGTTTCTATTTCCTTTTACTAAAATAGCAATTCTCATGTGTGTTTGCTTATGTTAATTTGTGTGTCTATGACTTGTCAAAATCATTAACCGTTGAGGGCCTGGTATTTCAATGAATAGTACTATGGTATATACCCCTTGTGACTCTGTTGAGAGACCTTGGTCATTGTCTTGTGATTCATATTACTCAAAAATGGTTTGATTCTTGATTCTTTATACTTATTTCTTAGGGTTGATTTTGAACGGATATTACTTATTACATAATTGCAAACAGTATACAACACGTGAATTGCGAAACACTTTTCTACTATATGTATTCAAATAGGGTATGCTCACCAATACATTTTGTATTGACAAAAATTATTTTCGTACATGTTTCAGGTTGTTATGAGATCACTTTTAAGCTTTTGGATTCATATTTAGATTTTGATTCATTGTATTTCAGTTTAAATAATTAGTTTGAATCATTGTATCTTTGTTTTCTCATGTAATAAATTATTCAATCAATGTATCAATATTTACACTTTTAGTCCATGAGCTATTGAACAATCGTCACTACGTGACACCTCGATGTTTCCGCCATCGGTTGGGGTGTTACATCTTATCTCTCTATTTACCGGCAATGGTGGTGTATACATTGGTCTTAAACCATTTCTGACAACTCATGGAATTTCTCACTACACCACACCCCCTCATACACCCGAACAAAACGGGGTGGCCGAACGTCGTCATCGACACATTGAAACGGGACTTGCCCTTCTCCACTATGCTAAACTCTCATCACAATTTTGGTCACATGCCTTTCAAGCCGCCACTTATCTCATCAACTGTCTACCCACCACCATCCTGAACAACAAATCACCTTATGACATGTTATTCAATGTTGCTCCCACCTACTCCAAACTAAAACCGTTTGGATGTCTTTGCTATCCTTGGCTCCGCCCATACAACACCTCCAAGTTACAATCTCGCTCCGCATTTTGTATCTTTCTTGGATACTCCTCTTCCAGATCAGCATACAAATGCTTTGATCCAGCCACCAACACGCTATATCACTCTCGACATGTTGAATTCATACCACACATCTTCCAATCCCAGACCATTAACCCCACCTCTCCCACTGTCACCTATGAGTCATTTCTTGACAACATACCAAATCCTCCAAAGCCTTCACACCCTACACAACCTCCCATCGATCCCACGCCCCAACCCATACCTCCTACACACCCCTCTCCTGACCCTACACAACCTTCTGCTGCACCTACACAGCAGTTTCCTGATACTACACAACACTCATCTGACCCTACACAACCTTCTACTACACCTACACAACATTCCCCTAACCCTACACAACTCTTGTCATCTACACAATCCTCCGCTATCCCTACACAGTCCTCATCTTCTACACAATCCTCCACTCCTACACAACCTAATTCACCTACACAACCTTCCAATGACTCTACCACCTCCTCATCTCAATCTCCTTCAACTAACCCCTCTCCTACCACCTCTACTCGCCCACAACGGTCTCGCAATCCTAACCCAAAATATTACAATTCCAACTTCATCAAGTCCACCACACTTAACCTACTTCCTACATCCATTGAGCCCTCTACTCACATCCAAGCGATGAAAGATCCACAATGGCGACAAGTAATGGATCTTGAATACAACGCTCTTCTTCATAACCATACGTGGGAGCTTGTCCCTCATACTACCCAAAATCCAATCGGATGCAAATGGGTATTCCGAACCAAACGAAAACCCAATGGAACTATTGATAAATTTAAAGCGCGCCTAATCGCAAAAGGGTTTCATCAACAGTACGGTAAGGATTATTTTGATACCCTTAGTCCGGTAACGAAAGCTGTCACCATTCGTACTGTTCTTTCCATCACACTCTCTCGAGGGTGGTCGTTATGCCAACTAGACGTCAATAATGCATTTCTTCATGGCACCTTACATGAGGATGTGTACATGATTCAACCACCCGGATTTGCAAATTCGGCGTTTCCTAATCAAATTTGCAAACTCAAGAAATCTCTCTACGGCCTTAAACAAGCCCCGCGGGCTTGGTACAATGAATTAATCGCCTTCCTCATTAGCTTCGGTTTTAAAAAATTTCTCTCTGATGCGTCTCTTTTTGTCTACAACACAAATGGTAACACTTGCTACCTACTCGTCTACATTGACGACATTGTCCTCACTGGAAACAATAATCCATTCATGGACATCTTTGTTCAAGCTCTAAGCAAAAAACTTTCGATCAAAGACTTAGGCCCTCTACATCACTTCCTAGGAATCGAAGTCATTCCAACTCCTCATGGTCTACTCCTCTCCCAACACAGGCACATTCAGGACATCTTAACCACTTTCAAAATGGATGGTGCCAAAGAGGTCCTCACCCCCCCCCCTAAGCGTCTCTGATCCGCTTATCCCTTCGGATGCCTCTCCACCCGTTGACCCAACTTCTTATCGCAACCTTGTTGGCACACTTGAATACCTTGCCTTCACCCGCCCTGATATCTCTTTCGCTGTCAACAAACTCTCACAGTTTATGCACCACCCAAAACAATCACACTTGCAAGCTCTCAAACGGGTTCTCCACTATTTGAATGGAACATTGCACCATGGGTTATTGTTAAATAAACAGTCCTCACTTGATTTACATGCTTTCTCATATTCTGATTGGGGAGGCATACATGACGGAGGGAGATCTACTACAGGTTATATATATTATATCTTGGATCCAACATCATCTCTTGGCGTTCATCAAGACAAAAAACAGTCTCATGCTCATCCACTGAAGCAGAATACAAAGCACTAGCAAACGCTGCAGCTGAAATCTCATGGGCTAAAAATCTTCTCCAAGAACTCGGTCTTCGCACGGCACGCACACCATCTATTTTCTGTGACAACACTGGTGCCACCTACCTTTGTGCCAACCCGGTGTACCATTCCCGCATGAAACATGTTGCCCTTGACTACCACTTTGTCGTGAACAAGTCAATGTCGGTAACCTAAAGGTCTTTCACATTAGCTCAAAGGATCAACTAGCTGATGTCCTCACCAAACCACTTCCACGATCACCGTTTCTTTCCTTTCGCTCCAAGATTGGCGTATCCAATGGATCCTCCATCTTGCGGGGCGTATTAACACAAATCAATAATCAATAGTCAATAGTCACAGTCATAGTCAACATTCAAAGAGCTATCTTTATGCATTTGTAATTATTTAGTCATAGTCAATAGTCAATAGTCTTAGTCAATAGTCCAGTCAATAGTCCTCCTAGAATCAAGCCATTGTATTAATATTGTAACCATTATATAATCTTCTGTGAATAATGAGAATTGAACATTCGATCCAATTCACTCTATTACCTATTACTCTATAACCCTATCATGAACTTGGCAACTACCATTTGCGAATCATAAACAATCTCAAACTCATCAAAATAATGGTTCGATTACCCTACGAGGAGACACTCTTGCACGAAAACTCAGTCACGAGGCTTCGCATAAGGGAGGTCGAAGGAAAACAGTGTGGTTTAGGTTTAATATGAGATGCAATGGTTTAGCGGTGGCGTCTACGGCCGATGATGATCGGCCCGTCATCCGTATGGAACCCTCAACGGAATACATCAAATACTACTTGTTTCTAACCGCACAACACAAAATGAACAGAGCTTACACTACTAGAGAATAGGGTTTTTGCTACCATATTTTCGGTCGCAAACGGTGACAATTGCCCTTTTGCCACCATTTTGCTATCAAAAAACTCGGTAGCAAAATCACACATGGCAATTGCCGACACTGTTACAGAACGATACTCTTACAGCCGATAATGGTGATGGAGGTTATCGGTGATGGAAGGGTTTTGGTGATGGAGGTTATGGTGATGGAAGGGTTATTAGGTTTGGTGATCGAACGATTTAGGGGAAATAAGGATTTAGGGGAAATAAGAATTTAGGGAAAACTTTATATATATTATTTTTAATTTTTTTATTTACCAATTTGCTACCGCAAATAGACGGTGGCAAATTTTTTAACCCTTGCCACCACTTTGCTACCGTGAGTCATAAAATTTGCTACCGTGTTTTTCGGTAGCAAATTTTGGTGGTTGTTGCTAAATTATGTAGTAGTGTTAGGAGTCTTGACTAGGCTTTATGGGACTACGAACCGGTTTCAGTGATGGGAAAAAATTTTGGTTCATGAGTTTAAGATGTTGCACGCTAGCTTTCCGGATTATGGTAATTATCCTATATGTTAATTTGTGGCTGTGGATGAATAGTAGTTCTATCGTTTTGAAAAGCATATTCATATCAACGTGTTTGATATTTGTAACAAACGAACTTGTAGTGCAGTTGGTTGGTTGGTGTTTTGTGTTCCGTTCTTCGTCGGTTCGATTCCTGGCGCCAACACATTTTTTTCCATATATTTATAGAGCGTTTTAAATAAAAATAAAAAAAAGAAAACCTCAAACACTGTTTACACGTGTTATCTTGCAAGGCTGTCCACGGTTTTTATATGGTGATTCATTGTTCCACCGGGTATTCTTTGTATATATAAGCCTGTTTCTTCAAACTTTTACTTTTTTTTTACACAAAAGTTCATAGTTATCTTCATCGTAGGAAAACATACCAGTAAATAAGGTACAGCTCGAAAACAATGATGCTGAATTTAGCTTTGCATGTTGTGTCGAAGTTACAATTTTTCTGTTGTTAGTTTCTGTTGAAAATGTGGTGTTTTATGTGGGTATTTCAAAAGCCGGTTCTTGTACCGAATGTGTGTGTAAATGAGTTGCATTGTATCTGTGTTGTTCTTGAAATGGTGAAATGCAAAAAGCAAAGCTTTTTTTTGTAAAAAAAGGTCGGGTGAAGTTGTTTTTTGGTTTTATTGTTGTAGAATTTTTTTTTTTTGCAATCAGTTTTTTTTTGGCTTTGTTAAAACAATATATTGCATTGGATTGGGTTGTTGTTTTTTGGTTTTACTGTTGTAGAATTTTTTTTTCAATCAGTTTTTTTGCTTTGTTATAACAATGGCCATGAATCAGTTACCTGTTTGACATGGAAATATGGTTCATGGGGTTTTTATTTTTGAGTTTGCATGGACACTTTGTTATTGCATTATGTTGAGCAGTAAGGTTGTGAAATGTTTGTGAGGAAAATTTGGTTACTGGATTATTTTTATTTAGGAATTTTAAAAGTCATGTTAAGATTAAAAAATTTGCAGAAGTGTTTTTAACTAGACAATTAACCATATTATATTTGGAATGTTAGTCGTTTTTCGTGTTAACTGAGGTAAACATTATTGTTAGTGTGTTAAACAGGTTTTTACAGGTCGTATAGTTTCTGCGCACGTTTTTGCGTTAGGCGTTTATTTTGTAACGTGTAGGTTGTGGGCCAAATTGTGTTTCAAGGAAGATGTTTTTAGGTTTTTTTTAGAGAGGACAGATGAGCAGCAGTAAGAGATTAAGGTTTTGTTTAGGGTTATTTTTGTAGAACTGAGTATTGTAGTTGGTTTGCATGGAGAATTTGTTATTGCATTAACTATGGTTCATGGGAAAAAAAATTTGGGTTTGCATTGATTGATACAATGTTCCAGTCAGTTTGTGAGGTGTTTGTGAGGGTGTTTTGCTTAATGGATTGTTTATATTTTGGAATTTTAATAGTCTTATTGGTTTGTGCAGTTGTACAGGTGTTTGTGAGGGTGTTTTGCTTAATGAGTTTTGGTACTTTACCTGCACTAAATAAGATGGCTCCAGAAGTCAGCAAAGTTAAGATAAGCATCTTAGAGAGTTAGAGGACAGTCAACCAACAGGTAGCGACAACCAGTAATAAAATCTAAGGCAATAAATCAATATTTTTTAAAACGCAATGCATAGTGAATTAAACATATAATAAAAAAACACATAGGTATACAACACAGTAAATGAACTATAAACATCAACAATGAACATCCAAATCGCCTCATCTGATTGGTTTATCTGCTGGGTATTGGATTGAGTTTGGGGTTTTAAAAACATCAAGATGTAGCATCGTTTAAATTAAACGTGTGTACACTTCTGGAAACAAAAAAAGCGTACACATAACCTGAGTTGATTCAAACTGTTGTTGGTGCAGCCTGTTATAAGGTGATGTTTATGCCTGCGCCTTTTTTGTGTCCAGAAGTATACACCCGTTTAGTTTAAAGGGTATACAGTTATACTAACGCTTCATTGTGTTGGTTTAAAATTTTCGACTGAGAATATAGTTTAGGACAAGCCTGTTTTGTTATTTTGGGTGTCAAAAATTTTGGTGTTTCTGGGTGACAATTCTTGAGATCATGCGCTGACAGATGGTAGGAACCTCGCTTATAGGTTCGCCATATACTTTTTTAGTCTTGATTCGCATAGTTTGTGTTGATGAGGCTTGTTGTTGTGTTTGACCACTGATTGGTATGGGCATATAGAACTGTCAATAGGGAAGAAAGACAAAGAAAGAGAGTAGCATACCAAGGGTGATGACCTGTTCTAAGGCGTGTCTGATCTTTAAAGACTTTAAAGAATCAATTGAATCTTGCGTGGTCTTTTTGTCGTATCATGTTAACAAACAAACGCCTACCTATAGTCAGAATATTCCGTGCAAGTTTACGTTTCAGTCGATGTTGACAATGTAAATGTGTTTACTATAGGCTGCATGTTTGCGAGGTATTTTGTAGCTATAAAATTATGCGTGCGCTTCTGTTTAGCTAGCGATAAATTTGCAAAGTAGGGTCTGTTTTTACAGCAATTAAGTTAGGCGTTTGAAACAGTTTCGCATTAGTTATGGGTGCTTGAACCCAGGGCCGGCCCTGAAAATTCAGGTGCCCGGGTCGAGTCGCGAAATACGTGCCCATTAGTCTTATGTCTTTTAAGCAATGTTTTCATAACCGAAGCAGACGTTGAACCGGTGTCCTTACCGGTTCCCTAGTCGGACCGGTCGAACCGGATATAGACATGAAGGTGTCGTAATAATTATAAAAATTAATATGTTTGGCTAATTGGCTAATAAAAAAAAAACAATTCTTAAAATTCCAAAATAATTTAAAGGGCCATTATTTTATGTCTAGATCGACTTCAAAAGTTTTTTAATTACTCTACCACAACATAAATCTCAAGTAACACACTTCAAATATTTTTTTTTAATTCTGTCGTATTCTTCCAATCTAGTTTTTCATATATGACTCATCTTCTTCCTTATCTACTCTTAACTTTCTTGCGTTTACAACCGTGATGTTTAAGATGATATCTTTTTTTTAGTCGAAAACAGAAAGAAAATACTTGAAAAAAGAAAACACTCGTCGTCACTCAAAGTGCCCCTGTAGAAACTGGGCCCGGGCCGGAAGTCCTCCCGGCACCCCCTTAGGGCCGGCCTTGCTTGAACCTGTTTTGGCAAGAATAAAGCTGCAGGCCAGGGCCAGTTTGGTTGTTGGTGTGTTTTCGCCTAGGCGCATAGGCTATCCATTTAGGCGCATAGAGACTTATTAACTTAGGCGTTTAGGCGGGCTGAAGTTCACATTTTAAATTAGAAATTTATGAAGCATGTTGCCATTATGTGGATTCAGGTTATCAAACCTTTATAAGATCAAGTTTGATACAGGCATCTGTATAAATTGTGACCAATTGAACCTGAAGCTGAAAAGAGGCATCTGTATACAGCGTTTCAAACCAATCATAGATGATGGAATCAGCTATTTAGGAATTCCAGAAGGGTGATACTATCTACACAACCAACAAAAAACCCTAAACAACCTTAGGACGGGTCGTCGAGGCCTAGATGGGCCGTTAAGAAAAATTAGGGTTTATGGACGGGGCGTCCAGGCCTTGACGGGCCGTTTGTTTACAGAAAAGACAAAACTGACGGGCCGTCGAGGCCCAGACGGCCCGTAAAAGTACGAGGTACGAGGTGATCAGTCTGAACTCCTGCAAAAGCAGTCAGTTCAGACTGAAAAGTCTGAAAAAGTTGCTTATGGACGGGCCGTCCAGGCCCCGACGGCCCGTTGAAACGTGTTAGGTTAGGGCATTTAATCCCTAGACGGCCCATCGAGGCCTCGACGGCCCGTCGACATTTCCTGATATAACCATTACACGATCAGCTTCTTCCCCATTTGAACCAAACTTTAAAACATCACCACCACCAAAACCCTCGACCCATTTCGACTTCCCGGTCTCACGATGACATATTTACACAGCTTTTCAACCATTGACCTGTCTGAGAACGAGTCTTACGTCTCTGAAAGCGTAGGGTATGAACCCGAGGTTCAAGTTGGTGAAGATGAGGTTAAATCCGGGGTTCGTGGTAATGACGGGAACATGCTGCCCGATCTCAACGAGGAATATGTAGAGGAACAGGAGTCTTTTTTCGTGCCACCAAGCTACCCGCAGTACACGTACGGGAGTTACCATTCGCGCGGGGATCGTGCTAATGATGACAACCAGGAAGATGCTAACATAAAAGTTGAACCTAACCCGGATGTTTCGTATGAAACCGAGCAGGTGCGTTTATTTATTTACACTAGTATATCTTTACAGTAGTATATATTTTCAGGTATTTAGACTAGTATGAATTTAGACTAGTATATCTTTACAGTAGTATATATTTTCAGGTATTTAGAGTAGTATGAATTTAGACTAGACTGTTGTGTAAATTTTCAGGTATTCGGGTCTGTTGAAGAGATGAAACAATGGGCTTACGATAGAGCCCTTGCTAGCGGTTACGTCCTAGTGACAGGACGTTCTGTTTCAAAAGGCAGTGGAAATAATGCAAGAAAAATTAGGATAGACCTGAGATGCGACCGTGCTGGCGAATACCATACTACAGCCACAGTAAGGTCTACGGGTAGCAAAAAGATTAACTGTCCATTTATGTTAATAGGGAGGCTACGCAAAGAGGGTTGGAAGTTGGAGGTTAAACACGCGAATCATAACCACGACCCTTTTGTACATGTTGAGGGTCACGCTTTTGCTAGGCGGCTGACACCACAGGAAGAAGAAATGGTGGAAACACTTTATTTTCAAGGCCTGGAACCGGCAAACATACATTTGGCCATCAGAGCACAAAACCCGAATAATAAATGTATTCTAAGAGACATACACAATACAGTGAGCAAGATTAAACATAGAATTTACGGCGATAAAACCCCAATGCAGGTATTATTATTAATTACTATTATTGTCATAGACTATTATTAATTTTGTTGTTGTTAAATATTAAATATTGTTATTATTATTGTTATGCAGATACTCGAGAGTATCCTGGTTGAAAAGAAATTTACTTATTTCACCAAGCAGAATCCAGAGACAGATGCTGTTGAGAATATTTTCTTTTCACACCGGGTCTCGTACAATCTCTGGCGTGCCTTTCCACATGTGATGCTGATCGACGCCACCTACAAAACGAACGAGTACAGAATCCCGTTTGTTCAAATTGTGGGTATGACGTCGACAAACCAGTCGTTTTGTATCGCAGCAACCCACACGCCTACTACCAGCGTGCCTTCGGACCTCCTGGCGACCGTGGCGAGCATTTTGTGCCAGAGCCGCTCAGACATCTCGATGGGCCGATTGCCCCTGAGGTCCAGATGCCACACGTTGCCGACGGCGACCCACCGGTGGATGTAGAGATGCCAGACCCCCCCATTGAGGAGCTACAGCGTCCTGCCCGCGTTTATCATGCTGTCAGGTTGCATGATAGCACGACCCAGGTACTTCAGCAGATCCTGGATCAGTTGGGGTCGATGCGGGGTGACATGGCGTCGATGCGGGGTGACATGCGGTGGCTGCTAGAGAGCGAGAATGAGAGACGACGAGCAGCTGGTTTGGAGCCGCGTCCACTTCCAGATTGGGCGTCTAGCAGTCAGCATGGTGGGGCGTCCACCAGTCAGCCGGGTGGGTCGGATCAGCCGGGTGGGTCGGATCAGCCGGGTGGGTCGGATTAGCCGGGTGGGTCGGGTTAGACGGGTGGGTTATATTTCTTGGGAATCGTACATTTTGAACTCATAGTTTATGTAAATTTTTGGAATATTTATGTTTATTTATGCTTTATTGTTCGTTTTGAATGTTTATTGAATTCATAGTTTATGTAAATTTTTGGAATATTTTATGCTTATTTATGGTTTATTGTTCGTATTTTGGTTTCGTTTAGTTCGGCAACATAAACGACATTTGTTCATATTCATATACACAATTATATTAAAAAGATCATATAAAAACCAAACATTTATAAAAAACCAAATATCTATAAAAACCAAACATTCAAACCCATTTTAAACATCCACACTACACTTACACTTATAAAAAAACAAAATAATCATCACCTAATCATTGCCAATGATTACCAATGATTGGATTGGATTTGACCCATTAGACGGGCCGTCTGGGCCTCGACAGCCCGTCCTTTTGCCTTTAGACGGGCCGTCCAGGCCTCGACAGCCCGTCCGTTTGCCTTTTTGGCCCTCCACGGGCTGTCCAGGCCTCGACGACCCGTGGAGGGGTTGTGCAAATAAAAACCCTAGTTGTGCAAATAACCGGACCCTTCCAGAAATAGTTTCCCGTGAGAAATCATTAGATTATGTCGAATAATAAAAGTTCGTGACCCGTTTTTCCATAAGGGGTGATCCCATTTTTTACATGTAAACAAATTCTGAATTTTTTTTTTTTTACTTGCAACAGATTGCATGAAATGCATACTTTTAATGTTGGAGCTCTTCGTCCGGGAGAGGCGGCACCGCCATTGTGCATTCGTGTTATCAGAAAATGGGTTCCAAATAATCGCTACAATGAACTCCATTTCCTATTTGTTGATAGAGAGGTATGTTACCTTCAACTATTGTTATTACTTTGTTTTTTTAACATGCTATTAAATATACCTGTTAGTTCTTTATCAAAGTTAGGCGTTTGTTAACTTATCTGTTACCAATGATTATATGAACATATCAAATATATATGTTATGACATTCTTATAATCATTATAACTTAAGTCATTATGTTATGTATTTATGGTTACTTGAATAACGGTTGTTAGTGATAAATTTTTACAATACTTATACAGTTTGTAGTACCTCTACTTATGTAGGTGTGATATAGAAATATGTAATTAAACCAAAAAAAAAAAAAAACAAACAAATATTAAAACTAAAAATATACTTTAGTTTCTTTTAACGAAATCTATAATATGCAATCTGGTTTAGAGGTGGTGATACCCAATTGAACAACCATGATGTAACAAACGGGCTAAATGCTCTTCTCTAATATCAACAATCCTTAGGCCTTTCAAAAAGAAATTATGGAGGTTGGTTGCAAGTTAAATTTTGTCGTTAGATGGACTTTCTAGGAACTTTATTGATAGGCTGTTGAGACTACCTACTAATGAGTTTTTGATGGAACGATTTTTTTACTAAATGAACTACTTTCGAATCTTAATACAATCAACAAGCTAGGCCAGGTTCAGCACTCGAACTTACATATTGTTGTTTTTAATTTGGTTAGCACTTGATCTTAAAAGATATGGTGAAAGGTATGAATTTCTGTGTATTATTATGAATGTCATAAGGCATTTATATAGGCATGATACAAAACAAACCCTAGCTATAATTATGGTAACCATTTACATGGGAATCAATTTAAATATACACAATAATAATTCCTAGCATAATCATCGGCTAATACTCCCCGTCAGTTGGAGCGGGAGTAGGACAAACGCTCAAACTGGTGCGAAAAGACTGAAACAGTTGTTTGGAGAGTCCTTTAGTAAAGATATCCGCATACTAAGAGCTGATGGAGCGTGAAGCACGCGTATGTCTCCTACTCGAACCTTTTCTCTCACAAAATGAATATCAATTTCAATATGCTTCATGCGCTGATGTTGAACCGGATTATCAGACAAGTAGACCGCGGACACATTATCACAATAGACTATGGTGGCCTAACGAAGAGGTGTATGCAACTCCAACAATAAATTGCGTAGCCATGATGCTTCAGCAACTGCATTTGCTACGCCGCGGTACTCAGCTTCAGCACTTGAGCGAGAGACCGTGGGTTGTCATTTAGAAGACCAAGATAATAAGTTATCGCCCAAAAACACACAGTAACCACTAGTAGACCGTCTCGAGTCAGGGCAACCACCCCAGTCCGCGTCCGAATAAGCTACCAATGAATTGGTAGTTGACTTAACCATATGTATTCCATAATCAACCGTGCCTTGGATATATCTGATAATCCGTTTCATAAATGCAAAGTGAGTATCCCGAGGGTCGTGCATAAATAGACAGACCTGCTGCACAGCATAAGTAATATCAGGTCGAGTGAAGGTTAAATACTGCAACGCACCAGCCAAACTACGATATAACGTAGGGTCAGAAAACGGGGAACCATCCGTAGCACTGAGCTTGGAAGAGAGATCAATTGGGGTGGTGCACGGTTTGCAGGCTGTCATACCAGCACGTTTGATGATGTCCTTGGCATACAGTTGTTGTGAAAGAAAAAGACCATTCTTCTGGTGATCAACTTGAATACCCAGAAAGTGATGTAACCGGCCAAGGTCTGTCATAGCAAACTCTCGTGAGAGTGTGCCAATAATCTCACGTAAGAGAACATCATTAGACGCTATGATCACAATATCATCAACATAAAGTAAAAGATAAGCCACATTAGCAGAGTCACGGCGATAAATAAATAAAGAGTGATTGCAGGCACTGCCACGAAAGCCGTGAGAAGTGATGTAATTTGCAAACCGAGTGTACCATGCCCTGGGAGCTTGTTTAAGCCCGTATAACGATTTATTTAGGCGGCATACCATGTGTGGGTAACGTCTATCAACAAATCCCGGAGGCTGATGCATGAAAACAGTTTCCTTTTAACTCCCCGTGTAAAAAAGCATTCTTTACGTCTAATTGGTGAATAGGCCATGACCTAGAAACTGCAAGAGACAAAACAGTGCGAATGGTGGCCGGTTTCACAACCGGACTAAAAGTCTCGTCACAATCAATACCGACAGTCTGAGAATTGCCATTAACTACCAACCGGGCTTTATACCGTTCTAATGACCCATTCGCATGAAACTTATGGCAGAACAACCACATACACCGAATAACTGGGCGGTCGGTAGGACGAGGAACGAGTTCCTAAGTCTCATTCTCCAATAAAGCCGAAAATTCTGCCTGCATGGCACGTGACCAATTTGGATCGGCAAGGGCTTTGGCATATGTGTTGGGGACAAGAGAGATAGTGGTGGCGGTATAAGTGGTTGCGGGGGTTGGGTAATACGGGACTTGGAGAGGGTGGTCATAGGATGTTGATTGGTGGGCGGGATGGGCTGGGCCGGTTGGTTAATGGGTTGGGGCGGAGCAGCGGTTTGGTTACTGGGCTGATTGGGCCTGTGAACAGTGGCCCGTGGCTGTTGTGGAGGTAGTGGGGGGGCGGCGGGCTTATGGGTTGGGTGGCAGTGGACTGGTGTAGTGTGGCCATGGGGTTCGGTTAGGTTGCGGTTGCTGGATTAGGTGGTTTGGGCCTTCGTGAGTAAGTTATAGGATAAGGGGTAGTAGGAGAGGCTCGGGTGGTGGGAAATTGGAAAGGTAAGTTAAGTGGGGGTGGGTCATCAAGAAAGTTATAGGAGTTTGTTGGTTGTGGTATAGTGTAGGGAAAAACATGTTCATCAAATGTTACATGTCGAGATATATGAACCCTTCCGGTGGTAGGATCAAAGCACCGGTATCCTCGGAAATCCGGGGGATAACCAAGGAAAATGAACCGAATAGCCCGGGGATGTAGTTTGTGTGGGGATGTAGCGGAGGTGTTTGGGTAGCAAGCACACCCGAACACTCAGAGATGAGTGTAGTCAGGGTGACGTAAGTAAAGGGCAAAGGTGGGGGTGTAGAAATGTAATCTTTTGGTGGGTAGGATGTTGTGGAGGTAGGTAGCGGTGTGTAAGGCCTCCACCCAAAAGGAGGGTGGTAGGTTAGCATGAATAAGAAGTGCCCGAATAACATCATTAAGGCGGTGAATCATGCGTTCGGCATGACCATTTTGAGGGGAGGTTTGAGGGCAGGAAAAGCGAAACAAGAAACCATGATGGGAGGCAAAGCTCTTAAATGCATGGTTATCAAATTCATCTCTGAGGTCACATTGGAAGGTTTTAATTTTTCAGTGAAATTGAGTTTGTATTAAGTTGTGAAATTTGGAAAAAGTTGGGAAAGTTTCTGATTTATATTTAAGTGGGTATACCCAAACAAAGTTTGAAAAATTGTCAATTAAGACCATGTAGTATTTATACCCGGACTTACTAAGAATTGGGGATGTCCAAAGATCACAATGTATTATGTCAAATGGTGCAAATGTAAAGGAAGTAGAATCATAAAATGGTAACCTTTTACTATTAGCAAGCTGACATGAATTGCATAAAGTAGACAGTTTGTCTTTATTACAAGAAAAATGAAAATTACGACTTAAGATATCTAGGACTTGAGCTCCCGGGTGACCAAGACGATCGTGCCATGGTAAAGAGGTGGAGGTGATAAAGCAGGCTTAAACGGAAGTTGAAGTGGTGTGAAAAGGTAGAGATCCCCGGTGCTATTATGACGTGAAAGATGCTTCTTAGTGATGAGATCCTTCAAAGAAAAGCCAAAAGGGTCAAATTCGACAGAAACATTATTATCACGAGTAAAGCGTCTAACAGAAATAAGGTTTCTAATGACATGAGGGCTATATAGGACATTTGGTAGGATATATGTGCGGTTTGGTAAGGTGTGAAAACCTGTGCCAGATCCTTGAATTGGGACACAATGACCAAAACCGATCAGGAAGCTTCCGCCGCTGCTGCCAAACCTTCTGCCCTCCACCCTGCATACTCAGTCATGAACATCCAGTCCAAGATCCGGACCTTGGATGGTTCCACTGTGACGTATTCTTCTTGGGTGAAGATGTTTCTTCTCCATGTCACAGCGTACAAAGTTGCTACTCACATCGATGGCACTCCTGCCCCCGATATTCTTGCCCCTGAATACGAGACCCGGAAGGAACTCGATGCGCTTATATTGCAATGGATTATCAACACTGTGTCCGATAAACATCTGGACCGCGTCCTCGATAAACCTACCACTGCTCGGGATGCTTGGGTACAGCTTGAGAAAATTTTTCTCAGCAACAAAAAGGCTCACGGCCAGAACGGTTATTATAGGGCTGGTTGTTATCGGGTTGGGGCTGTTCAGTGGGTCAGATTGGTTGGTTGGTGTTGGGTTTGGGGTGGGTGGTGTGTTGGATGCGAGTAGGACCGAAGAGAAGGAACCCTTTTGTGCTTCAATCCGAATTTCTTCATCATTTAGCAAACTAAGGGCCAAATCCCAGTCCGCATCGCGGTTGTTGATGAATGATGCAGTGGCCGAGTAAAAAAGAAGAGTATGCTGCGGCCGAAGCCTGGTGAAAGAAGAAGAAAAGAAGGAGCTAGGGTTGGGTAGTCAGAACCGTAGCTCTGATACCATAAAAGATATGGTGAAAGGTATGAATTTCTGTGTATTATTATGAATGTCATAAGGCCTTTATATAGGCATGATACAAAACAAACCCTAGCTATAATTATGGTAACCATTTACAAGGGAATCAATTTAAATATACACAATAATAATTCCTAGCATAATCATCGGCTAATAGATCTATGTAACCCGCAATAAGTTGACAATTATTTAAATCATATAAAATAACCTGTTTAGCTAACTATAGTTCTTAACCAAATAAGAACCAGAGTATGAAACTTGTGTTAAGCCTAATAGTACATTTCACACTTCAAATATTTGCCCGTATAATTTGTATATCAGCAATCCTCTTTTGACAACTGTCAAACAAAAGAAAGATACACCAAGTGTTAAAAGCTTTTCTTATGTGACATTTGGTTTACATTTTATGCGCGACATGTCAAACAGTCAGCCTTATATTTCAGATCGGACCCACGACCAACATTATGTGGAAATTACACTAGCTTTTAGACGCATGCACGTTTTTACCTCCTGTACACATAGTTACATATTGAACTAGCCATTTAGGGTTTAACAAGTCATAAAACATCAATATTTACATACAGCATAAGTCATCATATTTTACTATTTTATAGGCTGCAACTGCAGGAACGGCCCAAACTGCAGCCAACAACACTGCATGCTGCGACCACCTGCAACATTAACTGCATCTTTTTTTCCCTTTGGCAATAGTATACAGCACCTTTAAATACAACTTCTTTATGCATTCAGACCAGACTTTTTTTGCATCAAGATATCGACAGGGTCACCTACAACAAGAATCATAAAAACACGATTTTTTCAATAAAAGTGCCAAACACCTTTGTTTTTACTCTTTTTTGGCTCTCTTGCTGCTATGTTTAGCTGACTTTGCCTTATAATAATAATAATAATAATAATAATAATAATAAGAATAATAATAATAATAATAACCCAACCTAACTGGATTCCACCAATTAAACTATTTTATTCGTTTTATTTGCTTTGTTATCCGATTAACCTGGTTATTTTGTGGACTTATTATGTCTTTTTCAAATAGGGCTTCGGAATACAAGCAATGGTAAAGGATGATAACCGAAGCGTAGTGGAGCCAAAATTATTACTCCACTGTTGCTATCGACTTGAAAGTTATGCCTGCATCGAGCCTGACAACTATATCAACACATTGGTTCACCCAGCATTGATAATATTTGGCTCGGCAACTCAGATTACACCTGTTCCTGATTGTCCTGACATACAAAAACACTACTTCGAAATCGCTACCCGACACATGGCAGAAACGAAAGTTAGTTTTCAAGGCATCATAGGTAATGTTTTTACATGAGAAACAAAACATTTAATGCACAAATACATACTACAACTAACAAATCACTATTGTTGAAACCTACATATTACATAGGTATCGTCCGCAGCATCAAAGACAAGTTTACAGTCAAAAACCAGCCGTATGTTGTTGTCACTACGCGAGATCTCAGGTAACCACCCAAGACTACTTTTGTTGTTTTAACTCTTTTTTTCTAAACACCTTACAATACATTTTACATAGCAACCAAGATACTACAGTCGCCGTTTGGGAAGAAACATGCACACGAGCTGACATATTTGACCACCGCCTAATAGAGTATGCAACAACACTTGTTATCATAGCAATGGCCGGTTTAAAAGCTAAAAGACTCACAGGTCACCTTATTTTTATTTTTGATCGCATACTTATATATATATATATATATATATATATATATATATATATATATATCAAACATTTAACCTTCACTCCTTTTACAGCCTACTTGCAGTAACAAACAACCAGAGCAACATACATGTACCTAGCACCTGAAATCATGGAAACCGAATGCTCAAAACAATGTTAGTTTTCTTTGTTTATTTCAGAAGTCTTTATCCTTATCAAAAGGTAACAAAAAAATATTGCCTTTTTTCAGGTTTGCACGTGTTGACTTTTCAAAACCCGTAGTCAGTCCACCAGTTCTACTAGCACCAGTGCAGCCGTATCAACTCCAACACCAACCACTCCCGCTCCTACCAACACTTCTATAAACGAGAAAAAAAAGGATGCAAGTGCAAGACGCAAATTGTTTAACAAAGAAGGTATAGACCTCTTCCGCATTGTTGTCTTTATTTGTTGTCTAAAAAGCATTTTCTTTAATCTTTTAATTTTATAAATCTGTAGTGCTTCTTCAGTAATTATTTTGTGTTTTAAACGTTTGTTTGTTTTACCTTTTCTGATCAAAGATGAATGTCATGTGAAGAATCATGTTCTGTGACTAATAATTATGTGTTCATTTTGTGGGACAAAGTATTTACTAACACCCCTTTTTTCAATAACAGGACCTGGGAAGCCCGCCAAAAAACCGGCCACCGACTGTTGAAGACGCAAAGTTTACCAGACAAGTTGCACTTTTTTGTTTATCATGAAGCTGATAGCGTGTCAGTGAACAAGCAGTGGTTAAGGGCATAGACCTCTAAATACAATGCAGAAACTGTTTTGAACCATTCTATTGCCTCTTTTGTTTTGTATGAATGGTAGTGTGTATGAATGCTCTTATTGTCTTTCTTTTCAACTTCTGTTGCTAGCAGCATCACAGCTAATAACTATCATGGCGCAACTTTTGCGCGTTTTGTTTATTTTGACATTTGGTATGATCATGCTGCTTTGCTTTATGCTTATGTATCTTGATTCGACAACAGCCATGCCCAACGGTTGCGCAACGCGCAACCTGGCAACCTACTAGTTATTATTGAAACTGAAATCGACATGATGAAGGACTATCATCAAAGAATTATTATGCTTGAGTTGAGCAAGGATGGAGAATCCCCATGTTAGGTGACGGCTTTTAGGGTTTTAGAGAAACAAGAAGATTTGGGTGATGTTATTTAGACATCCCAAAAAACCCTAGACACTCCTAGGACGGGTCGTCGAGGCCACAATGGGCTGTGGAAGCCAAATCTTGGAAAAACGACGGGTCGTTGGGGCCTCAACGGCCTGCCCTTTTACTAAAAAGTGAAAACGACAGGCCGTGGAGGCCCCCACGACCCATCCTAGTACGAGGTGTCAGTCTGAACTCCCTGCAAAAGCAGGGGGTTCAGACTGAAAAGGTGATTCCCCACGGCCCATCGAGGCCTCAACGGCCCGTCGTTTTTTAGCATTTAACCATTACGTGAGCAGCTTCTTCGTTATTTCAAAAAAAATTCAAACATCACCATCACTATTCTCTCAACCCATCTCGACTTCCCGGTCTCACGATGCCATATTTACATAGTTTTTCAACTGATGACCTGTCTCTGAACGAGTCCTACGTCTCTGAAAGCATTTTCGGACCCGCGATTCAAGTTGGTGACGTGGAGGTTAAATCCGGGGTTCGTGGTTATGATGGGAATATACTGCCCGATCTGAATCAGGAATATGTAGAGGAAGAGGAGTCATTTTTCGTGCCACCAAGCTACCCGCAGTACACATATGGGACTTACCATTCGAGCGGGAATGGTGCTAAGGACTTCGAGGAAGGTGATAACAATGAGAAATGTGCTTCTAAAGGTGTTGACATAAAAGTGGAACCTAACCCGAATGTTTTGTATGAAACCGATCAGGTGCGTTTATTTATTTACACAAGTATATATTTACATGTTTCAGGGTTTGTTGGATTGAACTAGTATATATTTACAGTGGTATATAATTTAGACTAGTATATAATTTAGACTAGACGAGTCTGTTGAAGAGTTGAAACAATGGTCTTACGATAGCGCCCTTGCTAGCGGTTACGTCCTAGTGACCGAACGTTCTGTTTCAAAAGGCACGGGAAATAAAGCAAAAAAATAGGATATGGCTGAGATGCAACCGTGGTGGCGAACACCAAAGTACAGCCACGGTACGGGTTACGGGTAGCAAAAAGATTAACTGTCCATTTAAGTTGGTAGGGAGGCTATGCAATGAGGGTTGGAAGTTGGAGGTAAGTAACCCGAATCATAACCACGCCCTTTGAAACATGTTGAGGGTCACGCTTTTGCTAGGAGGCTGACACCGCTTGAAGAAAAGATGGTGGAAATGCTATATTTTCAGGGCCTGGAACCATAAAACATACATTTGGCCATTAACAACAAAACCCGAATAATGTATGCATTCTATAAGACATACACAATACACTCCAATGCAGGTATTATTATTATTATTAAATATTATTATTGTTAAATATTTATTATTGTTATGCAGATACTCGAGAGTATCTTGGTTGAAAAGAAATTTACTTACTACACCCAGCAGAATCCGGAGACAGATGCTGTTGAGAATATTTTCTTTTCACACCGGGTCTCATATAATCTCTGGCGTGCCTTCCCACATGTGTTTTTGATCGACACCACCTACAAAACGAACGAATAGAGAATCCCGTTTGTTCAAATTGTGGGTGTGACATCGACAGACTTGTCGTTTTGTATCGCCCATGCATTTATCATTAAAGAGAAAAATGAGTAACTACGTATGGGTGCTACAGAGGCTCAGAGATTTGCTGGAAAAGTGTATGGAGCCACGTGTAATTGTTATAGATAGAGATCTGGCTCTAATTAATGCATGTGCTACAGTTTTTCAAATGCTACGAAGTTGCTATGCAGGTAGCACTCTCACAAAATATTGTTGTTTTTCAAAACCACTAGATGATTGGGAACGACTTGATGCCATTGTTCGACAATGGATATATAGTACTGTCTCAAATGATCTCATCCACACCGTCATTGACAAAACATCCACTGCATATGAAGCTTGGGTCGCTATACGCGATCTATTTCAGGACAACAAGAGTGCCAGGGCCATTTATCTCCTAAACCGCTTCTCCAATACTCGCCTTGACGCCTTCTCTAGTGTCTCGGCATATTGCCAAGAACTCAAAACCTTGGCAAATCAACTAGCCAATGTTGATTCCCTAGTCGACAATGACTGGCTTGTTCTCCAACTCATTGCTGGCCTCAACGAACAGTATGAAGGCATCGCCACCATACTCACCAACCAACACCCATTACCATCCTTCTACAATGCCCGGTCCAAAATTATTGAGGTTGAAACCCGCAAGGCTGCGCAAGCCGTTCATGCTTCCAAAACTGCCTCCACCGCCTTAACCGCCTCCACTCCATGCCCCTCCCAATCATACCACGACCAAGCTCGTACCAACCCTACTATGGCCGTGGGCGAGGCCGGTCAGGCCGCAGCCGCTCGTCTTTTGGCCGAGGTCGGTTCCCACCAAATTGGCCCTCACAGCAACCCTTTTGGCCCAATACTCCTCAATACCCATTTCCTTGTGCCTCCCAGTGGGTCGCACCCTCTTATCCATATAACCCGAGCCCATACTCGCCCGCCTGGCCCACTCCACCATGTCCTTACCCCACTTCCAACAAAACCAATTTTCCCACTACCCCACAGAACGGTTTGCTCAGTCCAAAACCTCAACAGGCTCACACTACTTATAGCCCAATGGATATTGAACATGCACTCTATACTATGTCTTTGCAACAACCAAATCCAATTCAATACATGGACACAGGAGCTTCCTCTACTATGACTCATGAGCAAGGTTACTTTCATTTCTTTTCTAATGATTGCTTATCTCGAAATATTATTGTAGGTAATGGAGATACCATTCTGGCACTTGGACAAGGCACCAAATACCCACCCAAGCCCTTCCCACCTTTTGTTCTAAAAAATGTCCTCTACTCCCCGAAAATTGTTAAAAATTTAATTTTGGTTCGTAGATTTACTACAGATAACTCTGTGTCTGTCGAATTTGACCTGTTTGGTTTGTAGATGCATATTGCGACTAGTGCTTTGTATTTGACAAAATAAAGTGTTTTGTGTATTTACGTGAGGTCGAAGGTGGGTTTTATATAGGTCGAAGGAAGGTTACAGAGGTCGAAGGGAGAAGAAAATAGACAGAAGATGGATTCGAGCCTAGTTAGAGGTCGAAGGGGTACATTCGACCTAGACGTGAGGTCGAATGTAGCTTCCTATATAAGCTGGACTTTTTGTTAAACTTATAACTTTTGCCATTTTGTGTTGTGTGTCTGGTCTAGTTTCTCTATCTAGGTTTTGACCTTTCTGAAAGTGATTTATCTCTTTGTAAATCTATTTGTAATCAACTTTTATCAAGTTATTAATGAGAATGATGATTGAAACGGTAATTGTTTGTGTTTAATTCGATTCATATCATATTGTAAACAATCTAGGGTTACCGCACCTGGATTTGTTAGACTTGTATGATCACATAAACGTTTTTATCAAAACCGATCCGTCTACAAAGTGGTATTAGAGCCTACGAGATCATACAACTACAATTTGATATGTTTTGAACTGAATTTGATCCAAAATTGTCCAAAATTTTTCTATTTTGATAGAACATTGAGTTTTAATGGAAATTGATTGATTTGGATAAGATTTGACAGATAAAATCAAAAGTTTCATTCATTAAAGTTGACCTACATTCAATTCCGAGCAAAATCTGATAAAGATCATCAAAATCTATAAACTTTTGAAAAATTTGGATCAAATTAACTGATTTTTAAAGAATAACTGTTTTCAAATGGGTCAGGTCGAACCAGAGAGAGTTAGGTCGAACGTGTGAGTTTTTGGTCGAACCAAGGTCATTTCAGGTCGAATCTGAGTATTTTAGGTCGAACCAAAACTTTTCTAGTGTGTTGTTTGTACATTCGACCAGTTAAGTTACATTCGACCTACCGGGAGGTCGAAAGAGAGAATATTTGGTTGAAGGAGGGTCTTGTGTGTTACATATCTACATTCGAGTCTGATTTCAGGGGTCGAACCTAGGATTATCTACCTTCGAACCCTCGTATACACATCAGAGGTCGAACCTAGACTTATTTTGGGAAATTTTTTCTAAGTGTTTGCATTTTGGACATCATGGACAACATGTGGGGATTTCCTATGACACCGAGGCCTGCAACAACACAGCAACAGCATGTTCCGATGAATCCATGGGCTGTAGCTTCTCAGAAGACGAACACTCATTCATCTCAACCGATTAACTATCTTGCCATGAGTAGTTCGATACGACCACCTGTTACTCAACCTCCACAACAACTGACGACTGATTATTAGGGCGTTGCAGCAGCAGCGGTACATTCTCAAACTACTAATGCTATTTCCACACTAATCAATGATTTGTCTCCAGGTAGTGGAAATCGCCCTCCGAAGCTGATGGACATGGCAGAGTATAATCAATGGCAAAAGAAGTTCAAGATACATCTTGAAGGCATGGGTTTGGAAGGAACTGAGGCGTGGCAAATGATCGCTAAAGGGTATGTTGCTCCGTGTTTGGAGAATTCAGATGAACCGATTCCACTTGATGGTTTATCTGAAGATGAGAAGAAGAAATTTGCAGTGGAGAAGAAGGCTTTCTCACAACTATCTCAAGCTTTGACTACCGATCTACTTCATCAGTTTGGATCGTGTACCACATCTAAGCAGCTTTGGGATATGTTGAAGAACAGACACGATGGGAATGATAAGACGAGAAGAGTGAAGGTGGAAGAGCTAAAGAAAGAGTTTGAAAACTTTAGTTATGTTGGGAATGAGACTCTAAAGGAATTTATACCGAGATATTGTCATCTGTTGACCGAGTTGTCGAATTATGATATTAAGATTCCTATGTCTGAGTTGGTTGATAAGTTGGAATCAACGTATTGAGGTTTTGAAAGAGAAGGAATTGACGAGGTAATGGAATTGACAAGGTAATGGAATGGACAATTACCATTCCATGTCTTGTTTGGTTGCCATGTGGGAATGAAACAAAACATTACTTTGTGTTGTTGGATAGGCAGGAAAAGACGAAGAAATAAAATCGGTGGTGGGTGGTGGTCAGTGGGGGTGATGGTGGGTGGTGATATGTGGCGGTAAAGTCGGTGGTGGGTGGCGGCGCTAGTGGTGGAGATGGTGGAAGGTGGAGGTTAATGGCCGTGATGGTAGGTGGGCGACGATGGTGAGTAATGGCGGTGGTTGGTGACGGCAACGGTGGCGATGGGTGGAGGTGGATGGCGGTGATGGTGGGTGAGTGACGATGGTGAGTAGTGGCGGTGGTGGGTGGTGGCGGCGGGACGGTGGTGGGCGGTGGCGACAACGTTGGTGGGTGGTGACGATGTTGATGTGTGGTGGTGGTGGGTTATGGTGTTGTTAGTAAAGGATGAATGAGAGATGTAATGGAAAAAAAAACATAGGGGTGGATGAAATGGTTTTGAGGAAATGAAATGCCTTGTGGAATGTGTAATTCCATTCCTTTAACTAACCAAACACACTATTTTTCATTGATTCGTAATGATCCATTTAATTCCCCATTCCATTGTATCATATCAATTATCAAATGATAACTTCGTATAACCGACCCTATTAAGTAAACCTCAATCCTTCGAAACAGTACATAAACTACTCTTTATAAAAGAGTACTATTACCCTACAATATAAAACTTTATGAAATTTATAATGAGATGAGAATTTGTTACATTTATTTAAACAATTGGGTTTTTTTTATAATCAAAATGTAAATTATTAGTCCTATGATTCAAAATGCATAATGCAGTCTAATGATTTTGCATTATCAAGCATAAAGTTGCTCCATAGAAACACGACATTTATAAATTTAAAATTTGACAAACACATGTGTTTAGTGAAAACTAAATTAGCATCACTAATCCTTTTTTTAAAATATACTGATATTTAGAAAAAAAAATTATATAAAATATTACTTGTTATTAAATAATGTATAACCTAAGTAATGAATTAAGGGGAAGCTTGTCGGAACTCAGAAGTATGCAATATAATTAGGCTCAGGCTATTTGGACACCCTTGAAATCTATTTGGACACCCTGGTCATGCCTCGTATAGACCTATATGAGGCATATTAAAATACAAATTTTGTCTTTTAGCTATCTGATGTTGACCTACAGAAAACAATAAAGTTTATACTCCTCATATAGACCTATATGAGGCATATTGAAGTATAATTTTTGTCTTTTAGCTAATTAATGTTGACCTACACAGAAAACAATAAAATAATATGCCTCATATAGATCAATATGAGGCATATTATGGTCTAGTTTTATTTTTTATATATTTTTATTTTTATTGTTTTTAAATAACTAAAAATACTAAATTAACTTTAAAAATTCCAAAAATTAACAAAAAAATTAGTTATATTCTGTTCAATATTATTTTAAAAAAAAATCAACTTTTTGTTACCAACATTATTTTAAGAGTAAAGATCAAATACAAAGTGTTTTTCGGTAAGAACTGTGAGAATCAAAGGGAGCAAAAAAAATTATTTTTTTTTTAGAATTTTTTTTCCCATGTGCTTAAACATTCTTTCTAGATTAATAATACAAAAAAAAAAAATTAGTGTAATTACGTCATTAAAGAAAATACATTAGTTTACACTAGAGTAATTATGTAATTACTCTACACCAAATTTTTTTTTTGTTTTCAATACTATAATACATGTTTAACAATATGGGAAAAAAATTTGAAAAAAAAAAAATAAAAAAAATACCCTCCTTTGATTCTCACAGTTGTCACCGAAAAAACACTTTGTACCGGATATTTCCATTTATTTTAAATAGTGTTCAAATCAATAAAACTTAATTTTTTTTTTTTGGATTTTTAAAAGTTATTTTAGTATTTTTAAACAATATTATTACAATAATATTGTATTTAAAAAAAAATAAAAACAGCCTTGATATACCTAGTATTGGGCAATATGAGTAGTATTAAACACTGATAAGCCTAGTATTGGGCAATACGTGGCATATCAAGCCTAGTATTGGTACCAATACTAGGCTTGAAAAGTGATAAGAGGGTGACTTGATATGGATCATATTGGGCAATACGACCCATATTAATACATCAGTATGCCTCATATAGGTCTATATGAGGCATATTAGTCCTCATATCACTTCTTCTCAGCCTAGTATCAAACCCAATACGTGGTGGCTTTGATATGCCTCATATTGACCAATACGAGGCAGATCAGGGTCTTTTTTTTATTTTCTTTATATATTTTTATTTTTATTGTTTTTAAATAACTAAAAATACTAAATTAACTTTAAAAAATCCAACAATTAACAAAAAATTAGTTATATTCTGTCAAATATTATTTAAAAAAAAATTCAACTTTTTGTTACCAACATTATTTTAAATAGTGTAAAAAAAATTTTCAACTAGTATTGGCCAATACGTGGCATATCAAGTCTAGTATTGGTACCAATACTTGGCTTGAAAACTGATATGGTGGCTTTGATATGCCTCATATTGACTAATACGAGGCATATCAGGGCCTTTTTTTTATTTTTTTTATTTTCATTTTTATTGTTGCAACGGTCCGGGTCGTTACCCGGGCCCGACCAGGTCGAAACGGTCCGGGTCGCTACCGGGCCCGGCTAGTTCGAAACGGTCCGGGTCACGTCGAAACGGTCTGGGTCGTTACCGGGCCTGGTCGGGTCGAAACGGTCCTGGTCGCTACCGGGCCCGGCCGGGTCGAAACGGTCCTGGTCGCTACCGGGCCTGGTCGGGTCGAAACGGTCCTGGTCGTTTCCAGGCCCGGCCGGGTCGAAACGGTCCGGGTCGCTACGGGACGGGTTAGGTCGAAAAGGTCCGGGTCGCTACGGGGCGGGTCATGTCGAAACAGTTATGGTCGCTACCCGGCCCGGCTGGGTCGTAACAGTCCGGGTTGTTATCCAGCCTGATAGGGTCGAACCGGTCCGGTTCAAAATGAAATATTTCAGATCCCTTATAATTTTATTTTTAAGTTTATTTTTGTTTTTTTTTTAATTTTTTAATTTTTATTTACTTTTTAATTTTTTATTGTTATTTTAATTTTTTTTAAAATTTTAATCAATTTTAATGTGAACCTATCCTAATTCAAACCATCCATGCCCAAACAAAAGAAATAATTTTTATAAAATAATACTGGTAACAAAAAGTTGTAATTTTATTAAAATAATATTGGAATGAATATAACTAACTTTTTGTTAATTTTTGAATTTTTTTAAAGTTAATTTAGTATTTTTAGTTATTTAAAACAATAAAAATAAAAATACAAAATGATAATAAAAAGACCCTAATATACCTCATATTGACCAATATGAGACATATTGGCACGAAGTTTTAGGTCTGAGATTCCCTTGAAGTTTGTGTGCAGCTTTTTGACCTAAATATGCCTCGTATAGAGCTATACGAGGCATACCTAGGGTGTCCAAATAGATTTGGGGTGTCCAAATAGTATCACCCTATAATTATTGTCCGAAACAGCGTTGAACAAGACATCCCTCCTCCTATTTGATAAACAGCCCACCCGTATTTTCTCTCTCTTTATTGCACACAAATTTTGCATATGAACGGTAACAAAGACTCCGTTGACCACCGTCTGACCACCGGCAATATGACGTCATCTCCGGTGCATTCGCTCTTCAGTCCTTCACCTTTCCTTGTTTCATCTAATGAAAACTCTGTTTTTCAATCTCCAAGTAATCTCTCTCTCTCTCTCTCTTAAATAACACGTTTTTAACAGTTTTCTCTCTTTACATGTACCTAATAGTGTTTGTTTATTTTACTCAGCCACTGAAAATGAAGATTTGGAGAGGAAGCGTAAGGTAACGAAGACTCAAGGAAGAAATACCAGCAATTTCGCCTACCGAGTTCGAGATCACGGTAGGGGTGTGTGTGTGTGTGTTTTTAAATAACATATCGATTGATGTGTTGGTGGCTGTTGCTGTCTTGGTTTGTTTTGGTGATATTAATAAAAATCGTGTTTTTGTTGGCTGTTAAAAGAAAAAAATATCGATTTGAGGCAGCTTCATAAACGGTTTTTGAGATATAACCGTTTATATTGGGCAGTAGAAACATGTTTTTGAGATGATAAGTCTTGAGATGATAACCGTTTATTTTTATTAGTTCTTGAATATCTAATATCCATTAAATTGACATTTAGGGTTAGTTTCTCACTCACAGATTGATTGGAGGCTTATTTGAGCATCAAAAACACGTTTTGAAAAAGAAAACACAAACTGTTAGCTAATTTTTATGAAATTGCTGCTCAAATTGACATTTATTAGGTTTAGTTTCTCAATCACAAATCGATTTTAGGCTTGTTTGAGCATCCGAAACGTGTTTTGAGATGATAACTGCAAATTTGTAGCTATTTCATGAATTTGCTGGTCAAATTCACATTAAGGCTAGTTTGATGTTCGGATGTGTTAAGTGTAATATTGTTAATTTGCAGTGAAGATGGGGCCGAAATTATCAGAAACATTGAAGGGGAAGCTGAGATTGGGGGCGAAAATCATACAAAAAGGAGGGAGGGAGAACATATTCAAGGAGGTGTTTGGGGAGAATGATGGAGAGAAATTATTAAAAGCTTCACAATGTTATTTATCAACAAGTGCGGGTCCAATCGCAGGGCTATTGTTCATCTCCACTCAGAAGCTTGCTTTCTGCAGCGAAAGATCGATCAAATTGCGTTCAGCAAACGGTGATCTGTTTCGAAACCCTTACAAGGTAATTTATTTATTTATTTATTTTAGGTTGTTTATATTATTTTTTGCAAGTTAGAATCTAATAAATTCAAATCATGATTTGTTTGCCAATAATAATCGATGCACACAATCTAACAATAAAACTTCGGACTTTAACTTTCATTGTTTGAGTCAATCTCACTCTGGCATAATCTTCATAGTTTTAACAGTTGATTTATACTCGATTTCACACACATAGATCATTATGAGTAAAATGGCGAAGGCGAAACTTACCCTCCTTGTGACTTTTGAGCGAAATCGATTGAAAATTGAGTGTAACTTTATGATGATTGTGTCAAGCTGTTAGTGTATCCGATGAATTGACTTGAAGTTTTGTGACATATAAACTTCTTTCGCGTATCATGTGCCATTAAATTTCTTTTAAGGAGAAGTTATGCTAACTCGATTGTTGAAGTCGCATGATTTTATAGAAAATTTAATTTGAAATGATACTAGTTTTTTTAATAAACTCCTAAAACTGATATATATGTGACTAAGTGTTTGGGATTGATTTTTCAAAACAGCTTCTGCGTTTTGGAAAAGTAGTGGTGGAGCTGCTTTTAGATTCTTGCCTTTTGGTAGCCTAAAAATTCATTTCAAAACTCAACCCCAAACACTAAAATTTGATTATTTGCGTTTTCAAAACGCAATAATCTAAAAATCCATTTTAAAACACAACCCCAAACACCCTCTAAGTGATTTTCTCTTAGTCTTGTTTGCCTCTAAGCTTCTAAGTGTAATTTTTTGCAAAGAAAATGGTTGTTGATAAGTGGTGAAATTAGTATCGGTGTCATGTGAAATTAGTACTTTTTTATACAGCATTATGTGGTACTCGTTAATCATTTGATGTGTTATATACATATATGGCACTCAAGCGGTGCTAATTTTCAAAGGAATTAAGAAGAGTGACATAATTAAAAAATTGTGGATATGCTATGATTGATAGTGTAATTTACTTGTGTTGTTTGTAGGTATTGATGAGATAATTAAGTGACTTAGTACTGGTTTTTATTCGCATGTCAAACTAATTTTTATCCCTTTATGTGACATATGACCTTCCATCGCGTATCATGTGGCATTAAGTGTATTAAATGAAAGTTGTGTCAGCACTAGAGCATAAATTTTGTACGCTAGTTGAAGTCACATGGCTTTTATTGCAAAATTTGATATAAAATGAGTACAATTTTTAATGAACATATAAAAATTATCATATTTTAAGTTTCTCTAACTATTATTTGCACCTAAGGTTCAAAGTGTAGTTTTGTGAAGAAAATAATTCTTAGTAAGTGGTGAATCTGGTATTGGCATCCGTGTCATGTGAAACCACTTGTTTTCTATGTGTTATACTGTACTTGTTAATCATTTTATACGTTATGTACATATCTTACACTCGAGTAATTGATTGATTAACATTTAATTAGAAAGTGACACTAAAATACACCATGATGCAATAAAGCAAACAATAGCATACCACCCCCACTATACAATCAATCAAGCCCCTATAGTCACTAAATCGAAATTGCACAATTGTTCCCATGTTAAAGCTAGAACCTTTGATCTATGTCACATCCATGGACACCCTAGGTCCCTAGCATCTTTTTCTACCCAATAGTTTTGGTCACTTTTGCCTGCGTTGATATAAATACTGTTGACAGTATAATTTACTTGTGTTATTGTTTGTAGGTATTGATCCCAGCGAACAAGATCAAAGAAAGTAATGAGAGGGAGAATGTGGAAAACCCAACACAAAAATACATCCAAATAGTTACCGATGATGACTTTGAATTTTGGTTTATGGGTTTTGTAAGATACGAGAAAGCATTTCAAAATCTTAGGAAGGTTGTTTCAAAATAGCCAAACTTTTATGATCATAGTTTGTATGGTTTCGTTTCTTTTGTACAAATTTTATGTACTAATCTATTGTTTTATTTTGTAAACAAATTAGATTAAAAGAAAAAAAAAGATTAATGTTTTGGTTGTTTTTGAAGGGTTAATCTATTAATCTATTAATTAATATATATAAAAGAAAATGTATATGCTGACGTGGCGTTCAATGGAGGCCTCAACCTCCCCTTGAAAGTGCCACGTGGCATCATATGATAAAAGAGTTTATTTTTTTTTTTATTTTTTCGTTTATATCCCTAAATAAACAACTGTGGGATTCAAAACAACAAAACCCTAAATCTCATTCTTATCGTCGCTTCATCAAATCGTCCCTTCACCTTCTTCGTCATCACCAAACGAGAATAATCCTACGAAAAGGCTTCCCCCTCTCATCATCGACAGCTACAATCCCATTCCACTTCGACGTGCACCGGAAACCACCACAAATCTTCACCAGCGGTTTGTTATTTCGGTATCTGAACTTAGCGACGGTGTGTTTTTACTTAATTGCATTATTATATCGATCGTAGTTTCGTAATCTTACTGTTTGATTGCAGTTGAAAGGTGAAGATACCATGTGAGAAGCCAACGAAGACGAAGTTTCAATCCTATATTAGGTAATGAGGAAGTGGTATTAATAAGGGAGGTCAGCAAAGAAAACAACGACTCCTTGTACGGCAATTGCCGAAATACAAACTTCGACGACCAATAAGAAAAAAAGGCAATTTGGTTTTTATTTGTTTGAATCGACTTCAAGACAACTTAATATTGGTTTCATAAGGTTTATACTATGTTTTTTTTTTAACTCTTTTTATTATTATTATTATTATTATTATTATTATTATTATTATTTTATTCATCGATTATTATTATTCATTGATGATTAGAGGAATTTGCCTTCTTATTATTTGTTAATCGTCCATCACAAGATAATAATCTCCATTTTTTTTTCTATTTTTTATTTGATCTTTATCGCCAGCAGTTATAATCTCATAAGTATTAATTTGGTTAAAATGTTTATTTTTATTCTTTATCCGAGCTTAATTCATTATCCTCATTATATTATATAACAGTGTAGATCTGTTATTCTGTTTAGTATGTTTATTTATTTTGTTTGTTTATTTATAAGTCAGGATTGTTAAAAGCTACAGATTTAAGTTATGGATGCTTTTATTGATCAAGATTCTTTTGATATTGAATAATAATTTGAGTAAATGATTAAGAATTGGTTTTTATTGGAGGTAATTAAGAGTAATTCGTCTTTCGGTTAAATACTCAGTGATGATTTGAATCAGTTTAGGCTTTCTGTCGAGTATAAGTGATGCAGGTAGACAATTGGATATAAAAGTTATGATTGTTGTTATTAGGAGGCATGTTGATTTTCAGGAAACTAAGAGTAATTTGTCTTTCGATAAGATCTTTAATTGATGATCGGAGGCTTTGTGTCAAGTATAAGTGTTGTACATAGACAGTTGGATTTGGATCATGATTGTTGCTGTTAGGCGGCATGTTGATTTCGTGGAAAATAAGATATTCGTCTTTGATTAAGTATTCATCGATGATTAGAGTCCGTCTCTCGGGTATTTGTGCCGTAAGTAAATAATTGGATTTGATTCATGATTGTTGTTGCTAGGAGGCATGTTATTTTCGAGGAAATTAAGAGTAATTCGTTTTTTGTTTATTTACTCATCGATGATTCGAGATTGTCCGTATCCGTGTTGTAAGTAGACAATTGGATTTGAGTCATGATCTTTGATTCTAGGAGGCGTGTTGATTTTGAAGAAAGTAAGATTAAATCGCCTTTTTAGGAGGCGTGAAAGATGGATGAATCTTTTGAACTGTTTCGAGAGCTAGAAGATTGAAAATAGGAGTTCTTTCCTCTGTGGCATGTTATTGTTTTGACAATATAAATAGCTTTGTTATTTTTTTTACTTATCAGCCAAAAGTATTAACACTGCTTGAATGTGTATATGTTGATAAAAGTGTTTACTACTATGGTGCTTTTCATGACCTCAAACAGTAGGGTGTGTACATTGGAAATTGAAAATTGAAATTGGGCAACTATGATTGCAGCTCATTTGCTATTTTTTACACATATGAAGTTATTTGCTGAATGCGTTACCGATGTAGTTGCTTTTGTGAGAGGACATGATTTGTTCCATTTGCTGCCTGATGCTTTTAAAGGTATTAAGCTTGGGTTAAAAAAGCGTGAGGCGCTCCGAGGCGTTTTGGTTCCAAAATACGAAGCGCGGGACTTAAAGCGCGAGGCGAGAGCTTCACGTATAGTATTAAAAAATTATAAAAAAATATTTATGTATGTCAATATGACATTTTCTACATGTTAATAAATCATAAGCACAAAAATATGATTATAAAACACCCTTGAACACTTAAAAAGCATATTCAAAACATAAAGACGACGAGGCACTACTGTAGCGGGCCAAATAAAGCAGTTTAAAAGGGTTTTGGGGCCTGAGGAGCTACTGTAGCGCGCGCCTCAAGCGCTTGAGGCAGCGCTTCATGTTGTCCAGCTCTTTTTGGTAAAAAAAAAAAGCGTTTTCCTAAACGCCTCGCGCCTCAAACGCTTAAAGCGCGCGCTTTTTTAAACCAATGTATTAAGCAGATTGGTGTTATTGGATGGGCTTCTCAGGTTTGTAGTTTCATTGCTTTGCTTATTTTTAATAATAAGTTTTATTATTATTATTATTATTATTATTATTATTATTATTATTATATTATATTATATTATATTATATTATATTATATTATATTATATTATGGGAAAATGTAGTTATTAAGTTTCATTATATGGGATTAATTTTCTAGGGTCCTGCTCAAGCTCAGAATCTTAGGAATTCCAAAGTCTGATATTGTAGTGAAGGTAGATTTAAAAAGGCTGTTTTTGGTATTTTTTTTAATGTATGTTAGTGGTGGTTGTGGATTGTAAATGTTGATTGTTTTTTTGTGTTAGGTTTTATGAAATAGATCGGTTTACGAAAGGGTTCGAGTTTGTTTAATGAGGCTTGGGCTGCTGGCTTCTCGGATATTTATGAGACTATCTCTCGCACTGATTTGGTTCTGCTTTTGATTTCTGATTCCGCTCAGGTTAGTTGGTCCGGACGGTTTTGATCGTTGTATGGTTTATAAATATACATTTGTTTACTTTTAACATGTAGTAGAATTAACCGTAATGCCCTTTTGTGTTGCAGGCTGGTAACTATGAGAAAAACTTTTCACACATGAAGCCAAAAAGCATACTTGGACTTTCACACGGGTTCCTTCTTGGTCATCTGCAATTGGTTGGGCTTGATTTCCCCAAGAACATTAGTGTGGTTGCTGTGTGTCCCAAAGGAATGGGTCCGTCTGTCAGGAGACTGTATGTACAAGGCAAAGAGATTAACGGAGCCGGAATCAATGCAAGTTTTGATGTCCACCAGGTTGGTTATCTTCTTTATGTCTTAAACATATTGTTATATACTTTTTTATATATCTAATGGTTAGTATGATATGCATGTGAGCAGGATGTTGATGGAAGAGCCACAGATGTTGCGCTTGAATGGTCAGTCGCTCTTGGTATGTTTTCTTCTTTTTATCATTTTTATTAATTCATATTAGATTTCATGTGAGTAAGTTATATTGTAGCTATACTATTTAATTTTTGATTTCATGTGAATTGATAAGCATTTGAATTTTATGTATCTGGATCGTGTTTTTATCGATCTACCATTCGAAAAGTAGCGAACCAAAACTTCATATATGAGTTTCTAATTTGTGGTTTCTGTTTTAGGAAATGGCAAAAAAATGGTTCGTTTTTAACACCAACCGTACATATCATGATTCTACATATCATGATTTGTGATTAAAAATTTATGCTTTTTATTTAATTTTCTTTCCCAGAGCAAAGAAAAAATGTACATTAGGCGGGACAAGATTTGAAGTATAGTAGGAAATATAATACGGAAAATACCACAAAATAGTCATCAGGTTTCTCATCCTAAGCTTCATTGTTTTGTTTTAATACTGTGATATTATTTATTTGTAAAAAGATACTGTGATATTATTTATTATTGCAGAGATTTCCTATAAGCTTTGGTGAAAAGGCTGACTTTGTTGACGGGGCAGAATTACTTTTGCAATTTGAAGAGGGAAATATCTTGAAGGAAAAAATTCGTGCAGAAGTATCGGGAAATCAAGTGAGGTTTGCTGTTTGTAAATGGGCAACATGTATGGAAAAGCTTACGGAATGGGTGGAGATATCGTCTCAAATATTACAAAAATGAAGGTCTATTGGCTATTTATAATGCATAGAAGGTATTACATAATATTAGATGTTAAGTAACAAATGTTAGCTTTAAATGAATTAATGTTACTTTTCAAAACCTTATGATGTTAATAGTTGATTAGTGGCCTAATATTTTGTATCACATTTAGGCCTATTAATGTCTACAAAAAAAACATAACTTCTGAACATTATTAATGCTAACTACTTCTCATGGTTTTAGTTGTTGTCATATTATGTTTCTCATGTGTTACACTATAGAGTACAAATTGCATACATACTCGCATATTAAAAGATAATGTTCATAATATACATGGGATACCAGGGCATTAACTTCGTTCTAGGTTTCATAATCTGGATCAGTAGGATTGGATATTTGGACTGGATAGGAAACACAATAGGCTAGGTGTACGGTTTTTGTGCCAGGTTTGGTGTTTGAGGAGGAAGGTTCATCAGGTTTTCCAGACAAATTCGACAATTCTCTTCATGTTCTTTTTTTTTTTTTTTGAACGGCCAACGAAATTTACCAAGAACTCCCTTCGGAGTCCCTACTCAGTCAAATCAGGACCCCTTCCACCCGGCATAGCCAGACATGTAAGGGAGCTCCTGGTTTCACCAAGTCCACCAGTTCCGGGGAAAACCCGACTATCCACCCACCCAAAAGCACGACAATGGAATAATCGGTAAAACCCGGCGCTCTCAAGAATCGAACCCATGACCTTTCAGCCAAGGGTCTTCTATCATTGAGCCTCCATACCACTCCACCATAAGGTGGGTATTCTCTTCATGTTCTAATTCCTCTTCACGCAATTTGTTTACCTTGACTGCATCTTCTAAAGCCTTTGACCAGTCGTTATAAATAGAGTCACACCACAATATCAATCTTGCTATCCTCTTTGCTATTCGATCAGCTTCTTCAGAATTCGGCAATCCATTCAATTTAGCCTTAACTACTGAACCATTATTACCTGTGAATGTCATCCGAAAAAATTTATATTCATTGTTAAACAACACAATTTTAATCTGTTTATCGTAACCCCCCATAGTTGTGGTATCCATGTTTCTATATGTTGGGTCAGGCTCCAAGTCAATTAAGTACTCCATGTGATCATCAGCCATACTTGCGTCACAACGAAAATGTTACATTTTAAAACTTACCATGAAAACCATCTCACTGTACAGACACTTCAAGTTGTTATTGATCACTTGGATAGTAATTTGATGTTTTATCGGTTATATATATGTTGTTCTGCTACAAATAAATGACATTATTTGTGGTTAATGACTGGTCGTCTTTATGCATTGTTCACAGTTAGGTTTGTATCATGTAATATATTACTGATTCAAGTAAACTCGACTAATTCCATGGCATGTTGTATTCAAGATGTGCACACATAAAACTACCGTCAACCACTTTCTCATAATGCTCAACGACAAGCGGCATTAAATATTATTAAATTTCAACCCCGGGACGCTCCCGGGTAGTCAGCTAGTAACTTAATATTAACAATAAGTGACTCGAGATTTATTTTTTGAGGGGCGGTCAAGAAGTTTTTGAAGGGTTAATAACTTTCTCTTCTTAATTCCTTTGAAACATGGCAACATGGTTGAGGTGGGAGGGTTTAACACCATAGGTGGGTTTCTGCCCGGGTGAGGTTAAGGGTTCGACTCCTACTGAAGCAGGCCCGGTTAAGACAGTGCATGATGTGGGAAGTCACGGGTGAAACTACTTAGCCGTCCAAAAAAAAATTCCTTTGAAACCGGTACTTTAAGAGTGGCACCCTATAAACACAGTAGGTCCATCCCTATTTAATTACGTCATGCATGTTTTATGTTTATTTCAAGATCAAATATTAAAAAATGCCTAATTATTTAGTGATAATGATTTAACTCATTAAAGATGTGTAACATGGTTTAGTAGTCATAAAAAATTATTTGGTATAGAATAATAATCAAAGTATTTTTTTTTTAATTAATTTAAGAGTTAATAGCCAAAATAATCCCTGAGGTTTCGTCACTTTTGTCACTTCAGTTCAAAACCCAAACCTTTTACATCTGGGTCTTTCTAACTTTTTTTATTTTTTTTCGTCCCTGAAAAGGTTTGGGTTTTGCTAAATTCGTCCCTGAGGTTTGGTCACTTTTGCCACTTCAGTCTAAAACCCAAACCTTGTCAGGGACGAATTTAGCAAGAAAAATAAAACTGAAGTACCCAGATGTAAAAGATTTAGGTTTTAGACTGAAGTGACAAAAGTAACCAAACCTTAAAGACAATTTTAGCTATTAACTCGTTAATTTAACGTGTAGACATACTTTAATATGACGCTAATAGCAATTAATTTGTGAACAAGAATATTTGAATAAATTTTAAGGTTCAATCTATAAGAAAAAGAAAGTTGAAAAGTAACCAATGGGCGAGATAGTCTAGTAAACCAACGAAATTTCTAGCCAAGTGGGAGCGACCAGATGGTCAAGCTGGCAGATGAATTGGCCACCTGTCACGTAGCAGGATGAAGAAGACCGTGTTGGCGGCATTTAAACACAGCAAATTTAGTCAAAGTCCAAATTAATAAAAGGGAAATCACCCGAATCGCCTTTGACTTGGTCAATTTACTAAAATAGCCACCCCAACTGTTTTGGGAGAGACGGCTCACAAGTCCCGATGCATCTGAGCTGACTCCGAAGACGGATGAGATGGTGACCAATCAAAACAAGCCATGTGTCTCAAGTCTCTCTCTCTCCTCACTTTCTCTCTCCTCTCTCTCTCTCTCTCTCTCTCCTCTAATACAAAAATCTGCAAGCGACTCTGTGACGTCTCCCGACGCCTAAAACGTCTCTGTGACGTCTGACTGTGCCGGGCAGCGTCTCTATGACATCTCCTAACTCCAAAAACGTCTTTCGCAACCGTGTCGGAAGCGTCTCTGTGACGTCTCCCAACGCCTAAAGCCTCATGAAGACGTCTCAGGACCTGTGAAGATTTTTTATTATATTTTTGACACGTGGCAATCGTCTATTGGTTCACCACTAAAGCCTCATGGAGACGTCTCGGGACCTGTGAGCCGTCTCTCCCGAGACGGTTGGGGTGGCTATTTTGGTAAATTGACCAAGTCAATGGCCAATTTGGTGATTTTCCCGGCATTTAAACACAGCAAATTTAGTCAAAGTCCAAATTAATAAAATTATACACGTCTCTCTCCGAAGTCTTTTTTTTAAACGACCAACAAATCAAACTCGAGCATTCTTGATGTATCCTATCGACAAATTCAAATACTCCGAGAGTACCTGAGTTGTCAAACACCAATTTCTGGGAAAACCCTGTAACCTACGATGAAATTGTCGGTAAAACCCGTCTGGCTCAAGAATCGAACCCAGGATCCCTAGGTCTTCTATCATTGCTCATCAATGTCTCTACTTCTAGACTGCAGTGGTATTGACTCTCGTTAATGTCTTAAGGGAGCTCGGATACACCTTTTCACAAGGTACGTGGGAGCGAGTATAGACAATGGGTGGTAGTAGCCGGGAGTTGAAGGCTTGTAACGGTCGATATAATTGACCGCTAGAAAAAAAAATTATTTTTAATTTTAATATCATCTATTTCTACATACACCATTCTAAACATTCTTTTAAACCAAAAATCATTCTCCTTTATCTTTTTAATATAGTCCTCATTTCTAAAAAAACAATGGATGACAGTCTTGACACTCTTGTAGTCACCATTTGAACCCGGTATATATAATGCTTGTTGAGAATTCGTCTTAGGATCGTAATCACGAATCGTGATCTCACGAACACCAACCGTAGGGTGCGAAATCCCCTTCGATCGTGCAAAATGATTCAGAAATAAACGTAAACGATCGTGATGAAAACAGATAACGAATCACCGAGCAATTTCCATAACTTTACTCGTGTATTAGATCAAAATATCAACAATTACAATTCAAAGCTAGACCTAATACAGAGAATATCACACACACACACAAACTAGGGAAAAGCTCCAAATGATAACTCTCTCTAAAAAATAACTAACTTTTTCCCTATTTATAGACTCTCACCTTCGCCCCCTTTCATAAGGTCGAAGGTGTTCATTCGACCCTTTAAGGGTTCGAATGAAACCATCTCTAACATTCAATCTACATTCGACCATCCGACAGGTCGAATGTATACATAAGCTAAATTCTTGGTCGTTTTCTGATTATCTGAACCTTCGGCATTCAGTACTGGATCACTAGCTGGGGACATACATGAATAATGCACTTACAATCTCCCCCTTGGACCTAGCTAGTGATGTACCAAATCAGAAAGTTATCAATTCTTCAAGTCTTGATCTCATCGTCTTGAATGACTTGAAAACTTTTCATCTTCATGCACGTTTGTGTCGAAGTTCTTGCCTATCTCTGCAGTAAGCTTTGAAATCTCAGACAGACTCAAGAAATCTTGGCTTTGTCTTTTGTTGGTCCAGAGATAAAGACAGACAACAATTCTTGAAATTCTTCGATCTTCAGTCATTTCTTTTTCAACCTCTGACTAAATTCTGTTGTTCTGGTGATCTTGTTGTTCAGGTGTGGGTCTTGTTCAGTTTCACGCTTTGTCGATGAGTCTTGAGAAGTGCACCTGTTGTGTTTGATTCTGCAGAAAAATTTACTAAAAACTGCACAAACTACAACCAACGTTACACACGACAAAAATCTTGGAAATACTCTTCACATTCCTTTTGACCCTCAATAGTTCTCCCTCTGAACTATTAAACATTTTTCATTTGCACCAAAAACTTGAAAATCTGTAGTGTAAACTCACGAATTTTCCCATTTATTTTGCATTAAAGTATTTCCCGATCCATGATATAAAGTCTAATTTATTTCTAAGTATTCTTATCTTTATCCGTGCACTCTATTTTTCTAAGTTCCTTTTATCATTGTGCTAAAAAAAAAATCTTCAATCATGACATATGTCCTATCCTAATTCTATTTATAAAATCGTCATTTTATAAGACGGTGTTTCTTTATTTTCTAATTCAAACTAATGATTTTTTTTATTTCTTAAATAAAGCGTTAAGTCATAGTCAAAGTCCTAGTCAAAGTCTTAGTCAAACAGTCAAAGTCTTAGTCAAATAGTCAATTCATCATAAAACCTTACTTTATGGTGTTGACCAATTTTAATGGCTAATTGAATCCAAAACTAGTATAAAAACCAACCTGCTCAACGACTGGTAGAGGCTATCGTACCTGCTCAATAATCGGTAGAGGTTCTTACTCACTGACTGGTAGAAGTCTTTTTCCTGCTCAACAGTTGGACTTATTTTTGGATACATTGTATACAATTCAATCACAAGGTTATTTTGCATTACTTACATGTGTGTTTAGAGTCATAGAAGGACATAAAACCCTAATGTAAGGTAAATTGGTGATTGCGGTCCGGAACGTAATCATGAATTTACAGGTACGTTAAGGTGGTGTGAAATTCTATCAAGGTTTTCGGTAGAAAAACTAATTATAAACTCTAGTTACCTGGTAGTCCATTTAGCCTTTCTATAGTCCATCAACTCATGCATTTCTTTTAGGATTTCTAAAACTTAAGATTCTTATTCGTCTTGCGATTCCAAGTCACACCTAATCCTACCCTCAAAACTCACAGATAACAAACCTCTTATCCAAATTATTCGAAAGCAGATTATTCTATAAATTCATGTCGTGCCTTAACCCAAAATTTTCAAAACCACGGCTGCCTTAATTTCTACCCAACCATCCTCAAACCTGTGTTTTTAAATAACTTCGGGACGAAGTTTCCAAAAGTAGGGGAGACTGTAAACTCACGAATTTTCCCATTTATTTTGCATTAAAGTATTTCCCGATCCATGATATAAAGTCTAATTTATTTCTAAGTATTCTTATCTTTATCCGTGTACTCTATTTTTCTAAGTTCCTTTTATCATTGTGCTAAAAAAAAAAAATCTTCAATCATGACATATGTCCTATCCTAATTCTATTTATAAAATCGCCATTTTATAAGACGGTGTTTTTTTTATTTTCTAATTCAAACTAATGATTTTTTTTATTTCTTAAATAAAGCCTTAAGTCATAGTCAAAGTCCTAGTCAAAGTCTTAGTCAAACAGTCAAAGTCTTAGTCAAATAGTCAATTCATCATAAAACCTTACTTTATGGTGTTGACCAATTTTAATGGCTAATTGAATCCAAAACTAGTATAAAAACCCACCTATGACCCATTATACTTTGCACCTCTAAATCAATTGTTTCAATCCGATTAAACTTTCCCTCATACCTTTCTTCTATAGTCTATTACTTCTACAATTGAAGCTTTGATTATAAGCTTTTGTAATTGGCAACTTTGGGGCTACACATATTCTATTTCTCGAGACTTAATACTTTGCTAAGGTGAGTTTACGTAACCATGTTTATGCAATTCTTCATACTTGCAACATTATACTTAAGCAATTCTACATGCATGTCTAGTTGTAAACTTTAATGCCTCATGAATTAGACAACAACAACAGTTTCAACGAGTTTCAACGAGTTTCAACATTACATAATCATTAGCTATGGCCAAGCCGGCGATACTCAATAATAGATCTATTGGATTGACAATCCCACCCGGATACGTGTACCTCCTACATAGGTAGCGTGGGTGATTGTTATCGTTCCAACATATTATTAAGGTGAACCGTGGATGACGGGATGGACCTAAACTAGTCGGAGGTTTGATTATGTCGATTCAACATATCATGTTTATTCATGTAGACTTAAACTTACGATAGACATATGAATTGCTAAACTTTTATACTTAAACTATTTGCTTGACATGGCTTATGTATTCTCACCAACTTCTAGTTGACCCCCCCATTTTTACAACTCAACAGGAAATAATGATGCATGAAGACTAGAGTATTTACATGAGAAGGCAAACTGAAGTCTATGCTTGTTTGGTTTTTGTGATGTATTAGATTCCCACTTAAAACTCATTATGTATTTTCATTTTTGGATATTTGCACTTTAAATTAATTTCAATTAAAATTTGATTACCATGTGCTACTGTATACTCATTCTTACGTGACACCTCGATGTTTCCGCCATCGGTTGGGGTGTTACATGTAGTCTTTTTCAACTTTTAAGTATCTGAGCATTCACATTAAGTATCCCATCATCGTTTATCGAAAATAAAGTAAAAACAAAACATTTTGATTTTTCAAAATTTATGCTAAGACACACCAAAAATCTTTTTGAATTTTCAAATGGAATTGCATAAAAGTAAACTAAACATATTTTTGTGAATCTTCCGGTAAGAGGATCATATCAGTATTGAAACAGTCAGTCAAAACTCTTTTTGATCAATTTTCTGCTTTTTAACATTGAGCATCCTACAACCATTACCAGTATGGTTGTCCACTTAAACCTAAAATCATCATTCATTGTTTAGCACTTTAGATACATTATGGTAATATTAGATATGGAACAATCTATGGTCCCCGCACACGCGACACATTCCCGTATCAAGAATTGCACAAAGTTTCTTTGTAACGCATGATTATATTGTAGTTATCCGTAAGTTACAAGGTATGAGGCACAATGGTGACAGGTCAGCAAATTAATGCTTCAAAGCGACTTATGCACTCAACCAGGGTGAGGACTAATAATATCATACATGACTTTCATCATAGTATTGATACGATGCATTAGATAATCTTTGATTATCATCACACATGTTAAGTTCCTCATTCGGTAACTTAAGGATTTGCCATTAAAGATATTTTATTAAGATACCTGACTAATCTAGGTCCGTAAATCAATATGACAAAAGACCAGTTAGGCTATCCCCAGATAACTAACAATATAACGACCCGAAACCTTCGATTTTGGCAATCTATCAAATGAAATTTCAGTACTAAGACCATATGCCAACGAAACGTTGATCCACATGATTATCAGTTAATATTTTTAGGTTTATATCACCATGCTGAACTTTAACATTTGATTTCAAGCCTACCAATATATAATTGTAGTGGCTACTCAATGTTTATTCATTTTGTTTTCAGAGTAGTCTGACAGTCCACTGATGTACTATCATCTCCTCTTTTCTCCAGGAAAACTCATTTTGGATTTTCTAAATTTTTATTTATTTTTTTCTGAAATTTTCTCCCCCTAAAAATCTAAAAATAAGCATATTTTTAGATTTTTATACTTTTGAAGAAAAATAAAATAAAATGATATCCGATGTGGTTTACTCATTGAGTTTCAAAAACCATTTTCTCACTCAGATAACTTGATTCACTTTTATCTTTCAATTTGTAAACCATTGACAAAGATAAGAGAGTTTAGAATAAACCGTAATGTCGCATCTGTTGTAGAAATCCATCACCTGAGAGCAATTGCATGAGATTGCAACTTTTTCCGACTTCACATGTAGGAAATAGAAGACAAACACTCTCCTCTTTGTTTAAATCATGTTTTCCTTTTTCACTATCCCATTCTTTTGACCTTTACCTCTTCAATAAATAGCTTGTATACAGATTTTCCACTATCAACTATCAAAAGATAACTAATAGGTCTGTCTGGAACACCCTACACACTTGTTAAACAATTAGCATGAGAAAGGCACCCATCCCTTCACAATGATGGGTCGTCCAAGGTCATCAATCCTCGGAACATCAATCCATTCTCCTTTTGAAAAATCAATTGGTTTTTCAATGGATTGATTTGAAGTAGAAATTGCTATTGATTTAGAAAGTGATTTGGGTTTCCAAACACGTTCAGAGTTTATTTTATACTTTGTTGAAATCGTTTTGATTGTTGACTTTTCAGGTTTCATGTTTGACACCTGCTTCTGAATTTTGTTTGGAACCTTCTCAGACTTAACTGATAAAGATCCAGGCTTAGAGTTATTCTTAGGCTTAGCCTTAGAACTCCCGCTTACCTTAGCAACCCGTTCACTATCTACATTTTTGTTCAAGCCAATCTTGCTACGATTGTCATACACAACCTGTTTCCCCTTTTGTTTCTTGATTGATTTTGGGAATACAGACTTTTTAACATTGCTTGAATTTTTAGCAAATTTCACTTCGGTCTTTTTCTGTTTAACATACGGACAGGCAGCAACTAAATGCCCACACTCTCCGCAGTTATAACAAGACCTATATTCCACAAAATCACATGCATACCCTTCATCCCAATACCAGTAGGGACAATAAGCAGCAATATGACCAACTTCACCACATTCAAAACAGCTTCTCCATTCAACATAACCATGAAAATACTGTGGTGAGTTCTTTCTCCAATAACCATCAAATCGAGAGTGACTTTGAGAATCATAAAAGTCATGTGTTCTAGATGAAGAACTTTTTGAATTCTTATGATAAGAATTTTTCATCTGATCATTGCCTTTCGATTTGTTTGGTTTTGGTCCTTTTGCCCTAGGATTTTTCTTTTTGTTCCCAGGCTGGTCCTTTTTATTCTCATGTTGGTTAGGACTGAATTCAAAATGTAAATGATCAAATTGATTTCTAAATTGATTTATCAAATCATTATTATCGGCAAAGATACATTTTAGTAACGATTGTTCGATATTATCAATTGGAAAATCTTTATTGAAAATCAATTTGTCCTGTCCTACCAACATATAGGATCCTTCAATTCCTTTAGGAAACTTGAATATGGGTTTTTCTTCAGATTCAGTTTCTGAAGTGACAACCACATTTCATTTTTCACTTCAAGTTTTGATTTCACCTCAGAATTAGGATCAACAACACAAGGTGTTGTGATTTCCAACTCTGATGTGGAATTATTCTTTGAAATGGTGTTATGAAGTTCTGAAATCTCTTTCTTAAAAGATTCAATTTGATTCATAAAATTTCTTTCATTATTTGCCAAAATTTTATTTTCAATTTGAAATCTTTCAAGTTTATTTGTTAAGTTTTGTTTGTCCTCAAGAAGTTTCAGCACTTCATTTTTCAATTTGACACAATCAGAACAATTAGCACATTCAGCATTAAATTTTACCTCAGCGTCTGAATTATTACCATTCTCAGAACCATTCTCAGAATTTACATCAACATTTGATGTATCACTTCCTCTTGATTCACTCTGTTCTGAACTCGTATCAGAATTCAAATCACTTTTTGACAAATCACTTGAATCATCATTCCCCACTTGTTTGACAAGACACACAACATTATTTTTAACACTTTCTATGTTAACACACTCATTCACATTAACCATTTTATCAGTTGGTTGCATAGCTGGTCGTGTAACAGATTGTTGAATCATAGATGCAACAACTTGTTCCCATGTTAGCTTTTGTTGCATTGCAGCTTTTATCTGATCATCAGTTCTTGACATAGCCAAGTAATTTATCATTTTTCAACAAAAATTATTTCAAAAATTTTCTAAAAACAGGCTTATTTTCGAATTTTTTTAGACCTTAAAATTTGAAAAATATTATCCAAATATTCGTGGGTTCGAACCTGAAAAATATAGTCTTATTCGACCTTTTACAAGGGTCGAATGTACCTCTGTCTTGATTCGACCTCAAGAATGAAAATCTTTGAAAATCAGATTCTACGTTCGACCTTTTCCAAAAGATCGTGTGGGCGAATGTGGAATTTAGTCCAGATTCGACCGTTTCTAAAGACTCGAATGTAGAAAGTAACAAACTCGTTTCACTTTCGACCAAATCAATCCACTTTCGACCTCCCGATTGGTCGAATGTAACACAGATGGTCGAATAAACAACACACAAAAAATTTCTAGGTTCGACCAAAATACACTCCACGTTCGACCAGAAAAGGCTAGGTTCGAACCTCAAATCTCACATTCGACCGTTTCAGGTCTGTTCATCATCTTCAACCTCAAGAACACGAATTTGATCGGTTTTTGACAAAATTTTCACCAAATGTAATGAAATTTGATAGGTTTTGTGCGGATTTGAATTTAGACAAACATTTGTGAAAGGATTTTTGAAAACAACATCAAATTCAACTCCAATTTAATCAAAAACCATGTTTTTATGAAAAGCTTCAACATTTCTTGGGTTTTGATCTTTAAACCAGAATTCTAATCTGTTTTCATCAATTTAGATCAATTTGCAATCGTGAAATCGAGCCTATGCTCTGATACCAATTGAGAATTCGTTTTAGGATCGTAATCACGAACTGTGATCTCACGAATACCAACCGTAGGGTGCGGAATCCCCTCCGATCGTGCAAAATGATTCAGAAATAAACGTAAAAGATCGTGATGAAAACAGATAACGAATCGCCTAGCAATTTCCATAACTTTACTCGTGTATTAGATCAAAATATCAACAATTATAATTCAAACCTAGACCTAATACAGAGAATATCACACACACACAAAAACTAGGGAAAAGCTCCAAATGATAACTCTCTCTAAAAATAACTAACTTTTTCCCTATTTATAGACTCCCACCTTCGCCCCTTTTATAAGGTCGAAGGTGTTCATTCGACCCTTTAAGGGTTCGAATGAAACCATCTCTAACATTCAATCTACATTCGACCAGTAATAAACTACATTCGACCATCCGACAGGTCGAATGTATACTTAAGCTAAATTCTTGGTCGTTTTCTGATTATCTGAACCTTCGACATTCAGTACTGGATCACTAGCCGGGACATACATGAATAATGCACTTACACTTGTATAATAAGCATTATGATTAAAAAGGTTAAACGGGTCAATTGGGATGTAGTCATTATTCGAACTTGACACTTAATGCTTGTATATGAAGCATTAAGATTCAAGAAGTAAAACAGGTCTAGCGTTGATATGTGGCCATTTTAACCCGAAAATTGAATGCTCATTTGGTTAAATTTTACCTACAGGTAAGAATATTGGGAAGGCCATGTATTACCATGAAACAATTGAATAGAATTGCTGTAACACCCCGACCGATGGCGGAATTATCGGGGTGTACGATATTAACGATTGTTCAAAATCTCATGGTACTAAAATGTACATATTTGGTTATTGAATATTGTTTTTCAAGATGTGAAAATAAATACACCACAACAAAAAAATAAAAATAGTTGATTGAGTTAATCTAAGTCCAATGTCCTATGTGAAGCGTCAAGCAAGCTTTTCTTGAAACATGCACGAAAATAAATTTTGTCAATACATAATGTTGGTGAACATTACCTAGCTTTGTACATATAGTATAAGTTTGAAAAGAGGTACAATCCATGTGTCGAGTAGATCAAAGTGTTATGAAGACATGTAAGTAACAAACAAATAAAATTCAAGTATATAATTCACAAATATAATATTGAGCATACTAAAACGTGTAAAGTCTAATAGAGTACCACAACCGAAGTTATGTCTGGTTGAGTGCCATAACCGAAGTTATGTCCGGTTGAGCGCCATAACCGAAGTTATGTATTTTTTTTATAATAAGCATGTAAGTTACATTCACGTTTAAATACAAACATAATGATAAACAAGACAAGTATATGAATTGCAATTGATCAAAAGTATGTGTATCTGAATATGCAAGTTTAAATAAGTGTTCATGAATCACCTCAAATGTGTAAAAACTAAAAAAAATGGGATAAGTAATACTCACATTTTATGGAGAAGTTTAATTCTACTGAATGGTGAGAAGTAATGAAACTGATCTCAAAGGATTAACCTAATAAAGAATAAATATATGTAAGATAAGTGAGCTCAAAGTCTATGGTATCTAGGATTACGCACATAGAGTTTTATATATTAAATTTAAGGATTCTAGGGTTTTTGGATTAAACCCTAATTGGTTTTATATATTTTTAACATTAAAATAAAATTTTATAACTCGATTATATTTTAGCAGCTTTTTCAAATTATGAAGACGTGAAATAATTAAATGTGTAAATAATAAATCGACTAGAATTCCAAATAATAGATTTTATATGAATTAAAATTAGAAATAAATAATAAATCAATTATATATATAAAAATTACAACTAAACGTTATTCTGAGTTTAAAAAAATATTTTTGAATTTTTTTGATAATAAAACTTCGTGAGACGGCACTCTCGGGCCTAAAGGTGGTCGTCCGGTGACACGGATTAATTTCTTTTGGAGCAAACGCGTTGACCGGGCCACGGAGCGTCCAGGTGACCGTGGTCGACGCAGCGGGCCTACGGTGCGCCCGGGAGCGGGAACGGGTGGAGCACGGGCGACGGTATATGTCGAGGCATGCTAACGGCGTGCCCGGTAGCGTGAAAGGTGGACACGTGGAGCGTCCGGGGCGATCGTATGCGTCGAAATTGGCCTACGGATGATGGTTAGTGACCAAGTATCCAAGGTGAGGAAAGGGATAAAAGAATAAAGCGGTGGCATTATTTCGGTTGCGATTATACCAGCACAAATGCACCGGATCCCATCAGAACTCCGCAGTTAAGCGTGCTTTGGCGAGAATAGTACTAGGATGGGTGACCCCCTGGGAAGTCCTCGTGTTGCAACCCCTTTTTATATTTTTTATTTTTTAATTTTTTTGATAATAAAACTTCGTGAGACGGCACTCTCGGGCCTAAAGGTGGTCGTCCGGTGACACGGATTAATTTCTTTTGGAGCAAACGCGTTGACCGGGCCACGGAGTGTCCGGGTGACCGTGGTCGACGCAGCGGGCCTACGGTGCGCCCGGGAGCGGGAACGGGTGGAGCACAGGCGACGGTATATGTCGAGGCATGCTAACGGCGTGCCCGGTAGCGTGAGAGGTCGACACGTGGAGCGTCCGGGCGATCGTATGCGTCGAAACGGGCCTACGGGTGATGGTTAGTGACCAAGTATCCAAGGTGAGGATAGGGATAAAAGAATAAAGCGGTGGCATTATTTCGGTTGCGAACATACCAGCACAAATGCACCGGATCCCATCAGAACTCCGCAGTTAAGCGTGCCTTGGCGAGAGTAGTACTAGGATGGGTGACCCCTTGGGAAGTCCTCGTGTTGCAACCCCTTTTTATATTTTTTATTTTTTAATTTTTTTGATAATAAAACTTCGTGAGACGACACTCTCGGGCCTAAAGGTGGTCGTCCGGTGACACGGATTAATTTCTTTTGGAGCAAACGCGTTGACCGGGCCACGGAGCGTCCGGGTGACCGTGGTCGACGCAGCGGGCCTACGGTGCGCCCGGGAGCGGGAACAGGGGGAGCACGGGCGACGGTATATGTCGAGGCATGCAAACGGTGTGCCCGGGTAGCGTGAAAGGTGGACACGTGGAGTGTCCGGGCGATCGTATGCGTCGAAAGTGCCTACGGGTGATGGTTAGTGACCAAGTAGCCAAGGTGAGAAAAGGGATAAAAGAATAAAGTGGTGGTATTATTTCGGTTGCGATAATACCAGCACTAACGCACCGGATCCCATCAGAAATCCGCAGTTAAGCGTGCTTTGGCAAGAGTAGTACTAGGATGGGTGACCCCCTGGGAAGTCCTCGTGTTGCAACCCATTTTTAAATTTTTTATTTTTTAATATTTTTGATAAGAAAACTTCGTGAGACGGCACTCCCGGGCCTAAAGGTGGCCGTCCGGTGACACGGATTAATTTCTTTTGGAGAAAACGCGTTGACCGGGCCACGGAGCGTACGTGTGACCGTGGTCGACGCAGCGGGCCTACGGTGCGCCCGGGAGCGGGAACGGGGGGAGCACGTGCGACGGTATATGTCGAGGCATGCTAACGGCGTGCCCGGGTAGCGTGAAAGGTGGACACGTGGAGCGTCCGGACGATCGTATGCGTCGAAACGGGTCTTCGGGTGATGGTTAGTGACCAAGTAGCCAAGGTGAGGAAAGGGATAAAAGAATAAACTGGTGGTTTTATTTCGGTTGCGATCCTACCAGCACTAATGCACCGGATCCCATCAGAACTCCGCAGTTAAGCGTGCCTGGGCGAGAGTAGTACTAGGATGGGTGCCCCCTGGGAAGTCATTGTGTTGCAACCCCTTTTTAAATTTTTTATTTTTTAATTTTTTTGATAATAAAACTTCGTGAGACGGCACTCCCGGGGCTAAAGGTGGTCGTCCGGTGACACGGACTAATTTCTTTTGGAGCAAACGCGTTGATCGGGCCACGGAGCGTCCTGGTGACCGTGGTCGACGCAGCGGGCCTACGGTGCGCCCGGGAGCGGGAACGGGGGGAGCACGGGCGACGGTATATGTCGAGGCTTGCTAACAGCGTGCCCGGGTAGCGTGAAAGGTGGACACGTGGAGCGTCCGGGCGATCGTATGCGTCGAAACGGGCCTACGGGTGATGGTTAGTGACCAAGTAGCCAAGGTGAGGAAAGGGATAAAAGAATAAAGTGGTGGTATTATTTCGGTTGCGATCATACCAGCACTAATGCACCGGATACCATCAGTTGTTTTTACAATTTTTGGGGGAAAGATATGTTTTTTTTTTTAAATTGATGTAACATGTGGGAATAGAATAAGTAGCACGATAGGTACTTGGGTGACTGGAAACCACTTGGGGTAGAACCTCGCTTGTTTACTATAACCATTAATTCAGAGATATGAAACCAAAGGAATATTTGGATAGTACTATTGGTGCCCGACGAGGCCGCCTCTGGTTGACAGTGTCAACCCGATAAAGACAAGAAGTGCAGGTATTCTGAACTGAGTTGTTATCCAAGAAACAACTCGTGGGACACTACTTATACCTCCGTTACATGTTTGGTTTGAAATGTTGTTATGACATGGAACTAAAACCTGTGAACTTACCAATATTTATATGTTGACGTCCTTTTAAACATGTCTTTTAGGTAACTAAGTGCTGAAAGAAACAATGGCTAGTCCGGGGGATCTATGACGTCGGAACTTTTGGGGGGTGGGGGGGTGGGGGAATTTACTTTTGATTTCTATTAGGTTGGGATATAATTTAGAAACCCTTGTTCTGAACTAAACTTAATGTTTATTTAATGTATGAAACAAAGAACATCTTTCGACAACGTAATAATATGATCCTTTTCTAATTTATTATTTTTTTGTGTTAATCTTGACTTTGATGCATCTTCGAGCGCTACGCCACGTGTTTCCGTTGTTTCTGTGATGTGACACCACCAACCACCGCCACCCTTCACCACCACCACTTGCCACGGTTACCCACCACCAGCGCCATCCACCTCCACCTACCACCGTCGACGCCATCCACCACCACCTACTGCCTCCTCCACCCACCACTAGCCATCGTCACCCACCTACCATCAACGACCGCCCACCGCCATCACCGCAGCTACCCACCAACCACCACTACCGTCACCAACAATCGCCACCCACCACCGTCGCCACCCACCACCGCCGTCACCACCTTTCGCCTCTACCACCCACTACCGTCACCCACCCACCACCGGCACCATTTACTTCCACCTACCACCGCGACCCACCCATCATCACCCCTATCAACAGCCACCCACCGTCGCCGCTGCCGGCAACCACTGCCATCAATCACTACCATCAACCACCGTCGCCATCTACCGCCGCCACTACTCTATATCGCCACCACCCACCGTCGCCATCTACCGCCGCTACTACTCTTTATCGCCACTACCCACCATCGTCACCAACACATCACCAATGCTATACACCACCACTTACCGCCGCATCCACCCACCACCAGTCACCGTCACCCACCCACCACTTGTGTGTTTTACTCGTTAAAAGCTTGTAGCTAGTAAGAGCTTTTTATCTTAAACGTAGTACTAGTAGCGTTTCAATATAGAGTTTTTTCTCCTAACCTAAAAGTTTGACGCTCCTTCAACCAAAAAAAGTTTTTTTTTATTGAGTATGAGTTTTTCTTAAAAATTTTAACCTTATATCCTTAATGGGCAAAGAGCTAGCTAGGGATAATGATATGATTGGAGGGAAGACCGGGTAGGGGGCAAGACTTAAGACGTTACAACACCCGACAACAATTATAGGAGCATATGGTGCAATTGATGGAGTTCATATATGTAGTGTGGGGGGCGACTGACTTTTGTTATACAACTAGGTATACAATTTAAAGGCGAATAAATAAATATGATTTTGTAACTCTTGCGAATCATTCTTGACAGTTTTCATTCCCTGCTAGAGAATTAGGTATTAGTGTCCTCATTTTCGGTCACAAATCAAATTTAGTGACCGAATTTGTAACCAAGGGTCGTCCTTTTTACTGACATTTTCTATGACATAGGGTTATCCGTGGTTTGATTTGCAGTCCCATATCAAGTGACCGGTTGCAATTCCTAGATTTGCATGTGGCTTTTTTGCGAAGGTCTTTTTGAAACCCCAATTTAGCGACGAGTATGAATTCGGCTTCTGACTAATTTTATTTTAGGGGTTGTTTGGTTGATTAAGTGTTGAATTATTAAGAGGCCTGAATGGTTAAGTGCTGAATCATTAAGTTGGACATCTTAATGGTTAATTTTCTTGTCCCACATTGAATGGAGAGTCTCATTAAGGTTCTGTTTAGTTCAGTGCTCTATGTTGCACGGGAACTGATACGGGAACGAGAAACTGGTATGGGTACGGGAAACGAAAAAACTCAAAAAGTAAACAAACGGGTGCCGGGTACGGAAATAAATACATAAAAAATAAATATATATTATAGATAATGTACCACAAACCTCAAAATATATTCATACGTTGACGTAAACTTCAAAATTCATACATTTCCCAAAGATAATCATAAATCTTTCAAAATTCATACATATTCTAAAGCAAAGGTAATCAAATATTATCAATCAAACCATTTTCAAGATCCGGGTCATCTAGCGAAAGATCCGCAAACTGCAAAAAGTCTACTATCAATTTTTTATGACAAATTTATAAACTATAAATCCTAATTAAATTAAATGATAAATTGATAAATTGATAAAAATGTATTAAAAAGCAATAAAATAATTACAAAATTTTAATACGTACATTTAATTTAATGTTAAACTAAAAAATAAACTTTAAATTTTGAATAAGACAATGCATGAGACTTGCAAGCATTTTTTTTTTTTTTTTACCATTTTCCTAGACTAGACTTCTCATGCAAGCATTTTTTTTTACCATTTTCCTAGACTAGACAGTGGTGTATGCAATAAAAAATGTATATTAAACCCAAAAGTCTTTCTTTTACACCTATGCCTCGTCTCTTCCAAATAAACTTTCTTTTACAACAAAGTGACAGAAGTCGTCTGCAGTTGGCTGGAAAAGCTCAAATCTGAAACTTCAAAAAAACGTCCCCAAATCTAGAAACGGTACAAGAAACGCCCTTTGACTTATTGAAGCGGTCAAGAAACAGCCAAGAAACGTTTCCAGGCGTCCCCGTAGGCGTTTCCGTCCCCGGCGAGTTTCGGGTACGGGGTACGGCACCTCTAGGCGTTTTCATGCATCAGAGTCAGTGCTTAATGGTTCAGCAACATCTCAAATCTTAATGATTCAGCCTTAACCATTCCATTCAGAAGCTGAAATAAAGACACTGAATACTGAATGGTTCAAAGCCTCATCTAATTGGGTTTAAATTTAACAATTAGATGTTCGGATTAAAAATTACGCAAATCTTTATTGATGTTTACGGATATTATTGATCTTTATACAAAACTAACAAACTTTTACAGCTTCACAAATATCCAAATTGTGCAAAATATCCCACTACAAGCAACGGACTTTTTAGCGGTGACACCTGTCGCCGCTACTAATTGACCTTTAGCGGCGACATGGTCTTTAGTGACGACTGTCGCCGCTAAAACTCCTGTCAAAAATGCTTTATGCCTAAAGCCCTATGTGGCCGCTAATGGGTCGCCCCTAATAATATTTTTCCACGTGTCATTTCTTTTTCTATTTATTTATTTTTTTGCCACAGGTTATGTCACGTGGCAAAAATCTGTGCAATCTGGGCAGGACGTCTTTTTTTGTTTTCGCTTTGTCCACAAATGCACAATCAAACATAATAATAACAAAACGAATTAACCAAACATACCAAGATTTACATATATATAAACATACCAAACATACCAACATTTACATATATATAAACATACCAACTTTAACCAACATTTGTCTAAATATACCAACAAAACTAAACAAACATACCAATATTTACAGTTAAGTATACCAACAAAACTAAACAAGCATACCAAAAACGCCTAAACATCGTCGTCGTCGTGATCGCCACTATTGCCGCTCCCGCCTTGATTTCCAAAGTTTTGAGATTGGAAAATTTTGATTACACATTTGGAGCATTTGTGCTTGGAATTGAGGATTCGTCATCATGGCATTAAGTTGCTCCTACAAATATATTTATAATGGGTCAAATATCCTATTTTCTAAACATATTTATACCAAATGGGCCAACTATCAATAAATAACTACAAATATATACAAATTGGTCAAATATCTTATTTACTACACATATTTATACCAAACGGGTCAAATATTAACATTTAGCAAACATACATACACCAAATGGGTCAAACTACAAACATATACCAAATGAGTCAATTATCAACATTTAAACTACAAATATATACCAAATGGGTCAAATATCCTATTTACTAAACTTATTTATATCAAATGAGTCAACTATCAACAAATAAACTACAAATATATATCTAAGGCATCAAATATCCTATTTACTAAACATATTTATACCAAATGGGTCAACTATCAATAAATGGCCTACAAATATATACCAAATGGGTCAAATATCCTATTTACTAAACATATTTATACCAAATGGGTCAACTATCAACAAATGAATTACAAATATATACCAAATGGGTCAAATATCCTATTTACTAAACATATTTATACCAAATGAGTCAACTATCAACAAATGAACTACAAATATATACCAAATGGGTCAAATATCCTATTTACTAAACATATTTATACCAAATGGGTCAATTACCAACAAATATATACCAAATAGGTCAAATATATTTTTTTTAAATAAAAATACACAATTTAATATAAATATACATAACTAAATACACAAATACATACCTACTTATACACATATATACAAACCTGATACTAACAATATAAATTAAAGCATAAATATATAAAAAAAACAATTAGCTGCGATGAAACTTCACGTTCTTCATTAGATCGGTCATTTCCTACAAACATAAACATATTATAAAAAATCAAACAAAATTAAACAAAAACTGAAAAAAGAAGAAGAAAAAAACTGAAAAAAAAAATAAAAAACAGAAAAAAAGAAAAAAACAGAAAAAACAGAAAAGAAAACAAAATAAAAAACAGAAAAAAAAACAACCCTTATCGGGTGGTTCGGTGGTGGGTGGTGGGTGGTGAGAGAGATGAAGAGAGGGAGAAAGAGATCAGGAATGAGAGAGATGAAGAGAGGGAGAGCGAGAGAGCAGAGATATTCAAGAGCAGAGGGGAGGGAAAGAGAAGGGGTTTGACGGTATTATTATTGTTTTCGACTTTTAGCGGCGACCAGTCGCCGCTAATAATCAAAATTTGGTCGCCGCTAATGGTCAACTTTCTTGTAGTGGATCCAAATTCACTTATATAACTAATACTTTATAAAAGTTCACAATATTGTACAATTTTCTATTAATTCACTAAAAAAAAATATCCAAATGGATATGGAAAGCATGTATCATGAAGAAAATAAAAGCACAATCGATTGTAACAACGTTGCATGCAATTCACTTACTTCTCGTCATCCGAAGCAACCCCGTTCCACTCTGATCTTATTAATTATAAGAAACCTACACAAAACTCACTTTCAGAGTCCAAGTATTTATACTAGAACAAAGACTAATCCTACTCCAACTCTTAACGTAATTAAATAAACAAAACAAGTCTGGCCGTCACCACTTTGATGGGTGATCAGAGGATTTTCCCATAAAGGTTTCCTTCTGGGAAGGTCCACCGTTCGATTACTACTAAGTGCAAATTGTATATAATGGGAGTAAGCATCACTGGGAATTGAAGGATTGAAACTCGGGGCATGGTTTAAGAGTGATTACTCGCCCTAAAAGAGGTAGCAGATGTCTTCGGAGCCAGCTGCACTAACAGTTAAAAAAAATTAAAACAAGTTTGACCAATAAACTTAGACAGTCTAAATAATAAACCAGTAAATCGTAATAACTTAAAACTAAGATTATCTCTACTTTCTGAATTATGCCAACATCCGGTTAACATGTTGCGAACTTATAGATTTTGAACGAAACAAGAAAATAAAAAAACTCATCATACTCAACTTACAATAGTTTATTAATTAAACAAAATTTTAGAGAATCTTTCAACCAGGATAGAAGCTAAATATTGAAGTAGCAAGTGCATGATCTACATATAATAAATTGTATCACATGCACAACCTTCCATTTCGATCTTCCTATACAAATTTATAAAATAATAGAAACAGAATTTGTACCAGGTACTTCATATTAATTTACTAAATCCAGATCCAGATGCATGATTCTAAATAATAGGATCATCAAGACTTGTCCAATAACGGTATTTTTATAAATTTACTGAGTATTCATGGATTTCTTGCAGTGCGCGATCGCCCCCTGGATCGCGCACTGCATATCATCAGTATTAGTGGATGAAGACAGAGTGTTTGTGTGGCTGCTGACGTCGCTTTTCGGGCAAAGAACGCGAGAGTTGTACGGAGATGACGGCATTGTGGAAGGACAACTTGACACGCAGCTTGTCCTTGTTAGAAACCTTAAATTACCCGGAAATGAATAAGAAATAATGTCCTCTCTTTTCACCATCGGAGGAGTTGTTTTCAACCCATGAAATTTGGATAGTTTCTTCATGTATTTTCGTATTTTTTCTTTCAGTGATAAAGTTGCGAATTCGGCTGTTGTGGTGGTGGTGGCTGAGGCGGGTTTGGTTTCCTTGTGGAACACGGAAGAGAATTTGCTAAAGGAAAATTGTTTTTTGATGAGTACTTTCTTTTGGTTGGAGTGAAAGAGTTTGTTAGGAAGGTGATCACCGTCGTCGGTGGCGGAGCTAGGACGGGAGGAAGGGGAGCAGAGGGAAGAATGGTAGTCAGACTTGCGACGGGTGGTAGTGGTGGTGGTGGTGAAAAGTGTGCGAACCATGGAGTTCCGAGGGGAGAGGTGGAGGGGGAGAAGTTGGCCGTTGTAGAAGAGCTCGTCGGCGGAACGAAGATTGGTGGCGGCGGAATTGGGAGGGGAGAGGGAGACGGTGAACTCGAAATCGGAGGAGTGGTGGTGGTGGTGGTGGTGGATTGGGGTGGGAGGGAGGGTGTGGGATGGTTGTTTATGAAGGCCCATTAGAAGATGAGTTATGGGGTGTTTTAGAGAGGATTGAGAGGTATTTCTAAATAGGAAGTAAACAAATGTTTATTGGTTGAGGGGAAGGAATAAACGTTTGGGTTGACATCCCATAACCTCTTTTATTAATTAATAACTTCTACACTAACCAATTTGTTATGTTTGTTTGATATATAGAATTAGATGGGGGAGGAAACAACTTGAGAACTCTATATTACACATATGTAATATATCATATGTTGTATATTATACAAGTGTAATATATAATTATTGCATATGTGTAATGTACATATGTTAGACATGTGTAATATATACTACACATATGCAATATATGGTATATTGAACATATGTAATATAGAGTTCTCGAGTTCTCTCAATAAAATGAGTTTTCTATTGAACCATCCTCTATAGATTTATATATATATATATATAGGGGAAAGTTAATTTGAGAACACCTATATTTCGTGCGAACTGCGAGAACGCCATCTAAAACCATTCAAATCAAAAATTTCTTTTTACACTTATCTTTATTACTAAAATACAATTCCAAAAACACAATTTACGCGTAAAAATTTTAACGTATACGGAAATAAATTGTTTTTACACATGTGTAAATTTACTGTTTGTACATGTGTAAACTGTTTCATTTACACATGTGTAAAAAGTTAATTTGAAAGTGTTTTTTGCAAGAAAAGATGAATTATTTGGAAAGAAAATTCGTTTTTTAATGTTGTATTTTGATTATAATTAGGTTTGTATTGAAAAAAAATGATTTTGATTGGTTTTCTCATTTGTTCTCACGGTTCTCGCGATATTTAGCGTTCTCAAGATAACCCTCCCCTATATATATATATATATATATATATAGGTAAAGGATATATTGGAAACCCTTGTTATAGTGAAAACTCTGGAAACTCTAACTTCCCAAGCTTTTTTTTATATGAAAATTTTAGGGTATGTAATATACATGATTTTAAGCATTTTGAGCAAAAAAATCAAAAATGCGCCGAGCACTTTTTTTTTAAAAGAAATAAATAAGTTTTCGGGTAACACATTGTTAACACATGTTAATTTCGCTTAACATGTGTTACCCAAAAACTTATTTTTTTTTTAAAAAAAAAAAAAAGTGCTCGGCGCTTTTTTGATTTTTTTTTTTTGTTCAAAATGCTTAAAATCATGTATATTACATGCCCTAAAATTTTCAGGCCCTAAAAAGCTCGGGAAGTCAGAGTTTTTTAGATAAGGAGGGTTTTCTATGGATCCCTACCATATATATATATATATATATATATATATAGGGGAGGGTTATCTTGAGAACGCTAAATATTGTGAGAACCGTGAGAACAAGTACAAAAATCAATCAAAATCAAATTTTTTTAATACAAATCCCATTATAATCAAAATACAACATTAATAAATGAATTTTCTTTTCAAATAATCCATCTTTTCTTGCAAAAACACTTTCAAATTAACTTTTTACACATGTGTAAATGAAACAGTTTACACATGTATAAACAGAAAATTTACACATGTGTAAAAACAAATTATTTTCGTATACGTTTGAATTTTTACGCGTAAATTGTGTTTTGGGGATTGTATTTTAGTAATAAAGACAAGTGTAAAAAGAAATTTTGAATTTGAATGGTTTTAGATGCCGTTCTCACGGTTCGCACGAAATATAGGTGTTCTCAAAATAACTTTCCCCTATATATATATATACTTGAAATTAGATGAATAGTAATAGCCTCTTCTCATTAGTTGAGAGGGGAGGTGGCAATTTTATATTTTTTTTTCATTTACAGCATGTTTATTAACATTAAATATAAATGGTTTCAAATTATATTACAACTTGGCATGGTGGTGGAGTGGTTTGAGTTACATTTATCATACTTGAAGTTTCAAGGTTGAGACGGGCTGAATGCGTTTTATTTATTTTCTCTTTTACAGTATGTTTTTTTTAATATTAAATACAAATGCTTTCACATGATATCACAACTTGGCTTGGTGATGGAGTGGTTTGAGGTGCATTTATCTTACTTGAGGTCTAATGTTCGAGACAGGCTGGAAGACGTTTTATTTAGGAAAAGTTACAGAAATCGTCCTTTATGTTTACCTGTTTTTTCAGTAGATGTCCTTAAACTTCAAAAGTGATGAGAATCGTCCTATATGTTTTAAAATCTTTCAAAACTAGTCATTTAGCACTAACGTGGTTAGATTTTCCTGTTAAGTCAAGTCACGTGAAGGGCACATGAGGGTATTATTGACATTTCACCTCCTCTTTTGATTTCCCCACTTTTAAAACTCTTCCCTTATACTGATATCAACATTCACCTCGATCAAATTCCCTCTAAACAAAATAAACCCTAAACTTTCATCCCTCAATTCCACTCGAAAAACACTGAATCTATGGCAAATGATCAAGAGAGAATAGTAGGATGGTATATTCGTCATCAAGATGATGATGATTACGAACCCTATGGTAAGTCTCTGACCCTAGTATACTCTGGGTTTTTTTTTACCTGAAAAGATCAAATTTTTAAAAAAATTTGAATTTTTTTGTTGTTTGCAGATGATATGCCTAATCTCTTCACCATACGACTTCATCATGGTGGAAAGTTAACCAAGAGTCCAGGACGTACTTATGAAAGGGGTAGGATCGATTTTGTGGACTACATTGACATCGATCTTCTATCAATGCATGAAATTTCAGACATGGTAAATCTGTTAGGTTATTCTAGTGTTGATGCTATATACTACTATTTCCAAAATCCTCAGAAGAATTTAGACGATGGATTAGAGGATTTAAGTTCTGATCAAGATGTTTTGAACTTAGCCAAACATGTGGAAATGCATAAGATAATCAATGTTTATAGTATTCATGGTTTAGAAAACATTAAAGACTTTTTGTTGTCACCTAGTAAACCTAGGACTGTTACCATTGAAGAAATAGATGAAATTGGACCTTATGCAATAGTCCCTGCAAAGTTAAAGGTTGTAAGAAACCTTAATGTAGGCCAATCTTCTAAGGTTCATGGTGGGCAGTTTAGTGGTGTTACTCAAAATGTTGATGCTGGAGATTCTGCTAAGGTTGGTAGGTGTAGTGTAACTGAATTAGAGGTTGATCAGGATATGTTTATATATGATAATGGACCTGTAGTTGATGAAGAAGTTATAGTAGGTGATGGGAGTGATAAGGAAGAAGCACATGATAATGAAGACAGTGACTTAGACTACATAGTTGATGAAAACAATTTGATGTCTGGTCATGAAGTAGATATGAGTGATTACAGAATGCATGTTGACTATGATGTGGATGATAATGTAGGTAATCAACATGATGATTGGGATATTGATGATGAAGGGTTACAAAATGATTTCTTCCCAAGTGGGTCAGAATCTGATGACAATGAAACAAGTGTTAGGAGAAAACAACTAAATAGACTTAGAAAGGCAAAAGCAGGTGAGAATAGAGCTGTTTTTTTTTTTTTGTGTGTCACAAGTCTTTGGAACTAAAGATGAAGTTAAGAAATTGATAAAAAAAAAATATGTTGTTAAGAGTAGAAGGCAAATTGTGGTTATTAAAAATGGTAAACAAAGGGTTAGGACAGAGTGTCATGGATGTTTACTAGAATTTGAGGTTGATGACTTTGGAGTTCATGTTACTAGTCAAGCACCAGACAAAGGGAAAAGTGCTAAAAAACCAAAGGGTGGTGGTGTTAAGGGGGCTGTTGTGAACAAAAACAAAGTTAAGGGGGATGCTGTTAAAAAAGGGTTTCACAAGGGTTCTCCTGTTAATAAGGGTAAAGTTAAAGGGTCTTCTGATAATCTGCATTTGGATGTTTAGTATGGTTTGTCCATTTGACCCAGTATGGGTGTGGTTTGTCAAAACTGTCCAAATATCAACACCATTTGACACATATGTGTTTTGGATAATACAAGGGATTCTTACAAGCCATTATGCAAAACCATTTGACCCATTGTCAAAACTGTCCATTAAGCCATTATACAAAACCATTTGACCCATTATCAAAACTGAGGAAAATCTAACCCATTACAATCTCATGTACATTTGACCCATTATAAAAACTGACCATTTGACCCATTACAATCTCATGTACATTTGACCTATTATCTGCATTTGACCCATTATCTACATATTAATACCAAAATGTGCATTTTATGCACTTTCATTACCACAATAGATTCTTACAAAACAGGTTCTTACAAAACAAGTCTGATAGTAGCATCATACACTGCTTCTATACTGCTTCATTAAGATGGCTACCCTATCCATCTGCTACATATACTGCTTCTAATACATACACTGCTAATACATCAACACATACACCAGAAATCTTATCCAACTAATAGTCAGGAGCCTTTTCAGTTTGATAGCCTGGTCCTTGGTAGCTTTGACCTCCTGTTGAAGTTGGATGTTTGCAACCATCAGATTGGTGTTACTCGCTTCCAAGTTGTTTTTGGATCTTAACAAACCAGGTATGATGTCCACACATCTTTGGCAGTTGTCTTCACACCACCCAATGAATCTACATCTGGAACCCTAATTTAAACATACAACATTGTATCAGAAATCGATGTAGATGGAACCCTAATTTAAACATACAACATCACCAATTACCTGATCAGGACATGCAAAGAACCGGCGACCTGGGTTTCCATCAGTCCAGGATGTGAGAATGATTGCTGGTTTACCACATTCACAGAACACTGGCCTCGACATCTGATCGTTTGAGGATAGAACCCTAATTTGGTCGAATAGGGTAAATGGTGATCATGGAAGGGTTTTAAAAGGGGGGAAATCAAAAGAGGATATGAAATGTCAATAATACCCTCATGTGCCCTTCACGTGACTTGACTTAACAGTAAAATCTAACCACGTTAGTGCTAAAGGACTAGTTTTGAAAGATTTTAAAACATATAGGACGATTCTCATAACTTTTGAAGTTTAAGGACATCTACTGAAAAAACAGGTAAACATAAAGGACGATTTCTGTAATTTTTCCTTTTATTTATTTTATCATCTTTTTTCATATTAAATACATTTGGGTTTAGATTAATTTTTGTGCAGCTTAACCGAGTAAGGAAAAGTTAAAGATGAAGCAGGAATCACCCGACGCGCCGCAACGCGCGCGGGTAAAAATCCTAGTTTGGATAAAATAAAAAATTTAGAAGACACATGAAACCCATCATAGAGACATGTGAGTTAATATATATTTATATATATACACACACACACTAGCTAATTATTTTGGGAGTGTCTCAGGGTTAAAAAATCTAATATGACATAATAAAAATGATAAAAGTAGAAAACATACAAATCGTAAACTCAGTCATATGGATCATTAATTCTCATTGCGTTCACTGGCCTGAACCTTGAAGCAAATTTGGCGATTCATAGCTCACTTAAGCAGTGACTTCGACTTCCTCTTCAAACTCCTGTGGTGGCTGAAGAGTACAGATGAGGTTGCAGTCTCCATACACATTGTCTACACGGCCTGTTACATAAAGACACATCAGAATATAAGGAAAAGAAAAAAACAGTGTTTGGAATAGGAGTTTTGAAGGTAGGAGCGAGAGATGAACATGTGGTAGGCCAAAACTTAGCAGCATGAAGCCATTAAGCAGGGTACGCTGCGTATTCTATAGAATACGGTTTGGTCCACTTATCAGCCATGAGGAGTTGTGGCGGGTGAGGAGCACACTGCAAACATAATAATTTTCTAATATCACTAATAATATTCGAGAATAAATTACTCTAAAACAATCATAATCTGACTGCTTAAATACCTTGATGACATTGTTATTGAGATCAACTGTTCCTTTGTCAATCTAAAAATAAAGACATTACCCTCCACTATACCTTGCTTTTACTTTCAGTTAGCTCAATCATGAGTGTTCCTGGAACTGGCCATGACATTGTTGGGCCGTGAAACCCGTGATCTATAGGACGTTTAGCAACATCTTCAGATTCTATTCCAGCAGTAGTGTGAAAATGATTGAATTTAGTCTATAGATCTTATAAACAATCAAGAGTAGTATATTTAACTTTGACTTCTATATTACCTTCAATGGACCCAAATCAATAATGAATTCATGGGCGACTGTTCCATTCACACCACGGAAAAGAATTGGATAGTGAGTCTGCAATGTAATACAAACATTAAGTCATGTTATAAGTTATTGACAATATTAAATAAATAAATATACAAAATGGAAAGAAATTGAGACCTCTAGACGTTTTGCCATATAATTTGCATCCGGGATAGCTATCTTTGATGCATTCGTTATTCCTTGAGATCCCATCATGGTAATGTATGTGTATGATAAACCCAAAGTAACATATAACACATAAACCCCAAACATTTTAGCCTCAAAGGTACAACATTTAAGCCTAAATATGTGTGATATTTTAACCACATTTAATGCAAAAAAAACTGACCCAAAATAGTGCAGAACTGACCCATAAAAACAACATAACTAAGAGTAAAAACAGCACATAACTAACAGCAAAAAGAACACATCTAACAACTAAAAGTAAAGCATAAAACCGTAACAAACAAAAATTACAAACCGCAGGAAAACAGCAACAAAAACAGCAGCAAAACAACATATAAATAACAATAAAACATCATAAAAACAGCAGCAAAACAACATAAAAATAGCATAAAAACATCAAAAACAACATAACTAACAGCAAAAATAGCATCAATCCTGATTTTAACCACTCCTGCTTTGCCACATCACTTCATTGATTTACTTCACTGAAACACTTTTTTGGAGACAACACTCCACTGATTCTTTTATTTATTTACATTTAAAACCCAATCTTTTTTTTTTTTTTTTACATTTCTGAACGGTTTTAACATTTATGGGTATGGGGTTCGATACGGCAACGCTTTCGACCATGTCGAGGCATGGCGATTGTTGCGCCAACTTTAAGTGTTTTTCTTTGTTTTTTAAGTATTTTTTTGTTTTGTATTATTTATGTTTAAAATATATATGTTTTAATGCAAGGTTTTTTATTTTTATTTACTTTTACATTTTAGTAAACACATGGTTAATACAAAAACCTTAAAAAATAAACGGTAAACTTAACAAAACTACAAGACACACGATTAAAACATAAAAAAGGTGAAATTTATATAAACTCAAAATTAAAAATAAACAGTACCAGCCCGTTACATAGAACCAGCAAAACGGTCCACGGGACCACTACCAGCGTGGGTGGCGGCGGTGTTACCGTGCTGGTAGTGGGTACCCGTGACCAATTCGGGTGGCGCCCCGTCCCCCCTAAGAATTAACAAAATGCGGTGATGGTGGAGTTGTTTGTGGTGCATGTTTCTTCTTTGAGGTCTTGGGTTCAAAACCTGTTTCAGACTTTTTTTTTTACAACACATATTTATATATATATACACACACACACACATATGGTTTAATAAGAATTAACAAAATGTGTTAGTGGTGGAGTGGTTTGTGGTGCATGTGTCTTCTTTGAGGTCTTGGGTTCAAAACCCGTTTCAGACTTGTTTTTTATAACATTTATTTATATATAAATACATATGATTCAATAAGAATTAACAAAATGGGGTAGTGTTGGAGTGGTTTGTGGTGCATGTATGCGCTTTGAGGTCTTGGGTTCGAAACCCGTTTCAAACATGGGATTTTTTTTCCTAACAGTTATTTATTTATAAATACATATGATTCCATAATAATTAACAAAATGGTTTGGTGGTGGAGTGGTTTGTAGTGCATTTGTGTGGTTTAAGGTCTCCGGTTTGAAACATGGGTTTTTTTTTAATTTTTTTTTACAAACACCTATTTATTAATAAATACATATGATTTCATAATAAGTCACAACATGGCTTGGTGGTCGGGTGCTTTGAGGCGCGCAAAGCGCGCATTAAAACACACTAGTTTGGTTTATAGGTGTGTGATAGAGGCAGAACCTAGATCTGTTAGGTTTTTATTCAATTTTTTTTTTTTGTGTGTTTTTTGAGCTATTAATTGATTGTTGTTTGAGGGAAACCGAAGGTGGTGGTGGTAGTGGTAATTGGAAGAGGAGGTGGTGTTGGTGGTGATCTAAGAATATATATATATATATATATATATATATATATATATATATATATATATATATATATATATATATATATATAGGGGAAAGTTAATTTGAGAACACCTATATTTCGTGCGAACCGTGAGAACGGCATCTAAAACCATTCAAATTCCAAATTTCTTTTTACACTTGTCTTTATTACTAAAATTCCATCTCAAAAACACAAATTACGCGTAAAAATTCAAACGTATACGAAAATAATTTGTTTTTACACATGTGTAAATTTACTGTTTATACATGTGTAAACTGTTTCATTTACACATGTGTAAAAAGTTAATTTGAAAGTGTTTTTGCAAGAAAAGATAAATTATTTGGAAAGAAAATTCATTTATTAATGTTGTATTTTGATTATAATGAGGTTTGTATTAAAAAAATTTGATTTTGATTGATTTTTTTACTTGTTCTCACGGTTCTCACAATATTTAGCGTTCTCAAGATAACCTTCCCCTATATATATATATATATATATATATATATATATATATATATATATATATATATATATATATATAATTAAACTGTTTGAATGGTCCCTATAGGTAGTTTGGTCATTTTACATGATTTAACTGAAAATTTTTAACAAAGTTAGCAGGTAAGGACTAAAGTATTATAAAATATCAATGTTTAGGGCCATTGAAAATAGATAGAGGCATTTGTGCAATTTGTGCAAACCACATAGAACATCCGTGCAGTTTAGTAAAACAAAATCATTGTATGGAAATCATGAATAATGAGATTTTTGTATCCAAATTGGAGGGGGAGTGACATTAGAAGGCGCAAGAATCAAGAGATTATATGGAGGGCTTCTTGTATTTTAATTTAAAAGCATGGTAATTATACAATTATACCCCCAAAACATTCTATCAATAGTTGTAATTCATGTTTTGCATTGTATTCTTTTTCCTCATTATTGTGTTATATTTTGTGGTTCATTATGTCATATTTCGTGATATCTATTATGTTTTTTGTATTCTTCTCACCATTCTCATTTTTGTTACACTGTGTAGGATAATTTAACCCTGTCATACAAATGTCTCATGCATCGCATTTATTTTTCATTTACAGTTAGACAGCATCTAAAATCAAATCACTTAGCACGTGAAAAACCTAACAAATTTCTCTCCTGTTCGCCGTTGTAGCAGCTGGAAACTTTGAATCCATCAATGGCGGAATCCAATAACGTGAAATCCCTATCGGAGGTACAGTCGGCATATCTCTTTTTCATCTTAATTAATTTATGATCATATATTTCCATATCTGCATGTGATGCATGTCTGATCATTACGTAAATATGTTATTTTGAATCAAAGTTACAATAATTCATCGTTTTCTACTCAATGGGATCACATTTTATTCATTGTTCGGTTTCGCCTCGCCATCTTGATGTGATTTTGCATAATTATTATTTATTTATTTTTTTTGTTCACGGTGTTCGTTTTTAATTTGATGTACTGATGAGATTTTGCATGATCCTAGTTTTTGTTCGATGAATTATGTGGTGTACGTTTTAATTTGACGACTTAAAGAGATTTTGCATATTTGAAATTTTAATTTTTTTATTTTTTTATTTTTTTGTTTGTGGGAAGAGAATAGTTATTCAATTTGCTATTGTTTACTCTCTTGGCTGGCGTAGCTTTTAAGGGGCGGGGAGGGGCGGCTGACCTCTCCGAATTTTCGCTCAGAAGTTCTGATTATATAGTATTCGTATAGAAAATTTTTGGGTATATACGGTTTCGACCCCTCGAAACAAGTGATTTCCGACTCCCCGGTGACTTCCGACACCCTGAAGTCTCGGGTCAAGCTTCGCCACTCTTCGTAGTACAATCAATATCCATTTTGCTAATTGCAAAATAAGGGTTTCATTTTGGTTAAACGGAAACGATCTTCAATCGAATGTAATCCTTTTGGGTAAACGAACATATATTTATTTTAATTCTTTTTCAAGTAAATTTCATTTCAATCAAAGGACAAATTATATAAGGATAGCAGGTAGGCGGACAACAAGCTGTGCCGTCACCCTCTTATGGATAGAGAACCCTAATCCAGTGAAAAAAAATATTCCTCGCCCTTGGGGAGTTGAGAAGTTGTTGTGGACTACCCGGTGGACTCTCTTTAGGAATCCGATCGCCTCTAGTGCAAATGAGCCAAAAGGAAAAAAGCATGTTAGTTATCCTCGCATGCATTAGCGTGCTTTGCCACCTTGTTCGACTCTGCTATAAGGACCGCTTGCCCAACCACGAACCCACTCTCCCTGAATCCCGCTAAAGGATACATGCCCGTAAGATCCACGCATGTGTGTTTCCCACCTTCCCAACCAAACACTAGTAGGTCTGTCGGACGTAAAGCAGACCTCCCTTCAGCTAGGTCTGTAAGAAAGTTAACTAACGTCTCTTTCTTTGCCGAGATCGCTGCTCGCCTTAGAATATCCATTAAAACGTCTTGAACAAAATCATGTCTGTACTTAAACCCCGGCAACTCTCTGCAGTGGAATGCATGCTCTCCATATTGAAAAATGTCTTGTTAGTTTATTTATGTTCCTGAATGCTCATTTATGTCCGTTCATTAACGTTTGTTTATATTTATTTTTTTATTCGTTTTTTTGTCTTAAATATGCATTCTTTTTATTTTTTGAACGGCTAATTTTCCCCTCCATTTTTTACACCCTTTTTACGTCACCTTTTAAATGCACCTTTTTTTTTCCTCTTAGGCCACATGGGGTGGTTAAAATTTATCACACTCATCACACTATTACACCCAATCATCTTGTGACACTCATTTCATCACATTTCATCATTAAACCCATGTGGTGGTGTTCACAATTATCACTAAAACCATCACACCCAATCACCTTGTGACAACTCATTTCATCACACACACCACTATTTTTTTATAAATAAAAACTAAAAAAGATAGGTTTTTAATGGTGACCACCCACCAATCTTAATATTATATTGAAAGACTTGTGGTTGACATACTAAGAGTCTAAGATAGGTTTTTAGTGGGACCACCCACCAACAATTATGCAAACCTTCCGTGATAATTTTGCAAACCTTCCGTGATATGTATCACGCTGGCGAACATCACGTTGCATCACAGAACAGGCGGGCCGGTGCTTCGCGGCCATCACGGACCGCCCCGTCCGCCCTTATGAGGCTTAAACTCCTAACCTCACCTTGGGAATCCTAACACCTTTACCATCAAACCAAAGGGGTGGGGCTCTTAAATATGCATTCTAAAATTCTAGTTAATTTATTATTAATAATATATTAATTTGAAACAAAATTTGATTTTTATATTTTAAAACCATATGTTTGGATGTTACTGTATAATTTTGAAATGTTAGATGTAATGATGGGATATTTTAGACTTTAGTTTCTGATATTCATGTTTACTTTCAATTGTGCTGGTTTATATTCATTCATTTATGTACGTTTTTGTGAGTTTTTATTCATGTATGTTCCTAAACCGTTCGTGTAACTGTTCTTGATGGTTTGTTTGGTTAAAGTAAAACGAACAATTACAAACAAGCCCAGTTCATGTTCGATCAGTTCGTTTGTGGGCCTCACAGTTTGCTTTCTCATCGTCAACCTTTGTTCTATGTTATGAGTCTACATATTAATTGTAAGCTTCTTACCAAAGCAACAATATATTCCTGCAGCATTATCTTCTTATGGATGTTCAAGAGAAGGTGGGCGCGAATCCTGTAAAACCTGTGGAAGCCAGTGAAACTGCTGATCATGAAAACACGTACGATGAAACACCAGAGATTAAGGTATAGTTCACCTAAGCAGTCGTTTATGATTTGCTAATTACTGACTCACATATCCATTTTGATATGATTGTTTGATAACAGCTTGAAACCGCACCAGCAGATTATCGATTCCCAACTACAAATCAAAGCAGGCACTGCTTTAGCCGATATGTTGAGTACCATCGGTCAGTTTCCTTTATGACTCCCTAATCCCTTTCATGTATTTTCAGTTCTCACACCGTATAAATTCGACACACAGATACCTTTTCCAAGATTTGTAGGCATCTTAGTCATCACTTCTAACTATATGAGGCGCGCGACTCAGGGGCGCCTCGATCTTGTACATTGGTTTTTTACATAATAAATTTTATATAGAGGTTTTACTATATAAAAATTTGGGTACATTATTATAGAAACCTATTATATAAACACCTTGAGCCTAGTGTAATAGATGTGTTCGCCTTCGCCTTGGCTCTGGGACCCTTGAGCCTCGGTGCGCCTTACGCTTTTTTAAACCAAGATGATTAATCTTGATTCTTGATTTTTGACACTAGGTGTGTGGCTGCCAAGGGAGAGGGTGCTCCTGAATGTGATAAGTTTGCTAAGTACTACAGATCGCTTTGCCCAGGCGAATGGGTATATGCTCTTTTACTACAACCTGAAAAAAGCATGTATGAATAGAGAAACCGAACTAGTGAGTTAACCGGGCTGTTGTTAACATATGCAGGTAGACAAGTGGAATGAGCAAAGGGAGAATGCAACTTTTCCAGGTCCTCTGTAAAATGATCGATTTTTGTCAATTTTGCAGTTAGGTCCCTGGCAATTTTTGACGCATCGAGTATGCAACCCAACCAGTAAGATAATAAAACATTTAGTTGAGTCTGGAGAGTTGAGTTTAGAAAGATGTGACACTGTTTGATGTTGCTCCTTGTGTTTTAATCCCAATTTTTGGTGGCAATTGCAATTACAATATGTTTTGACATAAGGTCAATAAAAAGTAGTACATTATTCTATTGAGTTCACTGTTGGCACTTGTGCTTGTTTTTCCTTATTATCAGATAACCCAGTTCCATGCATATTAATTATGATAAAAATTTTGACCCAAAATTAGACTAAAAAATGAGCCCAACCAAATGATTGTTAGGCTGAACAAAAAGTTATCAGGTCAAAAAAAATGGTTAATCAAATTTAGCCAACCACATAATCATTCAACCCTTTCATAGACGGAAAGGGTTTATGGAAAAGGCCATAACTAAACACACTTTTGCTAAAGTTATGGCCTTTTTCCTGTTCTACGTGGCCTTCTCATGTTCGTCACTATAGCCTATAGGCAATAGCCCTGCCTTCTTGTAGATTGATCAATGTCTGTTATTCAACCATTCTTCCCGTCTCACATTCATCATTCACTCTTACCCATAAAGTGTTCACCCTATCAACATGCATACAACCTGCAGTCTAACCGGTTGATCCACTTCAGTCAATGTTTATACGCAAGTCAAAGAAAGGTCTTTAAAGCCCAGGTTTTGAAAGAAAAAAAAAAACCGTTTAAACTCTACTCAATTGCAGCTTTTAACAGCTAAGTTCAATACGTTGCTCAATCACAGCTTTTAACAGCTTAGATTCAAGCTCTGAGTCAATACAGCTTTTAAGAACTCAAGATTCAATTAGCTCACAAACACTCTTTTGTATTTATCTCAGTTCTATCAAACCAACCATCCCTTAATACACAAACAAGACAGCCGACCCATTCTCTACTTCAAAGGATAAAGGACCGCTAGTAAGGCCTCAAGCTCAAAATTACTCATAAGCAAAAATAGAACAATTGCAAACCAACAAGATATAATGTAGCCACAACCATACTTTTAGAACAAAAGTTTCCAAACAAGGTCTCATAAGAACTGGATTAATTCAAAACTACTAGTATCACCAACAATCAAAGTTAACAATACTACTAAACATAACAAAGAAACCTAAGGTTTCCCATCAAACAAAACACATTAAACCTAGTAAAACATCTTTTACTATAAGCCATCCAAAGCCAATCAAGCTCTCTCGCCCCTAATTCTCCTAGCCAACTGAATGTCCTTCGGCATGATGGTAACACGCTTGGCATGAATAGCGCACAGGTTGGTGTCCTCAAACAACCCAACAAGGTAAGCCTCAGCTGCCTCTTGCAATGCCAAGACAGCATGACTCTGGAAACGAAGATCAGTCTGCAAATAACATTCACCCAAATGTTAGATTCATTCACAATAATAAAAAAATAACTTCAAAATTATGTACAGCGTTGTCTGATGTAAGATAGTGACCTTGAAATCTTGAGCAATTTCACGAACAAGCCTCTGGAATGGTAGCTTCCTGATCAAAAGCTCAGTGCTCTTCTGGTACTTACGGATTTCACTGCACAAATACACAAAACCAAATTATAAACATGAGCACAAATTAGGAACATATTGTGTAATTTAACTGCAAGGAAAGTGACGAACCGAAGGGCAACAGTTCCTGGTCTGTATCTGTGTGGCTTCTTCACACCTCCTGTGGTAGGAGCCGACTTGCGAGCAGCCTGTCACATTAAAAAAAGGTATCCAACCTTAGGTATGAATAATCTAATAATTTAGATAAATTGTGTTTAAATGTGACAATAAATTGCAGCAGAATAATACCTTGGTAGCGAGCTGCTTCCTAGGGGCCTTTCCTCCGGTCGATTTACGAGCAGTTTGCTTGGTACGGGCCATCTGCAAATCCGATGGAAACTTAGAATAACAAAAAAAGGTTCACCATAATTTAAAATTTTCATCGCTTTAGATATATATATATATATATATAATCTGCTACACAACCTTCAACAGTATAACACATGAAAGGAATGTATTAATTACTGTATAATCTTTACAATCTTTAATCAATTAAGACCCTTAATAGATCATAATAAAAAACCCCTCATCTCAAGGTCACGAACAATAACCCTAACCCTAACCCTAACCCTAACCGCATAATCAACAAAATTAAAATCAAATACAAACCCTAACGACGAAATCGACGAAATGGAAAATCAATAGCTCAAATTAAATACGTTTTTGATAATCAACAAATCGATAAAATAATAAGATGTAAAGAGGAATTATTAAGGATAAAAGATCGTACCGTAAATTGATTTGGTCTTCTCGGCGGCGGGTTTGAAAATTGGGGAGAAAATAATAATAAAAGTGAGTTAGGAGATCGGAAGATTGAAGGTATTTTATAGGGTGTTGTTTCCGCGTGTTTGATGGATCTGACGATAATGATTCGATATCTGTGTGTTTTGTTGGAGTGATTTGACGGTTGAGATTGGTTTTCCAGGTGCACTAGTCGGATCATGGAACCCTAATACTCTCTTCTCATTGGCTGGTTATTCTGGACTAATTTTGATAAAACTTGTTTAATTAGGCTTAAGGGTGTTGAGGTCTATCTCGGTCCGTCCCAGCCCGTCCCCGTCCCCGTCCCCGTCCCCGTCCCCGTCCCCGTCCCCTACACCGCGCTCTCATAGTGTCTCCGTCTCTCCCGTCTCATTTGAGACATATGGGACGGGCCATTGGTATTAAAATATTATTATTATTTTTTGACCGGTGGACAATAACAACTACTAAAAAAATTTCAAACTATAAATAACAACCAATATTTTTCATTTTTAAAAAAAAAAAAAAAACTCTCCAATTCTTACCCAAATCATCTCTAATTTTTTATATAAACCATCATATTCTCTTAAAAAAAACAAACAAACAATGCCTTATCTACCTTTAGTTGAATACATTTGGAACATCGGGCGCAACGACTAGTTTTTTTTAACGTTATGTATTTTTTTATTTTATTTAGTGAAGGGCCAAAATAGATTTTTTTTGAAAGGCGAATTTCTTGCTCCTTGTGAGACTTGAATTTAAGACCTCACACTTTTAGTGTATTAAAATATTTTATTTATGTTTTTTTAACCTTTAGGGTGATATTCTACTTGTTTCACCTACATGTATTTTAGGTATTGTTATAATGTCATAGACTTGTCTACAACCTTAATCTACCTATTATTCAGTGAAGGGCCAAAATAGATTTTTTTTGAAAAGCGAATTTCTTGCTCCTTGTGAGACTTGAATTTAAGACCTCACACTTTTAGTGTATTAAAATATTTTATTTATGTTTTTTTAACCTTTAGGGTGATATTCTACTTGTTTCACCTACATGTATTTTAGGTATTGTTATAATGTCATAGACTTGTCTACAACCTTAATCTACCTATTATTTAGTGAAGGGCCAAAATAGATTTTTTTTTTTTTTTTGAAAGGCGAATTTCTTGCTCCTTGTGAGACTTGAACTTAAGACCTCACACTTTTAGTGTATTAAAATATTTTATTTATGTTTTTTTAACCTTTAGGGTGATATTCTACTTGTTTCACCTACATGTATTTTAGGTATTGTTATAATGTCATAGACTTGTCTACAACCTTAATCTACCTATTATTTAGTGAAGGGCCAAAATAGATTTTTTTTTGAAAGGCGAATTTCTTGGTCCTTGTGAGATTTGAAAATTCGCCTTTCAAAAAAAATCTATTTTGGCCCTTCATTAAATAATAGGTAGATTAAGGTTGTAGACAAGTCTATAACATTATAACAATACCTAAAATACATGTAGGTGAAACAAGTAGAATATCACCCTAAAGGTTAAAAAAACATAAATAAAATAAAAGTTATTTTATTTTAATAACTTTATAACAATACCTAAAATACATGTAGGTGAAACAAGTAGAATATCACCCTAAAGGTTAAAAAAACATAAATAAAATAGAGTTGTCTTGTTCAAGTCTCACAAGGAGCAAGAAATTCGTCTTTCAAAAAAAAATCTATTTTGGCCCTTCACTAAATAATAGGTAGATTAAGGTTGTAGACAAGTCTATGACATTATAACAATACCTAAAATACATGTAGGTGAAACAAGTAGAATATCACCCTAAAGGTTAAAAAAAACATAAATAAAATAAAAGTTATTTTATTTTAATAACTTTAACAATACCTAAAATACATGTAGGTGAAACAAGTAGAATATCACCCTAAAGGTTAAAAAAACATAAATAAAATAGAGTTGTCTTGTTTAGTTAGGTAATGTTGTATTTTTTTTTTTTTATGTTATGTAGTCTTGTTTTTTTTTTTCTAGCTTTATGTTTTTTTATTGCAACTTTTTTTTTATTAATTTTAGTGTTTTATTTTAACTTTGTATTTTATTATTTGTTATTTTGAAATATTTTTAAAATTGATGATAAAGTTAAAAAATTAATTAATAATAATAAAAGAGAGGAGGGTTGTCTTCACACCTTTGACTTGTCCTAAAAAAGAGAACAAGCCACCCATCCTAGGTGACATCATGTGTGGCAAGGAGAACAACCCATTTAGGTTGTCTCTATACTCACTAGCCTTACGCTTTGTTTTTCACCGTGACGTAGTGAAACTCCTTAAAAGAGAGTAACGTTATACGATTTTGGAGATGGCGTTTCTATACTATAGTACTAATATATAATGAGTTCTAAATGTATAACAGAATGCTCCATCTCCTCATGGGAGAAGGGGTATTTATAGGCATATGGGCCCTCCTGTGATTGGTTCGTTTGAGAATGACAGTTGTCCTGCGCGGGTCTCACACGTTTGTCAACCGTTGGACCTTGGGCGTTGTCTTCCTTTGATAGGTCCACATGTCTTGCAATCGTTCTTTTTGTCCTTTCTCTGTACCTTGTACCTGCAGGTGATCATGGAGCAGGGAATAATGGCATCTGATTGGTTGCACGTCCCTTTCTTTGTCGGATCACAGCTGGCATGTACTAGGAAACGTGTGCCGGCCTCTAGAAGCTTTAGTCAGCGCTTCTACTGACGTGTATGGAGATGTGGGGTCGTGCGCATGCGTGATGTCTCACATAATTAACATATAAAACAGGCATAATCAGTCTCACAATAGGGTAGAATTAGGCTTGAAGTACTGATATTGGGTGCTTAATTCGTTCCTGATTATGTTTCTCGGGAAACTGGAGCTCCAAGCCGGAAACAAAGGATTTTCAGACAAAAAAGGCAAAACCTTGAGATTCCTGAGGGTACGAGACTTGCAGCATGTTCCCCGTATGTTTGAAGACCATCCCGGGACTTAAACAGTGATAAAACCAGTCCAGGACTGACCCAGCACGTCCGTGCACACTTGCACGGAGGCCTTGCATGCTAGAAGACAACGCTTAAATTTATTCTTTATCTGAATTACTCGAAGCATATTTTTTTATCTGAATATATAATAGAAAATATTTAGACTAACACATCATGTTCATGGACTTTAATCATATAATTTTGTGTGACAAATTTATTATTAATTCGATTTATCGTAAAACCATAATTCCCCAAATCGACTTAGCAAACCCTAATGCCTTAGACCCTAGATACTTTAGACCTTTAAGACATTCCTCTTATTAGTATTCTTAAACTTCATAGGGTGAATTCTTCGGAATTCCCAAGTTTATCTTGTGACGAGTTTTGTTTGGATTTATCGCGCTTAGCAAAACTGTGAGTATATCTTTCCCCTTTTTTATTTTACTTTTTGGGGCTACTCATGTACATTATGTCAAATTACTATTTCTTTTCATTAAATGCAATTCTCATGTGTGTTTGCTTTATGTTACTTGTGTGTATCTATGACTTGTCATAATCATTAACCGTTGCGGCATAGCATTTCAATGAATAGTACTATGGTATATACCCCTTGTGACTTTGCCGAAAGACCTTGGTCATTGCTATGTGTTTCATTACAACTGTTAATAGCGCATACTATATATAAATTTCATTTCACTTTCATAGGGTTGATTTTGACCCGGATACTGCTTATTACATAACTGCAAACAATGTACAACACATGAATTGCAAATATTTCTTACTATATGTATTCAAAACAGGGTATGCTCACCAATACAATTTTTGTATTGACAAAATTATTTTGTACATGTTTCAGGTTATTTTTAAATGCATTCTTTAAGCTTTCATATTCATATTTAGATTTTGATTCATTGTATTTCAGTTTAGTTGGCATTTAGAATTGTTGTATTTCATTTCAATGTAATAAACTATTTAATCAATGTATCAATATTTACACTTTAGTACCATGAGCCATTGAGCAATCGTCACTGCGTAACACCTCGATGTTTCCGCCATCGGTTGGGGTGTTACAGCAACAAACTTGGGGAACAAAAAATCTAATTAAGATAAGGTGCATACCAGTATGCATGGGTATGCACCCCTGTAAACAAGTCAGAACTTTTTAAGTTTCAATTTTTAACTTATTTTTGCAGTTTAAAATCAGTTTTAGGGTATTTTAAATAAAAACCAATTTAAACTGTTAAACCAGTTAAAAACCAGATTGCAGACTGAGCTGCACGGCCGTGCTCATCACCTGAGCACGGGCGTTGTAACATTTGTGCCCCTCACATTTTATGGAATTGGCAAAATTAGTCCTTGAACTCTTTTGAAATTTCATTTTTAGCCTTGTAATTAATTGGTTTTCAAAATCGAACCACAATATTCAAAAATCTTAAATTTTCATCCTAAAACGATTTAAAACCGAAGAAAACAAGCCCGAGAACTTAAATTTGATAAAAAAAATAAAAAAATCAATATTTGTAGACACCGCGTACCGCGGAGGATTTTAAAACCTCTCCGCGCTCTGCGAGGAAGTTGGTCAAAAGCTCAGTCAAATACCTCTCGCCGCGTAGCGCAGAGGATTTCTAAATATCTCCGCGGTCTACAAGAGAGTGATCTGCAGCTGTTTCATTTTTAGCACGATTATGATCGATTTCTGTTTCAATTTCGACTTTATTACATAAGTTAACTCGGTTTTATTATGCTTAATGGTTACCCTTTCAGTTTCTAACCGTTGGTAGGCATTAATCATTGATTTAATGATGAATTAAGTCAAGAATTATTATAAAAACTATTCTTTTGACCCATTTTCAAGTTCACCATGATGTCTTTTGTTTTGATTCGATTAAATCTCATTAAATACTCTTCAATACTTGTCTATCATCTCTACAACAAAATCTTTGAAGATCATCTCGTATTATGGGCGAATTGGAAGCTTATTTTCTTATTGTTATTCGGTTTTATTTCATCAATTTGGGGTATCAAATTCGTGAGTTTTCTAATTTCTTTTGCATTTTGATTCTTTATTATTTGTAGAATAAAAGCCCTCTATTTGATTGGCCAATTATAATTGTTAAGGGTTTCAATTGAAAGTTCTAAGATTAGGGTGTTCTTAGGTTATTTGGGATTTTTTTTCAATTAAAGATGTTTTGAACTTTAAAAATTCATAACTCGCTTATTATTGATCCAAAAATTATGAAATTTGACATGATGATGTATATGACCGACTAGGAAGTCTAGAAATCAGTTTTGGCATTTTTGGAATTATATAATAATTTTAGTAATTTTTATATGTTTTAATCATATTAAATTCATAATAAATCAATAATAATGTGTTTGGTCATGAAAATTGGTGGAAATATTTCTTATTATATTAGAATAATTTTCATAATCATTTCCCTTAGTTTTGACATGTTTTCATATGTGATCACATTTTTACTGGTTTAATAAGATTTAATCAAATAAAATTCATAATAAATCCATTTTAATCCCAAAAATCCTATAAAAATTATTTAGGGAATTTCAAAGTCAGAAGGTTAATATTCATAAAAATTTCTAGTTTTTAATAGTGATTTGGATTTATTTATGATTTTTGTGTAATTACACTATATTAAAAGATGAAGCGATTTGAACAGTACATATGCCATCTTTGTGATATTCATCTTTTCGAGTGGCATTTTTGTCTTTTGGCATGATCCATAGGTAGCATGAGTTTATCGGGAAATGTTAGTTTCTGCATTTTGGTCTTCAAACGCGTGTAAGGAGACCAGGCTTTTCTTCCACCCACCAACCTTCATTTCCAGCCACGTTTCTTTTCTACTTTACACCTTCAGCCACGTTTCTTTTCTACTTTACACAGCAAGCTTCGTCACCGTTATATAGAGAGATAAACAGATTTGATAAGAGAGCAGATATCAATTATCGGCTCACCTCTGACCGTCGATGGCAACACCAACCGCCATAGTCACCATTACCACTGTCAAAGCACAACCCCATCACCATTATTATTAATAGCCCATAGTCGATGGCAGTTTGGTAGTTTTCTGATTTGCGAAGAGTTTTCTCGTCTTGCATTTTCTGGCCCCAACCTTCTCCGGCGTTGTTATTAAAGTGGGGTTAGGGTCTTTGGGGATGGGGTTAGATCTGTGGCAATCAAGTCAGGTGGAGACCGGTAAAGTATATGGTTGTGTCGTTGTGGCGCTAACGATGGCGGTGGTGTGAATGGGGACACAAACGGAGAATAGACGGTGACCCTCCACGACCACGCCTCTGGACGGAGAAGGTGGAGATTTTTATGTGGCATCAGTGGATAATGGTGGTTGTTACGGTGGCGGGTGACGGTGTTCACCGACCATCTTTTACTTCCTAGGTAGCCAATTATTTGATCATTTGTTGGTGGGATGTATCATGTGTGGGTGAGGTAGTGTGAGAGAGGGAGAACGAGAGGGTGAGAGAATTTGTGTTTGGTTTGGTTGATTTCTTTTTATCAATGTTTTAAAAACCGGTTTTTTAACCATACCGGATTGGACTTAAAAATGGTTCAACCGGTTGAATCGGGTTATATCAGGTGGTTTAACCGGATTGACTAGTTAACCCTACAATTTTATAAATACAACTTTAACTCAAAAATAATCTAAAAGTATATGCTTTCGTAGTAGAAAATAATAGTTTAAAAGTGAATCCATAATTTAAAAAATCTCAAAGTACTCAATTTTAAACAAAGTTGTTTTTATATAAAATGGTATAATTGGTTTATGTCATTAGAATGTTGAATCATAAAAATATCAAGTTCATGATCGCTTAAAAGATAAAATTTATTATCATCGTCATCCTCATCAATAAAAGTATAACTATTTTCATATCCTCATTCTTTAATAAGAATTTTTAGTTACCAATAATCAAAATATACTAAAATTACGTAAGATAAGTAACATATATACCAAGTAACCTTGTCTTTGAGAAACCGGCTCATGTTCTTTCTCACTTAACATGACATCTATATCATCATTATGGGCCAATAAAATCCAAAATTTAACCTTGTACCGGTACCGGTATAACGGTATAAACCGGTATACCGGAATTTACCGGCAGTTCAAATCCTTTGCCGTTTTTCCATATTACCGGATTGATTCGTGCCGGCCAGAAGACCGATAAGCGGTATAACCGGTTCAATCGGCCGGTATAAACCGGTTTTTAAAACACTGCTTTTTATCAATCTTTTGTATATTATTTTATTGAAAGTGGAGAACATTTGTAAAAGGAAAAAAACCGTTAACCCACAAGAAGAGTCCACAGGAAGGGATATTTTATTATTGCTCCAACGAATTAGTCATAGTTCCAAAGCATTTCATCGTATCCTTATTGCAACGAGAAAGCTTTAAATTTTATTCAACCCTTATATTTCCTTCTTTGAGAGCCATAGCTCAGCCATTGATTATATGTGACACCTTCTCGAACTTAGGTAAGGTACTTGTGTATATGATAACAAGGAAATATGAGTTAAGCAACTACCATGCCAATGCACCACTACCTTAGTTATTTCACATGCGTGACATGATGCAAAATTTGAACTTTTTTTATAAGAAAAGGTTGAATATTTTGTGTTGTATTATCTAGAGTTTAACAATTCAAATCTCATTGTTATAAATCTGATTCCAAAATCATAATTACATCTGAGCTTTACATCACCGAATCGATTTTAACGGCACAACAACTTCCATCGACACAACAACTTACATCGACCCGCCGCGACGCGCGGGAAGAATACCACTAGTTATGATTAACATAAAATAGTAAAAGATTTCTTAAAAATTGTAGTTCAAATATATTATGAGTTAAATTTAATGTTTTCAACTTTGGAAAATGCATGTGTTAGAAAACTAAACTTATATTATTTCCTTTCATAACACATGATAGTAAAATATTATATAATTTTTGCCATGTCAATAAACTTAAAAAAAAAAAACCCCAAATATAGATCTAACATCCTAAGTGTCTTAGAATAGAAGCCCTAAACACTTTTAAGTCTAAATACACATTTTGGGAACACTTTACACTTTAGGTTGAACATTTGAATTTGCTCGCTTACGCTCGCTCGATTAGTCAAATTACTAATTGTTAAATGTGAGTATATCTTTCCCCTTTTTCATGTTTTACACTTTTGGGGTGACTCATGCACGCTTATTACTTCACTCACTTAATCATGTTTTATTCTATATTCACAATCGCAATTCTTGTATGTGTTTTAATTGTTGATCGCTGATAGTGTGTACTTATGACCTTAATTATTAATCCTGTGTGGGCCTAACATAGCAATAAATAGTACTATGGTATATACCCCTTGTTGACTTACGTGTTCGAGTTAAGTCCTTGGTTATTATTATGTGTGAACGATATTCTCTTGTCGCCTACTATATATAATAATACTTATGAGCACCAAAGTGGAATAAGCAACGCACACTAGCCTATTCTTACACAAGTTGACTTCCAAAATTATCAAAAACACTATGTAGAAATCGGCCCTATGCACATGAGTATACCTTGGGAATGAACAACTCTCCTTACCCATATACACATACATACATACGACATACATATACACACACCACCAACTCACCATTCTTATCCACACATTGACAATATCTAGACCCTTATACTAACATAGCAACAACATAAATCACATGAACCTCTAGACTAAGTTGACTTGCCACAAAATCTCTCTTTTGTCCCATTATTTTTGGCTCCCAAGAAGTGTGCACACAACAACCTAGATCACTAGTCAACACCTAATACTAGAGTGGCAAAAACATAAAACATGTGATCCTTTACACCTTGTCAACCCTGCCAAAATATATTGCCTTTTTCCCATGGTGTTTCAGCCGTAACCCACCCCTACATAACCAAACAAAGTCACAAGGTCAACTTATTTCACTAACATGCCATTCCACCCTTGCACTCCAAGAAAGTAGCCATTTGACCTTCTTTAGTTGTAAACCAATGAGCACAAGACCACCCTCATCCCTCTTGGCTATAAATAGGAGCACTTGAACACATTATGATCACACCACAACCTCCCAAAGTCTCACTAACACTTGAAACACTCTTCTCCCTCTTGTTAACCACTCGGCTGAAAGAATTCCCACCCAAGGGACTTGTTTCGATCGACCACCACCATCATTTAGGAGTTCCAAGTCTCTAGCAAGCATCTGGGAGTTGCATTGTGAGGAGTTAGCTTGTTTTTCTTTGATATTTTCGGCTATACACACACGAGGTATAACATCCAAACCATTTTTCATTTGTTTTTATAAATGCTCGATCATGGAGAGTTCATCCAAGACACACACACACACACGCACATACCATAACAATTAGTTTTTCAAGTTAAACTAACTTAAACACTCTATTTCAAGAATCAAGCATAATTTAACTTTTCGGTTGACTCGCTGAATCAAGCCTTAACCATTATGTGAGTCTAATTTTTGTTATGCATGTAGTTTGTTTCGAACAGGGGATCAAAATCCCTGATAATCGAATTGATTCAATTCGAAATTCTAGGGTTTCTTAGTTATAATTGGGGAAGATGTCACATGTGGCTAACACATAAAAAGATTTTGAATCAAAAGAAAACAACCATCCGATCTATAGATCAAATGGTTATGCTTATGTTGTTTGTTAATCGGATCGCTTATGGTCCTGGGTTCGAATATGAATAAAACCTTTTTATTTAATATGAATCCATGTTTCAATCTAACTAAACAATATTAATTTTTGGATTGATTATAAACCCTTCTCAGGGTCCAGCCCAGTTGGTGGCTGGGCTTGTGATAATCCTCGAACCTGTCATCGACCCAGGTTCGATCCCCACCCCTTACACTATTTTTTAAAACCGATTCTTATATATTTTATATATATTTTGTATATTATCTTTTAGTATATGTTTAAAATACTAAATCTAATTTATAAATCCTATAAAATTTATTTTATGTTGTATAACCTATAAGCTTTATTATGAAAATTTTTATTTTCAGAAAATCATTTATGTATTATATATATTAATTATTTTTGAATATAAATATATAAATGTTTTAAATTCAAATAAATTATCTAAATAGCTTTATAAATTTTGAAAAATTTATTTTAAGTTCATAAACTTTATAAAACTGAATTTTATTTACATAAAAACCATAATTAATGATTTTTAAGCAATTAAACTTATTTTAACCATAATAAATTCATAATAAATCCAATTTTTATCATTTTTGCACCAAAACTTCACATAAATTATTTTTATCAATTTAGGTCAGAAATATAATTTTATTTTATGAAATTTTTGAATATTATTAACATGTTAAAATTAATATGTTATAATTTATTATATAAACTTTAAATATGATAATAATTATATAAAATTTATTTTCACACTATATCATTTTTGTACAACAACCCTTGACCAAGATTTTACAAAAATTCCTTTTAATGGTTTATTTATTAATTTTCCTTTCATCATTAAATTAACAATTATTTTACATAATTCACAAACACTCGTCAATTTCCCATTAGAAACCCTATAATGCCTTAGATCTAGATAACATAGACTCGACTAGGTCCCAAACTAAATTGTCCTTCACTTGAATAGGATAATACCATGATCTTGCCTACTTTCTTTGCAACATTCTAGCTTATTCAAGACTAGCAAACAAGGTGAGTTTTACATAGCTCCATTTTACATTTTTATGCTTTTTGGGGTGAAACACGTTTACATTTACATATGTAATTCAACATACGTGTTATGTCTTAAACAATATTTAGGTAGACACAATTATACTCGCATAATCATTAACACTACGTAAGCCGATGATACACAATGATAGATCTATTGGACTGACAATCCCACCCGGATACTTGGAGCATTGGTATGGGGAAACGTGGGTGATTGTTATCGATAAACAAAAACAGATGAACCATATGCGTATGGGATGAACCACATTAAACATGTCACAAGGTTTGATTATGCAAACATTCTGCCTAGTATTTGTTATCACATATGAACCAGAATTGCCATGACACCAGAATTGTACAAATTTTATACTCATGAAACACTACACAAACCTATGTATTCCTCACAAAGTTTTAGTTGGCCCAAAATATTTTCCAACTAAACATGTTTTAGGAATAATGAAGTTTGAAGGATTGAGTTTATGCTTGAAGAATTATTTGAAGTTTTTGTTTGATTTATTTTCATGATGATATATTTGTGTTGAGATTTCTTTAGACAATATTACGTTTTGGGATATTTTGGAATTATCAATAAAGTAGTTATGTTTAATTAATTACCATGATCTATTGAACAATCGTCACCATGTAGGCTGTAGTACCTTAATATTTCCGCCATCGGTTGGTGTTACAAAAGACAAAAATATTACAATGACAATAAACCATCTTGCCATTGTACAACATCGGAAAACCAGTGACGCGCTTCATATGCTTAAACAACAATAAATCAAGTCATCGTTGTTCAAGAACGTAAGAGCGATGATGAGTTGCAGGAGTGCACAACGATTTGCTTAAGGTAAGTGTGTTTTGGTATTATTTAATTATTAGTGCTTTTTTGGATTTTGTGTTTTTTTTGTCTGACTCCTTTGATTATTCATTTTTCTTCATGTTTAGCCGTTAACGACTATAATACTAGTGGAGTATATGTGACGACTGCTCTTTTTAGCTTTAATTGTTTCATCAAGCATTAGTGGTTAAAGAACGCACATCTTCCAGTGTTAGTAATCCGAGTGGAGCATATGTCATCACCAACCTATGTAACTACTCCGAAGCCGGATTATCTATACTTATGGTAAGGGAGATGACATAACTGTGACGGTTTTTAAAAATCAGCGGTTATACCACCTAAGATTATTTATAGATGTTTTAAGTTTTTTTATTAGAGTTAATTACCAAAATAGTCCATGTAGTTTGGGCCATTTTGCCAGTCTAGCCTAAGATCAAAATAAGTGTTTGAACAGTCCCTTGAGTTTGACGAAATAGATCAAAACAGTCCATTTCATTAACGGAGTTAACTCAATGTTATTAAGTCATTGGTAAAATCGTCCATTTACCTTATGGGTTTATATTCTTATTATCGTCCCCAATCCCCACCATTCCCTTCCCTTAGTGTAGTCACCCACATCCACATCCTCTCTCTCTCAAACACACACATATCCACCTAGGGGTGTAAATGACACGTAGCGGCTCGGGATCGGCTCGGTAAAAAGCTCAAACGAGCCGAGCCTTAACGAGCCCGAGCCCGAGCCTGAAATATGGCTCGTTTAGTTATCGAGCCCGAGCTCGAGCCCTAGATACAAAGCTCGATTGGGCTCGCGAGCCTTAACGAGCTAGAGCCCGAACCCGAGCCCGAGCCTAAGTTACAGCCGAGCCTAAGTTATAGCCTTAACGATTGGGCTCGCGAGCCTAAGTTATAGCCGAGCTTTTGCGAGCTCGAGCCGAGCTTTTGAGCTCGTTTGAGATTCTCAAATCACCTCGAGCCGAGCCGAGCCGAGCTCGAGCTTTGGATTTTACTAGCGAGCCGAGCTCGAGCTCAAGATTGTAGGCTCGAACCGAGCCGAGCTCGAGCTCGAGCTTCACAAAACCTTAACGAGCCCGAGCCGAGCCCAGTCAGGCTCGGGCTCGGCTCGGCTCGGCTCGTTTACACCCCTATATCCACCCACCTCTTACATTTAAATTAATGAATTGAAACTGAAAAACAGAATTGAACTCATTTGAAATTAGAAATCTCAAGCAAACATCGATTTCATTCATTTTTCGTCATCTCCGTTTCACGACCGTCTGACCAGAAGGTGAAGATCTGAAATCGAACAGTGCCATGGGTTGTTTATGCTGCCAGAAGTAGGAACGACAGTCTTCGTCTCATTAACAATGATGGAGAACGAGGGAGGATAAGATCGATGGGCATTTTTTTTTAAGAATTAGGGCTCGGAAATGAGCCTTATCATGTTTTGATGGGGGTGGGTGTCCTTGGTGATGTGGATATTGTTGACAGTGGGATAAGGTGGTGGTGGGATAGAAGTTGGAGGTGGTTCTGAAACTGGAGAAACTAAAGCAACCTCCATATTTGATGATGAATTTGTTATTCTTGATGGTGGGAGATGTTATTGGTGGTGGGAGAGATAGTTTGTTGTGGATGGTGGTCTGAGAAGGTAGTGATGGTGTGGTGGTGGTGACGGTGGTCTAGTAGTGGTGGTGATGGTGGTGGCGGTCTGGACTGGTGGTGGTAATGGTATGGTGGTGGTGATGGTGGCAGCGGTGGACTGGTGGTGGTGATAATGGAGAGAGAGAGAAGGTAAATGGATGATTTTGCCCATGACTTAACGAGGTTGAGTTAACCACGTTAAATAATTGGACTGTTTTGGCCTATTCGTCAACCACGTTAAGAAGGACACTGGTGTATGCCTGTATGGGTAGGGATTCAAAAAATCGAACTTGGGACCGCTAAGTTAGGGTTGTACATGGAATTTCAGTTAACTAAGGGGCTGTTTGGTAGCCTCTGAATGATCATTCAGAGGTTATCTCTTAATAGTCCATAACCTCTGAATGGTTAAGAGGTAACCTTATGTTTGAATGGTTAAGAGACAACCATTAAGATGTTACCTCTTAACTATCCATACTTAAAATTACATCTTAACCATTAAGAGACTATAAACTATTTAGATGTAGCTTTTAATAACCATTCAGAAGCTACTAAACATTCCCTTTTAAGTATTTAAAAAAAAATTGTTTTTGTTACTAGAGAAATGAGGATAAAATATAAAATGGCCACAAGATAAGTTGCACTATATCTTCTTCTTCTTCATCTCAGTTTCTTCTCTTCCCCAGAAGCATAGATGGCTCTACAGTGGTGTTATGGCGGCACCACCATTCAAACCCTAAAACTCGCCTCAATTCCATCCACACATCTATCCTCATCCTCACTGCAGTCTTCATCCGCCGTTTGCAGCCGTTTAACTCCCTCACGTACCTCTCCCTTCCTCATCAAAGCACTATCCTCATCCGTACAACCGCTTGTTGATTCCACCACCACCACTACCACTGGTTCAGTTGTTAAACCTCAGTGGAAAGCGGCTATAGATTTTAAATCAATTGTGGAGAATAAATCCGCAGTGGCGGAAAATCTAAGGAACAGGAATTCTAGTGCTGATTTGGAGTTGGTTGTTGAGCTTTATGAGAGGCTGTTGGCACTTCAAAAGGTTAGGGCTTTATCAATTCATCGATTAATATTTGCATTGTTGTTAAGTTTGAATTTTGTTAATGTGTGGTATGGCTAATGTTAAGTTTGAATGATGAATTCGACAATGAGGAACCGTTTATTATTATTATTATTATTGTTGTTGTTGTTGTTGTTGTTGTTTTGTAGGACATTCAAGAGTTCGTTAGTTAGTTAGTGAATTGAAAGTTTGGATCGTATTTTTTTTATTCTTTTGCACTTGAATCATCCGAAACTAAAATGGTAACCGAACGGTTGAATCAGATTTATCAACATTTTACTGTCGTTTTGAAATTCAATTTTATTCTCAATTACAAACCTTTCCCAGTGAAACCTCGGGTCCAAAAACATATTTTGAGATGCACATTAGGTCGTTATAGTAATGCAGGGTGGCGTAAAATGTGGGTAAGAGAGTCAAAAGCAACAGCCATATAAAAGTACTAAATAAGGGTAATAGTAGTAGACTACAGCTAGCGTAAGGAGGTGAGTAAGCTATAGTGTCTAGTGTCAACTATAAACAAAAATTACCAATTTTATTCTCAGTTAGTTTTCAAATTCTTTGATCATCAATCATGTCAACTCCTTCCCCGCAATTCAAACGGTGTTCAGGTTGATTCTTTCAGTCCTCTTTAGTCTTTATCTGCGTGTATCTGATCATCCATGTATGCTATTGTTATTAAGGTCATTTGAGGGAATAAATTTCAGATCTAAAGGTATGGCACAATTGCCTTGTCAGCCAAAGAACAAACTCGGGTTTGTTGATGGCAAGGTAAGGAAGCCGAATCTTGTTGTGCTGAGATCGCAGAAATTGTTAATACTCTAATTCTGGTATACCAAATGATTTTTTTTTTTTGGTTAAAAAACTTGCCACTTTCTGTAAGAAACCTAGGTTGTTCTGAAAACAAATGTTATTGAATCAATGTTTTCCCCATTGACTTTGATTAAAAAAACGTCACTTGGTCATAATCTATCTTCATGGTCGCACCAGTGACCAAAATTAGTCAATGTTGAACAGGTCTCAAACGTCTGAGGAAGTTACTGTTACTGCCAAGGTTTAAAAAGGCTGAAACGGGCCTCGAGGCGTTGTCCGTTAGCCTCACGAGGCGTAAGCCTCGAGGCGGACCGAGGCGTAAGCCTCAAAACATTATTAAAAATAACAATATATATATATATATATATCATAAAAATACAATATAATATAAAACAAAACATCATGGATATTATAAAATCTAATTTAGTAATGAAACAAACATCATAAAATAGTTTTAATAGCATTTTAGTCTTTAACTTAAGTTTGGAGATCAAATGTAAACTAGTGAACATTGAGGGGGTTAAATGTAAAATACCAAAAGTTGATAGGGTAGAGGGGCAGGTGTGTTTTGGTTGGATTTTGAGGTGGGAACTCGTTCCAAGTACAATTTTTGACCCGACTTGAATCAATTTTCACTACCTAGACCCAATTTTGACTTAGGTGGTGAGGCTTAAGCCTCACCGCCTCGCCTCACAGCCTCACCGCCTCGGGAAGCCTCGGAAAGCCTCGGATAGGCCGAGGCTTAGGTTTCAATTGACCCCCATGAGGCTAAGCCTCTGAGGCGTTTTTTCATAGCCTCAGCCGAGGCGTAAGCCTCGAGGCGAGCCTCAGACAGCCTTTTTAAACCATGGTTACTGCTTCTGAGTGTGACTTCTGGAGTTCTGGTCAAGTTTTCTCTGTTTGCAATTCCACTTTCTTCTCAAGTACCAATTCAGATGGAGTTTCAGAAGCAATCAAATGACTCAAAAGCTTAATGATTATTCAAAGTCTTCAAACGAACCGATAGGTTCACGGACAACGTTCTTTATTCATTTAATAATCAACAATCAACAAAACTGAATAAAACAAAACACAAACCCAATACTTATGGGACTTCTAAATAACTAATTAATGGATAAACATTAAATAAAATAACCTAAATAAAAGATAATGAAAATTTAAACTTAAAGATAGTTATTGTTGATGCCCTGCATCAATTTCCTTTTGTTTTAATCCCATCTTCTGTTAACCCTCAATCAATTTTAGCACCACATGATCCTTCTTTAAGAAGATCTATCAGTACCTTTTCTACACTTCATAGCTTCAAGATAACCACTGTATTGTTGTGTCTGCACCTAACACTTCATCACAATGTCATTTCTTCATCATGTTTATTATTGCATCTTGTCAACAGTTGCTAACACTGTAAAAATACCAATTACAAGAACCTTTCAAGTTTAAACTATGACGAGGCTGCTGTTCAATCAGCGTGGCAAAAAAAAAAAAAAAAAAAAAAAAGCTTATGGCCAAAGAGCTTGAAGCCACTTGATATGTTACTAATCCCCTTGAAGGGGGGAAAAGGCTATCAGCTCAAAGTGTGTGGGTTTATAAGGTCAAATTCAAGGAATGTGGTATACTGGACTATGTAAAGCAAGACTTCTAATTCTACCGGGTAGTGGCTAAACCCAGTGTTCATTAGATTCTCATATTTAAAAATCTCAAATGGTACTAACTGCGTGATAAATTCTGTATTTCACTCTTGTCTTGCAGCTATATTGATTTTGTATAATGATAAAATCATCAGAACAAGACTTGCTCTTGTACAAACCTCTCTCATCAAGTTTTAGCTAGCCTTTTTACTAATTTTGATGAATGCCGTACTTCACTAGTATTTTCATATTACCTGTTTGTTAAATATTAATGCAGATGCATTATCTATTTGTAGTTATGTCTCTAGTGGTGGGGGTGGGGGCAATAATAGTATGTCTGCAACATAGATTGAATCATTGGAAGCTCCCATTTACTCAGAAAGAGTGGTTTATTGTGTTGTAGCTAATCGTTGCTTGCAGATAGCAGGAAGTTGAAGATCTCCGCTTTGAAAGAAATACAGTTGCAAACAAGATGAAAGGAAAAGTTGAACCATCAGAGCGTCAAAGACTGATAGAAGAAGGTATATCCAGCTATTTATCTTTAAATTTTGTTATCTCATGTTTGGTTCCCTGACTTCCCTTTATATTAATATTTACAGGAAAGAATTTAAAGGATAAACTGGTTACACTGGAAGAAGATCTTGTTAAACTTACTGATGCTCTTCAACGAGAAGCACAGTGCATCCCAAACATGACGCATCCAGATGCTCCAATTGGAGGGGAAGATAATTCAACAATTAGGAAAACGGTATCTTTTTTTTATTATTATTATTATTATTATTATTTTTTTTTTTTACTTTTATAATCCATTTCTCTTTTAATTTGACTGTTAATCACTACATGATTTTATAGGTGGGCACACCCCGTGATTTTACCTTTTCTATCAAAGACCATGTACAAATCGGGAAAGATCTGGATCTTTTTGATTTCGATGCAGCTGCAGAGGTATTGTTTATAACTCATATTATTTTGCTATACTTAAATCCGGAAGCTTAATTTAATGTTGGGTTTTAGTCTTGTTATTTAAACTAATGACTTCATAATATCCAACTGGTTGTATTTAGAATATAACTTAAGCTGGCATTTGTTTCTTTAGGTTAGCGGGTCAAAATTTTATTACCTAAAGAATGAAGCCGTCCTGCTAGAAATGGGTCTTATAAACTGGACCCTATCAGAAGTTATGAAAAAGGGTTTTACTCCTCTAACAACCCCAGAAATTGCTAGATCTTTAGTGGTTGAGAAATGCGGTTTTCAACCACGTGGAGATAACACGCAGGTTTATTCTATTGAGGGCAGTGATCAATGTCTTATTGGGACAGCAGAAATCCCTGTTGGGGGCATACACATGGACTCTATTCTTGGTGACTCATCATTACCTTTAAAATATGTAGCATTTTCCCATTGCTTTCGTACTGAAGCTGGAGCTGCTGGTGCTGCTACTAGGTATTATTTGGTTAAGCGTATTGTTATAATACCTATTTCATGCTTGATTCATTACTACTAGGGTTGTAAACGAGCTGAGCTTGAGCTCAGGGCCGGTTTATTAATTGTTTATCAAGTATTTAATTATTATTTATTTACAGTTTTTCAAGCTTGAGCTTGACTCTTGTTAATTTTTAAGTATTTTATTTATATACATGTATAATATTTTTATATAATATATGTACTATTTAGTTTTTTTTTTATCATAATTATATATAATAATAACAAAATTTATTGTGTAATTGTATAAATGTACTATGAAATAAAAATAATTATCTTTGTAACATAACAAGGTCATTTAGGCCTGCAAGTCTAGTCAAGCTTAGTATGTATAGTGCGGGTTTGAAGTCAAGTTTTAAATAAGATTCAATTAAGCTCAAGCTCGTTTATGCGTGCATGGCTCAATATGAGCTTTTAGCGAGCCGATCTCGAGTGGGTCACGAGCGGTTCGACTTGTTTACACCCATGTTCATTAGGGCTTATTTTCATTTTTCTTTTTTTGTGGAGCAGGGGACTGTACAGAGTGCACCAGTTTAGCAAGGTGGAAATGTTTATATTATGCCGCCCTGAAGAAAGCAATGCTTACCATGAAGAGCTAATCGAAATTGAAGAGGAACTCTTTTCAAAATTGGGACTTCATTTCAAGTGATGATTTTACATTTCATTTTATAAAATTCATAGAATTTCGAATATTGGCTGAAATATCTGGGATTTTTTTGACAGAACTTTGGATATGGCAACTGAGGATTTAGGTGCACCTGCTTACCGTAAATATGACATTGAAGCCTGGATGCCAGGTTTAGGGCGATATGGCGAGGTAAAAGTTGTATAGTTAATCACTTGTAAAACTTCTAAAGAAACTTTCGTTAAGTTCGTTCCATTCAACTTGTATATTGCAGATATCAAGTGCATCAAATTGTACTGATTACCAGAGTCGGAGATTGGGGATAAGATACCGTCCTGAAAGTTCAGCAAGCCCCCCGAAAGATACTAAAAAGAATAAAGGGCGGAATCTAAGCCCGCCAGAATTTGTGCACACACTAAATGCAACAGCGTGTGCAGTTCCACGCATGCTCGTGTGTTTGCTCGAGAATTATCAACAAGAAGATGGATCTGTTATTATTCCCGAACCATTAAGGCCTTTCATGGGTGGCATTGAGGTAATTACACGTAAATCAAATTAGAATTTCATAAATTAAATTGTTAGATTCAATTTTTGGTTATGTATGCTGGATAAACAAGAAATTGGAGGACTTGTTGTATCATATATTTTGCAGATTTAAAAAATAAAAGTATATTTCTTTGTATAATGAAACCAATATGACACAAAACAAATGAGAGTATATTAAATACAAATATGCGGCTGACGTGTCATCATATGAGTCTATGACACGTCATCCTTGCGCTTATCCAATTATTTGATTACACCAGTGTCTTGCATGTTGAAGTCTTGGGGTCCCACATAGCCGGCAGCAAGTACTTACGTTTGTTGACACCCTGAGCGTTGTAGTTAACCTTTGTCTTTTTATCTGTCAAAACATTTCCTGGGTACCCGGGGAAAGAACCTGACCCGAATATGCCAGTGCAGGCAGTAACTGCCTCCAGTGGAGCTGTAGCTGGACCCTGAAAATACCCACCATCAAATGGGTTGGTTACAGTTCCAGCCAGAACTGCCGCCAGGTTGATGATGATGCCGTCAACACCAATGTCGCCGTTGGGCGCTACCAAGGATGGCATTTTTGGACCATACATGGGCTGTGCAAAAGGCCAGGCGCATTGACCTGGACACTGAGTTGCTGAGTTACCCACCCATGCGTACGCGGAATTGTGCCCTTTATTAACCCGAGTTGACCCATGGGTCCCACAACGATTCATGCAGAACCCGGCCACTCCAACGTCAGCTGACGTCAGCACCACACTGATGACGTTAAAGCCTTTAGCTTTAGAAGCCAAAGCGATAAGATCAGAATCTTTAAGCGATTTCCCACGTGAGCATTTTTCATCGACGATTTGTTTCCCAACGTGTATGCTCCTCAAGCCACCTTTGTATCGGCTAGTGGTCTGCCACCAGGAAGCAGCAGAAGGCGCTGCAGGGAGACGGTTATTGAGTGATTTTAGAAAGTCGACGATCACTGCCTTTTGAGACGGTGAAAACTTGCCATACCAGAGGAGGTTTACGGTGATGTTACCATAAAGGACGGATCCCTTGTGGTAAGTGAGAACAGTGGTTGGTGTTTGAACGACGGCAAGGCGGCGGGGAATGGTGGCGGCACATGGGTTGATTATGGTGGAGATGATTATGAGGAAGGAAAGGAAGGTTGTAAAGTATGAAACGAATTGGGTAGACATTGTAGCTTTTGTTTGAAGGGAATGGTATGGTTAGGGGAGCAATTTATATATGTTAGGGGTGAGTGGGATACATGTCTTGGGAGGAAGGATCCGCGTTGTTTAAACTTTTGACTTTGGGTGCATTAGGGGTTTTTAGGATGTGTCCCGGTTTTGGTTCACGTATCTCAACACTTGATTATTATTATTATTATTATTATTTTTTAAATAATATATAACAAATTTCAAATTATATATAGGGGGGGGGGGGGGGGGGGGGGATTTCAATACATAGCATTCTTATTGCCGAATCATCTTGCTAGTACTATGTTGGTGTTTGTATGTCCTTTAAAAAAAATGTAATGTTAGAAATGCCATAACTACTATGGAGTATTTATTTTCTTTTTTTATGTATATAACATTCTAAGCTAACATGGAGGTTTTTTTTTGGTATCTATATGGTATTCTAACACAATGACTAGAACAAAGATTGACTACCAATGAGGTCGTTGGTCCATTGGTAAAAGCAAAAGTTTTTTAAAACATCTAGGTTTGAAGTTCTTGGTTTCAAATCTTATTGATAAGATGATTAAAGAAATTCGTCTTTCTAAAAAAAAGATAAGCTACACTAATCTCATTTATTAAATATAAATGGAACTTGTAACAAAAGAGAAGAAAAGCGATAAATTAGTTAATTAGACAGATAGATAAACCATTTAAACCTGGCTAGGGGGAGAATAATTTAGGATTATTAATGTGATAGAGTATGAGTAATATTTCTCATTAATTTTTTTTTTTAACTTTTACAATTGTGTACTTATATTTATTTTTAATAATAAACTAAATGCTTTGTATTGGTTCTTGCGAGCTATCACATTATTTGTGGTTCTCACAAGTAATATTTCTCTAATTACTTGATACAAGGTTTCATACATATATGTAAAATAGAGATTATTATTAAACTTATACATGTTTATAACATATGAATATACACAAATTTACGCATATCAATTCAAGTATATTGAAAAAGATGATATAGTTTACTATTCATTTTAGATTTTGGATAAATTCATAAATAAAGGAAAACTTTTGATCGGTTCTTGTAGTTCTTGTAACATTTGTGTTTGTGAAAAAGACTATATAATCATGGAGATATATATAATTTGCAAAACTGTTTTATTTTATATTTTAATCAATAACAGTTTAGGTATGGAATATTAAATATGCAAGTTTGCATTAATCTTGGTGTTGATAGTCTTTAATGAATGTACAAGTTTGCGTTAGTCATGGCGTTGATGGTTTTTATTGAGGAAATTGGATTGTTCGGAGAAGGTTTTATGTGAAGATCCAGCTATTCTTAGTTGTAATATTGTATGTCGTTTACTTTTTTTGTTTTTGTTTTATTTAAATTACAACATTTTATCTATCATTTTCAATTTTTCATGGTGTTGTTAAATGTACCCGCTTAACATTATTTTTACTTGTTATACACCTCCTATAAGTTTTAGATATATACAATTCAAACCTTTTACATTTCTTTTTTAAAATTTGTATTTTCATATACATTTCGATCTTCTAGCCTTGTAAAAAATTATCGAAATTCTTTTCTAAAATTTGAATTCTAATATAACCTCTTGAATCAATATATAATTCCTAATTAATTAATTGTTTATATTTAGTTTTGATAATATTACTGTCCCTTTGGCCTTTGACACTTTTGGCTCATTGGCGCCGGAAGCGATCAGATTTCTGACAAGAGTCCAGCGGGTGGTCCACAGCAACTTCTCGACTCCCCAGGGGCGAGGTTTTGTTTTCTCTAGATTAGGGTTCTCTATCCAGAAGGGGGTGGCGGCGCAGCTTGTTGCCCGCCTACCTGCTATTCTTATGTAATTTGCCTCTTTTGTTGAAATGGAATGGTTTATGCTGCTAAAAAAAAATATTACTGTATATAATTTGTGCACTGTTATATCAAGCTTCTAAATCACCCCTTCATCAACAATGAATCAAATTTCCAACAATCTTATTCTTATATATTATATTCACTAGTAATGTCATCTCTTATATAGTTTCTCTTATATAGTTTAAGCATCTCTTGACATACCACATTGAAGGCTCAAACTCCTAAAAGTTTGAAGTTTTTTATTGTAAAGGAAATATTTTATACCCTTTACGGTTTGTTTATTATGAGATAAGAAAGTTGATACCTGTTAAAATATCATGTTATAATCATATTATGTTATGTTATATATCTAAAATACTTGTTTGTATATATTTGACAATAATTGGAGCTGGGCATGGACAAAGTTGCTGATGGGCTTAGCAGATGGCAGACTTAGAAGTTGATAAGATAAAGGCTGATGGGCTTAGGAGTATAGAGGTCAGGAGTCTACTAACTTTATAATGTCTTTGGGCTTAAGTCATAACAAGCCCAAAGCCCATTATTGAAGACTATAAGCTGAGAAGATCTTGTCCGTTCATTCCTTCATGATCCATGTCAAGATGATCCAAGGGCTGATATCGTATGAGAGTGTGTTTCTTATCAGAAGCTTCTAGTTCCCACTATAAATAGATTGTTACGTTTACTTCTAGGGTTTCAGTCTCATTTTGTTTTAGCTCTCAGATATTATATCTCTCTCACAATCTTCGTGAACGATTAGGGTTTCATATTGTAACAATCCTGCACTTATTCATCTCGAATAAGTGCTAAGGCTTGATAGTGTTATTCTTGTCTTGTTCGTGAGTCTGTTGTAGGCTAGAGATTGTTTAGAGGTTTTGTTTCCAGTTTTGTTGATTGATCTTGTTCAGAAGTTTAATAATTAGTTTTCTCTGTTCGTTTCACAACTGGTTTCATACCATTTGACATGGTATCAGAGCTATAAGGCTCTATTTCTGGTATCTTTCGCTGATTCATTGATTTGGGGTTTTTTGCTTCTTGAGTTCTTGAAGATCTGGGGGTCTTCTGGTTCACTGTGATTACTTGAGATCTTTTGAGATCTAGGGTTTGTGATAGAAGATTGAAGTGCTGATCGTGAAGGACTGGATAAGCTTGGAAACTCTTTCTTTGTTTGCTCTCTGATCTGTAACCCTAAGTGAAGGTTACAGATTACGAGTTTGGAGAAACCCTAACTTGGGTTCGAATCTGGTGAGATTGTTCCTATACTGTTACTTTTTATTTTTTGTACTGAGTCTAGGAACATTGTCCGGGTTAGGGGGGCCGGAGTTGGCTCAAATAATTGGTTGAGTCGTTTTGTGTGATTCTTGATTGATTTGTTGTCTTTACAATTGTGTAATACGTGTCGTGCATAGCTGTTTGGTCTGCATGTGTTAGATCTTTACCAAGACTCCCCTGTTAAGACATGGCCAGGCACCTTTGAGTGATGAACCTAGTATCTTGATCACTGGCAGGGTTTCGTTTTGTCTAGGTTGTGTTTCTGTTCATTTGGTATTACTTGTTTGTTCGGATTGTGTGTTGTGTGTATCAGTCTTTTGAATCATGTCTGATGTTAGTAGTAGTACTGATTCTGGTGATGGTAGACTTGGTAATGCTACTCTTATAAGTAAACTTGATTCTAGTAATCCTTTGTACCTGCATGCTAGTGATTCTGCTAATCTGTCAATTGTGAATGTTAAGCTAAAAGGTACTGAAAACTACACAGTTTGGTCTAATGCAATGATATTAACTTTGCAAGTTAAAAATAAACTTGGTTTTATTGATGGAAGTTGTGTTAAACCTGTTGATGATGATGTTTTGAGTATGCAATGGGATAGATGTAATTTAGTAGTCTTAACTTGGATTCTGAATTCTATTTCAGAAGAATTATACTTAGGACAAGTATATTCCAAGTTGGCCACTGAAGTTTGGAGAGATCTTAGAGAAACTTACAATAAAGTAGATGGATCAGTTGTTTTTGATTTTCATATGAAAATAAACTCTTTTAAGCAAAATGGTTTATCTGTTGCTGATTATTACCATAAACTTAACATAATGTGGAAACAACTTGACCAAATACTACAACTGCCTTCTTGTACTTGTGAAGCTTCAAAAGAATTTAACAATTACAGTCAAATGATCAAATTAATGCAGTTTTTGATGGGTCTAGATGATGGATATCAAGGTGTTAGAACTAATCTACTTACAAAAGATATCCTTCCAAGTGTGAAGGAAGCTTTTGCAGTAGTGTCTAGGGAAGAGTCTCACAAAAATTCTTCAAACAATTCTAAAACAAGTCAAACTGTTAACTTTGTGTCTAAAACTAGTCAATCCATAGATGTTAACAAAAGAAATGTTAAAGCAAATCCTTTGTTAAAATGTACTCACTGTAATAAAAATGGTCATTCTGCTGACAAATGTTTTGAACTAATTGGTTATCCCACCTGGATGAGATCCAGAGGGAACCCTAACAAGAAAGCAGTTGTAGCTAATAATTCTACTAGTAATCCTAATGTTGCTGTTCCTTCTATAACTAGTGATCAACTGGCTAAACTCTTGAGTTTGATTAATGAAAAAACAAGTGATGTAGCCCAAAACTGCAGTGTGTCAGGTAGTTTGTTTTGTGCCTCTGCTTGTAGTTCAAATATATATTGCTTTGTTAGTAGTAATGGGGTACTAAAAGGAATTGGGTGGGTGTGTGACTCTGGAGCCAATGAACATATGGTAAATGATGAAAAGTTCTTAAGTGATTATGTTGATGTTTCTCAATTAAACATTAAGGTTAAACATCCCAATGGTACTTTTGCACATGTAACAAAAATTGGTACTTTACCATTGGCTGATGGAGTTGTTTTAAAAGATGTACTTGTCATTCCTGAGTATTCCATTAATCTGTTATCTGTTCATAAACTTGCCAGAGATAATAAGTTGTATATTGGGTTTGATGAAAATTACTGTTATATTCAGGATTTGTTAACCAAGAAAACCCTGGTGACTGGTAAACAAATGGATGGTTTATACATGTGTGGAAATGCTTGTATGTCTAATAAGGTGTGTTTAGATAAAAACAGGATGTTTGAGTTGTGGCATGCTAGACTAGGACATCCATCTGATCCTGTTATTAATGTGTTAAAAACTAAGTTTAACATTTCTAAAATTGATAACCATGATCCTTGTGAGGTCTGTCTTAGAGCCAAACAACATAGGGAACCATTTCCTTTGAGTCAACATAAAACTACTCAGTTAGGAGATGTCGTGCATCTTGATGTTTGGGATCCATATAGGATCCCAGACAGGGATGGACACAAATACTTTCTAACTATAGTTGATGACTACACTAGAGCTGTTTGGGTATGTATGATGAAAGTTAAAACTGAGGTTTTATTTCATGTACAAAATTTTTTAAACATTGTAGAAACTCAGTTCACTAAAAGGGTAAAAATATTTAGATCAGACAATGGAACTGAATTTATTAACAAACAGTTTAAAGACCTATGTAACTCAAAGGGAATCATACATCAAACTACCTGTGCATACACACCACAACAGAATGGTGTAGTTGAAAGGAAACATAGACATTTACTTAATATTGCTAGAGCTTTGTTATTTCAGAGTCATATACCTGTAAGATTTTGGTCTGAATGTGTGTTAACAGCTGCTTATTTGATTATAGGACTCCCTCTTCTGTGCTTGGTGGAAAAACTCCTTATGAGTTAATGTTTGGTTTTGAACCTTTGCTAGAACATCTTAGGATTTTTGGATGTCTGTGTTTTTGTAATGTGTTGAATAATTCTGATAAATTAGACAGTAGGTCAGAAAAGTTTGTTTTTATAGGATACTCCTTTGAAAAAAAGGGGTATAAGGTGTTCAGCCTTGATAGTAAAAACACATTCTTTTCTAGAGATATTAATTTTTTTGAAAATTTTTTCCCATTTAAGGAAAAAACTGTTTTTGATCAATATAACTCTAATAATAATGAAACTGTTACAAACTTAATTTTTTTCGACTGTTATGAGAACACAGAATCTGACATCCTAAGAGTACATGATCCCGATGATGAAGGAAAGGGGTTATCTGAAAGGAGTTCAGAAAATAATGACCTAAGAACACAATGGTCTCAGCAATCTGACTCTAATGACACTGATACTAATGGTATGGCTTTAGAAAAGCACCCTAATAGCAGCAGTGCTTTAGAAAAGCAACCTAGTAGCAGCAATCATGAGTTGGATAGGGCTGAGGTTGTGACTACTGGGGATGATCATATTTCTAATGCTGAGGGTGATACTCCAGGTGTATCAGATTCTGTGATCAGAAGGTCTAGTAGAGAGTCACAGTTTCCTAAGAGGTTTAATGACTTTGTAGTAGAAGGGAAAGTAAAATATGGATTAGAAAATGTTGTAAATTATTCTAATCTGTCCTATGATAACAAATGCTTTGCTGCCACATTGAACAAAAGTTATGAACCTAGATCTTACTTAGAAGCATCTAGGGATCCCAATTGGGTTAGAGCTATGAATGAGGAGTTGGAAGCTCTTCATAGAAATAACACATGGGACATAGTTGACTTACCTAAGGGAAGAAGTAAGATAGGTTGTAAGTGGATATTTAAGATTAAATATAAGGCTAGTGGAGAAATTGAAAGATTTAAAGCTAGGTTAGTGGCTAAGGGTTTTAGCCAAAAGGAGGGTGCTGACTTTGATGAAACTTTTTCACCCGTAGTTAAACTTGTCACTATTAGGTGTGTTATTTCACTTGCTGTAAAAAAATGACTGGAAAATTTTTCAGTTAGATATAAATAATGCATTCTTGTATGGGGATTTAAAGGAAGATGTTTATATGTCTGTTCCTGAAGGGTTTACTGATACTATAGGTAGTAATAAAGTATGTAAGCTTAATAAATCTTTGTATGGGCTGAAACAGGCCCCACGTATGTGGAATGCTAAACTTGTATCTGCATTATTTGATATTGGATTTACTCAAAGTAAGTTTGATGTGTCAATGTTTACTAAGAATAGTGAATCTTTGTTTGTTGTGTTATTAGTCTATGTAGATGATATCATTATAATAGGTAATTCTGTTATTGAGATTGAAAAAATAAAAAATGTTATTAAAAGTAAGTTCTTAATCAAAGATCTTGGAGAACTCAAATATTTTTTAGGCATTGAGGTTATTAGAACTAATAATGGTTTGTGTTTAACACAAAGAAAATATTGCACTGAGTTATTATCTGAGTTCGGTTTAACAGGTTGTAAACCTGTTGGGAATCCCATGGAACCCAGTCATGTCATAAATAATCTATATCTATATATATATATATATATATATATATATATTGTAAAGGGATTAATCCTACATGTCATACTCTTATGCAATCTCTCTTTTGAGAGATGCCACATATGATGTGATGTGGCAACTCTAAACCAATTAAAAAAAAATAGATATGATTTAACCTAATCTATTATAATCTTTAACCTAATATATTAAATACATAATCTACTAAATCTAAATATTAAACTTTTATTATTTTATCTCTCGTCTTTCCTCCCATAACTTTTAAACGTTAATATCTTTTATATACGAGATTTTTTAAAGAAAAAAATTACACCAAATTAACGAGCGTTTTATTATCTTTTCAACGAGTACCATAGTGCTATATAAAAATCGGAGAAAAAAATGACTATTTTTTGTAACCCGACAGGTATTGTGTCGGGTTTGGGATTAGTTTAAAAAAAATTGTGGGTTTGGGTCGGGTCTGGGATTAGGTGATACCCGAAACAATATACCCAAATACCTGAACTACATACCCGATCATATACCCATGAATTTTTTAACGCATCACATAACCCTTAGACTAATGCGTTCGATATTTCAATAATTAACTTTTTTTTTCTTATTTCATGTTAGTTCTTTTTAGAATGATCGATTACAAACTTCCGAATTTATTTGTAATGGCACTAGATTTATACCCCGGCGCAGAGATTCGTTTTTTTTATATTTGAATATGATAACTTATGGCAGAGATTTGTTTATAATAATAATAATAATAATAATAATAATAATAATATATTTTATTATTTTATATTAGATATTTCAACCCGGGACGCTCCCGGGATAAAAACTAGTATGTTAATAAATGATAATAAACCCTTACAAAATATAACCGGGTATCAACAATTAGTAGGGAAATTAATCTACTTGTCTCATACTCGTCCTGATATTGCCTATCCTGTACATTTTCTCAGCCAATACATGCATAAGCCTTGTTCATGTCATTTAAAAATAGCAATGAGATTGTTAAGATATCTAAAAAATGCCCCTGGTAAAGGTATTTTCTTTTCAAAATCTGAGTCATTTGATTTGAAGGCTTATGTAGATTCGGATTGGGGTAAATGTATAGAGTCTAGAAGGTCGGTCACTGGTTTTTGTATCTATCTAGGAAACAATTTGATTACCTGGAAGAGTAAAAAACAACCCACTGTATCCAGGTCATCTGCTGAAGCAGAATTCAGGGCCATGTGTGTAGTGGCTTGTGAGGTAGTTTGGTTAAAAGACATTTTGAGTGAACTTAATGTTTCTATAAAAACACCAGTAGAAGTTTATTGTGATAATAGTGCTGCATTGGCTATTGCAGCCAATCCAGTATTCCATGATAAGACTAAACATTTTGGAATTGATCTATTTTTCTTACGAGATTTGGTAACTACCGGAGTTATTAAACCATTAAAAGTTGACTCCCAAAGTCAACTTGCAGATGTTTTTACTAAGGGATTATTGGTTTATCAACATAATGATGCTTGCAACAAATTACATTTGTTTGACCCATTCAGTCCAGGCAAATCAAATTGAGAGGGGGGGGGGGGGTGTTAAAATATCATGTTATAATCATATTATTTTATGTTATATATCTAAAATACTTGTTTATATATATTTGACAATAATTGGAGCTGGGCATGGACAAAGTTGCTGATGGGCTTAGCAGATGGCAGACTTAGGAGTTGATAAGATAAAGGCTGATGGGCTCAGGAGTATAGAGGTCAGGAGTCTACTAACTTTATAATGTCTTTGGGCTTAAGTCATAACAAGCCCAAAGCCCATTATTGAAGACTATAAGCTGAGAAGATCTTGTCCGTTCATTCCTTCATGATCCGTGTCAAGATGATCCAAGGGCTGATATCGTATGAGAGTGTGCTTCTTATCAGAAGCTTCTAGTTCCCACTACAAATAGATTGTTACGTTTACTTCTAGGGTTTCAGTCTCATTTTGTTTTAGCTCTCAGATATTATATCTCTCTCACAATCTTCGTGAATGATTAGGGTTTCATATTGTAACAATCCTGCACTTATTCATCTCGAATAAGTGCTAAGGCTTGATAGTGTTATTCTTGTTCGTGAGTCTGTTGTAGGCTAGAGATTGTTTAGAGGTTTTGTTTCCAGTTTTGTTGATTGATCTTGTTCAGAAGTTTAATAATAAGTTTTCTCTATTCGTTTCACAACTGGTTTCATACCATTTGACAATACCTCTGCAGTCTGCATCATAATGCAAGACTTTTTTTTTTTTTTTTTTTTTTTTTGCAATGGCGACCTAAAATATCTTTGAGGTATGTTACAAAGAGGATCTACATAAACGGCAACCACCTCATGACGAATGCAAACACACATATATATATATATATATATATATATATATATATATATATATTTTATCAGAGACCCTTAAGGCTTCTCAATCACATTGGTTTATTAGTTTATGTTCCCATAATTTAATGAAGACTTATTGCAGTAATAAAATCTTTTGCTTCTAAAACAAACGTTTTTATTAATAATGATTTTGTTAGGGGTGAATTTGACAACTTTTAAAGTTAGTTTTTCAAGGGAGGGGTATAACATGTAAAAGATGGGGGTATGTTTAGGCTACCCCTTTTTCATTATGTATCATCTTTTAAAATGATTGGGTTAATTACCAAAACCGTTCATGTGGTTTGGGCCAATATACTACTCCAATCCACACTTTTAAAAATTGTTTGAACAGTCCATGACTTTTGAGTAAATAGGAAAACAATCTAAAAACTTAACCCAGTTAACCTTTGGATGTTAAGTCAGGGGTAGTTTGGTCAAGTCATGTATAAAAATTTAACCAGACGTTTAGGGCTTTCCTTTCTCCTTTATAAACCTGATTCCCTCCCCCAATTCACTATAAACCCTAAATTTCAAATCCTTCCAATTCAAGACCCAATTGAAGACCGGCCAGCAGCTTGTTCCCCTCCACAACAGCTCGTTTCTGCAGGTCGTGTTCTGTAGTTGATCTTCTTCTTCTGATTTACGGTTTAGGTATGCATGTATTTCTTCAATTAATGTAATTATTTAGGGTTTAGGTATGTATGTATGTATGTACTGATTTAGGGTTTAGGTATGTATGTATCATGTATGTACTGATTTAGTGTGTAGGTATGTATGTACTGATTTACAACTTAATTAAGTTTGTATGGCCTAATAATGATGAAAATCTTATGCACTGATAATGTTGCAGGTGCAAACATCCAATTCTTATGATGACTGATAAAGCGTCCAGTTCTAGTTCTGATGTTAATGACTCTGAGAGTTTGATTATGATTAAATTGGAGATCCACCTTTTTATCTTGGCCAACCCTTTAGATGTAAAGATGATATCAGGACAATTGTTAAAAACCATGTTGTGTTTGACAGGAGGCAATTAGTGACTGATAGGAATGACAATGTCACTTTTCGTGTGGGATGTAAGGGTATAAGTCCCCAAATGGGTAGATGTGACTGGGTTTTGAACATTGAAAATAACATATCTCAAGGTGCATGGATTGTGAAATCCTTAAACATGGACCACAAATGTCTACTAATGAGGGATGTTAGGTTATGGTATGGTCAGTGGAAGAAGAGCAAGAGAACTTGCAACAAGAAGAGGAAGAAAGACAACTTCTTAATGGTTTGTTGTAGTTTATGTAGTTATGGAATGACAATGTCACCTTTATGTACTCTTTTGTTAGAATCTTTTGTATTTGAATATGTTAACTTTTGAATGTTATGGATATGTTGGGTGTATATGCACTTTGGTATGTTGTCTTATGTTGTATTATGTTGGCAGTATATTTGTGCATATTTACCATGTTGTATGCTATCTACCATTTGTGCAGGTCCAGCCCATATATGCAAGTCAATTGCTGACCCATTTGGAAGTCAACGACTGCATATTTGCACATATATATGCAGCCTCTGTATGACTCATTTGGAAGTCAACTGCTGCATATTTGCACACATATATGCAGCCTCTGTATAATCCATTTGGAAGTCAACTGTTGCATATATGCACACATATATGCAGCCTTTGTATGACCCATTTGGGTGGATCAAGTCAACTGCACATTTGTCATGGGTCATGGGTCATCAACATATGTATATATATATATATATGCACTAAATGGGTCAATTGCACATATATGCATTTATATATGATCAAGTCAAATTGTACATTTGTGCAAGTTCAAAACTGCATATGAATACAAATGGGTCATGGGTCATATAGACACATATGCACACATACAAATGGGATGGACACATATGCATATATATATATATATATATATGCACTAAACTAAATGGGTCAACAGCTGGACAAATATAGGCAAACCACATTTTACATACCAAAATACTGAAGTTCAAGGCATCAGTGTACATACCACATCAGTTTACCATTGTTTATCATACCAAAAGACTGAAGTACATACGATCTTAACCTACTAGCACACCTACACTACTTCCAATGACAATCATCATCCGAATAGTAGGGTGAATATAATGGATCATACTCCGCTTCATATGGATCATGGTACCACTCATCATAATCTGTCTCTGTGCTACGATAATCAAATGCCTGCTTCAACACATCTGGATCAATATCTGGAATTGGGTCATCATGCTAAACCTCTTTCTTAACATGCTCAAAAGGATCATTCTCAACCTGCTCAAAATGATCATCCTCAAGCTGTTGCCAAACCTGCTCATGCCAAAGCTGATGAAAGACAAGTCTGTTTTTTTAATGCATCATAGTCAGGATCAATATGCTCAACATATATATCAATTGATTTCTCATTTTTAGCAATCTTGTTCAACACGCGTACATCATTGTCATTTAACAGTTGTGTTAAACCCAACCCCAAGCCTTCCCATGGCAGCCTATAGTAAAACCTAAACTCGTCATCCTGATAATAACCAAGTTCCACCATCATGTCATACAAGGTGATTATAGAGAAATAATCAAGGTTCACCTCATCGATGTAGTTAACCTTCCCGTTAACGTACATCAGATTTACTTGCGTTGTATTAGTAAACTCCCCCCCATGATGAATTTTAATTGAAAATTTTTCGGTAGAGCGACCTGCATTGTTGATTGTTAACCAAATTTTCATCTTGCATATTATGATCATTACGGGCATAATAAACATGGAGTTTCAATGTAAGAATGTGGATCGATTGCCTTACCGTAGTGTTATTCAAGATTGACTTCCTCTTCCCCAATTTGCACTATCCATTGTGTCATCTTCCTCTTCTTACGATCATGAATTTCCATTTGTGTGTGAGCTGATGTAGATGTGGATGGGTTTGGAGGGAAAGCAGAGGCGTGGAGGGAAGAAATTGGAGGGAATCAGGTTTATAAAGGAGAAAGAAAGCCCTAAACGTCTGATTAAATTTTTATACATGACTTGACCAAATTGCCACTGACTTAACGTCAAAAAGTTAATTGGGTTAAGTCCTTGGACTGTTTTGGGGTATTTTCTCAAAAGTCAGGGATTGTTCAAGCAATTTTTAAAAGTTTGGACTGGAGTGGCATATTGACCCAAACCACAAGGACGGTTTTGGTAATTAACTTAAAATGATCCATTTATAACGGTCAATTCATGCCAATGTGCCCACACTTTTGTAAAAGGTCTTATCTATTTCTAGTTCCAACAATAAATATCATTCCAAAACAAATTTTCAAAAAACAGGATGCGTGGATCCTCGAAAAATTACCTTCAAATAGCAGAGGCATCATAAGAAAACCCAAAGTAAAATTTGAGATGACCATTCCCGAGAATCCATAAAAACGGTCATTGGCGGATTTTAAACTTAGTTTTTATTATATCCGAGGGGCTCATCTAGGCTCAGTACATATAATTTTTTTCGGTAAACTTAAATGACGAATCGAAAAAGCGGGGGAGGCGGGACCCTGTTGGAACATAATAAATGTATTCCAAAGATCTTGGGCAAATCCAAAGAAGGTTTTCCTGTATGTTCATCACAAAATATTTCTAGATCCCAATATACCCAATGCCAGATAGCTGTCAAAAAGCAAATGTAGAGAAATCAAACCTTATTCATAGATGTCCCTTACAAAATGGTGTCTGATGTCAATATGCTTTGTGGTTGAGTGGGATACTGGATTTTTTAATGATGTTTTCAACTGATTGACTGTTCAACATAAGTGGATTTTTCAGGGCAGTTACACCAAAATCCAGTAGCTAATTTTAAAGCCACATGAGTTAGGTTGTACAGTTTGCAGTAGCAATATATTCAGCCTTTTCTGTAGATGTTGAAATAGCCACCTGCTTTTTGCTTTGCCAAGAGACCAAGGCAATGCCTAGGAATTGACACCCTCATGAAGTGGACTTCCTTGTTGTTTGACAACCCACAAAATCACTGTTTGGGTAACCTGAAAGCTCAATATTTCCATTAACAGGATACCAAATACCAACTATGGGAGCACCTTTTGAGGTATCTGAATATCTTTTTCACAACTGTAAGATTTGACTTTCTAGGTGATGCTTGGGATCTTGCACAAACATAAGTGGCAAACATAATGTCTGGCCTGGATGCAGTGAGATACAGTAAAGATCCACTCATCCATCTATAATGTGTTTGATCAACCAGTTCATCTTTATCATCAACAATGAGTAACTTGTTAGTGCTCATGGGTGTGCTACATGGTTTACAATCATTCATGTCAAATTTTGTCAAGAAGTTTAAACATAATTGTTTTGATGAATGAATGTACCATTTTGCAATTGTTTCACTTGGAGACCAAGGAAACATTAGAGTTTACCCATGGCACTCATTTCTCTACTGTCATGAGTTCTTGAAACTTTTCACACATTTTATTACATGTGGATCCAAAAAAGATGTCATCCACATATATTTGAACAATCATAAAATCCTTTCTTTTCCATTTAAAAACAAGGATTTATCAATTTTACCTCTTGTAAAGCTTAAGAGAAAACTGGAAAAAGTTTCATACCAGGCTCTTGGTGCTTGTTTCAAGCAATACAAATATTTGTTAAGTTTGTAGACATGATCTGGATGACAAGTGTCTTCAAAACCAGGTGGTTGGCTGTGACACCCGTCAACGAATCAGGTCAAGATCCGTACACACTTTACTTAACTATGTCATTTCATGTACACATTAGCCATTTTTAGCACTTACTATACCATTCCTAGTCTAGCAAAGCCCGAACTAGTGTAGAAATTCAATACATTATCCGTTTACGCATACAACACCCGAACTATCCGAAACAATTGGCGTTGAACAATCAAGCCAATCACATGCTCAACAGAGAGAAACATGGTATCCAATTACTATGTACAGACAAAACAACAATACACGTGACATTACCAAGTGTGAACTACACAATTCCACACAAATCCGAACAATTCACAATGTTTTTGTGACAATTAACACAAACCTAAGTCATTAAACACTACCAAGGAACAAGCATGTGTTACCATAAGTTAATAATATCCAATAACACATGAATAACTACCAGTAACATATGTGTATCTCTTACATGATCATTAATGTTATCACAACTACACATGTTATTAACACCCTTGATCAATCACACACATATGTTAAGATCCAATAATCCAACTACATTGATAATGGATATATATAACACTCCATATAAACACCTATATCCATGTATAATCGGCCCTATCTACACCCATATATAACACCACATATCAATCTAGTTAATTAGCTTATGAAAACCATGTATTGGTGTATATATAATCGGCCACCATATCCATTCATTCCGTTATGTTAAACAACTCACATCTATACACCTATGTATTAAACACACGTATGGATTTGGATATATGTATTGTGTAATTGTTTTGTCTTTCACTTGCACCAACATAGAACTTTCAACATTAACACAACACATATCCCTAAGGAAAAGTCTTACCTCTTTTGTATAACTAATAACTAACTACCTTTCCTTTCTTTCCCAAGGTTGGTGGTAGAAAACAACATCCACACACCACCATTTGACAACTCATTTATACCAAATAGGAAACCTAGGATTGATGACACAAACAAACTATCCTAATATGATCATGCTTAATTGTTGATGGATCTTCTTCTTTGTCCCTATTCTTGGACGAAATCAAGCAAACAAAAACACCCACAAATCCCTTTCATATGTATGTCTATTTCTTGCATCCAAATGGTAAGTCAACTTCCTCACACCATGAGTGCCCAACTTCCATTTATATATAAGACAAACATTCCTTTTCCTTTTCTCCTTCTTTTCGGCCTATGATGACACCCACACATAAACACCTTGTCAAACATTAATTGGTTTTGTCTTTATTGAGCATGCATGGAACTTGAGGACAAATACACCACACTTCGACCGAACCCCAAGGACACAACAACTCACAAGACTTGTCAACCAATATCAACTCTTGCACTAGATGGGAATGTACTATAAAAAACTGCAAAGATCAATGTGTGAGACTTGCCAAACAATGGACTATATAAGGAGGGTATTGGTTAAGCTTTGAGCACACACATAACACTTACTATCTCTCTAATCCAACACACCACTTTGTCTCTCTTTCTTTCCCACTCTTAGCCGAAACCCCAACCCCAAAACCCATCTTAAATCCAAACCATAATCAACCACCTACAAGCTACATAAGAGGAACACGTCGAAGGAAGGATCACAAGACCTATTGGACCCGATTCATCACCATCCATTCCTAGGTAAGTCGATTAATACTCCAACACTTATAAACTTTCATATGAATCGACCCTCATCACCTTTCACCCGGACACCACCATTGTGTTTGTGTAAACTTGTAATCGACTCATGTATTAAAAAACACTTTGGTTGAAAAGCTGAAACATACAATTATTAGATCAAACATTATGTATACATATACACTTACACACACACACACACACACACATATATATATATATATGTGTGTGTGTGTGTGTGTGTGTGTGTTGTATATACCCACAACACCAAATGAGAATATATATATATATATATATATATATATATATATATATATTGTAACATCGCGTGGTTTTTACCTTTTCAGGTATGCTATAAAATTCCAAATTCGCCGTTACTCGCTTCTTTTATGTTACTCCTACCAATTCTTGACGAGTCGTCTATATAATTTATCCTAATCAATTTAGAAACTCATTCAATTAAGATCTTAATATATATTTATTTTTTAAAAATTAAACATATATATATCTTTTTATAATAATAATTTTTGATTAACAAAAAAAGAATATAGAAAACGAAACCATTAATTAAATCTCTTTGACCTTTGTGACAACATACAGCACAACAATATTATTTCTCGTCGGTTTTTTTTAAGTTGATGTCAACAGCAACAGAAAACAAAGTCAGCACCATCCCATTTTAATTAAACTTAACCCCCCATTAATCTCTTCGTAACCACTCCATTTACTCCATTTAATACCCAACCAACTTACCCCACCTATAAATACCACTCCTCTCCACCCTTTAACCTCTTGCTCATCCTTCTTCTCTCTAAAAACTCTCTCTAATCTTCAAAGTTTTGAGCAAACTTTCTGAAAACACATCAGTAAGTTTCTAAGCTCAAACCTCAATTTCTTTTCTGTTTTTCCTTCTCTTTTCTATCCAAAACTCCTCGGAGAAGCCTCTAGGATCTTCCCCACATTTATTCACAGAAGTGTGATAAGGGTAGAGCACCTAAAAGAGGTCCAAAAGGTGTTTGTTTTCTGATTTGTTTTTATGTCCTAAGATGTTTGTTGTATAGAAACCAACCGAGTCCACTAACAATCTAATGTTAGAGGGATTTATGCTATGGTATTGGTTGACCAAGGAGAGCCAAGGCTCATCCAAAGGAGTCACCAAACTTTACCTAAACTTCTTGGTTATACTATGTATTATTATAAACTGCTTTCAAACTTCTATCTTATTATCCTATTAATAATCTTTTGGAAGGTTTGTGGTTACGCCCTACCTTACCAACTCTCTTGACCCTTCTTATGCCATGGATTAATCCACACTAGAGAGGGGAAATCTCGTATCCAAAACCCACGTTTATTCCTTAAGCGAAGTGGTTATGACATGAACATATCAATCTGATTCACATTCCTAACCTTATACCATCCGAATCATCTATGACGATTTTGTGCTTGGTCTAACTTATAACAGTTTGTGATTTAACATTACTTTTAACATTATAAACTACGTTTTTCACATGTGCATTCATACCAAAACGAATGTGCATTAACCTAGTCGACTTGTCCAATATACAATGCAAAACACAAATTATCTTCCCAGGGACGAAGGATAAGAAGGGCCAGGGGTGGCCCTGGCCCCCCTGTTTTCTGACGCAGTGGTATAAATTTGCGATTTTTATAGGTAAATTGAGTCCGGGTTGAGTTCGGCCCCCACCGATTTGCCACTACCGATCGAAAAAAAATTGAGTTCGGCCCCCACCGATTCTGAAACCAAGCTTCGCCACTGTATCTTCCTATATAATATATGCAAACATTTTACCAATAAACACACTTCAAATATAATTCATTAAACACAAAAATCAATACATTAATAAAAATAATATAAAATCATGTAATCCACACCTTAATTAACTGATACCTTATATTAAACAATAAAACAAGCGAGAACACTAATCAGTGCCGATAACATAAAACATTACATAGATTTATACATATTACTTTAGACATTTACACTCTATACAAACATGCCTAAAGCATCACTCACACACATGTTTCAAATCCCCCCCCCCCCCCAAAAAAAAAAACATCTTAAAAAACAAAAGGCCTACCGTAATAGCCTCTGAAATGAACTTTTCGGTATCTTGCCTTCTATTTTAAGCCTTCTGTATGCTTCTCGTATGAGGCTGAAACTAAACCTATTTTTTTTCTTCAATTTATAACCAGATCGAAACCAGATATTCATCGATCTGATAATCGTTCATACGACTACTCTTAGAGGTAGATCGAAACCAGATATTCATCGATTTGATAATCGTTCATACGACTACTCTTAGAGGCATTGATTTTTAAATACATGAATGTTACCTGAAAACTGTTGGAATGGAGATGGATTAGAGAAGAAAAGTAATACCGATTGTTATTGAACGAGCTTCAATTGAGGGTAGTATGGTTATTAGAGGATGAAGATATGGTGGTTTTATTTTAGGGTTGAGAGTTGTGAGGAGGAAGATGACTGGATATTTGGTTGTTAGGGATTTGATTAGAGGATGAAGATATGGTGGTTTTATTTTAGGGTTGAAAGTTATGAGTATGAAGATGACTGGATATTTGGTTGTCAGGGATATTGGGTTTTCTTTTTAATCTAACTATATATTTACAATAATGCCCTCTATTCACATTGGTTCTTTAGTTCTCTCCTTAAAGTTGGTTCTCGTATGATCCCTACCCTATATATATATATATATATATATATATATATATATATATATATATATATATATATATATAGGGAAAGGATAATGTGGAAACCCTTGTTATATGGTAAACTCTAGAAACTCCGACTCCCCAAATTTTTTTTTATTTTTGAAAAAAATAGGGCATGTAATATACATGATTTTAAGCATTTTGAGCCAAAAAATCAAAAAAGCGCCGAGTAGTTTTTTTTTAAAAAATAAAGTTTTGACTAACACATGTTAAGCGAAACTAACACGTGTTAACCATTTGTTACCCGAAGACGGTTTTTTATTTTTTTTTTAAAAAATGGCTCGACGGTTTTTCCATTTTTTGGCCCACAATGCTTAAAATCATGTATATTACATACCCTAAAATTTTCATACAAAAAAAAAGTCGGGAAGTTAGAGTTTCCAGAGTTTACCATATAACAAGGGTTTCCAATATAACCTTATACTATATATATAACATTCAAGCACACGTGTACACATACAAGTAATATGGGTCGAGTGGATAACATTGAATCGGTTTTTAGAATCAAAACATATATATATATATATATATATATATATATATATATATATATATATATATATATTCGAACATTTTGTATGTAGATATATACGATTTCAAAGGAAATGTACCTACACTCACTCATGGTCACTCTTTTATGCACTAATTGACACATGGGGGTCAATTGTGTTATGCCAAATAATCGAATTTTGAGTCAATTATCCTTTAAAGGCTTCGACCTTATAACTAAACATATGTTAAGTGGGATCAAACACATGTTAATTCTAGTTTAACACTATAATATAATATAACATATGTTAAACCTTTGATTTTCCATGATTACACCACACATGTTAGAATAGGGAATATTACATCATCCATGATGACGTGTGGGGCCCGTTTTGTTAACAATGGATACGTTTTTACAATAAAACTCCCGGAATTCACGAAACAATACACTTTATAAAGTACATGTAAAATACGTAGTAATTGTCACGTGCATGAACAATGGCCCACATATACATGACACACGGGTCCACAAGTCGGGTGAATAACTTGTATGGTAAACGACAAGAACGCACGACTTATTATGTCCTTGGTAATCATAGAGCACCTTTTGTCGGGACAGTAGTTATTCCACTTTTCTGCTTTTCTAGTCCCTATCTTCAGTCACTAAGTGAGTTTCACGGCCCCGTTTTACCATTTTTACATTTTTTTGGGAATAAACATGCTACATTTTTAGTTACAATACATTTGGGTGAATTTCTATCATGACTACCATGTGAAACATGAGGCATCCGGTTCACGAGCTCAACAGTCCTCGTACTTACATTTACACTGTAACCATTAGTTAACAATAGCCATGGAACACTTAAATAGATCTATTGGGTTGACATCCCTACTCTTGGTTAGTCGCTCTAACCGGTTACATACAAAAGAGTGTTAGTATTTTAGTATACATACGCTGTCTTTTTTGTACAATGCGCGAGGCACTATTATCAAGAGGTCTGGTTATGGGACTCATGGTTGGCACAATAATCATTAGCTTAGCTAGCTTTGATTGGTCATACACGAATTTCACAAACACATTACATAGTACATTAAAACCTGTGAACTCACCGACATTATGTTAACAAATCTTTTACGCATGTTTTTCAAGTAATTGACCATGGAGTTCGGGGACTTGAGGGAGAGGTTTGAGTACACATCATGTGGTACCATCATCATCATGAACCAAGATTTAATAATATCCATTATGTAATGTTTTAACATTTGGTCCTGGATTTTCAAACAATTTTACATTTATTTCTGATTATGTAAGACATGATTTTAAAATGGTTGGTATATGCTATTATTATATCCTATGTCTTGCTCGAACCTTGTGCTTGAAAATCTTTCAAAATCACATCCCGTGTTTCCACCTTGGCGGGGTGTGAAATTGGAACATATATACCTCCTACTGATTATTTCCATATAGAAATGAACACTTGATATCCATTTGATACACCTTTATGTTGTGGTTGACAGTAAAGGCCAGAAAGAGCCTGATAGCTTCCAACCTAGCTATCGGAGCGAAGGTTCATCACAATCAATTATTTCTACTTGTCTGAATCTTTGAACCACTAACCTAGCTTTGTTCTTGACAACAATACCCCTTTCATCTATTTTGTTCTTGAAGACCCATTTTGTGCCAACTGGACAAGCATCCTTTGGCAATGTTACAAGTTCTCATACTTGTTGTCTTTTGAATTAAATGAGCTCTTCTTGTGTGGCCTCTACCCAACTGCTGTCTTTTAGTGCCTCTTGGTACTTGACAGGTTATGTGAGAGATATAAAGCCTACAAAAAGACAAATGTTGCCAATAATTTAGTCTGGTGGATGAGCTCTAAGGAAGATATGATCTCATTTGTATGGAACAATGGCATTTGTATTATCTATGGTAACATCCGTTTGCACATTTTTAGTGCTAACATATGTTTGGAATGTAGGTGAAGGAATAGGTCCAAGTGGTGTGAAGGTGGATGGACTTTTGTCAGCAGTGGATGAACTAGGTGAAGGCGTGAATCAGTGGTTTGGGGTATGGCTGGTCAACAGTTATTAACAAAGCAGTAGCAGAGTTTTGACAGTTGTTTTGAACATTTGTTTACTCCTGTACATAATAGACTTTTCATTATAATGGAATCACTGTGTCAAATCTGTAATCTGGCTGTGGTGAACTGTGGTGTACCTTCACTACTAGTTTTAGCAGTAATATCTTCAAATTTAAATTTTTCTAGATCAAACCGTTTTGCCGGATTTCCAAGGATTTTTAAAGAAGAAACTTCATTGAACCTTACATTCAAAGTTTCATCTATAGTCCTAGTCCTTGTGTTAAATACTTTATAGGCCTTAGCTGTAAAAGAATATCCTAGAAAATAACCACAATCCACTTTATTGCAAATCTTGAAATGGAATCTTTTAAATTTAAAATGAAACATGGGCAGACAAAGATTTTGAAAAATGAAATTAGTGGTTTGATTTTGAACAAAATTTAATAAGCATTCTTTTGATGTCTGGGATTGATTAAAACTCTGTTTTGAACATAACAATCAGTGTTTACATCTTTTGTCCAAAAGGACAGTGGTAAACCTGAATTTGCTAGCATAGTTCTTGCAGCCTCAATGAGGGTTCTGTTTTTCCTTTCAACCACCCCATTTTGTTTCGGTGTTCTTGGAATGCTAATGTAACATCCCGAAAATTCGTGGAACCAATATGTTGACTAAAACAACTGGTAAGGTTTCATAAAGACGGTTCGTTAATGAGTTCGGTGGCTAAATCTTGGTTTAAAGGATTAGAGGGACCCGTTTTGTCAATGTACAAGATGAAGTGGTAGTTTTGGGATCTAATTATTTACAAGTGATATTATAGGGGTCTTTATGGATTTTTTTATAACTATTATAAAGATAAGAGAGAATTACACAGATTGTCATTTAGTTATACATCAAATTGCATCCTATGTCCTTTATGAAAAATTTTCACTTCTTATGTCCTTTGTTTTATACACTTGTTATACCCTATGTTCTTTAGACCAAACCAAGTTAAAAAAGACTGTTAAGTGTGTCACGTGCCCCTCATGTGAGGGGCAAACCTATCTTTTCACCCTCTATCTTCTCCCCTGCTAGTTTATAACATTAAAAAATTAGGGCTTTTATATCAGGATAAAAAATTAGGGCTTTATATCACAATCAAAAATTAGGCTAAGCAACAACGATGGTGTATTGTAGGTGTGGAATACTGGCGATGATTCGAACATCAACAACACCAAAAAACCCAGGTAGAAGATTATATTATTGTCCAGTAGGTTGTGGCTTTATTGGTTTGTGTGAACAGACGCAATATGTAGATTCTAACTTTCAGACTGCTACTTTGCTTCGAAAGCTTCAAGAAAGTCAAGAGGAATCTAGGAAACTGAGAAACAAGCGTTGGATTAGTTGGATTGTCTTCGTTTTTTTTTGTTATTGTTGTAGTTTATTGTTCTTGAATAGTTAGTTGAAATGTAGTTTAATGGTTATGAAATGTAAGCACTTTGGTTATGAAATGTAAGGAGGTTGGTTATGAAAGTCAGAAGTTTAATGGTTATCAAATGTATTGTCAAAATATTGATTGTCATAATTTATGGTAAATGGGTCATGAATTAGGCTGTGCACAATTCAAACGGGTCAAAAAATGGAGAAACAACAACCATTAACAAACCAGTTTAGGGGGTACCTGCTGCACAATTCAAATGGGTCAAAAATGGACTAATTAAAGTCAAACAAACAGCAAACCATAAAAGACTTCATTAAAACATAATTCAAACTAGTATTTGACCCGCGGGCGTTGCCCCGCGAGCATGCGCATATACTTGTTACTTGTTAATGCGTTTTATGTTTTCCGTCACGTCTTTTTAGTTTCAAATTGACAAACATAATAATGTCTACCATCCATAATCATGAAATTGGGGATCAAAAATGACATAGTAGAGGTTCGAAAAGCCATATTATTTAAGTATTGGTTTTGTAACATTTATCAAAATTATAGCTACATCTAATTATAGGGTGTATTAAAAAGTGAGTGGTATTATTGTATTTATAAATTATAAATGCAGCGGTTGCATACCTTAGTTGGATGATCCTTCAATAGCTAGCACCTTTTCACTATATTGTTGGCTTCCTGAAGCCAACACCCATTAACTACATTAATCAAAATGCATTTTATAACACCACATGAAGATCTGACTTCAATACACACATATACATAAATAAATGTCAATATAACTCAACACCATCCTCTTGGGCATTATAGGGGCATGAATAAGCATTATAATGCCCCCAACACCATCCCCTTAAGCATTATATGGGCATTATGAGGGTGGGACATTTCTAGTATAATGCCTAAATAGGATAAAAAATATGAAAAGTAATAACTTTTTTTTTTTGAAAGGCGAACTTCATTAAGTATAATGAAAAGTAATAACTAAAAAAAACATTAAGTGGCTTTAACCATTACACATTTTTTTAAAGGGCACTATAATAATGATGTGGTGGAAAATACCCCCTAAAGGACATGAACCATTACTTATGGTCTTAGACCCCTAAAGCATCAAAAGAATGCGTATCACTAAGAATTACAGGAGGTAAATGTTTTGTTTTGGTGTCTTTTTTTAGTAATGATTTAATTATAAACTACCATCTTAACTTAGGAGATGCAAAGTTGCCAATTTATTAGTTAAAGATGGTATATTTGAAGCATTGCAAAGAGTCTTTATATATATTAAAAATTAAATAAATCCAATAAGTGTTCAAAGTAGGAGATTTCCAAAATGATGGTTTCTAACTTTGTCCTTTCCTTCCTAATCAATCAATGACTATTAGGCAATAGCTATTTTAAGAGGAAAACATATACTGTACTATCTAAACCAAATTCTAAACCATTCTAGTAAACGGTGCTGTAAGTTGAATAATTAGAAGTATCGGGCAATGCAAGATGCAGATAACGAAACAGAAACAATTGGTGCACTCATCTAACAAATTTCAAAATAGACCCAAAACAATAAGAACAACCCCAAAAATCTAATACAACATACAGATTTTGAATCGCCAATTCTTTCATATCACCACACCCCGCAACACACGACTGATTAAGGAACATGAAGAAAGGAACAACAATCAAGCATCTACAGAACGATATGTGAAAATCAGTATCGAACCTGAAATAGAAGAAACAATGAAAACATGCGTAAATCGCCGCAAGACTCGAACTGGAACCCATCGTGATGAATACTTATTCCTTGTGTAAACAAAAGAAATGAACAGAACACCTCACTCCCTCCGTCAGTCGTGAACCCACTGTTATCGCCGGTGACCTCACTTCGTGTGTACCTGACCGCCACAGTCGCCTCCATGGCTGGATTTCGTTTCAAATAGGAGGAAGAAAGGAACCTATTCAAATGATTGGAAGAGGAAACCAAAAGCAACGTGCCGGTAGCCGGTTGCCACTGCGCCACCGCCGTCGCTCACATTTACGATCTCTCTCTCTCTCTCTCTTCGAACGAATGAGAAGTCAGTGCTTGCAACAAAAACTTGTAACCTATTTGAATCAACATCGTCGCCATCGCCGCTAGTTGTACCCATCATGTTGGTCGTCTGTTTCAATCATCAACTCAACATCGCCCATCGCCATTGCTTGAGAAGCAACCAGCCACCGTCGTCTCTCAACTTCTGTTATCACCATCTGAGTAGCCAACGGCCGGTTCTTCATCACGACTATCGTTGGAACCCTACTTCTTAGATGAGAGAATCGTTGAGAGAAAGAGAGAGCAAGGGTAAAGTGATAGACTATAATTAAGTAACTGTAGTTCAATGGTGAATATTGTGAGAGTAGGAAGAGGAGAGAGGTTATGAGGTTTGAGAGAGAGAGAGATTGGGAGGTGTAGGTGGAAACTGAAAGTCTGAAAGGTGTAGGTGGGGTAAGATAAAAGCATTGAATATTTGTACGTATGAAAAGATGATGCATACACGTTTGTACCTTTTGCAATTTTTTTTGAAAAGCGTGCATGGTTTGCAATAGTTATATTCTGTGAGTGTCACCGACACTGGTAAATATAGCATATATAATGGGTCAAAAAAGGACAAACAACAACCACAAACAAACCATAATACCGGCTGAAACAACAACCATTATCAAATAACAAAATACTTCATTTAAACATAATAGACTTGATTAGAGTCAACATACCATATCAGAACTAATTAAAGTCAAACAAACATCAAAGTCTAACAGACCATTACAAAACATAACATAGTAATTAAAGTCAACAAAACATAACACACCAAATTAAAGTCAACATAATAAATCACTAAGGCTGAACTTGTCCCTTGCAGGTCCTGCTATTGTGCCCCACATTCCCACATTTGTTGCATTTCTTGGGGATCCCTTTTTGTGATAACTTTCCCCCTTTTGTTGCATCTTCCAATTCCACAGGGGACTTCTTTCTAACCTTCTTTGGCCTGCCAATGAGCTTATGATGGTAGGGTGCAGTTAGAGTACTTGGGACATTAGACTTAGACCACATTGTCCTTCCATTAATAGGATAAATCTTGTAGTTATAAACCTCCTTCAACCTAGCAACTATATAGATAGGAAGAACATATGTCTCTAGTAGTTCTAAACAACTGTCTGTCACTAATGAAGGTGACAAAATTTAAGCTTTTTTGTCAACACAGTTGCAGGCCTGAATGCTATCTATGCGCCCGTTTAAGCTTTTTTCAACTGCAGTCTTATGCGGTCGTTTTAGTTTTCTGTATAGGCTTCAAAATTTAACATTTCCTCATACAACATAAACGGCCATTTTGAAATACAAGGAAATCATTATGCGGCCGTTTCATGACCCTGTTTAAACTGTATCAAAACAGAGATTTCTGGCCTAAGTAAGTTGTGCTTGCGCCTCAAACTGCGACTGCAAAACTGAATTCCATCTTATATACGATAGATCGTCTATATACAAAACCGAACCCCAACCGTTTAAACAATCGCACAGCACGCTATTTAGAAACCCTCTAGTTTATAATAATATATAGTTTATAATAATATAGGGTTTAGAATCGTTATAGATGTATTTAGAAGTTTTTTATGACTAAATTTACGGTGTAGAAATGAAGCATAAAAGTTTCGTAGGTGAGTATGAGCATAGTATATACATGGTCATGAACTCCATGTATTGAGTATAAAAACTCCACATATGCATCCAATGTCAAAACAAAATTGTGGGTTTAACTTCATATCAAAGTGGATAAGGATAAGAGAGGGCTTCAGAAACATCATGGCATAGTGTTTTGGAGTATGTTAGAAGCAAGGTAAGTGGACCCATTTACTCTTTTGTTTTTTTCACTTTTATATTTCCTCTATTAATATAAAAAAAAAACTCGTGAATTGTCTTTTGAATTGAGACCGGATAAATTACGATGTTTCAATAAAAATACTATGTTAAGCCTAAAGATTCTCTAAATAAAAACGGTTGGATCATCACTTATTTCATGAACAAGTGATCAACACAAATCTAAAGAAAGATTTGTCTTTGAGTCAAAATGAACATAAACATGGGAAATCAAAATAAATAAACATAAACATGCGAAATAAAAATAAGCATAAACACGCATTAGAGAATAAACAATTTCGAATGAGATTTCTAATTTCTAATTCTTAGATACCTTTCGGGTTAACCCACTTACTCTTGCAAACCATATTAGTGTTGGGTAATTAGGTACGATTGATACTCCAAATTCAAATTCACCCAACATGCTAATAAATAAAATTCCAACATTAGATAACAAATTAAAATGAATTAACGAATACATATTACATAACAACCATCCTACTTTCTACACTAATACCATATCCTTTATTTATTTATTTATTTTTATACAACATTATTTTCGATCACTCTCTTATCACACTAAAGTTGAACATGAAGAAGTGGACGGGTCAAATAAAGCCGGAACCAAGTACTTCCTTCCGTTTGTGCCATGTGCATTATAACTTGCACCCGTAGTCGGGTCCACCAACAAGTCCCCAGCGTACCCGGGGTATGCCCCTTTACCATACACCCCGGGACATGCTGTTGCAGCCTCTAAAGGTGCACTAGCATCCCCCTGATAATACCCATTCCCAAATGGGTTGGTGGCCGTTCCAGCCAATAGACTGGCAAGATTGATCACCATCCCATCAACGCCCACATCATTGTTGGGTGCAATGAGTGGTGATCCTTGCGGGCCGTATACAGGTTGATGGAACGGCCACGCACAATGACCCGGACATTGAGTCTCTGAGTTACCAACCCAGATAAAGGCAAACTTGTAATTTTTGCCTTTAACATTGGTGGTTTTTGCTTCTGATGATTTTGTTTTAAAAGCACCAGAAGCAGAGCCGTGGGTCCCACACCGGCTCAAGCAAAACCCATCAACAGCCACATCCTGCGCCGTTAACACAATGTTAACGGCGTTAGTTTGCTCACCTTTTGCCGCTAACTGCCGAAGCTGCTTGTCAGTTAGCGACTTTCCTAATGAGCACTCCGTGTCGGACACTTGTTTTCCGAGCCGGAGTGCAGGTTTCTTAGTTTTGGAAAAGTACTTATCCGTCGCCTTCCACCACGTGGCGACGGATGGTTGGATCTGGGATTTAGCTGACGTGGAGGAGAGAGAGGTAATAAAATCGGTTATAATGGCTTTTTGTGACGGTTTGAAGTGACCGTACCAAATAAGATTGACAGAAATGTCGCCAGTAAGGAGGGCACCGTTGTGGTATTGCAAGAGAGTGGACGAGTCATGAACCAACTCAGTGAGTTGCCTCGCTGCAAATGAGAGGTGAATAAAAGAGAATACAAAGAGAAGTTGCAAAAGAAGACGAGTGGAAGCCATTTTAATTAAAAGATGTTATTGAAAGCAGATGATGAAAATGGAGGTGGGAAGTTGAGGTATTTATAGGAGGTAGATTTGCTTAAATAAAAAAATAAAAAAAAATAATAATATATAAAATAATAAAATTGAAAAATAAAATGATGGGTAATATATGGGTTGGAGCTACTTGCCCATATAAACCTGATGAGTTTGCTTCCGCGTTGTAATGAATATAACGACAGCTGTTCTTTTTTCAAATTGTTCGGAATCCTACTAGAATGTAAATTTAAATAAATTTTTTTTTGTTTTTAATATAATGAATCGAACTAAATAAGTTGGTGATTTACGAAATGTTTTCGTAAGAGTAGCGGTTATTGTACATTTGTGCCACTGGTTTTACTTTTTAAACTGGGTGAACATGTTGTACTGGTTTAAAAATTGAATAATGTTATATTAATAATTAAAAACTAACAATGTAAATGGCTAAATTGCAATGAAAATGAAGTTATTTACATTTGTGTTTTGAGTTTTTTACTTTAAAATGTATGATGTCTATGACTAAACAAAATATAGAGACCGAAGTCCTATATAAATTAAAAAAAATATTTATGAAGAAAATAGTTAAAAAATTCTAATATTCAATCCAACCAGCTAGTCTGGTTTATCAGTTTAACTGGTCTAAATGGTTTCAAATGAAGGTCGTTTGAATATATTCTACCAGACTGGTTATGCAACCCGTATAACTTGACCTTAAAATAAATTATATGCTTAACTGGTATTTCTAAAGTCAAAGATAAGATGTGTAAAATCTGTTATTAATTCAAATATTAATTTGAAAGTATGAGAAAGTTAGTATTGGAAATATATAAATAAAAGTCTATAAAATAATAAATATAATAACTGTTGAGATGTTAGAAGAAAGAAGTACATGTTGGAGTTTATGACAATAAGGAAGCAATTGTACAGGGGATTGAAGTGGGGGCTTGGTTATGAATGAACGGGAGCGTGAAGGGGCTTCCATTTATTCAGCTAAACAACAATACCATCACCACTACTTTCAATAGGATGAAAATGACCTCACTTCAACCTCATACAGGGATGGAACAATGGTAAAAAAAAATGCCCACAAAACTAATCAATAAAAACTACCCAAAGGTCGTTTGGTCAAATCCTAAACATGTACAAGTTTTATTGAATAAAAGTACATGAGAAATCGTATGAATAACCATGTGATCGGTTCCCGAAGAAATTCACATTAGATGTAGAGTTGTTCATTATACAATTTTTTTTTTTTTAATTTTAAGTTTTCATTCTCACATATATATAAATAAAAACAGCCAATTATAATTTTAAGTTTTTTAATTTTAAGATTTCTGACAAGAGTCCAACGGGTGATCCACAACAACTTCTCGACTCCCCAGGGGCGAGGATTTGTTTTCTCTAGATTAGGGTTCTCTATCCAGAAGGGGGTGGCGGCGCAGCTTGTTGCCCGCCTACCTGCTATTCTTATGTAATTTGCCTCTTTTGTTGAAATGGAATAAAGACTATTTCAAAAAAAAAAAAAAAAAAAAATTATACAAATCCGTAATAAAATAGAAATATGAACTGATTGTGTTTGCGTTTGTTTTGAAATTTTGAATCGGGTTGGCATATGAACTGAATTCTGAATTTGGTATTATGTAAATTCCTATGACAATCAATACAACTCACAATTACACCATTATTTACACATACTTCTTGAATTCGTGAATTTTCAAGCGGAATCAAACCGAATATTGGAATTACCAAAATACATATATTACTTCGTATATTTTTTTTTGACCGGTCAAAAAACTATATATATAAATATATAGACCCAGCAAGCGGCTGGAAAACGCTACAACAACTCCCAAAAAACAAACAAAAACACACCCCAAAAATGCCTTAAATTACAAAATCTTCAAAACATCAAAGGCCGCCCAATTTTCCCAAGCAATATGTTTCAGATTGCTTCTATTTTGTATCCATAAATAAACATCTTCTTTGATGGAGTCCACTGACTTCGTCACGGGAACGAAATTGTTATCGAACACTTTTTGATTCCTCGCCGTCCAAATGCGATAAACTGAAGCGATAGCGACCGTGTACACCAATTTCTTTAACTGTATCGAACACTTTTTGATTACTTCGTCTATTATATATACATACATATATTATTTATTGAACTTGTTTATTATTTTTCTTCATAATCTTGTTTATTCAAATTAACCTGAATTAGCATTGTCAAATCCAAATTCTAATTCTAACTTGGATTGAACTGAACTTCAATTTCAAAATTTTCAAATTCGGATAACCCAAAAATCTACCCGACTATGATAACCCATGCTTTAATGAATGCAGATTCTCATGCTTTTTTTCTTAACCCGTGAGATTTTCGACGTTCATGTCAATTCCTATATCATCTATTGATTAGATAGTTTTTTGCTCAAAAGCACTTCTAATCTCTTTTGTCTGCGCCACGCAGACGCGCGCAGACGTTTATGGTCTGCAGATTGTTTGTTTTTTGGAAGACCTTTCACTCAAAAATGTCTTCCTGACCTCTTCTTGGTGCAGATTTGTTCCAAAGTCTTCTAAAGTCTTCAAAGGTCTTCTCCATTTTTCTTCTCCTCACCCACCACCACCGTCCACCACCACCAACCACGGTCCACCACCACCACCACCAACCACGGTCCACCACCACCTACCACCACCACGGTCCACCACCGTCCACCACCATGGTCCACCACCACCACCAACCACGGTCCACCACCACCTACCACCACCACGGTCCACCACCACCACCCACCACCACGGTCCACCACCACGACCAACCACGGTCCACCACCACCATTATCACCAACCACGGTCCACCACCTACCACCATCACTACGGTTTACCACCACCACCATCCACCACTAGGGCTGGCAATTTAGACACGAACACGATAACCTGATACGAACCTACACGATTTTAACAGGTTTCGTGTTTGGCCTTAACAGGTTACGTGTCTATAACAAGTCGACACGTTAAGACCTGTTTATTTTCGTGTCGTGTTCGTGTTTACCTGTTTCGTGTTCGTGTCTTATCGTGTACATGTCTTAACAGGTCTTGTCGTGCCTTATCGTGTTTCTTATCATGTCTTGTCGTGTCTTATCGTGTGTTATCGTGTCTTATCGTGTCTTGTCGTGTCTTATCGTGTCTTGTCGTGTTAACTTATTTTAGTAGGTGTTCATTATCGTGTCTTGTCGTGTCTTATCGTGTTAACCTGTTATACACAGGTTCGTGTTCGTGTTTGAAAAAAATGACACGATTAGATTTCGTGTCGTGTTCGTGTTTACAAGTTTCGTGTTCGTGTCTTAACAGGTTCGTGTAACCTGTTATGCCAGCCCTGGACCACCACCACCGTCCACCACCACCATCCACCACCGTCCACCACCACCACGGTCCACCACCCACCCACCCCCACCATCACCACCACGGTTTACCACCACCGTCCACCACCCCCATGGTCCACCACCACCGTCCACCACCTACCACGGTCCACCACCACCCACCACCACCACTGTCCACCACCACCACCACCGTCCACCACCACCACCACCATCCACCACCACCGTCCACCACCCACCACCACGGCCTACCACCACCGTCTACCACCAGACTGCTGTAAAAAATCAGTTTATTTAAATTTCAGTTTATTTTAACAGCATGCAAACATTAACAAACAAACAGTCTTTTTCTTGCAGACTGCAGACCTTTGGTCCACCTCTTCTCTTGCAGATGTCTGCAGATGTGGTCCACAGACTGCAAACCTTTTCCTGCAGAAAAAACAAACAACACCTAAGTTTCTCTCTAATTTCAATCTTGCCCGCTCCATACAAATACGCGGACGATGACCCGAATTAATAAGACGCACTCGATCCTCGTGACACTAGGAGTAGTTGTCCAGCTGGTTATGCGTATACAACACAACTTTCTTTTTCTTTTTTCTTTTTGGAAAATGAGTAAAAAACTTTAATTTATAATTCAAAATTACTTGACAAGGTTTAGAAAAACATTGTATAAAACGTATATTTTTACCATTTGAATATATATTGAGGTTAGCGGCACAACTTGTTACCCGTTTAACCGTTATCCAAATGTAACTTGTTTTACGTAAAAAAGAAAATTGAACATTAATCATCCTTTATAAATTTATATTTTACCTTACAACCGAAATCTAGAGTTCGTCACTACTCACTAGTTATGTGGGGGATTGCAAACGAGTTGATTGAAAGGCAAAATTTTATTCAGTCGACTTTTAATCGGTAAGCATCGTTGAAGGCTGAAAGGCAAACTTTTATTCAGTCGACTTTGTATTCATTCTACATTTCTACTTAATCGGGCTTATTACGATTCAGTGAACTGGCTAATTTTTTTAATTTTAATGGTTTCGTTTGCATCTCTGATACTGGTATCCATGACCTAATGACTTATGAACCCACATGTTTAGGTGTGAAAAATTTGATGTCCAAAAAGTATATTAGATGTTATTGATAATTTATACGAGCCAACGTTCTTAACTCAACTAGCAGGATCAACAATGCACCATACATTTTTTCGATAAACATTCCTTACAAACCCAAAAACCTAACGGACGGACCGAACCCGCCTCTCTCTTCTTTGCTCTAACAACTTGGACCGCGAAGGACATCTACTGCGGGAGCCTTCAAAATCAGCTCCGCGCCAGCAGTGGCGAAGCTTGACCCGAAGGTTCGGGGGTCGGAAGTCACTAGTTTCGAGGGGTCGAAAACCTGTTTCGAGGGTCGAAACCCTATATTTTCAAAATTTTCTATACGAATACTATATAATCGGAACTTCTGCGCGAAACCCTTACTATGCTCCGCCAGTGCGCGCCAGCTCATGCCAAGAAGATGGAAAACCTAGATATCCATGTTCTAAGTTCAAACTTCAAAGGGTCGTCTAATTCTACAAGAAATTTATCAATATTTGTTATTGTTAGGTAACTTTATCTCTAAAAGGAAAATGATTAACAATTATTCAAGATCATGAAAATATTAAATTTACGAGACATAATAATTCATACTGAGTACTGTAAACAGCCTGTTAAATGTAACAACTTTATAAACTTTAATTTCTCACAAGTTAAGGTGATAAAAAATGAGAAAACTGTAGGTTTAAAGTATTTAAAAATAATAATAAGTCAGAACAAAATAAATAATTATATGTGAACATCAAAGTGTGGACCGTGGAGTGCTTATCCATTGTATTTGGCTTCTTGCATTTTTACAGCACCGAGAATCACGTAATTCTATGCTCTTTTAAACTCCTTTTCCTTTTCGACAACTGTAATTAAATGACCAGATGCTTTTTTTTTAATAAGTAAACTAACCGATTACCACCGAGTGCCTCGGATTAAAAAATCTAATATTACTTAATAAAAAAAGATAAAAGAAGTAAACAGTCTCAACCTTTTTTAATGTTAAAGAAAGTTGTTCTAATGTTTATACTATCAAAAGGGTTCTCATGCTACGTTTCCAGCAGATTAAAAAATCTCAACCTCTTTTAATGCTAAACATATCGTTTTAGCACATAAACATGGGCAATTCATATATGTATTAGTAGGTTTAAAAACATATATACTATCATAACATGATTAGTTACTTGCCTATATAAGAAATTACCTAAATACATTGTGTTTTTTTTCTGCATGAACAAAAACTCACTAAAAAAACATTTTTTTCGTTTTTGTATAGCACTATATATGGTGCTCGTTGGAAAGATAATAAAGCGATCGTTAATTTGGTGTAATTTTTTTTTTCAAAAAAATGTCATACATAAAAATTACTAACGTTTAAAAATTGTGAGCGGAAAATAAAAAAAAACAAAGATAAAAATATTAATTAACATATCTGAAATTTTAAAATAATTAATAGTTCACTAACATTTAAAAAATCTGAGAGGAAAATAAGGAAAAGATATTAATTAACATATTTGAAATTTTAAGATAATATAGATATATATTTTATTTAAAAATACAAAATAAATAAATTTAAAAGAAAGTTTCACATGATGCCACATGGCGGTCTCCATTGAATGCCACCTCATACAAACTCAATTCTTTTATTATAAGTTATAGATTATAGATTATAGATTTCCTCAATCGTTTTTTTACACCTTTTATTACTAGGGCTTTTTAAATAGCTCAGTGCTCGCCGATCGGTTGTCGCTCGCTTGTAATTTTCTTGGAAAATGCTTGCTCAATTTTTCGCTCGGTTTTAAGCGAGCTGATCGGCTCGGTTTGATTGGTAAACAAGCCAAGCACGAGCACTGGTCGCTTGACTCGGTTCAGCTCGATATAATTTTTATTAATTTATTATATATATAATTATCTCATTATTTACAATTATATTTATAGTTTTATACATACCATTCTATTAGGTTTAGATCAATATATGCATATTGTGACACCCGGCAAATTCTGGTTAACAACGTTGTCTAGATGAAAGTCTACCTTAGCGAGTCACGCGTATATTGTACTTAACTGGGTTAGTTAAGTCGGGTTATGGTTCGGGAACTATCGGTTAGTCTAGAAGATCATTGGATGTTGGTCTAGAGGTTCATTAGATGTCAGTCCTTAACCAAGTGTACAAACGGTGACGATTTGTAGGATCGTCAGGGCATACGGAACATACAAGTCTCGAGTCCCGGGAATTGGTGAACGAGTGTGAATAGGTGTATTTACAAGTGTTATGTGTTTACAATCATTATGTGACTTGTCGGTATGTGAATATGTGTTAACATATGTTAAAACGGGGTTTAACGCGCAAAACACACGAAATCAGCCCCTATAGGCGATTAGGAAGGCCTAATCGCCTATAAGGGAGGCGAGTAGGGACCTTAGGGGCGAGTAGGGGACTGATCGCATGACTGTTCATGCGATTAGGCCCCAATCGCATGAACTTACATGCGACTAGGCTTCCTGATCGCGTGTAAAGCTGCATAATCGCGTGTTACGTGCTGGACGACTAAAAACGACTATAAATACCATACTTGACCTCATAAACTTCATTATACAAACCCTAGTCGTCCCATAACCTGCCCTAACACACACACAACCTCTGGAACGCGATTTTTGATCAAAACACAAGGTTTCAAGCTTAATCCATCATTGTTTCACAAATCTAAGGTTTGGTTTCCATCCATGAATCTTTATAAACGTTTTCATTCAATCCCTAATGGTCCAGACCTGTTCTAAAACGGAAAAGCTTTCTGAAAATCGTTAATAAGTATTGATAATCGGATTCTAACTAGTATACATGTGTTATGTGTGTTTATGATTAGAAAGCTAGGGTTTTTATGATTCAAGATGAATGAATGACATGTTATTATGTTAGATCAGAATAATAATGATATTATGTTGATATAAATCTGAGTAACTGATTATTAGGGCGATAGTTACGCATGTTAGTATGATGTTGCATGCTATATGAATGGTGTTTGGATTACGTGATTGCATGCAGGGCTGATAATACGAGGCAAAACGAAGGGTTTTAGTTGAAACATGTTTAGGATAGTGTTTGGGATGATATTGGGTGGTTACACACGTTCTGGATCTGATTTGGAGCGTTAAACGCGCGAAAAACGGGAACAGCAAGGTTACAGGCGATTAGCAATCCTAATCGCCTATGTTAGAGGCGATTAGGAGGCCAATCGCCAGTCTTTCATGCAATTAGGGCCTAATCGCTAGTACTTACATGCGATTAGCCCTAAATGCTAGTTTTTACATGCAATCAGCCCTAAATGCTAGTTTTTACATGCAATCAGCCCTAAATGCTAGTTTTTACATGCAATCAGCCCTAAATGCTAGTTTTTACATGCAATCAGCCCTAATTGCTAGTTTTTACATGCAATCAGCCCTAAATGCTAGTTTTTACATGCAATCAGCCCTAATTGCTAGTTTTCACATGCAATCAGCCCTAAATGCTAGTTTTTACATGCAATCAGCCCTAAATGCTAGTTGACTTTTCCTAATCGCGTGTACTGCTGCTGTAAGTATAAATTAGCATTCCGAGACCCGATTTGACATGTAGGAACATGCTAGGAACCTCGTAACATATATAATAACTTGGTAATATATGTTTGGATGTAATTCGGTGATACGTGAACTATGTGCTATAACTTGTTGTGCGTTAACGTATGTTAAGTGTGATTGCATGATTGTCTGTTTGAGAGCGTAAACATAACACGGGGAGTCTCGGGTCACCAATGGGATGTCGAGTCTTGTACTTTGGGTCAGTTAAACAGTCACGGTGTTTTCAAACGAACCTGGTTATGGTCTGGACATCTAGGGACTAATTAACCTGCGGGTTATTAGTCTAAGTACTTGTAACTGTCATATGTTAGGTCGCCGCTTTACGGGACTAGCATAGCAGCTGAGTTTACTCGGGTTAAGGAGTAACGCAACTTAAGGTGAGTTTACGGCCCCTCTTTTAAACTGGTTTCATACTTTCGGGGGAGAGAACATGTGTTAAAACTATTATTTGGTAACTACTGTCATACTATGAGTTTCTATTGTGTACTACACGATCTTTGGAAGTCCCGGGGGGAACCATGAATGTGCGGGTTTGCACAACGGGGAAATGTGAATAGCGCTATTGGGAATGACCAACCCCGCTCGTCGGCTTGGAGGGCCGGGCGAGTGCATATTGTCTCAAACAGGAACAACAGGAACAACAGGGTTACTTTACGGGCACAACAACTGGTATGCGTGTTAGTAATGGTTTCCAATCGTGGTAGTAACAAAACATACGCCTAGCTAGCGTACACTGGTTTTCGATTTGTTATAGTATGGACAGGTTGACTTGGTACTTGGATACAAAAACCTGTAAACTCACCAGCATTTTTGTGCTGACGTAAACTTTTACATGTTTTCTCAGGTCGCTAAGGTAGCACGACTGGACTAGGGCGCACGCGTCTGCACGGCGTCTAGTTAGGGTTGCATGGTTTTCTACTAATGAACACTTGGTTTACGTTTGAATACTGTTTTGAATAAGCTTCCGCTGTAAACGGGGATTTTAAACATTGTTTTGAAATTGCATTATTTACATTTTAGACTTGTTTATTGTGATCGTTGGTTTGGATCCTGGTTTGTCATGCGCCTCGCGGTAAAACTCTGCAAGTGGATTTTGAGGGTGTGACAGATTGGTATCAGAGCCAATGGTTATAGTGAACTAGGACTGCATGTAGAGTCTAGTCTATAGCCGAGTCGCACACACTAGACGATCACATGGTACTAAACATTATGGTGGTTTACGTATGGTCTTGTCGGGATGTCTCTAAATCATTGGGTCTTTCTACGTTACATCATCCGTTCTATCATAGGTCGGGTTACTTACTTTCTAGGCGGTGTAGTATATTGGAGTGAATCTTGTACTCTTGAGATTTGTCCAAGGCTCGGACATCTCCCTTTCCTACTCTAATAGAAACACTTGCCATAAACTACCGTAGTATTACGGTGTATAGCTAAGAGTCTATGTTCGGTGATTTGAACTTTAAACTAGGAGAACACTTGGAGGACCATGTAGAGCGGTTTATCATTTTGGGTGCACACAAAATCATAAACCGAAATGCATGAAAGCCCTAGTGAGCTCTGGGTTTGAATGGATAGTCCTGGATTGGATCTAGCTTTGATCTTGCGAACGCTAGTGGTTACAATTAGCTGTGAAACTAAATTTTCTCGTCCTTTTTGTCGGAATCATGTCTGGGGTGCGAGGAGGACGTGGAGGTGGCCGCGCTGGTGGGCGTGGTGGTGGCGGTCGTGGTGTTAGTGGTCGTGGAGGTGTGGAACCTCAAGATGACTGGGTCTGATATTGAGATGTATACGGTAAGGCGTAATGAGTTGGCAGTGCTGTGTCCTGACTTGCATGTGCCAGAGTATAGGAGGATCGAACACTATATCTCGGGGTTAGTGCCAGAAATCGCAGGGTTAGTGGCTGCGGGAAATCATCCTACATACGCAGAGGTGGTCCGATCGGCTCATAGGATGACCAACTTGAAGGTGAATGAGGGTATTTTGCCTGCGAAGGGTTCGACTGTTAAGGCCCCAGAGAACAACAAGCGCAAGTGGGAAAATGACGGAAAAGGATCTGGGCCAACACAGCAGGGTAAGAGGTTTGATAATGGGGGTTCTTCTTCTTCGGGTAACAAGCAGGGTGGTTATGCGGGGAAACTGCCCAAATGTAACAAGTGTGGACGTCATCATCAAGGGAATTGCGACAGTAACCGTTGTCATCCCTGCCAGCGAACAGGGCATTATGCTAAAGATTGTCGGGTTACACTTCCATCGACCCAGGCCCCGACTAATAGCTCAGCTCCGACTACTCAGGGGACTACAGGAAGACAAGGATGCTACAACTGTGGTGACACTGGGCATTACAAGAAGGATTGCCCAAAGCTGAAACAGGGTGGAAACAACGGTAATGGGAACAACGGGGGCGGCGGCAGAAATGCACGTGCCTTCGTCATTGGAGCCGCTGAGGCTAGACATGATCCTGACACAGTCACCGGTACGTTCCTTCTCAATAATCGTTCTGTTAGTGTGTTATTTGATTCTGGTGCCGACAAGAGTTTTGTATCCATGGAAGTTAGTCGACTGCTAGATGTAGTACCCGTACCATTAGAGACTAAGTATATTATTGAGTTGGCTGACGGTAAAAAGATTGAAGCTACTAGTATCCTTCGGGGGTGTCAATTAGAGTTGTCGGGTTTGTCGTTCCCCATCGACCTTATGCCGGTACCTTTGGGTAGTTTTGACGTTGTTGTAGGCATGGATTGGTTGTCCCTATATCGCGCGGAGATAGTTTGTTACGACAAGGTTATTCGGATTCCTCTCCCTGATGGAGAATTCCTTTCTGTGTATGGTATCAAGGGTGGTGTTCCGCTAAACATCATCTCTAGCATGAAAGCCCTTAAGTGTCTTCGAAAGGGTTATCCAGCCGTTTTGGCACTGTTATTTGTTTCCTCTGGTGATGAGAAGAAGATCGACGATATTCCAGTTGTACGCGAGTTTCCTGATGTTTTTCCCGATGATTTATCTGGTCTTCCTCCTCATCGTCAAGTCGAGTTCGGTATTGATCTTGTACCAGGGGCTGCTCCTATTGCTCGGGCCTTCTATCGTCTTGCACCTCCCGAGATGCAGGAATTGTCTAGTCAGTTACAGGAACTCTTGGACAAGGGTTTCATCAGACCAAGTTCTTCCCCTTGGGGAGCCCCGATTCTATTTGTTAAGAAGAAGGATGGAAGTTTCCGATTGTGTGTGGACTACAGAGAACTGAACAAATTGACCGTCAAGAACCGTTATCCTCTTCCACGTATTGATGATCTATTCGACCAGCTCCAGGGTTCTAGTTATTATTCCAAGATTGACTTGAGGTCCGGTTATCACCAGCTGCGCGTCAGGGAGGCTGACGTTGCAAAGACTGCCTTTCGAACACGTTATGGCCATTTCGAATTCTTGGTCATGCCTTTCGGTCTCACGAACGTACCGGCGGTTTTCATGGATTTGATGAACCGCGTTTGCAAACCTTATCTTGACAAGTTCGTCATTGTGTTTATTGATGACATTCTGATCTACTCCAAGAACAAGACCGAACACGAGAAACACCTGCGTTTGGTTTTGGAACTCTTGCGACGGGAACAACTTTACGCCAAGTTCTCAAAATGTGACTTTTGGTTACGCGAAGTTCAGTTCCTAGGACATGTGGTTAATGAACTAGGGATTCATGTCGATCCAGCTAAGATCGAAGCGATCAAGGACTGGGGAGCACCAAAGACGCCAACTGAGGTGCGGCAATTCCTAGGCCTTGCGGGCTACTATCGTCGTTTCATTCAGGGGTTCTCGAAGATCGCTCAACCCCTCACCACTCTTACGCAGAAGGATAGAAAATTCGACTGGGGTGAACCACAAGAGTCAGCGTTTGAGGAACTAAAGTCCAAACTGTGTTCTGCTCCTATTTTGTCTTTGCCTGAAGGCCCTGATGATTTCGTTGTTTACTGTGATGCTTCTATTCATGGTCTCGGTTGTGTGTTGATGCAACGCGAGAAAGTGATTGCGTATGCTTCTCGTCAACTCAATGTGCACGAAAAGAACTACACCACCCATGACTTGGAGTTGGGTGCCGTGGTATTCGCGTTGAAAATTTGGAGACATTACTTGTACGGTACCAAATGCACCATCTACACCGATCACAAGAGTCTCCAACATATTTTCGACCAACAACATTTGAACATACGGCAGCGTCGTTGGATTGAACTTCTGAACGACTATGATTGTGCCATTAAGTACCATCCTGGCAAGGCGAATGTAGTAGCAGACGCCTTGAGCAGGAAGGAATCAATTAAACCTCGTCGCGTTCGGGCGTTGCAACTCACCATTCATTCCTCTCTACCTGATCAACTCCGTTCTGCTCAGTTGGAAGCTTTGAAGGAGGAAAACCTTAAAGCTGAAACTATGCACGGTGCCGACAAGCACCTCGAGCGAAGGCCTGATGGCCTGCACTACTTCGCAGAACGCATATGGGTTCCTTTATTCGGGGGACTACGGGAGCTTGTCCTTGATGAGGCTCATAAGTCCCGGTATTCTATTCATCCTGGTTCGGATAAGATGTATCAAGATCTGAAGGTGCTCTACTGGTGGCTAAACATGAGGTCGGATATAGCCTCATACGTGAGCAAATGCTTGACCTGTGCTAAGGTCAAGGTGGAATACCAGAAACCGTCGGGTCTCTTGCAACAACCTGAAATTCCGGAATGGAAATGGGAACGGATTTCCATGGATTTTGTCACGCAACTTCCTAAATCACCCAGCGGGAATGACAAGATATGGGTGATTGTCGATCGGTTGACGAAATCAGCTCATTTTCTTGCCATTAAGGAGACCGACACCATGGATCGTTTGGCTCGTCTTTACCTGAAGGAAGTTGTTTCTAAGCACGGGGGTGCCAGTTTCTATTATCTCGGATCGTGACTCCCATTTTACTTCTCACTTCTGGAAGTCTTTGCACAAGGCTTTGGGTACCCAACTAGACATGAGTACAGCTTATCATCCATAGACTGACGGTCAGAGTGAGCGCACGATTCAAACTTTAGAAGACATGCTGCGGGCATGTGTGATCGATTTTGGCAAAGGTTGGGAAGCTCATCTACCGTTAGTAGAATTCTCGTACAACAACAGTTATCACACGAGCATCAAGGCGGCTCCGTTCGAGGCACTGTACGGACGGAAATGCCGTTCTCCTCTTTGTTGGGCTGAAGTGGGTGAGAGTCAACTCACTGGGCCTGAACTAGTGTACGAAACTTCGGAAAAGATCGTACAGATTCGTAACCGGTTGGCAGCGGCACGGGACCGGCAAAAGAGTTATGCTTATCAGCGTCGCAACCCATTGGAATTCCAATTTAATGACAAAGTACTTCTAAAAGTCTCACCGTGGAAGGGCGTCATACGCTTTGGGAAGCGTGGCAAACTTAACCCTCGATATGTCGGTCCATTTACGATCCTGGAAAGGATTGGGCCGGTGGCATATCGTCTTGATTTACCGACGGAGCTCGGTAACGTACATAACTTCTTCCATGTGTCCAACTTGAAGAAGTGTCTGGCTGACGAGTCTCTCATTGTTCCACTGGAAGAGATCAAGGTTGATGATCGTCTTCGGATTATGGAAGAACATGTGGAGATTCTGGATTACAAGATTCGTAGCCTACGTCATAGCAAGATTCGCATTGTGAAGGTTCGCTGGAACTCGAACCGGGGACCAGAGTACACGTGGGAACGGGAGGATCAGATGAAGTCTAAGTATCCTCATCTCTTTCCTAAGGAAGCGTTCGAATCGAGATATGTCTCTTCTGCAGCTGAATGAATCTCGGGGCGAGATTCCTTTTAACGTGGGGATGATGTGACAACTCGGGTAAATCTCTCTTTTGGTTTCTATCTTTTGTTTGTTCCCTTCGTTATTTCTTTTGTCCTTTTGGTACTTGTGCAATTTTCGGGACGAAAATTCTTTTAACGTGGGGATGATGTGACACCCGGCAAATTCTGGTTAACAACGTTGTCTAGATGAAAGTCTACCTTAGCGACTCACGCGTATATTGTACTTAACTGGGTTAGTTAAGTCGGGTTATGGTTCAGGAACTATCGGTTAGTCTAGAAGATCATTGGATGTTGGTCTAGAGGTTCATTAGATGTCAGTCCTTAACCAAGTGTACAAACGGTGACGATTTGTAGGATCGTCAGGGCATACGGAACATACAAGTCTCGAGTCCCGGGAATTGGTGAACGAGTGTGAATAGGTGTATTTACAAGTGTTATTTGTTTACAATCATTATGTGACTTGTCGGTATGTGAATATGTGTTAACATATGTTAAAACGGGGTTTAACGCGCAAAACACACGAAATCAGCCCCTATAGGCGATTAGGAAGGCCTAATCGCCTATAAGGGAGGCGAGTAGGGACCTTAGGGGCGAGTAGGGGACTGATCGCATGACTGTTCATGCGATTAGGCCCCAATCGCATGAACTTACATGCGACTAGGCTTCCTGATCGCGTGTAAAGCTGCATAATCGCGTGTTACGTGCTGGACGACTAAAAACGACTATAAATACCATACTTGACCTCATAAACTTCATTATACAAACCCTAGTCGTCCCATAACCTGCCCCAACACACACACAACCTCTGGAACGCGATTTTTGATCAAAACACAAGGTTTCAAGCTTAATCCATCATTGTTTCACAAATCTAAGGTTTGGTTTCCATCCATGAATCTTTATAAACGTTTTCATTCAATCCCTAATGGTCCAGACCTGTTCTAAAACGGAAAAGCTTTCTGAAAATCGTTAATAAGTATTGATAATCGGATTCTAACTAGTATACATGTGTTATGTGTGTTTATGATTACAAAGCTAGGGTTTTTATGATTCAAGATGAATGAATGACATGTTATTATGTTAGATCAGAATAATAATGATACTATGTTGATATAAATCTGAGTAACTGATTATTAGGGCGATAGTTACGCATGTTAGTATGATGTTGCATGCTATATGAATGGTGTTTGGATTACGTGATTGCATGCAGGGCTGATAATACGAGGCAAAACGAAGGGTTTTAGTTGAAACATGTTTAGGATAGTGTTTGGGATGATATTGGGTGGTTACACACGTTCTGGATCTGATTTGGAGCGTTAAACGCGCGAAAAACGGGAACAGCAAGGTTACAGGCGATTAGCAATCCTAATCGCCTATGTTAGAGGCGATTAGGAGGCCAATCGCCAGTCTTTCATGCGATTAGGGCCTAATCGCTAGTACTTACATGCGATTAGCCCTAAATGCTAGTTTTTACATGCAATCAGCCCTAAATGCTAGTTTTTACATGCAATCAGCCCTAAATGCTAGTTTTTACATGCAATCAGCCATAAATGCTAGTTTTTACATGCAATCAGCCCTAATTGCTAGTTTTTACATGCAATCAGCCCTAAATGCTAGTTTTTACATGCAATCAGCCCTAATTGCTAGTTTTCACATGCAATCAGCCCTAAATGCTAGTTTTTACATGCAATCAGCCCTAAATGCTAGTTGACTTTTCCTAATCGCGTGTACTGCTGCTGTAAGTATAAATTAGCATTCCGAGACCCGATTTGACATGTAGGAACATGCTAGGAACCTCGTAACATATATAATAACTTGGTAATATATGTTTGGATGTAATTCGGTGATACGTGAACTATGTGCTATAACTTGTTGTGCGTTAACGTATGTTAAGTGTGATTGCATGATTGTCTGCTTGAGAGCGTAAACATAACACGGGGAGTCTCGGGTCACCAATGGGATGTCGAGTCTTGTACTTTGGGTCAGTTAAACAGTCACGGTGTTTTCAAACGAACCTGGTTATGGTCTGGACATCTAGGGACTAATTAACCTGCAGGTTATTAGTCTAAGTACTTGTAACTGTCATATGTTAGGTCGCCGCTTTACGGGACTAGCATAGCAGCTGAGTTTACTCGGGTTAAGGAGTAACGCAACTTAAGGTGAGTTTACGGCCCCTCTTTTAAACTGGTTTCATACTTTTGGGGGAGAGAACATGTGTTAAAACTATTATTTGGTAACTACTGTCATACTATGAGTTTCTATTGTGTACTACACGATCTTTGGAAGTCCCGGGGGGAACCATGAATGTGCGGGTTTGCACAACGGGGAAATGTGAATAGCGCTATTGGGAATGACCAACCCCGCTCGTCGGCTTGGAGGGCCGGGCGAGTGCATATTGTCTCAAACAGGAACAACAGGAACAACAGGGTTACTTTACGGGCACAACAACTGGTATGCGTGTTAGTAATGGTTTCCAATCGTGGTAGTAACAAAACATACGCCTAGCTAGCGTACACTGGTTTTCGATTTGTTATAGTATGGACAGGTTGACTTGGTACTTGGATACAAAAACCTGTAAACTCACCAACATTTTTGTGCTGACGTAAACTTTTACATGTTTTCTCAGGTCGCTAAGGTAGCACGACTGGACTAGGGCGCACGCGTCTGCACGGCGTCTAGTTAGGGTTGCATGGTTTTCTACTAATGAACACTTGGTTTATGTTTGAATACTGTTTTGAATAAACTTCCGCTGTAAACGGGGATTTTAAACATTGTTTTGAAATTGCATTATTTACATTTTAGACTTGTTTATTGTGATCGTTGGTTTGGATCCTGGTTTGTCATGCGCCTCGCGGTAAAACTCCGCAAGTGGATTTTGAGGGTGTGACACATATATACAATTGTATTATTGTTACTGGCTTAGCTTAGTCAACTCAACGATAACTTAACACTAAGTTTAATTGTAAAACCTTAAATCGTGAAAAAACATGTTTGACTTACTATTCCCATTAGTTGTTCGTTATCAATCGGCTCCCTCTATCAACCTACGTAGCAATGCAACAATTGTTCTCTGTACTATGCTCATCACCTCACTGGCCTCAATCTGAGTCTCATTCTCGGACAACTAGACCTCAGATTTAGTGTCATCCTGGGACGGTCGAATCTCAGTCATCACTAGATAGTGAGAATATTAAGGAAACATCCCAAATTTATGGTTGTTCGAAAAACTCGTTGCTCGTCGGTCGCTCGAAAAAAATGTGCGCTCGAAGAATGCTCGCTCGGTATCTGGCCTGGTTGTAAACGAGCCGATCGGCTCAGTTCGGTTTACAATTGAGCCAAGCACGAGCAAAGGTCCGTTTGATTCAGCTCGGCTCGTGAACAACCCTATTTATTACATCCTGCTTTCATCCCCTTTTAAATACAACTTTATTTTTTTGTCTCTTATGAGGTTTGAACTCCCAAGCTTTCATTTGAAACCCAAACGCTTTTACCACCACACCACAAACCATAAGGAGTGAGGCATCTTTTTTCTTTTCTTAAAAAAATAATTTTATTATTATACTATGCGTCGTGGATTAAGAATAGATTCTAATTAATAATAAAAAGTGTTGTCACTTAGCGTTAGTCATCAAGTTAGCAGAGTGTCAACAACTACACGTTTTTAATTGAATGACAACTCATCAATCTTCAATTCTTTTATTATAAGTTATAGATTATAGATTATACTAATTTCTATGATAAATCTTAACACACAATTTATCACTTAATATTAGATTTATTTATTCTAAAAGCCCCTTGGATATAATCTATTATAGTATATGCATAAAACTAAATACATTTTGAATTTTTCTTTCTATACTCATTTGACATCAAAATATCCTACACTAAAGATTTTAATATTTCAAACACCCTCCAATTTTCAAATTAAAAACTTTTACTGTAATCTTCTAATCTTAACGGTATAATTTTGGTTTTAATAATAATAATAATACGTTTTTAATTGGACATTTCCCAATCATCATTGAGGTGCTTACAGAATTCAATAAAGTAGTAATAAAGAAAAATGAAATTGTACGTCTGAACCGAAAGGCATCGTCAGCTTACCGTGAACCTAAAATCACGAGCCACAAAAATCTTGTTTATGTTAATTGCCAGTTAAAATAACTTGTACTCACGAGGTGCTTAACTTAAGTTTACTATATTATATGTTTAATCTTTTAGAAGTACAAATGAACAGAATATAAAATTCTTTAATTTTGAAATACATCTTGTATTAATTGTACGATTTTAGTTGTTTATATCAATCATATTTGTTATGTCTTTTACATTGCTTATTCTCCTACAAACAAACTAAAATTTAGGGGATGTTTGGTTGATTAAATGCTGAATAGTTAAGATGTCTGAATGGTTAAGATATCTGAATGGTTAAGTGTTGAATCATTAAGTTGGATCTCTTAATGGTTAGTTTTCTTGTCACAAATTGGTAGGAGAGCTTCATTAAGATTCAGCCTAGTTCAGTGTTTAATGGTTCAGTGTTTAATGGTTCAGCAACATCCCAAATCTTAATAGTTCAGCCTTAACCATTTCATTCAAAAGTTGAAACAAACGCACTGAATGCTGAATCATTCAGCGCTGAATGGTTCAGAGCATCATTAAAAGGCTTACCAAACAGCCCCTTAGGTAACTTTTTTTTTTCTTTTAAATAACGTTGTTGCGTAAAAGCGGTGATGCCCAAAACTAATCACAGGAGGCAACGACGAATCGTTCAAGTAATCCATCGCTTGTTTATTATGAGTTGTGCTTGACGACACCAAAGATATGAACTTATCATCCAACGAACCACTTGGGGGAAAGGGAAGCTCTAAGGTAAGTATCTTAACTAGGGTTGCAAACGAACTGAACGAACATGAACAAGGCCTTGTTCGTGTTCATTTGTTAAGAAAATTATGTGTTCATGAACACTTAACGAACGAGATTTTCTGTTCGTGTTCGTTTGTCAAGAAAACACTAATGTTTGTGTTCGTTTGTTAATTTTGTTCATGAACGCACATGAACACAAAATGACATTAATGAACACAAACAAGTGTTCATGAACGCAAATGAACACAAATAAGTGCTCTTGAACAGAAACATACACAAACAGACATATATTACCTTTTGAATTGTAGATGCATATTTCATATATGTGTCTGTAGCTTTCGAATAGTCTAGGTCGATAAAAGTCGTTTGTAATTTGTATTTTGATGTTTATAGTTTTGGTTTGGGTCATCGTAGGGTCGTATTACAAGGTCGAAGGAAGTGGTTCATACCCACGAAAGGTCGAACGAGGCATGTCTATATATAGGGTAGTTGGGTAGCGGTTATAGTTAGTTATTGTCAGTTTATCATTGTTCATTAGCAACAACACTATGTCCAAAAAACCCTAGATTGGAGAGTTTATTGTTAATCGAGTATGCAACAGTTTATTTGAAGTTAATGATTAGCATAAACATTGAAAATGATTTCTAGCATGATTTGACATCGGTTTTCATCATTTTGCTCGATCGTTAGGGTTTCCGCACCTGACGGTTCATATATCGTGTTGATTAACTGTTAATTGATTAATTTCCGGTCCTATAAAGTGGTAAAAGAGCAAGTGCTCAATCACACGATTGCAAATTGATAAAAATCTTACATATTTTAGTCCAAAATCATCAAAACTTTTGCTGTTTTCGTAGTTTGAACATTAAACATGATTTTTGATTGATTTGGAAGTAAATTTGGTGTGAATTTCAAAAGTTCTTTCACAAAAGCTGCTCAGAATACATTCTGATCCAAAACCTAACAAATTTCAATCCAAATTGAGATAATTTTTGAAAATCTGATCAAAATTGTGCGTTTTTGAAGTTAATATGAACATGGGTTCTGGACAGGTCGAATGCCAGCTAACATTAGGTTGAATGCACTTTCTTAGTAGTCATTCGTACTAGTTTTGGTACGAATAGGACTTATTTTCCTTTCATTCGAGCCTTTAATTCTCATTCGTGCTTCTGTTACTTGATTCGTGCCATCGTTAGGTCGAACCAGAGTTTCAGAGTTCCGTTCGTGCTTATATTCAGGTCGAATAGGTGGTTTATTTTTTGATTTGTACCCTCGACATTCATTTCAGAAAATTTTCTAAGTGTTGAAAACTTTGTGACAATGGACAACATGTGGGGTTTTCCTATGACTCGACCGAACACAACCACCGATGAATTCCTGGGCATTTGCAGCTGAAAAAGGGAATCAGGTTACACAACAACCTCAACAACCAATGGTTAACTATTGGTCAGTCTCGGCCCCGGTTCAACCGGTTGTGTGACCTCCTACTCAACCAATGCCATATTATTGGGGTGTTGCAGCAGTAGCAATCGCTCAGAATCAGACCACGTCTTCTATCAACTTGTTAATGAATGATTTATCCACCAGGAACGGTAATCGACCTCCAAAGTTGATGGATATGTCTGAATATCCACTGTGGCAGAAAAGATTTCGAATTCATTTGGAAGGGTTAGATGGTGGTGAGGCATGGAAAGTTATTGAACGTGGATATGTGCGACCAATAGTGGATAATTCAAATACTCTGGTTGCATTGGATGATATGTCTGACACTGAAAAAAAAAGAATGCAGCAGAGAAGAAGACATACTCACATTTATCACAAGCTTTGACTCAAGATTTGCTACATCAATTTGGTCCGTTTGCCACTGCAAAGCAACTGTGGGATGCTCTTCAAAGTAGAAATGACGGGAATGAGAAGACAAAGAAGCTCATAATGAATGATTTGAAGAACGAATTTGAGAACTTCAGTTTTGTGGGAAATGAAACCTTGAAGGAGGTGACTAGTCGTTTTTATCATTTGTTATCCGAGTTGTCTAACTATGATATTTCTTACCCTATGACTAAATGTGTTGAAAGATTTGTAGATGTTTTAATAGTGTATTGTACTCAACATGTTTGAAGTGTTGAAGGAGAAAGATTCTTTTCCTTTTTGGACTTTGACAGAATTTATTCAGAAGTTGGAGAACAAGGAGGTTCAAGAAAGAAGAAAGGCGAAAAGAGCACAGATTCCACAGAATCAAGAATTATATTATGCTAGCTCTTCATCTTCAGCTATTCCAAATCATGATAACTTTGACCTCATTGCTTTTAGTGATGCAGATTTTGGTGGCTGTGATATTGACGCAAAATCCACAATGGCTGGATGTCAATTTCTGGGGAGCAGGCTAATAACCTAGCAATGCAAGAAGCAGATGTCAGTTGCGTTATCAACATGTGAATCTGAATATGTGGCGGCGTCGAGTTGCTGTTCACAAGTGCTTTGGATTCAACAACAAATGCGCGACTATGGTTTGCAATTTCTTAACACCCCCATTCATTGTGATAATGAAACAACCATTGCGTTAACTAAAGATATCGTTCATCATTCTAAGGCTAAGCATATACGAATCCGTTATCACTTTATACAGGATTACCATGCCAAAGAATTGATTGATATGGCAAAGATCCACACTGATTACCAACGTGCTTATCTGTTTACAAAAGCTTTTGACAAATCACGTTTTGAGTTTTTGTTATCAGCAAATGGTATATAAGAGAATCAGGATTAAAATCCTCATCGGTCTATCAAATGTTTCTTTATTTTCTCTTTTCTAAAATTAAAAATCCAAAAATATGTTTTTAATTTTTTGGGGGAGTTTCTTTTCAGAAAAAAACCAAAAACATTGCAAAATTTGAAAAGCTATAAAAATCAAAAAATTCCAAAATGATTTTCCTGGAGAAAAAGAGGAAATGATAGTATATAAGTGAGTGTCTATCACATGCTAAAGAATTGTAATGATTAAATTGACATGTGACGACTTGTAGTGATGTGTTGGTAGGCTTTGTAGACCTAGTAATGCGTGCCTTAGTGATACAAACATCACGAACTGCTTGCTATGTGGCTAAACACCTCATGAGCATATCGTCTTGGTACCGTAATTTCGTTTGATAGGGTTGCCAAAATCGTAGGTATCTTAAAAGAGCTGAAAATGCAAAATCCCAAGTTACCGAATGAGGAACTTAAAATATATGACGATGATCAAAGATTATCTAATGCATTGTATCATATCTATGATGAAAATCATGATAGATATAAGCCTCACCCTGGTAGAGTGCACATGTTACTCCATAGCATTGATTTGTTGACCTATTACCTCTGTGCCTCAAACCTTGTATCATACGGATAACTCCAGCATAATCACACGTTACAGTGAATCTTTGTGCAAATTCCTTGATACGGGAGTATGTCGTGTGTGTGGGCATCATAGGAAAGTTAGTTATTAATACACATTAAGCATATCAATTTAAAGCACTGCACAACGGTTTGCATGTGAGCTTATGTGGACAACAATATCAGCAATTGCCAAGTCTCATAGTCTATAGAGTTTTTAAAAGAAAAAGAACAATAGTGTGATTAGATTTCTCAAAAACTGATATGATCCTCTTACCGGAAAATCACAAAAAGTTATTTGTATATATTTTCTTATTGCATTTGAGTTCCATTTTTCTTCATTTTATGAAAAACTCAAAAATATTTTTGGTGTGTTTTAGCATAGACTTCAGAAAATCCAAAATATTTTGCATTTCTATCTTATTTTCGATAGCCAATGTTGGAGGATAATCATTTTCCGAAGTTTGACATACCAATTTGAGTTTTGGAATCAAAATCATCAATGTTTGAACTTTTGAAGGTTGAATGTTTGAACAAATGTCAAAAATATCAACGAATTGGGCAATTTGGTAAAAATCAGTGTTTCACAAAGTCCATTCGTGCTTTTGAAGGGTCGAATGAAGTTTTGTGATTGTGAATCGTGCCACTTTTGAGTCGAATGAATGATACTTTACAAAACAATTTTCTTTCGTACCTTAATTGGACCGAATGAAATTTCTTCCTTTACATTCGTACCTTCATTGGTCCGAATAAGAAAATTTTTCTTTCATTCGTGCTCCAATAGGTACAAACCAACTGGTCTATATAAGCCCTTTTCCCCATTCGAACCTATCATATTTAATCCTGAACAACTGTTACTCATATCCATCATCTAAGGGGGAGCTTTTGAATTTGTTACTCATAATTTGTCTATTTGTTCTCAGTGATCACATGTACCTATTAGTAGATTTTGAGTTGATTTTGTCCGTTGAATGTTGCAGAATTGGGGATTTTATAAACTGAAACCATACCTTAAAATTGGACTCGTTTTAATCAATTTTAACTTGATTTCTTTAATGGAATGTGATTATCGATCGTTTTAGGGGTTGAATCATGCATAACTTAGGGTGTATTTGACCCCTAAGTTAACTGAAAACAATTGATAAAATGTTTTAAAGAACACTTGATGATTAGGATGTGTTAATCGATGGTTTTAGAAGGAAATGCAACAAAAATCATGGTTGAAATCTATTTAGATGATCAAAATGAAATTTCAAATTTTGACCAATTTCATTCGTGCCATTTATGGTACGAATGAGACAAATTTTCATTCATTCATGCTTATGAAATTCCATTCGGACCACGTTATATCGAATAAAAATAGTAATTTCAAAATTTTGTTAAGTTTCAATCCGAATATTCGTCTAATGAAAATTTTGATTGTTTATGTCTGTGTAGATATGGCTGAATTGAAATTCAAACCCAATCATGATAATTATGCTTATCTTGGTGAAGTTGATGACAAGTACGAGATGTTTCGAGGCATTATTGACTATCTTCAAAGATCAAGGATCGTTTACGCCATTTCGCAGCCGCATACTATCTACAAAGATCATCAGAAAGAGTTTTGGGCGAATGCGCGATTTGATTTCTTTGACAGAAATATGGTGATCCATAGCAAAGTCTAATACAAGATCATACTAGTTTTTGAAGAAGACTTTCGGAGAGTTTTACGACTTAATGATTCAGAGACTAATCCGATAAAGTTGCCATGGAAAGTACAAGGGAATGTTTCTTGAGAGCCAAGTATTTCAGGAAGATTAAAGACTGCCAATTGAACAAAGCCAAGGTGTGTGCACCATTCAAATATCTGCTACACGTTATGATCCATGTTTTTGCACCAATTAGAGGAGGATTTGATGCTTTTCGTGACACGACATGTTCTATGGTCGTGGCTCTTATGCTTAACAAAGAAATCGACATCTCTGGAATGTTGTTTCACCACATGAAAGAGGTTTTTGATGGAACGAAGACGAACACGAACACGTTCATGATGTATTTGAGGTTTCTTCAGATGATATTTGATGACAAGTATCCAGACCTCGTGAAGGATCCAGTTCAAATAGGGAATCAAGAACACATGAACGTGATGACATTGAACATGATGACGATCTACAAAGGGAAATAAAAAACGCCACGAATGAGAAGATTGTTTGGTCATTGAGTGGATCCTGGATTTGTAGCACCTCTTAAAGATGAATGGAGACATGATGGAAGTAATTATGATACTGATACCCCGTTAGTTCCAGTGTCTAGTAATGAGAGAGCAAAAAGACACACAAAGAAGAAATTAAAGAAAGATTCAAAGAGGAAAGGTAAAGAGATTGAAAGTTCAACAATGTCAAAGAAGAAAGGAAAGAAGACAATGTTGATTGATGAAGACAAATAAAGTGATAAAGAGTTTGATTCAGAAGAAGAACAGATTGAAAGTGATGTGGAACAGATCCCAAGGCCACTAGTGATTTTGTGACTCCTAATATCATGGATGAACTAGTTGTTGCTCAGTTACAAAGATGATTTGATAAAGATCTAGACTTTGATCCTGCAACTGAGATATTAGATGTTGAAGATGATTTTATTAGTTCTCCTATGGCTCCAAAATCAACAAAGCGTGGACGTCTGAAGACTATGTCTAAGAAAGAGTCCAAGAGAATGAAAAGAAAGAAAGATGTTGAAAGCTTTCTTAAAGGAAAAAGTTCTTCAGCTGTTCCAATCGCTTCTACAACAACAACACCAATCGTATCTCCAGCAAAAAAGAACCAGAGAAGAAGAAAAGAAAGAGTTCGAAAGAAGTGGAGGTTGTGAAAGAAAAACCAACAGCAAAGCCTTCACAGCAAAATCCATCTGACGTGTCTAAATCGTTGAAGGGGATGTAATCTAGCTTTGACAAGTCATCATCAACTCCACAACAGGAATCCAGTCCTCAAGCTGTTGATCTGTTTCTCAAGATGCATTGAATCTAATGCAACAGTAGATTACGAGGTTGATGAAGTCCTTTGATGTTCAGAAAGCAGTTACTTTGATGAATCAAGATGAGATTAAACAGCTGAAAGAGAATGAACAAGACATGTTGAAGATCATAGCAAAGTCAAAGGAAAAGCAAGATCAGTTAGAGAATGCAGTTACTGACTTGAAGCTAGAGAATTCGAAGCTATAATTGTCGAATGTCAACAACGAAAAAGCGTATCATTGCAGTGGAAAAATAGAATGAAAAGTAAAGCAAATCATCGACAAACTGTATCAGAAAGTTCCTAAGTTGAAAGGTCCATAACAAACTGATGACGAATCTGGTGAAGAGTCTGAGGATGAAGAAGATGACGATGATGAGGATAAAGAGGAAGAAAAATCAGATGATGATGGTGGATCTGATAATGATGATGACGATGATGATGATAATGATGGTGATGGTAAAGATGTTGAAGGATCAATAGATTTTGATGACGATATTGAGAATTATTCTTATGAGAAGAGACAGAAGAAAGAAAAAGATAAATCAGCAGGAACGAGTCAAGGTGATTTAGGAAAGATGTCAGATGCTGATATTGAAAGATTGAAGAAAATGATAAAGAAGGGACATGTCTCAGCTCGATTCACTTAACGATTCAGGGATATTTTTGTTACTGATGATATGAAGTTATGTTGGAATATCAAGATCCTAAACATGAAGATGGTGAAGTCAACGCCGTAATGGCTAAAGAGATTTTAGAAGGCGTTTCTCAACAGCTGGCATGACCTTAGAAGATTTGGTCAAGAAGCAAGAGATTCCAAACATACCAGTTGTTGATCCAGGGAATCATTCAGATGATGCAAATGTGAACGATTTTGATTAGATAGAGATCGAAGATATTTCTCATGAAGAATATCCTGAATATTATAACATCAAAGACAACACAAGCGTTCCATTTGTTGATAATGAGATCCTGAGAAAGTGGCAGATAAAAAGGGTAAAGATGTGATTAATGAAATCTTTACATAAGCTGAAAAAGAAGACGTGAAGAAACAATCAGATGCTTTGAACAACTATCTTAGAATATTGAAAAACGAATCTGATAAATGTCCACTACCGCCAATTCAGTGAGAATTCTATCGCTATCACAATCAGGTTTCAAAGGAAGAGCGATATGGTGGAAATTCTTTCCTCAGCTTAGATGTGTCGGTATCAAATGGGAGAGAGGCATCTTGTATTTCAGTCACTTTCATGATATCAAGACTCTTCCATATTGGGCTGTACGTGATATATGCAGACACAATCTGGGGCAGATGGGTTATTGGAGTGGATGTCAGATAAGATGACGAGAGAAAGTTTAACGAAGTGGGACGTCTTCAAGCCACAATATCCTCATCGAATTGCTCACAAGAAGATTAATCCGTTGAACAATCTTCCTTATGTGACGTTGAATTACAAGCCACCTACTTGTATGAAGAAGATCTCATTAATGCCGATTGAACAGGATACCAGCAAGAATTTTACTTTATGGTATTATGATTGGGGAGCGGGAGAAGCTATGATCATAATGGATAATGAAGACAAATCAAAGCTGTGCACGAAGATAATAATTTTTGATCCGATGTGGTTGATTAATTGCTCGAGGAATTATATTGAAACGTTGTATTTCAATCCTATTGAATTTGATGCTTTGGATATCGAGCAAGCATGGAAATTTCAAGCTGTGGTGAAGTTTTTCTTTGCATTTGAAGTTCATTCTAACTGTGATTACAAAGGATTGTTAGGAAATATACAATGAAGTTGAGGAAGCAAGCTGAAAAGCATAGAGATACAATGTTGGACGCTGGAAAGATAAAGAACGCTAAAGCTAAATACATGGGAGTTATGCGTGACAACAAGTGAAGAACCTAAGCTACAGACAAGGGGGAGTCTGTAGATGCATATTTCATATATGTGTCTATAGCTTTTGGGTAGTCTAGGTCGATAAAAGTCATTTGTAATTTGTATTTTGATGTTTATAGTTTTGGTTCGGGTCATCTTAGGGTTGAATGAAAACAAAATGTTTTCATTTAGAATATTACAAGGTCGAAGGGACTAGTTCGTACCCACGAAAGGTCAAATGAGGCATGTCTATATATAGGGTAGTTGGGCAGCGGTTATAGTTAGTTATTGTCAGTTTGTCATTGTTCATTAGCGCCAACACTCGGACTAGAAAACCCTAGATTGGAGAGTTTAATGCAAATCGAGTCTGTAGCAGTTTATTTGAAGTTAATAATTAACATAAACATAGAAAATGATTTCTAGTGTGATTTGACATCGGTTTTCATCATTTTGCTCAATCGTTAGTGTGACACCCGTCGAAATCACAGGCCTTGCCCGTACACTTACTTCCACGTATACATTTTTCATAACATTACATTCCACGTGTTTCATTATAATTGGGCCATACAGGGTTCCAACATATTAATCCCGAGACATACAGTCTAGCAGTAGATACACTAGTTGATACAATCACTCAATTAAGTCGTATAATTCATGATAGACTATAGAAAAATCCATGCAAAGCCCTAGTTTTGGGAATCAATACAATTAAACACAAGGTCCCAATTTGTGATCCAACCAAGAACAAAAACAAACATTGTACAAGAAAAATAGATCACCCGACGTGATATCCCTGGAAAACTAATAAAGACACAAACCATGTACCCACATGTAACCTTAAAATTTGATCAATATAGACTTGTGTGAGTATTAGAATCAAACAAATACATTACCACTCACACATGCATACATACGACCACACACACACACACACACACACACACACACACACATATATATATATATATATTGAAACACAATCTCACCATCCAAGCTTACACAAGTTGACTTGCCAAAAACCCCTTGTTCTTTCCCTAGGTATTTCGGCTCCCACATTCCCAATACAAAGGAATGTGTGTTGATTTTGGACACTATCTAACTTATACAAGACACACACACAAACCCTATATATATATACGGATACACACACATAAAAACATGCTTGAAAAGTGACAAATATCACTCACATATTTACATATACGATCGCACATACACACATGCCTACATATCTCTCAAACACACACCATAACACCCCATTCCCAAGTATTACACTAATATAGAATCAATGTCACTATGCAATCAATCTAACCATGTTTGAACAACCCAAACCAACCCTCTTTCTTTCCCTATGAACCGCCGAATTCAACCACAACAAGAACAACATGAACATGCAATCTCATGCTTACCATTCCCAAGACAATTCACTAGCAAGGCATGATACTTTAACCTCTAGCATGGACATAGGGATACTGACTACCAAAACCTCCATCCTCATCCAAAAGTTTCGGCCCTTTCATTCCCTAGACAAACCACACAAAATCCTAAGTCGACTTCTTATACACAAATAGAAACCACTTTTTTTTATCACAACATTCCATCAAGGTTGACTTATCATAGATAAATCCCACACCTCACACCTCTTTGACTCTCTCTCGTGTATATATATGTGGACCAAATAGTTCCCAAGAGCCACCACACAAACAACAAACACCCTAAACACACTTAGCACCATCACTTTACTTCCTTTTCCTGTGTTTCCTTTCCCCGAGCTCAAACAGACCCAATAGGGCCTTAGTCGATCAGTTATCATTACCATTTGCGAGCCACAAGCCACCATCGAGCACCTAGGAGTCACAATGTCACATAGTGGAAGGAACCGTCTGATTTTCTTTGTTTCCTCTCGGCTACACTCAAGGTAAACAAACCGAACCCACATCTCTTTTCTCAATAATTTGACCACATTCATGGTTCACTCGAGCCCTCTCACCCACGAATATGATACCCTACATGATCTAAGTTAGATAAAATCAACGAAACACTCAAGTTTTGTACTAAAAGCTCAATATGTATACTTATGTATATACACACATACGTACATATATACATACACCCTAGGACATACACACGGACATATATGTACACATACACATACACATACACGGGAGTGTATGCGTGTATGTATGGGGTCAAGACCGGGCCCAAGAGAAGGATTTTGCCCTCAAAGTTATAACATATACAAATAGAAACTTTGTAAACTTGTGTTAAAGTCACCAAAAACATATGTTAATAAGCTTTAACACAAGAGTTTTCTTGGAAACCTATGTTAAATACAAAAATGTGTGTGTTAGCAAGGGCAATATACATAAATATGTCATTTTTATGCAAGATTGCCGAAATGTATGACCATGCCCCACTTTGGGTTACACCTGAACAGTACTCACATGTCACATGATAACCTCAAGTAAACTAAGACATTGGTTTTACCATAAATGGGTAATCATAGCCACAAATAATGACAAAAACGAATTTTTCCCAATACATACATGTGTGACATATATGGATAAGTGGTGCAGAAACACAAATTCCATATGTGTTTAAGTCTGGTGAACAAATGCATGGTAAATAGGACAATCATAGACTTAAGTTTCCTTTAATGAATATAGGCATCCTAGTCCAGACATTTCCACGTCAGACACAATCCAGTCTAGCATTCTGGGGAAAAATATGCGTACAGTTTTCAGTTACATTTATGACTATTATATGAACATGAGACATTAAGGTTCAGGATCCATTAAGCCCTCGTATAATACATCACACCGTAACCATTAGCTACGGACTTAGCCATGAAACAACAAAATATATCTATTGGGTTGACACCCACACTCTTGGCCAGTCGCTCTGACCGGATGACAAATATCAAAAGAGTGCTCGTATTTCACATTTATTCATTGTCTTTAGTGTACAATGGACGAGGCACAACATGTCAAGGTTTGGTTATGGGCTTATGTCAGATCACATATTAATTATTACCCTAGCTAGGCAGTAATTTAGTCGGGTTTGGATTACCTGTCCATTATTAAAAACCCATGAACTCACCAACTTTATGTTAACCGATATTTTTACATGCATGTTTTTCTGGTAACTAGCATGAAGCATGGAACTTGTGAAGGTCATGTGCAAGCATCTTGGGATACTACCTTTTGAACCGTTGTTGTGTTGTTTTAGTCATAAACATTTTCATACAATGGTTTTTATTTAAGACAATTAACTTTATGTTTGTAAAACTAAGTTGTCTAATGGAAGTCCCTATTTCAATTTAATCGATGCTTGCGTGATCTTTGTTCTTGGAAATCATTCGAAGTTGCACCCCGTGTTTCCGCCTAGGCGGGGTGTGACAGTTAGGGTTTCCGCATCTGACGGTTCGTATATCGTGTTGATTAACTGTCAATTGCTTGATTTCTGGTCCTACATGAATAACAACGAATTCACATACATTAAGACATTAACGAGATCCACCAAAAATACAACCTAATTGTCTAAACATACTTAGTACTGGAGAAGGGCGTTGGAGGTGGATGGCAGAGGGCGTTGAAGGTGGATGGCATCAACTCTGGAACGTGGAAACATATAATGAGCTTGGATACAAAAAGTAGGTTTATTGATCTCACATAGTCGTATATTTACTTCATATATACTATTGATTGGGCAAAATAAATAAAAATAAAAGAATGTAAAAAAGTATAAAAATTTAAAACCTTAATAAACTATCGAACACAAACGAACACGTTACCGAACGTTCATGAACATAAACTAACGAACGCGACCTCTGTTCATGTTCGTTCGTTTAACTCAACGAACATATTTTTTTTCGTGTTCGTTCTTTTATTAAACGAACGAACACAAACGAACTTCCCGCTGAATGGTTCATGAACTGTTCGCTGAAAGTTCAGTTCCTTTGCAGCCCTTATCCTAACAAATTAATCATTTCATGTCAATTTGACCCTAAGGTACAGTAAAACCACCAAAACAATAACGACACTCTAGGGTACCTTATCTAAACTTTTTTTAATATAAAATAAATAAAACAATTAAATCTAATTAAAACTCAAGTAACATTAAAATTAAAAGTCTTACATGATTGAAATCGACAACAACTAGAAAACTGGCAACAACTAGAAAATATAACTCAACTTTAACTAGAAAATCGACTAGAAAACATAATACCAAGTAAAGCTAATTCAAGTCTTAAAATCTGTCACGCTGAAACACGGTTAAAACTTTGCCCGACCTCAAAAGTATAATCGACTTGAGTAACTTCTATTGATATGTCTTCCCTTAGATTAGGGTCTTCAGCCATAGTTATTTTAAACATCTTTTCAAAGCGTTCACATTCCCTATTAAGAGACAACCACTTATTTGATAGTGAATCACAAGTGCGGTGTGTTTCACCGGCTAACACCTGACATTCGGCTATTACATTAGCTCAAAAGGGAGACCGGCCGTTTGACCTCGTTAATTCCTTATTGATTATCCGCACAATTATTAAAGCCATTTATTCCTTTTTAGCCCATACCACCATTGTAGAGATGATGAAGTTTTAAAAGAGAGTATTAAAAAATGTTGGTAGTGGTAGGAATGTGGTAAAATTTGTGAGAAATGGCGTGAATAGATATTATTTATATATAAATGGTAAATAAATTTTAAACTTTTTTTTAAAAGGAGCAGTTGGGTCATTTTATATCGTTAGGGTCAAATGAATATCATAAATTTCCGAAATGGTAAAATTTAGACGTTGTCGAGGGGGTGGCAGCTAGGGGTGTAAATGACACGTAGCGGCTCGAGAGCTACCCGAGATCGGCTCGGTAAAAAGCCCGAACGAGCCGAGCCTTAACGAGCCCGAGCCCGAGCCTGAAATATGGCTCGTTTAGTTATCGAGCCCGAGCTCGAGCCCTAGATACAAAGCTCGATTGGGCTCGCGAGCCTAAACGAGCCCAAACATAATTATAAGTTATTTATATATCTCTTATAATTTATAGCCCATATCTCCAAAGCCCAAGTCCTTATTTCATAGACCCATTTAATAACACTGGCGTAGGGGAAGTGTATTGGCCACATGGCTTGTTTTCATTGGGGGATGCATGTGACCGTTTGTCCTTTATAAAAAAATAATTTTTTTTTATTTATAACCGTTACACAACGGTTAAAAAAAATTAAATTCCTTATATATATATAAACCATATACTCTTCTACCCAAATCCACACACTCTCATATTTTTATAAAATCATCTCTAAATTATCATTTTTTAAAAATACTCGCAAGATGTCGGAGCAATCTTCAACTTCATTTGATTCGTTTGATCTACACGCTTTGGAGTTCTCATTCGACGACGCGGAATTGATAATAGCAAGCGTTCAGAAAGTCGTTGAAGCTATAGTGAATGATGAAGGGACCTCCGAACCCAAACGTAGAAAGTATATACTTCCTGAACAACAAGACGTAAATGATTTATTGGTACGTGATTACTTCTCACCCGAACCAAGATACGATGAAAAACGTTTTAGGCGGCGTTTTCGTATGAGTCGTAATTTATTTTTAAGAATATCAAACGATTTAGAAAATAATTACGAATATTTCCATCAAAGGCTCGATGTGCGTGGTGAGATGGGATTTACCACGTTGCAAAAGGTCACAGCCGCGCTTAGAAACTTGGGGTTACGGACAAACTTCCGACATAATGGATGACTATCTAAAGATGTCGGAGCGAACGACTAGGGAAAGTCTCCACTATTTTTGTTCGTACATCATTGAACTATATTTAAAAAAATATTTGCGAAAACCTACATTTAGTGACATATAACTTTTGGATTTTCACGAAGAAAAACATGGTTTTCCGGGATGCTCCGGAGTTTAGATTGTATGAAATGGGAGTGCGAACTTTATCCAACTGCATGGCAAGGCCAACACTCGAGCGGATATCATAAAAAGCCATGTATGCTGCTTGAAGCGGTTGCATCACAAGATCTTTGGATTTGGCATGCATTTTTTGGTGTGCCCGGTTTGTTGAATGATATAAATATTCTTAATCAATTACCAATTTTCAACGATATTGTAAATGATGTTGCACCAAAAGGAACTTTTTTCGTAAACGGGGTAGAATACAAGTATGGTTATCTTTTAACCGATGGAATTTACCTTGAGTGGGCCGTGTTCGTAAAATCTTTTTACACGGAGGACTACGTTAGACGATAAGGGAAAAAAGTTTAACAAAGCTCAAATGGCTGCATGGAAAGACATTAAGCGAGCATTTGGTGTTTTGCAAAAAAGATGTCACATTTTGTCTATGCCATGTCGAATGTGGGAAAAACCCCAAATAAGAAATGTGATGTACGCATGCCTTATTTTACATAACACGATTTTGGAAGACGAAGGAAGTGCAATATGTGAAGATTAACATAGATTTCATTATGTGAAGATTCGTTATTTTAATCCATGTACCACTTGCTTCTAACACACGTTAAATAAAAACATACATAAACAAGAAGCATGAATAAGAAACTTACAACTAGCACAAGGCTAGGGAAGACTCAAAACTCAAGTGGAAATGAGGTTTAAGTGTGTCTTCCAATGATTAAGCTCCAATCCTCTTGTACACACTTGATTAGGGTATGGGGTTGATTTTCGGGTGTCACTGGTGTAAAAGGTGCAATGGTTGGTGGCACCAAAGTAGCCATTGGTGACGACATCATAACTGCGGTCATGGCCGCAGAGAATAGCGACAAACTGGCAGCGGCAGTAGCATACGAGATGGATGACGACGGGGGTTGAGACCTTGCAGAGGGAACAATGGTGCTGGCGATTGGCCTCGTATAGGTGATGGTGGCGTACCACATATGGGCGGAGGGATTAGAGGCCCTGATCCGGCATGAGGTGCTGTGGACCTGGTTCCCGGGTTTGTAGGCATGAATCCCGGTGCATGGTCATTCGCCGTTTCTTCTTCAGAATCAATGAAGAAAGGCATGTTGTTCTCGTTGGTTAGTTGGAGTGGCTTTTGGTTCATGCTAGTTGGTGTTGTGGTTTGAGCAACGCTTCGATTTTCCGCCATTCAGAATAGAGATAGATCACGATCTTCTACTTCAATATTCTGTCCCACAGATGGCGCCAATGAAGAAACAAGTACCCGAGGGTATGGTCTTGTGTGTAGAATAGAGAAATCATGATCCGAACTGCTCCAAAGGGGTTGAACCTGGACAACTGCAAAACAAAACACTGTTAGGACTCGCCACAGGAATAGGGGTATCCATGTGACCACCATTCGGCATGAGAATAAGTATCTGTGATGGTAAAGGTAAATGTGAAGGTATTGAGAGTGGGAATGAATCTTACGGTTTACCTTAGACCTCCTTTTATAGCTGTTCTCGTCCCTTGCCGATAACTATCGAGAGTTGTATTCGAAATACAATACTACTCGAAGACGATGGAGATAAGCCTTATCTTCTACGTTCGTTTTCGTAAAAGGCTCAACAGATTGTTGTGATAAGAAGATTGACTTATCAACAAGCTTTTATCTCTATCATCTATCATTTGAATCAGGTGGACCGGGTTATTAGTATTTTATGGTGTGGGCCGGTCTAGTTGGGCCGGGCCCTATCTCGTCAGCTAGAAAAAGTGATGTGTTTAAGAGCATTAACGTTAGGTTACCCATATTCTTGTGAGTGAATATCCTGTGTTTTAGGATTGGGGTTATGAGTGGAGGAGATGGGAACCCACTCTTCATCTGTATATTTGAGGATATTTAGGGAAGCATAGTTTTCTTGAATTTATTTTTTAATATTTGTTGAATGTGGTTGTGAGTGCAGGAGAGAGAAAAAATAACGATAAAGGTATAAATAACTATTATTTAACTAAACAAAAGAGAAAAAATGTAATGATTTTTAGTATAATATGTGAATGAGGAACCTATTGTGAATGCTCTATCATGTGTCCAAATTGTAAAGGTTTTGTAACACCCCAATGATGTTATAGGTTTGATAAAGGTTCGGTTTATTGAGCCACCCAAATGCCTATTTAAACATCAACATGTTTCATAATTGCCAGTATGGAGTGGATAGACGTTTCATATTGGCTAAGAGTTTGGGGAGTGGGGCGGGAAAATGGGCATGGAAACCATGGCGTGGCCCCTTGGGCGGGGTATTCTTTATCGGCGTGAGGTGAGTAGGTGGGAGAGATGACACGATTTGATTGGTTTCTTTAAATAAATAAGTAAATAAATAAATAACCTTTAATTATATAAAACCCAAGCCCATTCACTCCCCACCATTTTGAGGCCTTGAAAAGTGAAACCCACATGTGTCATATAGCAACTCATATCCTCATAAGTCAACTTCACATGTAGTTTTGACCAATATACAGCGTATTTGAAGGTAGTAAAATAAGGATTTAGAGTGTTCTAAGACTATGTGATGTGGCCCGCGAGCGTGCTGCCGTAAGCCACAAACATAGCCACGTGGATCGCGTAGCCCATAACACACTTAACTAATCGTTGCCGCAAGCGAAGCCAAGCGAGTTAGCTCATGTGAGCTAGTGAGGACCATTTCAAAAAAATAGCCGTTGGCTGGCAGTGAATGATCATTTGTTTAAAAATTTGTGTGTATATATATATATGTATGTATGTATCAAACACCCACTTTTTCTACCAAACATTTATACAATTTTTTTTCCTTCTTCAACAAACCGATCCCAAATTGCAAACCAAAACCCAAATCCAAATCTAATCCTACCCCCACAAAACCTAATCCCACCACGAAGTTGGAACTTGGAGGAAGAACCCGCGTTGGTCAATAGTTATATTGCCATACAAGAAGTAAGAATTGAGGGAACGAAAACTTTTTGGAACGCGGTTATGACTAAATTTCATCAACAAATGGTTGACAACTTTAGTTCAAGGGACGCGACATATGGAAAACTAGTTTTTATCCCGGGAGCGTCCCGGGTTGAAATATCTAATATGACATAATAAAATATATTATTATTATTATTATTATTATTTTAAACAAATCTCTGCCATAAGTTATCATATTCAAATATATAAAAAAAACGAATCTCTGCGTCGGGGTATAAATCTAGTGTCATTACAAATGAATTCGGAAGTTTGTAATCGATCATTCTAAAAAGAACTAACATGAAATAAGAAGAAAAAAAGTTAATTATTGAAATATCGAACGCATTAGTCTAAGGGTTATGTGATGCGTTAAAAAATTCATGGGTATATGATCGGGTATATAGTTTGGGTATTTGGGTATGTTGTTTCGGGTAATCGGGTCAGGTATCACCTAAATCCAGACCCGACCCAAACCCACAATTTTTTTTAAAGTAATCCCAAAATAGTCATTTTTTTCTCCGTTGTTTATATAGCACTATGGTACTCGTTGGAAAGATAATAAAACGCTCGTTAATTTGGTATAATTTTTTTCTTTAAAAATTCTCGTATATAAAAGATATTAACGTTTAAAAGTTATGGGAAGAAACATGTGAGAAAAAATAGTAAAGATTTAATAGATTAGATATTTAATAGATTAGGTTAAATAATATTTATTCCTTTTTTTAATTGGTTTACACTTGCCACATCACATCCTATGTGGCATCTTTCAAATGAGAGATTGCATAAGAATATGACATGTAGGATTAATCCCTTTGCAATATATATATATATATATATATATATAGAGAGAGAGAGAGATATGTATCTTTACTGACGAAGTGCACAATATTTGATCGGTTCTTCGTGAGTGCGTTGAACGAAAATCCGGGTTTAAACGAAGATGAGGCGATTGAAGAGGGCCGTAACCAGTACCGTGTCATACACAATTGTAACTACCCGAGGGTTGAGATTTGAAGAGCTATGAAACCACACTTTCAACAATAGTCATATTTATAATATTTATTTATGTTTTTAAATATTTATGTGATGTTATAGTGTGATGTTATTTTATGTTTTTTAATATCTATGTAATGTTTATTTTAATATTTATGCAATTTAGTGTTATAAAAAAAATAAAAAAAACATGATAAAACTATCGCTTAAAGTGAGCCACAACGGGATCAAATGAGCAAGAGTCACACTTTAGACAGTGTCACGTGAGCATGTAATTGTCTTTTTTTGTTTTGATAGAATAAAATGTCAGCTAAAGATGAGCCACAGTACATAATCTAATATCACGAACCTTTATAGAATAACGGGCTATGAAGGTATGAATGTGCATCATAACCATTATCACCACTTATATTAACTAATACATTTGCCTTATGCTAAAATAAACGTGTCAGCATTCTAAAATTTTTGAATGGTTCGTGTAAATGATCACTTCATACAATAACCAACGCGCGCACACACACCAAGACCCTATATTTAAAGACAATTTTACGCACACACACCAAGACCCTATATTTAAAGAGAATTTTAGAAAACCGTGACGAATTTATTTTCTCGTGAAAAATTTTGTTCATTTAATATACATGTTTTCAAGTGTTTTAAATAAAAAAAATCTTAAAATACAAATGTTTTTTTAAATATATAAGTTTATTGTGTAACACTAAAAACAACGTTCGTAACATATGTTACAAAAAGCTAGAATTTTAAAGAATCTCTTGGCATTTTTTAAGATTTTTTTTTCCTTAAAATGCTTGAAAATATGTATATTACACCCCAATTTCTTTTACTTTTTTTTTTGTGTAAAAGAATAAGTTCGTCATAAAGTTTTCTATAGTTTTCTTACGAATAAGGTTATTTATGTATCGAATCTCTGTCTACACACACTCTTATGTACATGTGTGTGTCTATATATATATGTATGTATGTATGTTTAATATCTATGTATGTCAGGGCCGACTCTGAGTATGGGTCGGGTGGTTACCGGCTCAGGGCCCGACTCTTAAATGGGCCTGAACATTTTTTAAAAATATACATATATATATATATATATATATATATGTATATGTATTAAATTCTATATTTAGGATATATATTTGTGTTTATGCATTACACTCTAGTTAGTGGAGTTAGAAAAACCATATTAATTTAATGTAGAGGTCTAAAGTTCAATCCTTGGCTCTAGCATCATATTCATTTTTTTAATTTATTCATCTTTACAAAATTTTGGGCCCAAATTTTTTTAATGTTCTCAAAGACGACCCTGATGTATGTGACTATAGTATAAAGTTCAAATACAAAGGATCTTTAACATAGTGTAAAAGAGATTTTCCTTCATGTCCATTATTGATTTCTTTTTATAGGTATTTTTCATCAGTAATTTCCTTCATGTGTATTTTTTATGCACAATTTGATTTCCTTCATGTATAAGTTTCAAATATTTGTTTCCTTTATGCGTGATTTTGATTTATTCATGTGTGTTACCCTTTTTATACTTCGCACGTTAATTTGCGTTTATACCTTAAGTTACCCTGATCACTATGTATGCATGACTAGTCGAAATCCACTACTTAAATCAGTTTCAAATACATTTTTAAACAATAAATATAATTTTATTTGAGGCAAGTTGCTTGGCAGCTTGAGACAAGAAATAATATAAACAAATCCGGGTTAACGAATTGTGAGACCATTAATAAAATAAAGTATAGCCCGTTTAGATCAGAGGTACCTTGTTTCGTTAACCGTAGACACTGGTATACCTCAAATTTATTTTGTATTTTTTTTTAAAATATATGTCGTTTTTTATTTTATTGTCAGAACTTCTGTCCACCAAAGTAAAAGCTTAATTTTTAGGTTTTTGCTAGCAAACCACTTTGAACATTTAAATATATCTAAATATATTATACTAGGTTATTTATTAAGTTTTTTTTTTTTTTTTTTTTTAATTTTAACTATTAATAGCATACTTTTGAAATTGAGAGAATTACCATCTGCGTCCATGTGTTATAGTCGATTTAATTACTTGAATCCAAAGTTGAAAACTTTAACTACTTGCGTCCCTAACTAGAAATTAACTAACCCGTTGAGTCCAAATTGCTATCTCCGTTAACTAAGTCTGTTAAATCTGTATGAAATAACAAAAGTGCCCCCATTAATTAAATACAAAATAAAAAAAATTATTTAAATCAAAGCAACCCTCTAGCCCCTTGTATCCTCTCTATCTCTAATCTCCCTCTCTCCCTCTCTGATCTCTCTCTCTACAAATTTCTGCAACCCTTCTGGAACAAAGTTTCCATAATCATGGGCATCTTAATATACTTTCTTCTTGTCTTCATTCCTCATGTTGCTTCAATTACTTTGAATGTTACACAAATTGGTACACAGAATCGAAGTACGGATACATGTGATTATTCCGAGAAAACTACCGTAAAATCTTGGTCTTTTAATAGTTTAGATCTAAGTTAATGAGTGGTGAAGTGGGTTAACAAAGGTAAGAGGTGGATTTGCAGGTCACGAGGGTTAATCAGGTGGAGGATGATGACTAGGGTTTGTGGGTTTTTCGTGTTTGTGGGTGTAGATGTTGTGGAAAGGTTAGGTGGTTTGGTGGAGGGTGAAGGTTGTTGCAGGTTAGGGGGTTAGGTGGTTCGGTGGAGGGTGAAAGTTTAGATCTGGTTAGAGATGGCTAGGTGGAGGGTGGTGGTGCAGTGTTGTGGTGAATTGGTGTAGTGTTGTGGTTAGAGGTGGAGGGTGGTGGTGCAGTTGTTCGGTGGAGGGTGGTGGTTCTAATCTGGTTAGAGGTGGTTCGGTGGAGGGTGGTGGCACTGAGTGATGGGTTAGGTGGTGTTGCAGGTGGTGACTGTGGTGGTTGGTAAGATGGAGTGGTGGTGTTGTAGGGACTGGAGTGGTGGTGTAGTGTTGGTATTGCAGGGAAGATGAAGATATAAAGAATGGTTAGGTGTGTGTGTGTGTGTGTGTGTGTGCGTGTGTGTATCTTTTATTTTTTAATAAGTAGGGGTATCTTTGTCATTTCATACATATTTAACAGACTTAGTTAACGGAGTTAGCAATTTGGATTCAACAGGTTAGTTAATTTCTAGTTAGGGACGCAAGTAGTTAAAGTTTTCAACTTTTGATTCAAGTAGTTAAATCGACTATAACACAAGGACGCAAATAGTAATTCTCTCTTTGAAATTTGAATAATTAGGGTAAAAATGATATCTAGCAATTAAGTACAATTAGTAGGATTACCCTGTGATTATTGTGAATTTGTTGTGTTGAAGATCCAGATGATGGCTTCCAACCTCCTTTCACTCATTTACTAAAAAATTAAATGTGTTAAACAAATTGAAAAAAAGACAGTTGACTCAGACAATGATTTTGAGGTGCCAAACAAGATGATCAAGAATTATAGAAAAGTCAACTCAAAGGAATTCATGCAATACAGTTACTAGAGATTAGGATGAGATGTTCTCCAGCTGATTTTATGGTGAACGTACACTACTTAATGGAAGCACAGAAAAATGATGTTAGGGGCATGGGATTTGGCAGCATACTATCAATGGAATATGACTCAATTGCTACAGCGTTGGGATACTGGTTGTTGATGAACTATGATGATGAAACAAGCACACTAAATATGGGGGATCATAGGATCAAAATAACATCATCAACAGTACATGAGGATTTTGGCATCCCAAATGGAAAGATATCTGTTCTTGAGAAGAATAAGCTAAGAAAGGGTTCTGATACTACTACTGATGAATTTTAAAACTAGTTTGATAATGCAAGAATAAGTGTTGGTAGAGTTCATACACTAATAGGAGATTATAATGTAGATGGTGGTAGACTATTCAAGTAAACTTCCTGTTTGCATGAAATATAGTATTTGGTGAAATCACAAGAACCACAACTGTGAATCAAAGAATTTTATTAGGTATAGATGATGAATCTGAAATTCCAATGATGAATTGGTGCGTATATATGCTTGAATGTTTGATGAGAACTAAGGTTGGATGGCTTGGTGATAAAGACCTATAATGGATGGACCTATTGCCTTGTTGAATGTGAGTAAATATTTCAAAATTTTATAATACTAACCAAATGTTATTTCATTTAGACGCAAGTTCTTTTAAACATCTTCATTATTTTGAAATCAGGTAGTGTACCTGCATGAATACAATAAAAGACATTAGCCTGGACTCGGAATAAAAAAACAAACAATCTCTTACGTCACATCAACATCGTTAGCCGAAATGCAGTCATACCTTCGTAGCAATGTTCCTTTGAATCATCGTAGTGTTAAGGGCAATAGAGGTGATAAACAAAAAAGTAAGATCAAAAGCAATCGGTGTAGCTACGAAGGAGTAAATGATGTTGTACGAGCTATAATGTCAATGCCTTCACAAGATCTAACGGATGATGATGATGATGTTAAAGATGCTTATACGTTGCCCAATGTACGCATACCAGCGAGTAAGAATTATTGTTATGAAGAGGAGCAAACTGGACTGGAAGAATTACATTGTTGGGTCTGCTGATCTGGAGAAGAACAGATGATTGAAAAGCCAAAATATACTAACAGTTGATCCATATTAATAAACAACATTTACAACATACTCTTCCCAAAAGACTGTTGACCCTAACAACTGTTCTACCCAAACAACTGTTGTGACAACTGCTGCTACAAAGGACTGTTGGATAATAACTGATAGAGAACAACTGCTGACTAAAGGTCTGATGAAGAACAACTGCTGATCAAGTGCTGAAGACTAAAGGTCTGTTGGAGCCAACAACACTTAGGCTCCAACAGATGATACAAGACCATCAAAGTTTTCCTCAACAGTAGTTTACCTTACAGTGTTTTACAATGTAACAATAGTTTGTATATAGCAGATGTTTTATGTTGTTATTCTGTTAGAGGTCACTGTCTTAGGTGACGTCAGCTTAGATAATCAGTGGTTTAGATTTGTCTATAAATAGAACAGTGCTTGTACTGTTCTATTCATCACTCACAACATTCTCTCAGACAAACAATCACAGAGTGATCAGGCTGAGGGGGAGTACTTGTACAATTGATTGTAATCATTTAATATTATGAAAGCATTCGATTATAAAACATTTACTCTCTTGTTTTGATTATAGTTTATTATTCCGCTGCACTTTCCATTTATATTCACTTCATTCTTCTCATCTTTACTTAAACAAATCAAAACAATCAAACTTAGATCCTAACAATTGGTATCATAGCCTGGTCAATTAAATTCGATCTAATCAATCAATTTAATATAAACAGATCAGCTCACAATTATTGATATCGTTTGTTTGTCGGATTGAAAACAGAGTAATAGTTTATTTTCGATTCAACCGTTTGTAAACAGACTTTGTTTTTGAAAAATCAGAGAATGGCTTCAATCAATCACGATCCACACAACACTGGCACGAACAACAAGCCACCGATGCTTGTCAGATCTTAATACAATATCTGACAACGTCGGATGAGCCATGTTCTAGCTCAACAGAACACTGGGTGTTGGAAGTCGGTTATCTTCGGACCACATGTTCCGATGGTGCCGAGTACCGAAGATCCCAAGGTTCAGGAGCCTAAGAAACTTGAAAACTACTCCGACCAGGATTTTCAGAAAATTGAGTTAGATGCTAAGGCCTTTAGTATTGTGGCCATGGCTCTACCCAATGATATATATGCTGGGCTGTTACACTGTAACAGTGCAAAGGAGTTGCGGGATGCACTGAAAGAACAATTTGGTGGGACTGAAGAGGTTATTGAAAACAACCGTGAAATACTTAACCAACAATATGAAACATTCAGTCATGTTAAGGGAGAGTCATTAACTCAACAATTTGAGAGGTTTAACTGTCTCATTAGTGAACTAAAACTGGTTGGTCTAACTTACCCTCATTCAACTTTGAACCATAGGTTTTTAAGATCATTACCAGATAAATGGGACACTATTTCTATAGTTATGAGAAACTCAATTGGATTCAAGGACCTATCATTGACCCAGCTTCATGGTAAGCTCTTGACCTATGAGAGAGAGCTTAACCAGAAAAAGAAACTCCAGGACTTTGGAAAAGTGTCTGATGACTATGTATTTGGTAATACAGCACTTCTGGGTCATGATGAGGTGCCTGGTAATAGTAAGGATCAGAGTTAAGATCATTTCATTGACATAACTTTAGGTTTTAACTCAAGTTTTAACTCTGATTCTTATTCACCAAACTATGCTTTTACAGCAAGTGGTGGTGATATCCAAGCATCTGATAACATATCCTTTGAGTATGATGACTTAAAATACTTTGACCCTGATGATTTGGAAGAAATGGACATTATGCACCAATTGGCCCTTCTCAGTGTAAGAACTAACAATTTTTACAAGAAAAATGGGAGAAGGTTTCCAGGGTTAACTGGCAGGTCAAAAGTGGGGTTGGATAAATCAAAGATAAAGTGTTATAAATGTCATAGACTTGGTCATTTTGCTAGGGAATGTAGGAGTCAACATGGTACACCTATGATTACCTATCCAAATCAAAGGCCACAGACCAACACTTATCAAAATTCCTATAATACCCCTAGACCAAATGTGCAAAACACTACTCATTTTGCACAGTCCTCAAACACTGTTCCTGTCCAGTTTGTCCAAACCACTATTCCTCAGATCCATTATGTGCAAACCCCTGTTGCTCAGGCACCTGTGCCAATGACTGCTGCTCCACCCTCTGCTCCTGTAGAGACCAGTCAACATAGTTTCTTCACACAAGGCTTTGTTGATTGGAGCAGTTTACCAGATGAGTTGACAGATGAAAATTTTGCACTAGTTGCCAAAGCTGAAAATGAACCAGGAAATTTCTGTTTCATGGCTATGGTAGAAGAGGTTGATTCTAAGGAAGTGGTAACTGAATCTGTTGTTATGACTGATGATATTGTTGATGAGGTAGTTGCAGGTGAAAAATCTGAAGAAGAGGTTGTGAGTCTCTCAGATACCTGGGGTGCATCTGATGATTGTGAGTGCAAGTGTGATTGTGCATTGATGGTTGCTGCTAAGGTATCTCCTCAAATCCTTAAAGATTTATGTTCTGAAAAATGTGTAATAGCATTTGCCAACATTAAAGAGGTAAATGAAAACCTTAAAAAGAAAATTTTAGATGATGAAGTTAAATTTGAGAAAATTTCAAAAGAATTAAAATCAAATTTGACTGAAAAAGAATCTGAAATAAGCAGCTTAAAACATGAAGCAACTATAACCAAAGACCAGCTCCAAACTATGATAACTAAATATCATAGTTGCAAAAGTGAGCTTGAGGCCACCCAAGTTGAATGTGAAAAATGGGTGGAATCATGTAAAGGTTTTGAGATGCTCCTCAACAAACAAACCAAAAGTCATGTGAAGTTTGGGTTTGGCTTTGAAACCACTACTCCAGCTTTTGAAAACACTAACAAAAGGGATCAAAAGTTAGTTGAGGTAGTACCAACTAATTTGAAGGGTCAAGAGATTAAAATCACTGAAACTAATGGCAAGAAAATTGTTCTTGAAAAACCAGAAGGTTCCTCATCATTCACTGAACTTGAAAAATATGAATTTAAACCTACTTGGTCTGATGAGTGTGATACTCTTGAGAACTTCAAACTAGTTGATTTCAAAACTCCTAATGGGAAGACAACACCACAGGCAAAGGTCATTCCCTTGAAAAACCTTCCAGCAGATGCTCAAACATCTGTTGAGAAGAAGGTTGAAAAAGGGAAAAAGAAAGAAAAGTCTGTCCACTTGTTCTGTGAAGTCTGTGAAAAGAAGAATCATGTTACTAAGAACTGTTTTCTTCTAAAAGCATATGATATCAAAAGAGGAACAAGCGTGTGTGATTCCAAGGCCACATGCTCAATATGTGGTAAAAAGAATCACAAAACCAAAGAGTGTCTGTATCTCAAAAATTTTGATGTCAAAATACAAGAGTACAAGGCTAAAACTCTTGCAAGTCAAGTGGTGAGTACTTCAAAAGGAAAGCCCAAACAGACTTTTGCACCAGTCCAAACATTTGTTACCAAAAGTCTTGAAACATCTGCTCCCAGGGATGTCCAAGTAACAGATGCTCCACCCACAAGCAAGTACCCAAGAGGATATAGACAACCACCATGTCATAGTCTGTCACATGTTTATGAAGAACCAAAAAGGCCTTCTAAGCCAAGAGTGAACATAAATCCCTATGGGTACTATCATCTGTCTGGAAGTGATCAAACAATTGTTGCCCCAAGTGTTGACATTCAAGAACTGGCAAATGGTCAGCAACAGTTGTTGAACTTGATTCAAAAACTAGTTCAAACCACTGATCACCTTCCCAAGCTTGAGGCTGAAAAGTCTGTGGACCCATTCAAAGCCAACTTGGCTTTGGACACTCACCAAAACTAATTCATTACTGCTGTGCAGGGAGCTTCTGCTTGTTTAGATAGTCTTTGGTATGTAGATAGTGGAGGCTCCAGGCACATGACAGGATGTAGAGCCCTTCTTCTGGACTTCTTAGCTCATGGAGGGGGTGATATATCCTTTGGTAATGATTCAAAAGGTAAGGTGTTGGGTTCAGGGACTGTTTAGGTTGGGAAACTCAAGTTTGAAAATGTCAATCTTATTGATATTCTTAAATTTAATCTTCTTAGTGTATCACAAATGAGTGACAAAGGGTATGGCTCATTCTTCACTAAGAAAACTTGTAAGATTATTGGGCCAGAAGTGGTGAAAAAGATTGACACCATCATTGCTGAGAGCAAAGCACAATTTGTTGCTCATAGGAGTGGCAATGTGTATGTAGTTGATATGTTGAAGGATAATCCTATGGCAAATGTCTGTTTGTGTTCTGCCACCTCCACAAAGGAGACAGAATTGTGGCATAGGAGACTGGGTCATACCAACCTTCAAACTATCAACTCACTCTTCAAACAAAGCCTTGTCAGAGGTTTACCATCAAAAGAATTCAAATGTGATGAGCATTGTGTTTCCTGCTTAAAAGGAAAACAACATAAAAGCTCTTACAAATCTATTGATGAGTCCAAAACAAGTCAATGTCTACAATTGTTGCACATGGACTTGTTTGGCCCAGTTAAAATCACGAGTCTAAGAAGAAAGAGATTTTGTCTTGTCATAGTTGATGATTTTTCTAGGTTTACATGGACTTACTTTTTACACTCTAAGGATGAGACTGCAGGTATCTTGAAGGACTTTGTCACTAAAGTTGAAAAGCAATATGACTTGCCAGTAAAAGTCTTTAGAAGTGACAATGGAACAGAGTTTAAAAATAAGGAGTTGGATGACTTCTGTGTGTCAAAACGGATTGTGAGGCAGTACAACATCCCAAGAACACCAGAGCAAAATGGGGTGGTTGAGAGGAAAAATAGAACTCTTATTGAAGCCACAAGAACCATGCTAGTAGATTCTTGTTTGCCACTGTCCTTCTATGCAGAAGCTGTAAACACTGCTTGCTATGTTCAAAACAGAGTTTTGATCAACCCATGACATCAAAAGACTTCTTATGAAATTCTGTTCAAAATCAAACCATTAATCTCATTTTTCAAAATCTTTGGCTGCCCATGTTTCATTCTAAATCTTAAAGATTCCATTTCAAAATTTGCAGCCAAAGTAGATTGTGGATATTTTTTGGGATATTCTTCTACTGCCAAGGCCTATAAAGTGTTTAACACAAGGACCAGGACAATAGAAGAAACTCTGAATGAAAAGTTCAATGAACTTTCATCCCTAAAAATCCCAGCAAATCCTGCTGAGTTGTTTGATTTAGATAAATTAAAATTTGAAGATATTACTGTCAAAACTAACAGTGCAGGTATTTCACAATCTCTACAACAAGATTACAGAACAGATGTTGTGATTCCAAGTCACTATAAAGTCTATTCTGCATCAGAGGAAGCAGCTGTTCAAAACAACTGTCAAAACTCTGTCACAGCTGAGTCACCCACTGTTGGCCAGTCTTATCCTCAAACCACTTCTTCACCCTTTACATCCACTACTCAATCATCTGTTGACAAAAGTCAAACATCTGTTGACAAAAGTCAGTCCAGTTTTACACCACTTGGACCCATTCCCCCACCTCCATTTCAAACATCTATTGGCACTACAGAAGTGCAAACAGATGTTACATCAACAGAGTCACCAAATCTCTGTTCTTCACCTCAAAATGCCATCATACCATATCAGGGAGATCTAATCTACCTAAGAGCTCATCCACCAGATCAAATCATTGGCAACATCAGAGAGGGTGTGCTCACAAGAAGTCAATCCTCAATTATCTGTCTTTTTGCAGGCTTTCTATCTCTCACACAACCTGTCAAGTACCAAGAGGCACTAAAAGACAACAGTTGGGTAGAAGCTATGCATGAAGAGCTCCTTCAGTTTAAAAGACAACAAGTATGGGAACTTGTACCACTGCCTAAGGATGTTTGTCCAATTGGCACAAAGTGGGTCTTCAAAAACAAAACTGATGAAAGGGGTATAGTTGTAAAGAATAAAGCCAGGCTTGTGGTTCAAGGCTTCAGACAAGAAGAAGGGATAGACTATGATGAAACCTTTGCTCCTGTAGCAAGGTTAGAAGCTATCAGACTCTTTCTAGCCTTTGCTGTCAACCACAACATCAAGGTGTATCAGATGGACATCAAATGTGCATTCCTATATAGCAAAATTCAGGAGGAGGTATATGTATGTCAACCACCCGGTTTTGAAGAAACATTCCATCCTGATCATGTTTACAAGCTTAACAAAGCTTTGTATGGACTCAAGCAAGCACCTAGGGCCTGGTATGAAACTCTTTCCACCTTTCTCTTATCCATTGGTTTCACAAGAGATAAAATTGATAAAACCTTATTTTTGAAATGGAGAGGGAAAGATTTCATGATTGTTCAAATATATGTGGATGACATCATTTTTGGATCCACATGTAACAAAATGTGTGAAAAGTTTAGGGAACTCATGACAGCAGAGTTTGAAATGAGTGCTATGGGTGAACTTCAGTGCTTCCTTGGTCTCCAAGTGAAGCAGCTGCAAAATGGCACATTCATTCATCAAAACAAATATGTGAAAAATTTGTTAACTAGATTTGAGATGAATGATTGTAAGCCATGTAGTACACCCATGAGTACAGTCAAGCTACTCACTATTGATGACAAGGATAAACTGGTTGACCAGACATATTACAGATGCATGATTGGGTCTTTATTGTACTTAACTGCATCTAGGTCAGACATTATGTTTGCCACTTGTGTTTGTGCAAGATCCCAGGCTTCTCCCAGAAAGTCAAACCTTATTGCTGTGAAAAGGATATTCAGATACCTAAAAGGTGCTTCCACACTTGGTATCTGGTATCCTGCTAATGGAAACATTGAGCTTTCAGGTTATTCAGATAGTGATTTTGCTGGCTGCCACACCACAAGGAAGTCTACATCAGGAGGGTGCCAGTTTCTAGGGAATGCCTTAGTCTCTTGGAAAAGCAAAAAGCAAGCAGCTGTTTCAACTTCAACAGCTGAGGCTGAATACATTGCTGCTGCAAGCTGTACAGCCCAACTCATGTGGCTTCAAAATCAATTGTTGGATTTTGGGATAACTGCAGTAAAGACTCCACTCATGTTGGATAGTCAAGCTGCTGAAAATATCATCAAGAATCCAGTTTCTCACTCAACCACAAAGCACATAGACATCAGACATCATTTTGTCAGAGATAGCCATGAAAAAGGTTTGATTACTCTGCACCATGTTCCAACAGAGGATCAGTTGGCATATGTGTTGACAAAAGCTTTAGACATATCTACCTTCACAAATTTGATTTCAGAATTGGTATGCTAAACATGGATTAAACAACAAAAATGTTTTAAATAAAAACATTACAATGTTTCAGAAAATCAAAATTCATCCTTAAAAATAGCATTTTGGTTGAAAAATCTGTTAAGGATAAAACAACCACTGTTTCATCCACTCTATCCACTGTTAGTTGAAAAACCTGTTTCAAACATCTGATAAGATAAAACAACCACTGTTTGGTTGAAAAATCTGTTTCAAACCTCTGTTCAGATAAAAAAACTGTTTCTTATATATATATATATATATCTATATGCATATGTACATATATCTATCTATAAAAAAACCAACAAGTGCTGTTAGCATCAGCACTTTGGTAAAACAACAGCTGTTTGCATCAGACCTTTGGCAACAGCTGTATACCACCAGATGTTTGGCCATCAGATGTTTGCCACGTCTGCTCCTAAAAGTTTTGGCCACATTAGCGGTTTCACCAGAGCCTATAAAAACCCTGTTTTACCACAACAGTCATTACACTGTCTCATTGTATTCAAAATACTGAAACTGCCTTCTTCATTCTCAAACCCTTACTCCAATTCCACTCACTCTCACACTCGGAATCCATTACAATGGATCTTCAGGAAAAAGATACCCACAATTATCTTCCATATCTGGTAAAAACAGATGAAAACGTTCTATTCCATTCCACCATCGACATCATCTTAAACTCCAAATACCTGACAATCCTAACCGCTGATGCTCCGATTTATCTCGATACCCTCGAAGAATTTTGGTTGAATGCTGAATTTCTTCTCCAAGTCAAAAAGCCTACTTCCATTATCTCAAAATTTGGAGAGAGAAGTATCGTCATTACCCCTGAACTGATATCCACAACCTTCTCACTCAATGACCTGTCAGGTAAAGATTCTTTCCCTAAGGCAGAGCTTCACACAGAGTTTCAGGAAAGAGGTTATGATGCACAAATGACTGGGGCAACACTTTTCAAAAAGTTTTTCCCACCAGTCATGAAATTTTTCTTTCATACCCTCCTTCTCTGTGTCTCTGCTAAGTCCACTTCCTTTAATGAAATCCCATTGAGGATTCAGTACTTGGGTTATGCTATGTTGTCAGACTCTGACTTCAATTTATCCCAGGGACTGTTTATGGACTTAGTATCAAATGTGAAAGCCATAAAGTCTGGGTCTAATAATGCTTTTCTGATTTACCCAAGAATTTTGAGTGTAATCCTTCAAAAGGTTTTACCAGAAAAAGATTTTAAAAAGGGTGAGTCTGTTCAAATGAAGAGTCTAACTGATGAAACTTTCACAAGAATGCTGGGTTCAACTACCCAAGAAAAAGTATTAAAAGTGTCTAAAGTTTCAAAAACACAAACAAAGAGGGCTAAGACAACAACTGTTGTCCAAACCTCTATTGTTGAGCCCACACCAGCCACCTCCGGTGCTGTGAAACCCAATCCAGCCACCTCCAAAAGAAAACGTCCATCCACAAAAACCACCACTAAACCCAAAAGGGGGCTTCTGGAAGATGAGATACCAGAGGAAATCCCTGTTGCAACACAAAAGCAACAAGAAACCACTGTTGTTACTTCCTCACAACAGATGGATATATCTCAACCTGAACAAACTCCTCATGAATCCTCATAAAAGGATCATGTTGTAAGCCAAAGGAAACACATCATGATACATATGAGTCACTTGGCCATATGTTCACAAGCCCCTCTCCCAGGGCTAATTCTCTTTTCACTCCTCCACCTTCACCAAAACATGTCCCTCAAACCATGCAACCTCTGTTTGAGGCTATTGATAAAACTCAGGAAAATCCCAGTTCCTCTCCTTCACCTATCAATGAGAGTATACCTCCACAAGTGACTGGGACTGAGGAAAATCAATTAGCCATCCCACAAGCAGAAGAGGAGGTTACACCCCTAGAGTTCAATGAAACTCTAGGTGAGTTTTCAAGTGAAGCAGCCACTATTGATGTAGAGACCATTGTCTCACAATAAGACAGTGGTTACATAGCTAAGACTTCCTTGAAGGCAACAACTGATGAGGCCACTATAGTGTCCCCAAAATCAGTTGGAAGTCCCCATAACCAAGAAAAAGGGGCATCTGGTTCTCATCCTTTGGACTCACCTCGTAGGACTGAACCAGTTACAACTACCACTGGTAGGAATCCAGATGATCCTATTAACTTAGGTGATGGGTTAAAATACCAAGAATTGACGGCCAGAGTACAGTCCATTGAAACCTCTGTTGCTGATATCAAATCAGATATCAAGACTATATTGGGATCATTGGCTACCCTTACCAAGAGTCAACCATCCACTGAAGATATTGCTAGTGAGCTATGGAAGTCTGTTTCCCCATCATCATAGCTCACAGAAAACTAGCAGATCAGACTCATGAAACTTATATGGCTGAGATTAGAAATATGGTGGATGCTAGGTACAAAGATACCTATGCTGACATTCAAGCCATTAAGGACCATCTGCTGAAGACCACTGGCTTTGCCCCTACCACAATTCTCAGAGATGAAAATGATGATGACTTCACTGCTGATGATGCCAAAAAGGGGGGGGGGGGAGAGTGGCAGAGATAGATTGCCAAAGCTAAATCCCTTTGGTTGTCCACCCTCACAAAAGGGAAAATCAAAGTCTGCCAACAAACCAGGGTCTACCCACACAGCACCACAACAACAACAACAACAATCAAATGTTCAAACCTCTGCTGCTACTGAAACTGCCAAAACCAGCAAAGCAAAGGAAGTTGATACCTCTGCTAATGAAGAAGATGAAAAGGCTGCTGAGGAAACGCAAAAGAGGGCTGACACTTTGGAAGTTAAAGCAGAGTTTCTGGTACAGTTGAAAAAGGAACAACAGCAAGAAGTTAAAGATGTAGGTTCCTCTAAAAGGAAGAAAATGCCTGCCAAACATATTAGAAAGCCACCATCCAAACTTGCTGCTAAAAGCACTGCTACCATAACCACTGCTGCCACCAAAACCACTGATACCATCACAACATCTGAACCTATCACCACAACCACCAAACCAACCACTGAACCTACTACCACAACCACCAATACACCATCTACAACCACTCTACCACCCAAATCCCAAACATCTGCTGGTTCTACAAAAGTGCCAACAGATGTTAACACAACCACTGCTTCAACACCACCATCACCAAAAATCTTGTACAAAAGGAAGAGAAAATCTACCTTTGTGGTACAGGATGAAAACATTTACACATCACCACCTACTACTTCAATCACACAATCTACACCCATATTTGCCATTCCACTTTCATCATTCTCACCACACACCTCACAATTTACAACCCATAGACCGCCACCAACCATTACACCATTGGCTATTCAGTATCCCCTTGAACTTGATCTACTCAAGGGGGAAATGCAATCCTTCTACAATGCTGAACAACCATCTGAAAGATCTTTCCCATCTCTTCCACATTTTATTGTTCCTCTAAACATAGACCAATATCTAAAATTCAAGGCTGAACAGGCAGATGCCATCATAAAAGATAAATGCAAAGGGAAAGATGACAGGAGTGTTCAGGGCATCCATTCAGCAGAGCTTAGCAAACTGAGAAGGATTGAAAATTTTGTTAAGACCCTGAGCAACTCTATGTCTACCATGCCTCTCAGCAGTGACATGGAAAGGGATGTTAGCGAATCTCTTCTTGAACAGATCTTGGCAACCATGCCCTAAAAAGCAAACAAGAAACAGTTTGCAGGCTGGACCACTCATGCTCTCAGGGAAGAAATCATAAGAATTGAGGATATGGCCAAGAATCCCCCAGCTAAGGTCTCTGCCCCTGATTTCAGTAAAGGCAGAGATCCAGCCAGAGCCTTGAAATTCAAAAGAATGAGACAAGAAATTGTGGCTGCAGACTATGGGGAGATGAAGTCTATTGCAAGATGGTCAGAGCTGAGGCTGGTTAAACTTACAAGAAATTAGAAGAAAACAGGAAGAAAGACCCTAACTTGCCCAGAAAACCTGTCTACCCTGATGAACCCTTGATGAAGAGACCTCAACAGGCTTTTACATTAGACAGCCTACTTGATACTTCTGATCTATCTGCTGCTGCAAGAAGACAATTCAAAAAGAAGAAAGAAATGTCTGAAGAAGATCAGAAGAAGTTTGCTGATACTTTTATAAAGGAGGGCATCTACAATCAAATACACTTTTTCTCTGATCCCACTACTGAAAAACTCAGAGAACTCATTGGGAGACCTCTATCACCAAACTCATTCAGAATAAAAATACATCTCAGCAAATCCACTGATTCAAAAATTCTAAAATGGAAGGTCAACAAAGACACCCATGAATTGACTTTGCTCCGATCAGATGGAGAAGCACAAAAGCTAAGCATGGATGATGCATATAGCCTGTGTGCAGATGATCTCCAAACATTGCTAAACTTTGAGTTACAATTCAAAGGTCAAATCAGAGAAAGTCTGATGAGGAATAAAGATCAAGAATAAAGTCTAGTTTTGGCATCATCTGTTCTAGGGGGAGATTGTTGGGTCTGCTGACCTGGAGAAGAACAGATGATTGAAAAGCCAAAATATACTAACAGTTGATCCATATTAGTAAACAGCATTTACAACATACTCTTCCCAAAAGACTGTTGACCCTAACAACTGTTCTACCCAAACAACTGTTGTGACAACTACCGCTACAAAGGACTGTTGGATAATAACTGATAGAGAACAACTGCTGACTAAAGGTCTGATGAAGAACAACTGCTGATCAAGTGCTGAAGACTAAAGGTCTGTTGGAGCCAACAACACTTAGGCTCCAACAGATGATACAAGACCATCAGAGTTTTCCTCAACAGTAGTTTACCTTACAGTGTTTTACAATGTAACAATAGTTTGTATATAGCAGATGTTTTATGTTGTTATTCTGTTAGAGGTCACTGTCTTAGGTGACGTCAGCTTAGATCATCAGTGGTTTAGATTTGTCTATAAATAGAACAGTGTTTGTACTGTTCTATTCATCACTCACAACATTCTCTCAGACAAACAATCACAGAGTGATCAGGATGAGGGGGAGTACTTGTCCAATTGATTGTAATCATTCAATATTATGAAAGCATTCGATTAGAAAACATTTACTCTCTTGTTTTGATTATAGTTTATTATTCCGCTGCACTTTCCATTTATATTCACTTCATTCTTCTCATCTTTACTTAAACAAATCAAAACAATCAAACTCAGATCCTAACATATATCATGATCTTGCAAATATTAAAGCAGATTATAACTTACTCGATGTGGAAATACAAAAGGCACAGAGTAAACATGTTGGGGTCGAACACAGAACGGTACATAATGAGTTGAATGAAGAAAATGTTGTTGTGCATGTTGAGGAATAGTACATCTCACCAGAAGTGCACACACCAAAAGGTAAAAATTGTGTTAATTTTGAAGACAACACTGAAACTGAGGAATTGAATGAGGATGATATTGGTAATCTAGAAAATTACGATGGGGAAGACTACATGTTACCTGAGGTGCACACACCAAAAGTTAAAAAGTGTGTTGAGTTTGAAGAAAACAATGGATGTAGGGTCAAAGAGGATTGACAAGCCAGTATAAACCTTAGTCTTACATCCTCTCAATGTTTTGTTTAAGCTGATGAAGAAGATTACTAAGTCCTGAAGAAGCTAATAACAAGTCCTGAAGAGTAAAGAAATAGAAGTTCTGAAGATGAACCAGACAAACATCTGAAGAACAACTCCTGAAGATTACTCATCAGAAGTTTGTCACTCATCAGCACTTCCTTAAAAGCTTCCCACCGCCCTTGATCTTCAGCAGGTTAGTTTTATATTAGTATAAGTTACTTTATGTACAAGTTGCAGATACTACAGCCTATTGTAGTATTATTATAATCATTTTTATACTTCCAATGTACGTACTCTTGGTCTATAAATAGATGGGTTCATCCCCTCTATTTTAGATAATCTTTTGTAGTAACACTTCTATTATATTTTGAGAATCATTGAAAGCATTTACTGTTTTATTTACTCATTACTTTGATTCTCATTTACTACTTTAGTGCATTAACTAAGGGGAGTAATAACTCCTGTTAAAAGTGAAATCTTAACTTAGAACACTTATACTTATTCTGCTGTGCTAAATACTTTGATAAATCTTAGCAAGTGCTCTTGATAAGAATATGTTTATAAGATATAACTGATCCAACAATGGAACTAATGAATTGAATGAGAATGATATCCATGAGCCAGAAAATTGGTATAACATGGATTTGGGGACCCAAACACAAGAAATGCTTCGATACTACATAACTCAATATCCACTGAGTGGTGTTGAATACGGCAAAGAAGAATATGAAGGAAGATAGAAAGCAAAAAAGTTAATATTTTGCATACTATGTAACATTGTTTTTAGAAAATGCAAGATTTATTATACAAACACAAGTTATTTGTTACAGACTGATGTTGTGTTTTTATAAAACGCAACTTAAGTTTATTTAAAACGCAAGTTATGTTTTGATTATTAATGTTTATTGTTAAACTCAAAGAATAATTTTTTTTTATTTTATAAACTACTGTTACTTAGGTATGGATGGATGCAATAGATAACAACAAGAGAAAATACAAGGAAATTGAAAAAGAGATGGATAGGATGGCAGAACAAGTAAAAACAAAGTACTTTTGGTGTGCTGAGTTAATGGAAAGATGCACTAAATGGGCTTCATTTAGGAGTAAAACAGTAGATGTAAAAGAAACAAAAATTGTTGACGAGAATGAAGAGTATAATGATGCGAAAGAGATTGTTGTACGTTTAAACGAGGGCATAGAAAATGAAAATAGTGATATAAATGAAGAAGCAAATGAAGGTCTGGTTACAATAGAGAATGTACCTGCAGTTGGTAATGAAGCAACGGTAGGATCTATGACAAAAAATGATCAAATTAGTGACATAACAATAGATCAACTACAGACTGTCGAACACGGGGTTTATGCTCAGAAAGGAGATGGTTTGGCGTTAGACGGCTGTTGATGCATATATGTGGCTATAGCTTTTGGATTGTACAAGATTGCGAAATTTTTGAAGAAATCAAGTTTTGAAGAAGTTAATTCGACCTAGAGTGGGGTCGAATGAATATCCAGATGGTCAAATGAGTTTTATGTTTATCGGGTTGTTTATGTTTATGCTGATTCGAGCCTTGAAAGGGTCAAATGAATCCATTCGACCTCTGCATAGGTCGAATGAAGAAGTCTATATTTGTGTTTGAGTTGTTTAGAAGTTAGAACTTTTGGTCATTATTGTGTGTGTTAGTGTGTGTTTCCAGAGAGTGTTCTAGAGAGTCTGAAAGTAGGTTTTTCATTATAATCTATCCCTTGTAAGCTTTAATCAATTGATTATTAATGGAAAACATCTTGAAAATGGATATTATCGTATTATGATATGATCATTATCATTTTGCATGTGATGTAGAGTTTCCGCACCTAGATTACCTATACTTGTGTGATTATATTGTTGATTTCTCAAAAACGATCCTTTACAAAGTGGTATCAGAGCTTTGCTCAATCACACAAATGCAAATTGATAGCTTTCAATCAGATTTTTCATCAAAAACATCAAAAGTTTTTCTGTTTTGCATGAACATTGCATGAACCTGGAGATTGATTGATTTAGATTTGTTTTTACGGATAAAATCAAAATTTCTTTTAGGAAACTTGATCTCCATTAGATCCGAATCAAAACCTATTAATTTTCATCAAAATCCATCAACTTCTGCATAATTCAGATCAAATTTGTTGATTTTTGAAGAAAAAATGATTTTCAAAATGAGTCAGGTCGAATGTGTTTGAGTTGGGTCGAACGAGTCTGAGTTTTGGGTCGAATCAAATACATTCAGGTCGAACCAACTTGATTTAGGTCAAACCAAGTGGCTTTTTAGGTCGAATCAGTTTGTTTTTTCATCATTCAGAGTGTGTTGTGTCTCATTCGAACCTTTCTTGTTCATTCGAACCATCGAGGGGTCAAACCAAGTTCTTTCTGAGGTCGAATCAAGTTCTATCAGTTCAGTTACTCATTCGAACTTGTTGTTAGGGTCAAACCAGTGATTTCATGTTCATTCGAACCCTCGATTAGATTGTTTAGGTCGAACCAAATTCCAGATTTTCAGATTTTTTAAGTGTTGTTATTTCGAACATCATGGACAACATTTGGGGATTACCGATGACACCGAGACCTGCTATGACACAACCACAACAAGTACCTACTAACCGTTGGGCTGTTGCAGCCGTGAAACAAAACACACAACCACCGCAGATGCCGGATTACTTTGCTACATCTAGTTCATCACAACCTGCTGTTACACATCCTCCACAACAAATGCCAGATAATTGGGGAGTCGTAGCAGCAACAGTAGCTCAAAGTCAGACCACCAATGCTATTACTACCTTGGTTAATGACTTATCAATGGGAAACGGAAACCATCCACCGAAGATGTTGGATACGAGCGAGTATCATGGATGGCAAAGAAGATTCAAGATTCATCTTGAAGGCATTGGATTAGAAGGTGGGGAAGCATGGCAGATGATTATGAAGGGTTATAGTCCACCAATGGTCAAGAACACAAACATACCGATTGCACTTGAAGACCTGAAAGACGATGAGAAGAAGAAGTATGCAGTAGAAAAGAAGGCGTATTCTCAGTTATCTTAGGCATTGACTACTGATCTATTACATCAGTTTGGACCATGTGCGACTTTGAAGGCACTTTGAGATGCTTTGAAGAGTAGGTATTATGGTAATGAGAACACTAGGAGAATTCGTGTGGAAGAGATTAAGAAGGAGTTTGAGAATTTTAGCTATGTTGGAAATGAGACATTGGAGGAACTTATACCAAGATTCTTTCATTTGTTGTCAGAGTTATCGAATTATGAGATTGTTATTCCTATGATTGAAGTTGTTGAAAAGTTTGCTAATTCGTTGCTTCCGTATTGGGGACAAAATGTTGAGGTTCTGAAAGAAAAAGATGCATTTCAGTATTGGTCCATCAACGAATTTATTCAGAAGCTGGAAAACAAAGAGATGGAAGAAAGGAGAAAGGCGAAAAGAGCACAGTTTCCACAACTTTCTGAGCTTTATCATGCTACATCATCTTCTTCTATTTCTATTCCATCAGGAGGAGCGAGTGTTGCACCTCAAATTGCTTTTGTATCGAAGATTGAACCACCAATGAGTGCAGCTAGTTATTACAAATCTGGACCATCATACGCACTAACTTCATACACAACAACTCAACCTCCTATGTCAGCTGCTTGTTATTATACATCATCGGCAAGTATTCCACAACAACAACCACAAGTTGCACCGGTGATGAATCAAGCCTCATCAAGCCAAAGTCCGATCGTGTTGGAAACCTCCAACATGAATAATGTGACAGTAGAAGTGGCACAACAACACATTTCTTTGGTTTCACAAATGGTCGCTTCGTATAATGACTGGTGGCGAGTCAGATCGGCAACAAGAATCTGACCAATGAGGATTATGCCCAGTTCGATAAAGAAGAGATGGAATTAATTGATATCCAGTGGCCATTCGCAAGTGTGATGAGAAGAGCGACTGAGTTTATCGAGAAGACTGGCAAAACTGATCTTGCTACTTTACCGAAAACTACCTATGGTTTCAACAAAGCTAAGGTTACGTGATTCAACTGTGGGACTCGAGGTCATTTTTCTAGAGAATGTACCCAACCGAAGCAACAAGGTAACCGAAACCCTTTTAACTCAAATTACCAAAACCGTCAATCACAGAACCAAGTTACCTACCAAAGCCAAAACAACAACAACAACTATCAAAATCAAAACAATTACCAAAACTGACAAAACACCTCCCAAAATACCACACAATGACAAACATCCACAACCAACCAAAACCAAACAACACCAAACCAAACTAGAACCATTGTTCCCGTTTCTACACTAAACACTCAACAACAGAATGAGAATCAAGCCTTGGTGATTCAGAAGGATGAAGGTTTTGATTGGAATACTATGCAATTAGGTGTTAAAGAGGTCACGGGTGGTAATGTTGCTTGTTTTTCTCAAGAGGTGGTGAGCGAGGAGCCGGTGATAGTTTATGATGACTTTGTGAAAGAGAAAGTTTCTGAGAAGGTTTCTGAGGTAGTGATTAAGGAAATTGTTAAAGAGGTGGTTCCTAATGTTGATTTTGTGAAGGTTGAGGAATCGGTTGAAGAAACGATTTCAGGGACTATCATTGATTCTGTTGCTGATGTGTCTGATGATCGAGAATCTGTTTATTCTGATTCAGAAAGTGAATCTGATTCGGAGGCTACTGTGAATTCTCTTGATGATGATATTGACCAACTTCTAGTTGAAGCAGACTTTTTGATGACGAAAAAATCCTGCATGGTGGATGATGCTTCCACTAAAGTGGATTATTCCAAGTTTTTCGCTGGAAAGGAAGCTCATTTCGCTTTGATGGCCATGACAGATCATCCTAAACCGGTAAGTCCTAACTCTTCTTCTAGTGATAAGTATTGTGGTACATATGATAGACTTGGTGATGAGGTTAAGCACCTAAAGCATCAGCTTGATAGTGCTAAAATCGTCATTGAGTCCTATCGAAAATATGAGAGAGACTTTAACAAAACACTTGAGAGCTATAAGAAAGATGTTTCTGAATTAACTAAAACTCTTTCACTCAAACAAATATCCATTAAACTAGAAATGGCTAAAATCAAGTGTTTTGCTGAAAAAGTTAACAAAAGGATGGAAAGTTATAAGATTGTGGCTAATGTTTTGAACCACATTATCGAGGAACTAGTTCAATCCAGTAGTGTGAACTACACATCTGTTCCTTCCCCGGTATTATTCAAAAACCATAATCTTAATTCAGTGACACCAGAGAGTTCAGATAGATCGGATTCCACATCAGAGAACGAATCAAACACTTCAAGTGTTGGTGATCCGTATTCTGATGTGAGACCGATTCTAGGGTTGAATGATGAGGGAGTGGTCGCTGTAACTAATGAATCGGATTCTAAGAATGAGGAACCTAATAATAATGATGATATTCCATTGGAAAATCACATTCGAACGAATGAGAGTGTATCACCTTCTCAGGTTCCACATCATCAAAAGGTTGAAAACAAAAAGAATCCATCAATTAAGCAATGTGAAAAGAATGAGTTGAGTGACAAGCCTGTGAAATTATTTTATCGGATGGAAGGATCCGGTAAGATAATTTCTGATGATGAGTATCCCATTTAGTTCGCTAACTACTCTAAAATTGAAAAAACTTTGGCAAGAGAGTACTATTTGGTTTCCAAAACATGAACGAACAAATGATATTCCACCTGAATTAATCAAGCGACTGAATGGTGATGACTCGAAAACATCAAAGGTTCATGTCACTGAGTTTATCAAACCTAAAGACAAGATTAACGGATTTTTCGAATCGGCTTACTCAATGGAGCCCGATCCTGAGAGTTTAAGGCGGAAGTGTATTGATGATCAATACCCAGTTAAATCATTCAATAATCATCATGACAAGAACTCATTTGAGGAATACTATGCATGTTACAAGTGTGGGGAGAGATGGCATTTACTTGCTCACTGACCATACGTGCGACACAAAAGGCACGAGGTCGAAAGCAGATAGAACCAAAGAAATTCGGCTGATGGTTACCAACAAAGACAGTCTTTTCCATAAAGACAATTTTATCCTCAAAGACAACAATTTTATATTCAAAACCGTTTCTATCCATAAAGAGGAAACCATCCGATTGTTTATGAAAATCGAAACCGAATTGCCATGGAGAAGAAACTGAAGAAACCAATGGTGAACGCAACTAATGATAAACAAAAGGTTTACCCAAAACCTGCTGTTAAATCATCAGTTGGACCTTCGTCTGTTAAATCAGGCAGGGTAGTCAAGAAAGTTTCATTCAAGGACGATACAAAGAAACTTGTTGAGGTTAAACAAACTCAAATTAGGATTCTTAAACGTTCGGAACAGACTTGGACACCAAAGGGTTCTCCAGGTGCTTCTACTTCAACTGCTAAAGTTCAAGTTAATCATGAAGAGGTTTTGAATAATTAGAAAACGGTTGATTCAAAACAGAAAGTTTGTGAAAAGAAAGAATCTTTGAATGTTAACACTCAAAGACCCAAGACCACAAAGGCTTGGGTCCCTCGTAAAAACTAATCATTTTGTGATTGGTGAAGGGAGCTCGAGCTGGCCCTATGAGTAGTCTCTGGATTGTCGACAGTGGAGCTTCTGGGCACATGATCAGGGACATGTCGCTACTCTTTGACATTAAGAATATCAATGGAGGGAATGTAGCGTTCGCCAGAAACAAAGGAGGTTATACTACGACGGAGGGAAGTGTTAGTAATGGGATTGTGAGTTTCGAGAGGATTTCTTATGTGAAGCAGACCGATTATAATCTACTCAGTGTTAGTCAGATTTGTGACAAGAAGTTTTTAGTACACTTTGATGATAAGTCTTACTAAATCTTGAAGCCTGGTTTCGTTATACCCAAAGAGTGGATCATGCTTAAAGATCCAAGAGTGAACAATTTGTACATTCTTGACATGAGCAAAACAACCACTACACAGGGGCAAGTGACGTGTTTTCTGTCTAAGGCTACAGAGAAAGAATCTATCATGTGGCACAAACGGATGGGGCATATTCACCTGAGGAAAATGAATAATTATGTGAAGAATGGGCTTGTAGAAGGTGTAAATGTGAAACACTTTCATCTGAATGATAAGTGTGTGAGTTGTAAAAAGGGAAAACAACATAAACATTCCCACAAACCCAAGAAAGTGAATTCGGTTGACTTGCACTTGAACATTTACACATGGACCTATTCGGACCTGTTAAGCGTAAGAGTATTAATGGTGACCTATACTATCTTGTGGTTACTGACGACTACTCAAGATTTTCATGGGCGATGTGCATGCAATACAAGAACGAAACGTTCAACAACTTGAAAGTTCTGTTTACCCAATTAGAGAATATCTATGGTTTGAAGGTCAAACGGATCAGAAGTGATAACGGGTCGGAGTTCAAGAATTCTATGATGGATGCGTTGTGTGATGAAAAGTGTATTCACCATGAGTACAGTGCACCATACACCCCACAACAGAACGATGTTGCAGAAAGAAAGAACAGGACTCTAATTGAAGCGGTTCGAACTATGCTTGCAGATTCTAATCTTCCAGTAATGTTCTGGAATGAGGCTATTCATGCAGCATGCTACACACTGAACTGTGTGTTGACAGTAAAGAAATTCGATTTGTTTTATTGTTATCCAACTTCTATTTGCAACCGGGATTGCATCAGTTAGTATCAAAGCACATCGAAAGTTCAATGGAAAGACGTGGAGATTATCTTTGAAGGAGCTCTCGTAGAGACGTTGGCCGAGGTAACCGATGGGAGGAAAGAGATCCACAGGATATGGCAGAGATTGTGGCTACAACAAAGGGTTCGAGATCTAGACGTCCAGCAGGAGGGGCATTATGAGGGATCCAATGACGACTCGGTAGTTAGAGATTACAGGGTAAGCGACGGTAACCCTTTTGGCCGACAAGGTAGACACCACGAAGCCCATGAATCAGATCCACTTCAAGGCTTGGGAATCAACGTCAAAATTCCATAATTTGACGATTAAGTATAACCTGATGATTTCATTGATTGGCTCAGCACAGTGGAAAGAATCTTTGACCTCGGAGACATATCCGATAATTACAAGGTAAAACTAGTCGCCATTAAATTACATAAATCTGCTTCATTACGGTGGGATCATACAAAAAAATAGATTGGGAGGGGGGGGGAGAGTCAAAGGTTTGAACTTGGGTTAAAATGAAGAAGTTGCTACGTGAAAATTTTTTACCCGCTAATTACCGGCAAGAGGCTTTTCTAGAATACCATAATGTATCCTAACGGACCTCCACTGTTGAGCATTTGATTGCTGATTTTGATAGGTAAAGACTGTGTTGTTATGCGGAGGAACAAGAAGTCCAGGTCATTGCTATATTTTTTGGTGCCTCACATCCCAAGATTGCAGAAGTGGTACAACTCCAATCTTACTAGAGGTTGAATGATGTTTGGCCAATGGCACTAAAAGTGGAAAAACAAATCAAGAGGAAACTTAAGAGTACCCCACAAGACTCGGCCCAATCAAAGTCGATAATAATCGTGGGGCTATCACATCATCCCCGGAAACTCAACTTAGCCCAATCAAAGCTGAAACCCTGGGGGATCGACGGGTGCACCCACCAACTCAATACGTCTCACGCGTTGTTTTAAATGTCATGGGTTATGGCATTTTGCTCGTGTTTGTTCAAATAAAAGCATGGTTGTTTTCACTAAAGAGACACTGTGGAAATACGACACGAAAGAGGAAGATAGCACTGATTCGATCGATGAAATCATTTATCCTGACAAAGGTTAAACTCTAATCACGTAGTGGGTTCTTAGTGTTTCCCAAACCCTTACCATTCATGATACTTTATGTCTTCGAAATAATATTTTTTTGGCTCGTTGTATGGAAACAGGAAGATCTGTACAGTTATTATAGATGGGGGAAGTTGTAAGAATTTGGTGGTTGTGAGTATGGTGGAGAAATTAGACCTCAAGGCTACACCATATCCAGGTTCATACATTTTAGCCTAGACCAATCTAACTAAAGTACAACCCTTCCTTGACAAGTTCAAGGACATCTTTGCTACTAATATACCCACAGGATTCCCTCTGATGCGAGACATTCATCATTGTATTGACTTTGTGCTAGGGGCCATCATTCCTAATAATCCAACATACCTGATGAAACCAAAAGAGATCAAGGAATTGCAGCGCTAGGTTAGTGAACTCCTAGACAAGGGCCTCATTAGGGAAAGCATGAGCCTTTGTACCATTCCATCTTTATTAGTATCGAAACCAGATGGGGGCATATCATATGTTTATCGATAGTAGAGCCATTAATAAAACTACTATCAAATATCGATTTTCAATACCAAGGTTTCGCTTTTCTATACCAAGCTTTGAATATTTAATCGACCAACTATATGGGGCCTCGAGTTTCTCCGAGATTGACCTTCGCAACGGCTATCATCAAATCCGGATGCACCTAGGTGTGGAATGGAAAACGGCGTTTAAAACCAATGTTGGACTTTATGAATGGATGGCCATGCCTTTAAGCCTTTCAAACGTCCCAAGCACTTTTATGAGATTAATGAATCAAGTGTTTAAAATACTTATTGGTCATTGTGTCGTTGTATATTTCGATGACATCTTAGTGTTTAGTCAAGATATACAGCAACACCTTCATTACCTTTGTTAGATTTTTACTATCTTAAGGAAGAGCTAATCAAGCTAAATATAATTCTTTATCTTCTGAGGTTATCTTTTGGGTTTCTTATCTCCAAGCAAGGTCCTCGCATGGATGAATCTAAGATTGACGCCATCACTTCTTGGCCTACTCCCACACCAATTCCCGAGGTTCGTAGTTTCCATGGTTTGGCTTCTTTTTATCGTTGTTTTATTCGTAATTTTAGTTCCATCGTTGCAACGATGACAAACTGCCTAAAAGGACAGTTCATATGGACTAAGGCCACTACTGAGACTTTTGAAGAACCGGAGGAACGAGTCACACAAGCACTTGTTCTAGCTTTACCCAACTTTCAGATTACCTTCCAAGTTGAGTGTTATGCTTCCGGGTATGGCATTAGGGGTGCTCGTAATCAAGAAAACCGACCCCATTACTTTCTTTTTGTGAAAAGTTAAACGAGGCAAAACAAAAACCTAGCACACATGATAAAGAATTTTACGCCATTATACAAAGTCTTGAGTATTGGAGATACAACTTGTTACCTGGTGAATTTATTTTGTATTCCGATCATCAAGCTTTACGGTTTCTCAACAGGCAACACAAGCTCAACCCCGTAATGCTAAATGGGTTGATTAATTACATGACTTCTCTTTTGTTATTACGCATAAGGTGGGCGTGATGAATATTGTAGCCAATGCCCTAAGTTGACGTCGTTCGCTAGTTACTTCACTGCGGTTTGGTTGAGGGGTTTGATGTGTTCTGCAACCTTTATCCGATGAACCATATTTCCCAGCAGTATGGAAAGGTGGCTAGAGAGTTCACACGGATAGGTGCACAATCCATGATAGTTTCATGTTTTGAGGGAATCGTTTGTGTATCCCAAAACATTCCTTACAGGGTGCTATTTTTCTTAGAAAGTCACCAAGGAGGATTAGCGGGTCATTTTTGTCGAGATAAGACTCTCAAGTTGGTGCTGGAAAGGTTTGTGCGGCCTAGAATGGGGATGGATGTTGCTCGTATTATTGACCGGTGTCGTACGTGCCATGCTACAAAATCTTATCATTCCAATGTTGGTATTTATACTCCATTGCTATATCCAGAAGGGCCATGGGAGGATGTAAGTTTGGATTTTGCGGTGGGACTTTCATATACTCATCGTATAAAGGATTCCATTATGGTGGTAGTCGATCGCTTCTCGGAGATGGCACATTTTGTTCTGTGTGACAAGACATACGATGCTATTCAGGTTACCCACCTATCTTTTGATGAGATTGTTAAGCTACATGGAGTGCCAAAGTCTTTAACTTCAGATAGTGATGTCAAGTTTATTGGTCATTTTTGGATGACATTATGGAAATGCTTGGGTTGTCATCTTCACTTCAGCAGTGCATACCATCCATAGGGTGACAGACAGACAAAGGTTACAAACTGTTATATGGGGAATCTCTTCGTAGCCTTGTTAGTGGGCATCCCCGTCAATGGGATGTGATTCTTCCTTAGGAAAAAATTGCATACAACGGGCCTTCTCACAGATCTATGGATAAAAGCCCATTTTTGGTAAGTAACCTGTTCACACCGTTGGAGTTAACAGCTCTACAAGTTACTAATCATTTTAGTGCTAAAGGGGAGGAGCGTTCAGAACAAATTAAGCGGATTGGCAGGAAGGTGAAGGAACAAATTGCAAATAACAACATTGTTTATCAACAGCATGCAAATCTGCGTCTAAAAATTAGTGTTCCAATAGGGAGATTTTGTGTGGATCCATCTAAGTAAGGAGCGTTTCCTAGGGGTTCATTTTGGAAACTTGCAACCAAGAGCTGATGGTCCTTCTAAGGTTTTAAAACGCATCAACAGTAACGCTTACAAAATTGATTTACCAGGCCACTACAATGTTTATGCCACTTTTAATGTTGCTGATCTATTACCGTTTGTACCAGAAGATGATGATCCGTTTCACTCGAGGATGGGTCCTTTTGAAGAGGGTGAGAATGATGTAGATGACCCACGTCTAGTAGCAATCGACCTGGGCCCAGGACTTGTTTCTGAATCAAGTTTAGAATCTGACCCAAGCCTGAAGGGAACTATCCATTTATCCATATTTTATTTTATTTTGAATTAGCATATAGTCCTGACTACCTAGCTCAACTAGTTGATGGACATCGCAATGAAGAGTTTGAACAGATTTCACCCGGGTTCGACTCCAAGCGGGGGCGAGGGTTTTCCCATTCAACGGGTTTCCTGCGCATCTGGGTTGGTCTGGTTGCCGAACATATCCCCGTCTGGGGAATTTGGCTAGTACACGGGCTTGGAGAGACGGTTTAGTTGGCCATTCAAAAAAAAAAAAAAAAAAAAAAAGAATTAGCCGCATATCTCTAATTTTCAAGTTTATTTATGTTTATCTTTAGGTTTGTTAGCTGCTTTCTAGGAATATCCGTTTTATTGCTATGGAAACTTTGGCTGATTTTTATTGAATAAAGTTTATTGATTGTTTGATCTGTTTTGTTCTTGATCCAACTTGAGTTAGCAACCGGGGTTGCATCAGTTTCTTAATTAAACATGAAGTTTCTCTAAGAATGGGTTTCAAAATCTAGCATGTAATCTTAAAGAGATGTTTCAAGTTGTTTTAGGCTTTTAGCAAAACTTGCTATTAGAGCTTTGGTGACCCAACCCCTCGAAGACAAAACAGCATAAAACCAAAAAGAATTTCTGAAGCCGTCAACAGAACCGTTCTACAACAATAACACATGACAAGATAGCACAAGTTGCATTTTTATATAGCAACCATTAATGATTAATGATGTTATATAGACATACAACGACCTATATTGTGGATTTGTGGGATTAAATATAAAATTGTGTTTGTAAGATAATGGTTCACGTGGATAGCGTTCCAGCAAGAGATGTTGGGGTAGAAGTAAGCATGCAGCCTGTCTCTTGCCTTGCGACTTGTAATTTGTTTTTGCTGCTTTATATTCCTTCTGCTCCTTTTATTTATAGTAGAATAAAAAATAATTGATTAAAATGTATTACAATTTTATTTTTCTATATATCACCATTGGGTTACAATCATGTATATCATACGGTTGATAAATGTAATATTATATAAACTAGATTATCCCTGGGTGCTTCCTGGGATAGACAAATCTAATATGAAGTGATAAAATGTATATATCGTAAAAGGAATAAGTCGTTTTCTCATATTTTTTTAAACGATCAACACTCAATAACTCATAAAACCTACTTTTAATTCTATGTGTGCACATCTTGCTTGAGTGAAGTCTCTACATAACTTTGTTACTTCCTCAAGACATTCTAAAGCTGTGACGTGAACCTGAGGAAACAAAAAACTAAATTGGTATCGTTTTACTCTATAAGTACATGGTAAGCTTCCCTCATTCTATGCCATGTTTATTTCTCATTTTATTATAAAAAGTCAAATGGCATCGCTGGTTTAAATAATAAAAAAATATATGACATTCATTAATCAATCCATATACAAGTTGTTGTCCACAATATATGACATGTAATGAATGAGTGTCTTTTGTAAAATGTTAATCGTAAAATGTTATATATTGTATTCAGGTCATATGGATGCTTTGTGGTTTTTAATTGTAAAAACTTTTTTTATGACAACCCTTAAGAGTTTTTTATACATTAACCTACGAGCAAGGCCATAATATGATCATGTTTCTCATGCATGTCAAACCCAAACATACAAAACTATCTCACTCTACCTTATGTATCAATTTTTGTACCTTACCTATCAATATTATGAGCGACTACGATAGTTCCATGCATCAATATATTATTCGATTTCTTTTCTATGAACTTCCTAAATATGAAAATACAACCCTAGATATTAACTGTATAAAAGATTATAAAAACAACAAAGTATGGATTGGTTGGGGGCGTAAACACATAATGTTTGCAAGAATATTGTTTTAATGGTGAACAAAAGGTTACCTTAAGATTAGTACCTTATATTTCACAAAATTTTGAACGACCAAATACAGCATAACGGCTATCCGCAATTCTCGTACACAAAATCCTTTATGAATCTGCAGAAATAAAAAAAAATGTTTCATTAATTGTTTTCATGGTAGAATGCAACCATAAGATATCAGAAAGAATAAGCCCTTATAAAAGTACAACTTGAAGAAAGAGGCCGGTGACAATATATACTAACAAACCAAAGAGGATAATGAGAATAAGGACTCATATAGTTGTTTCATGGAGATGTATATAATAACAACATAATGACCACTATTTTTAGGGCTCTAATAGAAGGTATGACATAAATGAGATAAAAGAGTTAGAAACGTGGATAGTCACTAATAACTTATAAAGGAGTTAAAAATATGGATAGTCACTAATAACTTTATTATTTCATAATCAACTTAATTGTTAATGTAAAAAAGACAACTTCACCCCTTTACCACCTTTATTAACTTATTGTATCATATGTATTATATGTTATAATTACTTAAATTTTGTTGGAATTTTTACCTCATGCTTTATAATATAGTATAGATATAGATTATTAAGAAGATTTTCTCAAAAAAACAAGTTTTTAGTTTATAGTTATTCACTTTATTTAAGATATTCAACCAATATATAAATAGATCCCCATTACGCCCAAATTATATAAAGTATTATGTACAGATTTAGACGGTGTTTGGGATTGAGTTTGGAAATGCAAAAGTGTTTCTAGTCAGGAGTGCTTGTTGGCTTATGACTTCTTTTAAAAAAAAGTTTTAAAAAAAGTGTTTGGATTACCTTTTGGGACGAGAAACGTCAAAAAGTCAATAGATTGTCTTTTTTTAAGTGTTTCGCTTAACTTATTGTGAATATTGGTAGTATGGGTAGTGGATTTGTAATTTTTTTCCAAAAGTCAAAAGCCAAAAGCCATGATTTCTAACTTCTCAAAAACAACTTTTCCACCCTTAAAAGCGAAAAGCCAAAAGTCAAAACAAAAAGTGCTTTTAGGAAACACCCTCTTACTAGACTTTAAAGTCTATTTGAAAACGGACTTTACTTTAGTTTCCTTGTATTTTTTTTTAACTTCGAATTTCATTAACAATGAAAACAGACCACAAAAGGAGGACTGTCCCTACCAACCAATTACAACATATACAAAAGATGCGCAATTCAGTTCTTCCAAAGAAGAATGTTAAACCCGTTACGACATTTTAACCATAAGAAAGATTTCGACTTTACATTACTCACTAGGTCTGTAATCATCAGTCCTTTCCCATTAAAGATCTTGTCATTTCTCGCATTCCATATAGCCCAACAGGTGGTTATGATAATACCTTGAATAAGTTTTCTACCTTGTTTGCTCGCTTGAACCTTTGTATGTAAAGACAACAAATCTCTCGCATCAAAAGCATAAAGCGGATCGATCTTGCACCATCTTCCAACAATATCTGAAACCGCAACTTAAACTCGCAAGCTGAGAAAAGATGAATCATTGTTTCCTTCTCGAAATTACAAATAACACATTGCAGGTTATTCAGAGGAACATTCCTTCTAGCGAGCGCCACCTTCGTTGGAATCCTATCCATCTCAGCACGCCAGACCATGATGTTACATTTTTTCAGTATCCATGTAGCCCACTTCATACAAAATAGACCGTTAAAATCTTTACTCACGACGAACAATCGCTTGACTGATCTAACAGTTGTTCCCTCCTCGAATTTTCCTACCATTACCAACTACGACTTTAAACAAAACACTTAGGTATTTATCTTCCAATTTTAATTTGTTGCCCAGCTTCACAATATTACCCCAACAGCCGCGCACGTAGTTGTTAACCGGCACGATATTCCACTCATTAGTTGAATTATGACACGCTATAATCACCCGTTTCCAAAGACTGTCTTCCTGGGACTTGAATCGCCATATCCATTTAACTAATAATGCATCATTAACTTCCAAAAGATTTTTAATACCCAACCTACCAAATTTCTTAGGGGCTGTAACCCAATCCCAAGCAACCCATCTAATTTTAATTGTATCGCTCGACCTGACCATAAAAACTTTCACATGATACCCTCTAACTTCTCAATGATCTTACCGGGGGCTTTATATAGGGAAAAATATTATATAGGCGAGCTCTCAAGCACTGCCTTTATTAGTGTGACCCTCCCTCCAATGGATAGAGTTCTTTCTTTCCAAGATGCCAACCAAGCCTCAAAAACTTCAGTTATCGTGTTCTAGTTACAACATCTATTCATATTCGCTCACACCTTGATGCCCAAATAGTCAAATGGAATCTCTCCCACACAACACCCAATAATCGATGCCATATATATAACTTCTGCCCCGTTCAAACCGATGACAAACAGATGAGACTTGTGCACATTAATCTTCAGCCCCGAACACAGGTAAAAACACCTCAAAATTCTCGATAATTTGTCAAAATTACCTTTTGTCCAGTCTCCCGTAAGAAGCACGTCATAAGCATAAAAAAGAAATGAAATAACATTATTTGTTGGGCCAATTTTTATACCTTGAAATTCTTCCACCTCACAAGTGCGATTCAAGACACGAGATAAAGCTTCCATGACAATCAAGAAAAGAAAATGTGATAAAGGATCACCTTGCTGAACTCCTTTTTGACACTGAAATTGAAAAGTTGGAGCTCCATTCACAAGAATTGACGATCTGGCGGATTCCAGAATACCTTTGACCCAAGAACACCAGTTCTCCTGAAAACCCATTTGGCGCAAAATAGAGATCAAGAAGTTCCCATTTACATTATCAAAAGCCTTCTCAAAGTCTATTTTTAATAAAAACGCCTCATTGCCTTTCTCTTTTTAGCTAGGACATTGTTTCATTCATCATCAGAGGGCCATCCAATATTGATCTGTCTTGTAAAAACGTCGACTGTGTGTCAGAAATAACCGAACCAATAACCTTCTTAAGCGTAGTAGCCAAGACTTTAGAAATCACCTTGCTAATGATTCCAAACAAGTTAATAGGACGATAATCTTTGAGAGCAATCAGAGTTTTTGATTTTGAAATAAGAGTGATGAAAGAAGCACTACAACCCTTACTGAATGCCCAGTGTCATGAAATATAGAGATAATACACCCAAAATCATATTCCAGGAGATTCCAAAACTTCCTCACAAACTTGAAATTAAAACCATCCGGACTTGGAGTTGCGAAATAAAACCGTATTCGGATCTTAAACGATCCGAATTGAATTTCGAAATCGGTTTGGATGAAACCAGTTTGGAGTCAATTTAATCTGCTAGTTTGAAACTGGTTTAAGTCTATATATTTTCAATCCGGTTTGGGGAAGTACTAGTTAAACAATATGTTGAAACTAGCTTCAAACATATCCGATCTTGTATGGTTTTCTTTTAGAAATCTATTGTTAAGCCAAAATAATTTAGGCTGGTCCATTTTGACCTTTGACTAGGACTGTTCAAATCGCTTGGCACTCGCCGATCGGATCGGTTCGGTTTATAAACGAGCCAAGCACGAGCAAAGGTCCACTCGGCTTGGTTCGGCTCAATATATTTTTATTAATTTATTATATATATATACACACACATTAATTACAATTATATTTATAGTTTTATACATACCACTCTATTTGGTTTGGCTCAATATATGCATATGTATAATTATATTTATTGTTATTGGCCCAATCAACACAATGATACCTTAACACTTAGTTTAATTGTAAAATCTTAAGTCGTGAAAAGACATGCTTGATTTCCTATTCCCATTAGTTGTCTGCCATCAATCGTGTCCCGCTATCAACCTATGCCACAACACGACAATCATTCTCTATAGCATTGTCATCGCGTCACTGGCATCAGCCTAAGCCTCATTCTCGGACAACCAGACCTCAGACTTAGTGTCATCCTCAGACGATCAAACCTCAGTCATTACTTGGCAGCGAGAACATTAAAGGAAACATCCTAAATTTATTGTTGTCCGAAAACTTGCCGCTCATCGCTCGCTCGAAAAAATGTGCGCTCGAAAAATGCTTGCCCGGTTTTCAGCTCGGTTCGGTTTGTAAATTAGTCAAGCATGAGCAAAGGTCCGTTCAGTTCGACTCGACTCGGCTCGTGAACAACCCTAGTCCCTAGACTTGACGTTAACCAGTTTTAAAACAGATGTTGTTCTGCCAAAAAAAAAAAAAAAAAAAAAAAAAAAAAAAAAAAAAAAAAAAAAAAAAAAAAAACTGGGTTGTGCACCTCTAGTCCTCTACGTATACATGCCGTTTGTTTTAGGCCTAAATATGGGCTTCGGTCTAATCCAATTCAACATGTGGGCTTTAGCCCTGTACTCTACCGTGTAAATGTAATAGTTATTTGAAAAGCCACCATTTCTATGTAACGTCTTAACAAGAAACCTAATTTAAGGGGCCATTTAGTTATTGCTAATGATGTCTAGTCCAGCTTGTTTGAGGTGAGAGGTTTACCACTTTAGAGGGTTTCCGCCCGGGTTTAGTCACTGGTCGATTCTCGTCCATTGAAAAGCCAAATCTAATAAGGTTGAAAGGGCTCTGCGTGTGGGAAAACTCGAACTTGTGACCCGGAGGTTGTTACGACTAGGATTTCACTATTTAACTACGCCTTTAAAAAAAACTGAGCGTAACTATTAGTTTCTTTTTGTCACATACTAAGCTTATAATTTTGCTCCAAGGGTGTTTTAACAATTCAACATATGACGCAAGCACCTAAGTCCATTTGTATGTGTCTTGGTCTGTGACATTTGCACGTTTCCTAAACATTATCGTATTTGTAATTTTAGTCCTCGTATTTTGACCGCTTTGAATTTTGACATAAAAAATCAAAATGTAATTGACTACAAAATGATTATTAGAATTTATGAATGGCATACTAAATTGGAAGTTTTTTTTTAATCATAAACATATAATAGTAACCTATACATAATTAATGGTATTTATGGGGTTTTAATTTGATGTTAAACTACAAGTTTTTTTTTTTGAAAAGAAAACTTCATTAAACAACCCGCAAGGCCTCAAAGCAAGGACTCACGAGGAAGAAACAAACGCAAAAAATCATCCCAAAGGGAACGTACACCAAGTAATCCAATCCAAATCTTTCCACCTAGTCCTATTACGTAACCAAAAATACGCGGTAGATTTAATGTTCTCCGCAATCTGAATAGGACTTCGCTTCTTATTGTTGAAGATACGATCATTACGTTCAATCCAAATCACCCACATAAAAGTATAGACAATATTCCTTAAAATGCGCTTTTCATCTTTCGATAATAACTGCGACTCCGGTAGCCGAAGAAGATCCGCAATATCAAAAATAAATGTGTGACTAAGGCGGCACCAGTTTTCAATTCGAAACCAAACTTCATTAGTGATAGCACATCCAGTGAAAAGATGCAAGGTTGTCTCCAAGTCGTTATGACACATCGAGCAAGCGGTATGAGGGATATCAACTCCCCGTTTGAGAAGCTCAGCGACAGTAGGAATCCTATTAAGCATGGCTCTCCAAACTAGAATTTTACACTTTAAAGGCGGCCACCCCTTCCATTTAACTATCGGACTAAAAGCACCCGGGGAGTTGTTGTACAATAATTTTTTAGCCGAGGACACCGTAAAGATACCATCATTCGACGCCTTCCAATTCCACCGTTCTTCTCCACCACGCCACTCTAAATTGTGAATGTCATCAAGCAAGTGGAATAACTCCGACACCTCCTCCTGTGAAGATGGCATCGATCTCCAATCCCAAACCATATTTATAACATTGTTCACGTAATGAATCCGACCCGCAACCTTAATCCATTTATTCTTTTCAAGTCTAAAAAGATTAGGGTATATTATGCGAAGCGGAACGTCACGTAACCAAGCATCCCCCCCAAAAATAAATCGAGTTCCCATCACCGAGATTGCCAACAAAAAACGAGTTTAGAGTCATACCGTTAGAAACTTTAGTATCACCAACTCTAACTATATATTTCCAACAACCACTCGACGCCGCATTACAAGGCAACATAGCCCAAGGTCTACTAGAACCATGACACCCCATAATAACTTTCTTCCACAAACAATTATCTTCTTTTTTAAATCTCCAAGTCCATTTTAATAATAAAGCATCATTCACCTTTTGTAATTTAGAAATACCCAAGCCACCTTGCTTCTTTGGTAACGTGACAATATCCCACGCCACCCAAGAAATTTTCTTCTCAACAGTCGAACCGGCCCAAAGAAAACGCCTCATAATCATCTCTATAGAGTCTAACACGGCTTTAGGAGCTTTATACAAGGATAAATAATATACCGGAATACTTTCAAGTACCGAGTTGATAAGAACCAAACGGCCGCCAATCGATAAATGTTTAGTTTTCCAAGAAGCAAGACGCCCTTTGATGACTTCAACCACTGGCTCCCAACTATTAATACGCGTCATCTTAGCCCCGACTTTAATTCCTAGGTAAGTGAAGGGAAAACCACCACGCTTGCAACCTAGAAATTCCATCATGTTGTCCACCTCGAAATCTTCCGTGCAAACACCAAAAATATTAGACTTATGGAGATTTATCCGAAGGCCCGAGCATAAGTAAAAAATGCGGAGAACATGTGCGATGCTCTTAATATTATCACAAGACCACTCTCCCACAATAAGAGCATCGTCCGCATAAAAGAGACGGGTCAAAGCTGGATCGTCTACAGAAAAATTAATACCTTTAAATACACCAAGATTCTTGGCTTTGTTAATCATCCACGAGAGGGCCTCCATAACAATCAGAAAAAGAAAGGGAGATAATGGGTCGCCTTGTCGAAGACCCTTCTCGCACTGAAAATCAAACGTAGGAGAACCATTAACCAGAACCGCCGCTCTAGATGAGAGGCAAATACCTCTAATCCAATCACACCACCTCTTTGGAAAACCCATTTGGGACATAATAGAGATCAAAAAATTCCAATTGACATTATCGTAGGCCTTTTCAAAATCAATTTTTAACAAAAAAGATTTCTTTTTATTTTTCTTCAACCATGCCAGAATCTCATTAACCACAAGGGGCCCATCAAGAATAAAGCGGTCAGACAAAAAAGCCGATTGGGTCTCAGAAATCACCTGACCCATTACCCTTTTGAGACGATTAGCAAGAATTTTAGAAATAACTTTACTAATCATACCTATAAGAGTAATAGGCCTATAATCTTTAAGACCCATAGGAGGTTTAACCTTAGGGATCAAAGTAATAAAAGAAGACCCACATCCATAACTAATATTACAAGAGGCGTGAAACTCCGTCATAATCTTATAAAAATCATCCTCGAACAAGCTCCAAAAACGTTTGACAAACCGAAAGTTGAACCCGTCGGGACCAGGCGCCTTATTAGAACCACACTCAAAAACCGCATCTTTAATCTCTTGTTTTGAAAACGAACCAACTAGAAAATCACTCCCCTGATCATCGATAGTCTTCAGCCCCGAACAAACCAAAGCCGGCCGAACTGGAAACGCTTCTTTAAAATGACTTCTAAAAAAGCGAAAAACCTCTTTCTTAACAAGCGTAGGCTTTGTGACCCAATCGCCATTAATCATTAAGCCCGGGATAGAATTACGCGCCTTTCTACCATTAACCACACAATGGAAAAAACTAGAATTTTCATCTCCCAAAGAGGCCCATTTGACACGAGACTTTTGTCCAAGATCACGCGCCTTATGTCTCTCAATATTCTCCAAGGCAACCTTACATTCCGACCAAATCCAATAATCTGTTTCGTCCAAATCTTCATTTTCCATTTGGATTTCAATATCTTCTTTTTCCATCCTCAAACGTGTCTCCTCAGCTTGTTCCGAAGCACTATATGATTGGTACCACTGTTTCAATTTTCCACGCAAGGCACCCAATTTAATCAACAAATTCTTATCTGGTGGGCCAAAATCAATCCAATTTTCAAAGACTGACTTAACAGCTTCCATACAACCAGGACGGTCAAGCCAAGAATCAAACATCCTGAAAGGCTTAGGGCCGAAATTAGAGTCTATAACCGTAAAGAGCAAAGGAGAATGATCCGAAAGGTTCCTATCCGAAGCCCGAACACACGCATTTGGCCACTTATTTAAGACGTTTTCGCAAACCAAAAAACGATCGATTCTACTCCACGTACAAACGCCTCTTCTCTGGGACATATACGTATATTTCATACCTCGCTGATTATATTCATGCAAGCCCGCATTGTCTATGAAAGCATTGAAGTCCCGAGTGCTAACCGTATCAAATCTAGAGTTTTTTCTATCACCTCGATCACGTACCGCATTAAAGTCGCCGAAAATGATCCACCACCCCTGGTGAGATTGTATAAGGATTTCGATATTAGACCACAACTGCCTCTTTTCAACGTTCGTCTGGGGAGCATACACATTCAAAACGTTAACCCGCACATCTCCCGCCAGAAACATACCCGCAACATGTAAATAATTACAATGTTTATTAACCGTGTCTTTAACAAAAACTTTAGGATCCCAAATACTTACGATACCTCCCGAGTTACCATTCGCATTAACATACTCGAAATCGAAACCCGAACCTCCCCAATAACTAGAAAGTACGCCCGAATGAACATCACTAACCATCGATTCTTGCAAACCAATAAAAGAAACCCCACAATCATTTTTAATTTTCTTAATCCAACCCGATTTACCACAACCCCCTATCCCTCGAATATTAATCGAGAGACAATTCATTTCGTCACCCCTTGTAACCCTTCATTAACAATAGAATCCTGGATCAAAACATGTGACTCGGATAAATCGGTACCCAACTTTTCTCCCAACGCTATAGTTGCCACTACTTCACCTTCAAGTGGCCACACATTAGCCTCCTCCAAAATATTAACAAAATGAGCTTCAACCATTAATGCCTTCCGAATACCTTCACACGGGTTAGTATTAAGGTCGAACTCGCGATTACTACCACAATCCACTTCAGCTGAACCGTTCATAGTACCAGGCCGCATATTATCATTTTCTCCCAGGCCCAGTAACGTGTCTAGTCCAAACACATCATCAACACCTTTGGGCTTTTTCCCCACTCTAGTCTTTTCCAGGCTACTAGAGTAGGCCGGTTTAGATCGGCCCAACAATTCCACACCCTTTTTCTTACGTTTGTTAATCAATTGAGAATTATTTTCCAACTCATCATCCGCATTCAAATGTTGGTCAAAATTGAAAAGGTTACCTGAAATAAAATCCCCTTTTTCAGGTAAGTCTTCCACAATTTCAGGAAATTCTTGCACACTTAATAGGGAGTTATTGTCAGCATTATTATCATCATTAAAACTATTCCTCGTTTCCAAAATTGTATCATCATTGACCGTACCGGAATCCGGAAAACATTCCGGCGAATTCATCACGTCCGCGTTACCATCTGCCTCGTTCTGCGAATTCCTTACCCCTTCCTGTAACACCCCAACCGATGGCGGAATCATCGAGGTGTCACGTAGTGACGATTGTTCAAAAGCACATGGTACTAAAATGTAAATATATTATTGAATAATTTAAATTGTCTTACATAGATGAAATGGGAAAAATACAAAAGTCTGAACGAAACATGAAAATTGAAATAACTTATTAAAAGCAAGCACTAAAGTCCAATGCTATAGTACTAAGATCAAACTGCACCTGAAACATGTACAAAATAAGTTTTGTCAACATATGAAATGTTGGTGAGCATTCCTAGATTTAATACATATAATAAGTTGGAAAAATGTTATACAATTCAAGTGCAAGCTACAGTGCGTTTATGTAAACTATGTATCATACAAATGAGCGAAATCAATCATGTGACTGTATAAATGTACTAAATGAACGGCGGTGTACTTATCCAATAAGTGGATAATAACTTAACAATGACCATGGATTCTCTGATGAAAAAGGGGGAGTATCACCTAGGTGGGTTGTCAATCCAATAGCGCTATCCAATGTTAAGGTCGGCTTGTACAATGTTAATGATTTCACTAAGTACAAATGTATTTTACATGAATTTTTACATGAAATGTCTAAGCATAAAGCATGTTTGTAAGCAAATGCACATAGTACTAGAATTGTATTGTAAAAATGTGAACTTGTATTTGTAATTTGTATAAGTGTACATGTAACCCCCCAAAAATGAATAAAAGAAAAAAAGGGGATAGGAAATACTCACTTTCGCCAAATAACTAGATGACTAAGCGAGCGTGAAAATGCGAGCAATTCAAAGACTCAACAACGAAACTAGTCCAATTTAGAAGAAAAGAAACCGAATAAGAAAAATATCCAGCTTCCAATTCGCCAATTACGAGAGCTTATAATCAAAGCTTCAAATGTAGAAGTAATATACTATAGAAGAAAGGTATGAGGGAGAGTTTAATCGAATTGAAACAATCGATTTAGAGGTGCCAAGTGTAATGGGTCATAGGTGGGTTTTTATACTAGTTTTGGATTCAATTAGGCTTTAAAATTGGTCAACACAATAAAGTAAGGTTTTAAGATGAATTGACTATTTGACTATGACTTTGACTGAGACTTTGACTAGGACTTTGACTAGGATTTTGACTGTCTCAGCGGACCGCGAGGGCTAAAAAAAATAATTTTTCTAATTTAATCAATTTTAAGTTATAGACTTGTTTCCTTCTGTTTCTAAGTTGTTTTAGGACCGAAAATTAAGGGCTTTTGAGTATCAAGGTCTGAAACATACGTGCTCGGGTGTAGATGTGAGTATAAAACATGCATACTTTTACTTATAAAAATTATAAGTTTTATTAAATTGTGAATTTTGGTCCTATTAAAATACGAGGGTTAAAAATAAAAATTTTGAAATAGTTGAGGGACCAATTATGCACATTTATGAAAAGTGAAGGGTGCAGGTTGTCACACTTCCATATCACCATTATCTGGAACCGATGATGCTTCAGGAACCGCATAAAACTCAGGCACCCAAATCCCCGCTTCTTCCGACACCCATATACGGAACTTCTTATCCTTCCAAGTCAATGATACTTCTTCATCAATTCCTTTTCCATCTCCGACCAATACCCCTATATAGTCATATGATAAATTGTGATCCGCATCGGATCTAGTCGGCCTATGAACCACCTTCCCAAACGTCCCGCCAACAGCCTCAATAACTTCACCCGCCACAAGATGTAACGGTAAGCCAAGTATTTTAATCCATGCTAGACGATCAAAACCAAAGACCTGACCCTCCCAGACATCCATCGAAGCAAACCTGCCCACTATTTCCTTGGCTGCATCCCGAACCCCATCCCGATTTGTCCTCAAATGAAACTAGGACCGACAAACCACCAAGATACTGGACCTTTCCCAATCCTGGACATATATCATTTAAAATGATATAGATATTCTTGAGTGCTTCTAAGTCTAACATCCTCATCACCAAAGCCTTCCCATGCAACTCAGAAAAAGCTTCCACACGATCTTCCACGGCCACCGCCTTACCCTCGCTCAAAGTACTTTGTCTCCCCAAGAGTGTATCCGTGTATGACCGGGTGCCATTGAAGAATGACGATGATGGCCTATCTTCTTTCCGAACATTATCCTCATAAACCGGTTTTTTTTGAGCTTTCGCCGGTTCTTGACGGATTTCACCTTCTTCAAGGGTGAACCTTGCAAGATTGGCCTTCAACCGGAAATCCCCCATGCGAGTGTTAGAAATCTTTTGAATCAAATCCCTATGATCTTTAACATCAAGAAAAAAAACGAACCCAAAACGATATCCTGCTTTATCCCTTTTACGAGCTATATAAAGATCGTAAATATCCCCAAAACCTCGAATGAACTCTGAAAGATCATTGCCGCTACACTTATCGGGAAGATTCGTGATGAAAATCTTAGTGATACGGCAAAGAATGTTTGCCGGAATAGGTGGTTTCCGGCCAGACATTCCTAAAGAGCGTTTTTCTTGTACTTCTAGGGGATATTGATAATTTTGTTAAACTACAAGTTAATAAACATATATGGTCTTAAAATTTTAAAACAAAAAAATTAGTGATATAAAACCTTGATGAATATTGTTTCATCATTAAAGTAGACTTAATTTTCAACAAATAAATGAGTTAAACCTATTACTTCACCCAATTTAATTTTTATTCTCTTCCCACATGAAAATGATAATTTTAAGTGCATGACAAGCATTTTTAAGATGAAGTTAAATATGTTTATTGAATTGATATAAATGGAGTTGAATTAGTCAACTAGGGGACAAACTGGGCAATGGCTCAAGAGAGGGTTCCACACTGGCGGGTTGATTGCAGAATGATGCCAACAATGATGGGCTTGACCTTCGATGAGGGGCTGGAGAGCGTAGTCCTGACCCGGCTAAACCATGCCTGGATTTGAAGAATTTTAGCCGTGCTAGCGTCTGCGATCAAAAGAATTAAGGCAATTTTACATTATTAGTCATGCCAGGTGCCTTCGGAGCACCTGTTTCCATGCAATGGTCACCTATTCTTCGTGATGAATCCTCATCAAATGTAAGTTGCTACCAAGAAAGAAAGATGCAACTTGCAATTTTATAAATTGAACCTGCAGCAATATTCATGTATCATAACATAAAAGTTGATAACATACACTCACATGTTGAACCTATTAAAGAATTTTCAATATATAGCAAAGTTTTCACATACTGACCGAACCCTAGGATGATCATTATCACCATTGCATCATAAGATATATAATTATAATATTAATATGTTCTTTAGAGGTCAAATAAATGAATAATATAGCAAAAGTGACTATACTTTCTTTAAGAAAAAATAATATTTTGGGACAAAAGCGGTTCGGGTCAACTTGTTTCAGCCCACGACGGCTTCGGATGTCTTCAGTTCGTTGGAGAGGATGAAAATGGCCTGATGTCTTTCAAGTCCTTCGACTCCCGTCTTGCCGATCCAACTGTAGACCCGACAATCAAAATCTGTGAAGGTTCACCGCTACACTTATTGTTGCCGCACACCGGTAAACCAAATTATATACGAACACTTAATTAAATATACGTTAAACTGGCAAATAAAGCACATCAAACATATCAATGGAGTACTATACTTACTACCTGTTAAGAGCAGTTAAACAAATAGTTAACTGATAGTACTTTATACTGGCATGTTAACAACATCAAACATCTTAATGGACTACTATACTTATTATCTATTAACAGCAGTTACATTAGTTATTGATAATACTTCAAATAAAACTTTTTTACAGAGGAGTACAACTTCTGAACCAACTTTACATATCGATATAACAACAAACTACAAAACATTATATGTAAGCAAATTGACCATATATACAGTGGATAGAAGATAGAACCGTATAAGCTGAAGATTATACTAACCTATGTAATTCTTTGAACCAGTCTCCTTGAAGACGAAACACATAGTTGAGGTCAAGATCCTTAAGTGTGGTGGTTTCATCAATTTCTTCCTCAGGTTTATCAGTCATGCACCCATGTGATGATCCTTTAAGATCAAATCTTCTATGGATGCGATATTCGGAACAAAACAGATTGCCCCTCACAATAAACCGAGTCTGCATTACATTAAGTACATGATGCTTTCATTAGTGGCAAATCGCAAATCCAAACACCACTAAACAATTCAAACCGGAAATTAAATTAAATTACCTTAATGCCACCAATGGGTTTGACACAATGAACACCAAAAAAACTTTGTGACAAGAGAATTCTCATAACGACAAACATGCTCGTAATAACTTGGCAACATTTTGATGAGAACTTAAAACCACGTTTCCCAAATTTATGTGAGATCTCAGGATCGTTTGAGGGAATATTTGAGAGAAACTAAGTGTTTTATAAACAAAGAAAGTTTCATACATCTTACAAATGATGGGGTACAAGCCTATTTATACTTGGCTAATGGGTGTGTCTCTAATAGACATGACCCTTCAAATTATAATAACTACTAATAATTAACTTGTGACACAATGGTTCACTTATTTCTATTCTAGACTTAGGATATATAATATACACTTATGATAAATCAAATATTATATGCTAACATTCTCCCCCTTAATTTTGATTTATCATCAATACTTTGCAGTGGGGTCTTGATCATCTTCATTGCGTCTTGCTTATAGCATTACTGGTCCAACTTCTTCACATTGAATTAGATAAGCTTCCTCTTTTTCTTTTAGTTTTGGACATTCGTGTTTGAGGTGTCCAAATTCATTGCAATTGTAGCATCTTATATAGCTCTTGTTTTGTTGGTACCTCCTGTTGTCTTTATTTCTCCAAGTCTTCCAATTTTTAGCTTTATCACGTCCTTGACTTGAATTTGCATGACCACAATGTTCACATTTATCTTCCTTGAATTTTCCTTTAGCATCTTCTTTGGTGAATAAGAGTTTACTGTGTGATTCACCTTCTTCTGGTTTCTTGATGCGTTCTTCGTATGCCTTTAGTCTTCCGATAGCTTCTTGAAATGGCATAGTATTAAGATCGGCAAACTGTTCGATTGCAGCAACAATTTGGATGTACTTTTCTGGTACGGAGCTGAGTAGTTTCCTTACTAATCTTTTGTTATCAATTGTAGATCCAAGGTTGTTGGCTTGTGAGACAAGTTTACTAATTTTGCCCGTAAAATCATCTAGTGATTCTGAGTCTTTCATCTTTAGAGCTTCAAAGTCTGATTCGAGTGTTTGCATTCTTGCTTCTTTGACTCTATCTGCTCCTACATATCTTGCTTTCAAATCTTTCCAAATATCTTTAGCGTTTGTATGATGAGCGATTTGAAATACTAGTTCTTCTGGCATGGCTTGATAAAGATAAGCAATAGCTTTGGCATTTTTCTTTGCATCGACTTCACCTGTTGGTTCTATTGCTTCCCAAATTCCATGTACGTTGAAGATTGCTCTAACTTTTACTGCCTGTTAGGACAAAGAGGATTGGTGAAACCACTTTTGTAAACCTTAGTCTAATTCACTTCTGTCATTTTTGGCTAAATAGAAGTACTGAATAGAAGACAAGAAACTGCTGATTAGAAGATATGAAGAAGTGCTGAAGTTGCAGAAGTTCTGAAGTCCAAACCAGACAAGTTTCACTTCAGAAGTACTGAAGACAAAACTACTCTTCAGTAGTTGTCCTTCATCAGCACTTAGCAGAAGATATTTGCCACCGCCCTTTTGCATCAGTAGTTTATTGTTTAATATTACTTTTAGCTTTATTTGTTTCTTTCAATGTTGCAACTTGTGCAACTTGTAACTGGACTTTCTGTGCTTGCTTTTTAGGCAAGATACATGCATGTAATCGTCTATAAATAGAAGGCTTCAACCTTCTATTTTAGACATTGATTTTTAAACAGAAAAATCCTTCAAACACTCTCATTGTTATTATTCCATTTCTGTATTTATTGTGAATCTTGCTAAGTATCTAATTCTCATTTACAACTTAGATTCATAATAAATACTTTGTCATTTATCTTGTTTCAAACATCAAGGGGGAGTTACAACTCTGCCTTTGCATAAAAAGTGTTGCTTTAACTTATAACATTCCGCTGTGCTTATAATCTGATTTACTAGGACTTGCTAAACACTTAAGTGTCAAGATAGCAAGTTCTTACTTAGCAAACAAGAGCAAACTGATCCAACAATTGGTATCAGAGCATTGGTTTATCTGATCACATATCAATCTAACAAATTGAGAATCAGACACAAAGCTCTTATTGATATTCAATAAAAAGATCAAAAGTTCACTTTTTATCAATATCCATCACTTAAAAGAGTCATCAGACAAATCTATAACTCTTTAAAAATGGATCCACATAATACTGGTTCTGCCACCAAACCTGCCATGCTTGTGAGAAATGAGTACAATATATGGCAGAAAAGAATGGCACACACCTTGTCACAAACCAACACTGGTTGTTGGAGATCTGTGATATATGGTCCACACAAACCAGTAAACATAAACCTTGAAACAAAAGAAGGGATTCCTAAGGATCCCAAAGACTATACAGATGAAGATTTCCTAAAACTTGAGCTAGATGCTAAGGCATTCTCTATGTTGGCAATGGCTCTCCCAAATGAAATATACTCTGGCCTTTTACATTGTGAAAGTGCCAAAGAACTTTGGGACTGTCTTAAAGAACAGTTTGGAGGAACTGAAGAGGTGATTGCCAACACCAGAGAAATTTTGGCTCAACAATATGAAACATTTGCTTATATTAATGGGGAGACTTTGACTCAACAATTTGAAAGATTCTCCTCATTAATCTCTGAGCTAAAGTTAAATGGGCAGACCTATACAACAGTATCTATGTTACATAGATTTTTAAGGTCTCTGCCTGACAAATGGGAAACTTACTCTATTGTCTTAAGATCCTCACCAGATTTTAGCTCCCTCACTCTTACAAAACTCCATGGGAGATTACTCACTTTTGAAAGAGAAATCGATCAAAAGAAGAAATTACAAACTTCTGGTAAAACTGCTGATGACTACCTACCAGGTAGTACAGCACTTTTGGGACAAGATTCACCAACTTGTTCCTATGGATCTTATGACAATATTGACATAACCACTGGGATCTCATCAGAAAGATCTTTCCCAGGTTATGACAATGATGACCAAGGTCAAACTGCTGATAATCTATGTTTTATCATGGATGATTTGAAAAATTTTAGCAGTGATGACTTGGAAGAAATGGACATACTTCACCAACTGGCCATGCTAAGCATTAAAACTAACAAGTTTTATAAAAGGTCAGGAAGGAAATTTCCAGGATTGACCAGTAACACAAAAATTGGTTTTGACAAATCTAAACTGAGATGTCACAAGTGTCAGAAGTTGGGACACTTTGCTAGAGAGTGTAGAAGCTCTAGCTTTAACCAATCACAATCTGGAAATAACTATAACCCCAATTATAATAGGAACAATGGAACTCAAGGGAGTGCTCATTTTGTACAGGCACAAGCTCCTCAACAGCAATATATGCCTCAAGTACAATATGTTCAAGTGCCTGCTCAACAGATGCAGAGCCAACAATCAATCCCTCCCTTTCCAGCTGCTCAACTTCCTCCACAGCCTCAACAACCCCCTCAACAAAGCCTCTTTACCTCGGGGTATGTTGACTGGAGCAGTCTCCCATATGACACCACAGAGTGTAATCCTGATGCAGACAACAAAGTGTTTGACATCAACTGGGGAGAACCAGACAATGGCAGAAAGAACTTTGCCTTAATGGCATTTGAAGGCTCTACCTCAAGATCTGCATTGTCTCAGGTATCAAAAGAATCTTTGACAAAACTATGTTCAAACTCTTGCAAAGAAACTTTTGCTCTCATAAGAGAGACAAACGTGCACCTACAAGGCAAAGCCAAAGATTTAGAAAGAAAATACACACAGATAAAATGTGATTTGGAAAGAAAACTGTGTGCTAAAACAAAAGAGGTTTCTAAATTAACTGACTCTGCCATTGAAACCCAAGCACAAATCAAAATGATGCTAAATGACCTGGGAGATGTCAGACAAGAGCTTGCTGACACCAGGATCACTTGTGAAAAATGGGTTGAATCTTGTAGGGGGTATCAACTACTGCTAAACAAACAAAGTGCTTCAAATGTGAAGTTTGGCATAGGATACCATCATGTTGAAACACCAACAGATTTTTCTCCCAAAACTACTGAAGATGGGAGAAGAATTGTTTCAAATGAAACTTCTGAAGGGAAAGAATGCACATCTTTCCATGAAAACTTTCTAAATAGAAATCCTGGCATTTTTAAAGAAAGTACTTCAGAAGTATTTACAAAAACTGACAACAAGCCATCAGTAGTTTCATCTACTTCAGGAGTTGAGACCCTGAAAACTACTGATGAGCAAAATCTTTTTACTGTCAGAAATTTGCCTTCAGAACAAAAACAGAAGGCAAAAGCATGTGAAATTTGTGGCCTGTTCAACCACAAAACTGAATTTTGTAGATACAGAAAAGGAATTCAGTTCAATCAAAAATTTAAACAACAGGTTGTGGGAAATCAAATCAGAAATGATTATGAAAAAGTCTTTAAACCCAAGAAACAACCTGAAAACACCTTTTCTCAGAAAAAGATAAAATCTCAACCAAAATCTTTTTCTCAAAATTCCCTGTCAGTAGTTAGACCAGAATCATCAGCAGTTTCACAAACTGCTGAGATTCAAAATCTAAAGAACATGGTAGAACTACTGATGACTAAGGTTGATGGTGGTCCTAAAAAGGATACCACCATAGTTCTTCATGAAAAATCCATTGCCAAAAAGACATGGATTTCTCAACCTGGTCAAGAACAAACTGTAACTGTTCCCAAGAGCAAACCCAAAGCCAAACAGGCTTGGGTTTCCAAATCTAACTAATTTGCTTTTATGTGCAGAGAGTTTCCAGGGGCTTAAACAGCATATGGTATGTTGATAGTGGAGGCTCTATGCACATGACTGGATGCAGATACCTGATAAACAACTTTATCAGCCAAAGAGAAGGATCTGTGTCCTTTGGGAACAATGCCAAGGGATATGTGCTAGGACATGGCAATGTCTCCTCTGGCAAAATACAGTTTGACAAGGTCAATCTGGTGGAGAACCTTGAATACAACTTGCTAAGTGTGTCACAAATGTGTGATAAAGGATATTCTTCCTTTTTCACAAAGACAGCTTGCAAGATCATCTCACCAGAAGGCCAAAAGTTGATTGAGAAGATTATAGAAGATCATACTTTGCTAATTGCCAAAAGATGTGGCAATGTCTATGCAGTGGACATTGAAAAAGACAAAGTATTGAACAACACTGCCTGTTTCTTCTCAAGGGCATCAACTTCAGAAACAGATCTCTGGCACAGGAGACTTGGCCATGTGAACTTTAAAACCATAAATAAAGTCACAAAAATGGGCTTGGTCAGAGGTCTACCTTTGAAAGTATACCAGTGTCAAGAACACTGTGTATCCTGTTTAAAGGGAAAACAGCATAAGTCCTCCTATAAGTCTATTGAAGAATCAAAAACAACTGCATGTCTTCAACTACTCCATATGGACTTATTTGGGCCTGTCAAGATTATGAGCCTTGGTAAAAAGAAGTACTGCTTAGTCATCATTGATGACTACTCAAGATTCACATGGGTATTCTTCTTATTTTCCAAGGATGAGGCTGCTGAAATCATCAAGTTCTTCATTCTACAAGTAGAGAAACAATATTCTCTATCTGTCAAAACCATTAGAAGTGACAATGGGACAGAGTTCAGGAACAAAACTCTGGATGAATTCTGTTTGTCTAAAGGGATTATTAGACAATACAGTGTTCCCAGAACTCCTGAACAAAATGGTGTAGTAGAAAGGAAGAACAGAACACTGATAGAAGGAGCAAGAACAATGTTAGCTGATTCTGGACTGCCATTGTACTTTTGGGCAGAAGCAGTTAACACAGCATGTTATGTTCAGAATAGAGTTCTTGTGGTCAAGAGACATTCCAAGACTGCCTATGAAGTTCTTCATGGCATGAAGCCCCTTATCTCCTTTTTCAGGGCTTTTGGGTGTCAATGTTTCATCTTGAACATCAAGGAATCTATCTCAAAGTTTGCTGCCAAAGTTGACTCAGGTTACTTTCTTGGTTACTCTTCAACTAGAAAAGCCTACAAGGTTTTTAATTCTCACACCAAGATAGTAGAAGAAACATTGAATGTCAAGTTCAATGAGTCAAAACACACTCTTATTCCAGCACATCCTGCTGAACTCTTTGACCTTGACAACTTTCACTTTGGACCTGAAAAGGCTGTTACTTCTTCCAAACCTACTTTTTATGGTGATCAAAGGTTTGAAGATGAGGATCCTGCACCATGGACTCCTCAAACAGTCATTAAGTCAACTACAACACCATCAGAAGTTTTCCAAACTTCTGATCAAACAAATACTGAAGGCCAAATTCAAACATCTGCTTCAACACCTGCAACTACTGAAGAAGCTGCAACTGCTGAACCAGATATCATAGACCTCAGTAGTTTGTTTGAAGAACCAGAGCCACCTACACCTGTCAGTGGTTTACAACAACTGATTGAACACAGAGATCATCCACTTGATCAAATCATGGGTGATATAGCTACAGGTGTTCTGACCAGAAACCAGCTCTCCAACTTTTGCCTATTCTCAGCCTTTATTTCACAGTTGGAACCAAAGAAGTACCAGGAAGCCCTCAAAGACAACAATTGGGTGCAGGCTATGCAAGATGAACTACTACAGTTCAACAAGCAACAGGTCTGGGAAATCTGTCCCTTACCTCAAAACAAGCAACCAATTGGTACAAGATGGGTTTTCAGGAACAAACAAGATGAAGCTGGTATGATAATCAAGAACAAGGCAAGACTGGTAGTTCAAGGGTACTCTCAAGAAGAGGGAATTGACTATGATGAAACCTTTGCTCCAGTTGCAAGGCTTGAGGCCATCAGGTTATTTCTGGCCTATGCCATTTCCAACAAAATAAAAGTTTATCAAATGGATGTGAAAAGTGCATTTTTATATGGTAAAATCAAGGAGGAGGTGTATGTCTGTCAGCCACCTGGGTTTGAGGATCCTTCTCATCCTGAGTGGGTGTACAGACTGGATAAAGCTCTATATGGGCTCAAACAGGCTCCAAGAGCCTGGTATGATACACTCTCCACCTTTTTACTCAAAAATAACTTTACAAGAGGTGCCATTGATAAAACACTTTTCATTAAACATGTTGGAAATCATGTCTTACTTGTTCAAATTTATGTTGATGATATCATCTTTGGTTCAACAAACACAAAATTGTGTGATGATTTTAAGAAACTCATGCAATCAAAATTTGAGATGAGTACCATGGGAGAACTGCAGTACTTTCTAGGACTGCAGATCAAACAACAAACAAATGGAACTTTTATACATCAATCAAAATATGTTAAAGAATTATTGAACAAATTTTCTTTAAATGACTGTAAATCATGTTCCACTCCCATGACACCTATCACACAAGTTGAACCTGATGATCAAGGAAAACAGGTTGATCAGACCATGTACAGATGCATGATAGGTTCCCTTTTATACTTAACTGCTTCTAGACCAGATATTATGTTTTCAACATGTGTCTGTGCTAGATATCAATCAGCACCAAGGGAATCACACCTTATTGCAGTCAAAAGAATTTTTAGATATCTGAAAGGAACTCCAACACTGGGAATTTGGTATCCTGCTTCAAACAATACCAAGTTATCAGCATTTTCAGATAGTGACTATGCAGGGTGTAAGATGACTAGAAAGTCAACATCTGGTGGTTGTCAATTCCTGGGTAACTGTCTAGTGTCATGGCAATCAAAGAAGCAAACATCTGTTGCAACTTCAACTGCTGAAGCTGAATACATTGCAGCTGCAAGTTGTACATCACAGATACAATGGCTCCAATATCAACTTCTTGATTATGGAATCAAAGAGACCAAGACACCTTTGTTTGTAGACAGCAAATCTGCCATTAGCATCATTCAAAATCCGGTACAGTTCTCAAAAACTAAACATATTGAGATCAGGTACCATTTCATAAGAGATTGCTATGAAAAAGGCAAGATTGAGGTGAAGCATGTAGCAACAGCTAATCAGATAGCTGACATCTTCACTAAGCCCCTTGACACATCAACATTTCAGAAGTTAGTTTCCATGCTTGGAATGCTAAATTTGTAAGTGTTTATTTTTTTTTTTTTTTTTGCATATCAGTTAGAATCAAAGTTAACACTTGATTCTACCCAACTCTACAGCAAACTTCTACATCAATCACTACTGATATGTATCAAAATTTTTCTTTTTTTTTTCTTTCCCTTTTTCCATCCTTGATTCCATCCTGTTTATCATGGTGGAATCAAAATGAAAAATTTATTTTTCCTTTTTCCACCCCTGATTCCATCCTGTTTACCTTGGTGGATTTCAGGTTAACCTTTTCCATCTTTTTTCTGGTTTTCACTTACAAATGTCAAAAGTCTGAAACAAAACTTCTGAAAAACAAAAACAGTTTGAGAGAAACTACTGATGAACAAAAATTATCAGTATGGGGATAACTTTCTGAAAAAGTGTGTAACTTCTGATAAAATAAACTTCAGAAGTTATGAATAAAGTATTTATGAAAACATTTCTCATCAGATGTTAAAACTGCTGAAGAGAAAATGGGAACTACTGATGAAGTAATCCTTCATCAGCAGTTTAAGTCAAAAGGGCAAATCTGACTTTTCCCATCATCAGAGGTTTGACCTAATAAGTTTAAAACCTCTGATAAAGAGATTTTTAACCAAAGGCGGTTTTAAAACTTCTAATAAAGAAGAATCAAGCGGTTAAAACTCCTAATAAATACCTTTTTCACACACTTATCCTTTTAAACTCACAAAATATCCCTCCTTCTCTCTCAAAACTCTCTCAAAACCTACACCTGAAAATTCACTGTTCGATCAAAACACCCAAACCACAATGGATCTTGTTCTAAAACAGGGACACAATCAAAGAGCTTTTCTTGAAAAACAAGAAGGCTGGTCCCAATACGATGAGATCATTGATCTTGTCGTCAAATCCCAATACTTTACTGCTCTCACAATTAACCCACCAATTCATACTGAAACTCTGAATGAGTTCTGGGCAAATGCTGAGACGGTTACAATGGGTGGTGAGGTCATTTCCCTCAACTCAAAGATAAAAGGGAAACAACTGACCATCACACCAGCCACACTAGCAACAAGACTGGGTCTGGATGATGTAGCTGCCCCTGACCATGTTGCTAACAAAGATATTCATCTAACCATGACTGAGTGTGGTTATCAAGGTACTCTCTCCCATGCAACAATATTCAAAAAATATTTTGAACCAAAATACAAACTTTTGTTTCATTATATAATTATGTGTTTGAGTCCAAAAACAGGGTCATATGACCAGATGCCCTCCACTTTTCAACCAATATTTCATTCCATTGTGAATGAAACCAAATACAGGGCATCAAAACTGTTTTTCCATGAGTTGGTGTTACATCATAATAATACCAAGAAAAAGTTTTTGTTGTACCCAAGGTTCATTATGCAATGCATAATAGGGGAACTGGGTAATGAGGTGCTTGTGGGAAAAGTTTCAACTTTAAACCCTTTAACATCACAAGCATACTCAAGACTGAACAAACCGGCTGCCTGGCCAGAAGATGATCAGGGAGAACAACAACAAGTCCCCCTGAAGCCCACATCTTCCACACCCACACCACCAAAAGCCAAAAAGCCCAAGCCAACAAAAACTGTAACCCACCAACCCAAAAGAAAAGCTGTTCAGGAGGTTGAGATGCCTGAACATGCTCTTGAGCATTCTGCTCTTCAAACTGTTGAGACTGAAACACCCTCTCAGTCTCATCCATCTCAAACCCCACCAAGAGCACCCATATCTGTTCATTTCAAAAGAAAAAGACTTAGAAAAACATATCAAACACACTCTTCTTTTGAAACTGCTGAACAACAAACTATTGCCCAAACTACTGAACCTTCCCCACAAATTTCTGAACAAGAGGCAATTGAAATTGCCAAACTTCTCTCTGGGCTAAAAGAGACTGTCCCATCTGATTATGTCAGTCCCCTACAACCACAACAAACAGGGGACATAACCACAACATCAGACATGGATGTGGACATCTCTAGCCCTATCCCAAGAGATGAGGGTGGACCAGAGTCTTTAAGCCCAAATTTAGAGACTCTTGGGGCATCTGAGGCTGCTACTACTCAGTTACCACCCAGTGGTGGATCTGAGGACAGAAGTAACATAGCTAAGACCTCAGATGTGGCAACTACTGATGAAGGCTTAATGCCTGAGGTAGGAAATCCTCAGTACCAAGAAACAGAGGTTCATGAGAGAACTGAGTTGGGCTCAGCTCATGATTTAACTGAGACAGTCCTCTCTGAGGGCAACATCAGGGAAACAGATGATTCCATTAATTTGGATGATGTTTCAAAAACTACAACTACTGAATTGACGGCACTTTCTGAAGGTCCTGCTGCAAAGGTATCCAGGCTCAAGAGGCCAGTCACCTCTGCACAGGTTAAAGTCCACTCAATCCCTAAAACCCCTAGAGTGGCATCCTCTGTACAACATGAGGATCTCCCAAAAACACCCCCTTCACAGCAAATGCCTACCCAATTCCCTGGGCAAACAAGCATAGACCTGAACCAGCTATGCAGCCCAGAGGGTCCCCTGTACCACATGATGAATACACTCATCAGAAATCACTTCCAAACCTATACAGCTGACTTGGAGCTGTCAATCAAGAACCAATTTGGGGTGATTAAAACCAAGATGAACGATCTGTCTAACAAAATAGACTACAACAGCCAGCAGATTGCTCATCTTCAAGGACACTTCTCCCAACCCTCTGCTTCAAGGGTTAGAATTGATGAATCCAAAAAGGGGGAGAAGATCAGGGAACCTAAGGAGTCATTCCAAGCCAGAATAAAGGCACGAGTGGCACTCCTTGAAAGAGATCAGAAAGATCAGGCCAGAAAAGAAAAATTGGCCAAACAGTTTGGTGTCTCTATTGAAGAAATTGAAGCTGCTGAGAAAGAAGATGAGACCCAAAGTTCTGATGATTCCCTAAGGTGTAATGAAGAAACTTCTGATTACCAAACTTCTGATGAAGAATCAGAAAGTACTGAAGACAATCCTTCAGTAGCTGACAAACCATCAGCAGTTGTCAGCACATCAGAAGTCAACACTTCCCAACCTCAAACAACTGAACCTTCCAGAACCACTGCTCCCACTCAACCAACATCTGATCCCATCAGGCCTACATCTGTTACAACAATGACTGTATTAAACCCTTCTCCCATCTCTCAATCAGCTGAACTATTAGAGAAGAGTTTAATTGCAGCCAACAAGAAGGCCAGAGAGGATCAGATTTGGAAATCTCTGGAAGAAAGGGATGATTTGGACTTAAGCCATGAAGAAAAACTTCAGGCTTATGCAGCTGAACTACAAAGGCAGGCTAGCCTTGATGAGATTGCTGAACAGGATAAAAGACAACAACTGGTGTCTTATATCACCAAGAACAGCAAGACTAAAGCCTTTACACTCAAAGGACTCTCTATGCAAGAGCTGACAAGAAGAGCACAACTGCTTGCAGACAAAATGGCCACAAGCAAAGAAGGAAAGGCCAAGAGAGCCCAGATAATAGAAGAGCTAGTAGCAGAAGGATATGGTTCAAAAGCCTCTGTATCCAGATGGAAAGAAGAAAGACTAATGGATACATACAGAAAATATTTGGCTGCCAAAGCTGCAAATCCTGAGAAGTTTCAAACTGCTGATCCTTCAAGATCAGTAGTTAGAACTTCTGGTGTATCTAGAAGATCTGCTGCTCAGAAGAAGAAGGCAGAGGACAATGTCAAAACTGATTTCAAAATGGTACTACTTGAGGGAAGCTCAATAGTCCATTCAGATTTTGACATTGAGGAGAAACCTCTGTTAACACAGTTCAGGGATCCTTCCACTTTTGCTTATCAAATACAAAAGACCATCACAGAAAAGCTGCATACCAAAGTAGTGACTGAACACCATCTCCCAACTGTTCAGATGCCTGGTATGCAACAACATCAACAAGGAAGAGAATCCCACCTGAGGCTATCTGAAACTGAAGACATCCAGCACTCAGGACCATCAACCCAAGGGACAAGTCTGGTTCCCTATTCTTCTGACTTTAACAAGTCAAAGATCCCTATCATCAGATGGTCACTTACTGATAACAACTCAGTACTGTTGACAAGAAGAGACTTCTCAAGCAGGGTTTACAAGAAGATCAGTGATCTGAAGAAACTGTCAACACAAGACCTGCTCACAATTCAACATCTAGATCCACAGAGAGGATCTCTGTCTGATGATCTGTACAACCAGCTCAAGAACACCATGTACAAAGAGATATGGAAGATTGTTCAAGACAGAAGAAACACATAAGGAATTAGTAAGGTTTTGGCTTCATCAATCCAGGGGGAGATTGTTAGGACAAAGAGGATTGGTGAAACCACTTTTGTAAACCTTAGTCTAATTCACTTCTGTCATTTTTGGCTAAATAGAAGTACTGAATAGAAGACAAGAAACTGCTGATTAGAAGATATGAAGAAGTGCTGAAGTTGCAGAAGTTCTGAAGTCCAAACCAGACAAGTTTCACTTCAGAAGTACTGAAGACAAAACTACTCTTCAGTAGTTGTCCTTCATCAGCACTTAGCAGAAGATATTTGCCACCGCCCTTTTGCATCAGTAGTTTATTGTTTAATATTACTTTTAGCTTTATTTGTTTCTTTCAATGTTGCAACTTGTGCAACTTGTAACTGGACTTTCTGTGCTTGCTTTTTAGGCAAGATACATGCATGTAATCGTCTATAAATAGAAGGCTTCAACCTTCTATTTTAGACATTGATTTTTAAACAGAAAAATCCTTCAAACACTCTCATTGTTATTATTCCATTTCTGTATTTATTGTGAATCTTGCTAAGTATCTAATTCTCATTTACAACTTAGATTCATAATAAATACTTTGTCATTTATCTTGTTTCAAACATCAAGGGGGAGTTACAACTCTGCCTTTGCATAAAAAGTGTTGCTTTAACTTATAACATTCCGCTGTGCTTATAATCTGATTTACTAGGACTTGCTAAACACTTAAGTGTCAAGATAGCAAGTTCTTACTTAGCAAACAAGAGCAAACTGATCCAACACTGCCCAAATAGTGTAATTCGTCTTGGGCATTGGAAGGTCATTGACGTTCCTTCTTCTCTTATGACTTCCTTCTCCTTAGTCATTGTTCGTGTCTTCTTTTTCTTCTTTCCAATATTGGTAAATACACTAACGTAACTTTAACTTCTTTGGTTTCGGATTGATTTGATATCAACTTTGCTAGCCTCGGATCAAATCAATATCAACCTTGCTTTGGATTAATTTGATATCAGCCTGAATGACTTCGGATCAAATTATCTTCTTCTGGTTTTTCGGTCGCGTAGCGAATCAAAACCTTAATTCCGAGAATAGTAACGGGGTCTTTCGGTCGTTTAAAACGAATCAAAACCAACTATTCCTTTCTTATCACAACAATAACGGGGTCTTCGGTTGTGAGACGAATCAAAACCTACCAACTGGGTCTTTCGGTCGTCTAACAAATCAAACCAATTGTTGCGCACCGAGAACAGTAACGGGGCTTTCGGTTGCAGGACAAATCAAAACCAATAACGAGGTTTTTCGGTTGTCAAGCAAATCAAACCAACTGTTCTAGGAACCGGTCCTTCGGTTGCAGGCCGGGCAAATCAGAACCGTTCCTCCCTTTTGTTTTTTTTTATTTTTCGTTTGATCGATGATTTGTGATGTAGCGTTTTGATTTCGAGATCGCCGGAAACGTTCGCCGGATTTTCTTGTTTTCGATGAATACTTCAAAAATGGTTACAGGCCTTGATTTGTTGATCCTTTGTGATCGTTCTGATCTGGAAATGATTACTGAATCAGAAAAATATGATCTTTATCAACGATTCTTGATCAAAAACGGTTCTGCGTTTGTTCGTCAAAAAACAGAGTATGCGACTGTTGATTGTTGTTCTTCGATTTGAGTATCGTAACCGTTGATAGCCTGTGCTCTGATGCCAAATGTGAGATCTCAGGATCGTTTGAGGGAATATTTGAGAGAAACTAAGTGTTTTATAAACAAAGAAAGTTTCATACATCTTACAAATGATGGGGTACAAGCCTATTTATACTTGGCTAATGGGTGTGTCTCTAATAGACATGACCCTTCAAATTATAATAACTACTAATAATTAACTTGTGACACAATGGTTCACTTATTTCTATTCTAGACTTAGGATATATAATATACACTTATGATAAATCAAATATTATATGCTAACAATTTAGTCTCAAATGATAATATATCAACCGCTTCATTAAGATAAACATTCTATCAAAGATCTTTATACCTTGACTTCTGCTTTTTTCAAAGTCTTGATCATAAACCGATCATCCTGCGCCAAAAAAAAAAGAGCTCCCACTTTTTCCAGGTGATGAAAGTTCACGAAGAGCATCGTTCCCACATATCGCTATAATATAATCCGCAGGATCCACTTGAAACAACTCCCTCAAACGTCTAAAACCATCAACAGTTAACAATTCATCAACATTTCATCAACAATTATAAATCCTACAAGCTAAATTCAACATTCTACCAACTAATTCAAATCAAACAATACCTAAAACAATCGGGCAATAATATTTCCGTCGAAACTCTCCAGATTGATGCGGCGGCGTAAGCTTCGATCCTTCAGGCGGAAACCGAGTCCAAAACTTCTCTTTCAGATCAAAATCAGTCGTCTTTAACTCCCGTGTCACCGAAACATGTTTCCCTACGGAATACCTATAATCAACAATACCCAACATCAATACAATACAATACAATACAAACTAAACCTTAAGCGCCACAAAAAAATCAATCGCCACTGTTTATATCCCTCGGATTTGTACTCTGTCGTCGCCATTCACACTACGTTGAGTTCGACTACCGGTTGTTTTCAAATTCCAGATGTAGACACCATCATGGTGCCATGAAACCACCATCATCAATGCTCATCCAAACACATACAAAAGTAATAAAACAGAATAAAACCAAGTTAAAACTTACATGAGAATATTAAGTGGTATGTCTAATGACAAAAACTCAGAAAAAATATGTACCTCAGAAGATGCCTCTTAATTGTTATACCTTCATCGCACTTGTAAAAGGAATGCAGGCATCCAAGTCCTCTCAATTAACTGGGCCTTCATTGAAAGTTAAAAGTTAATTAATAACCAATCAGCTACATACCCAATAAACATTTAAAGGATGCCTCTTAATTGTTAGAACGGCTCAGAATTTCAAAATCATGAGTAAACCGTGGCTGCAGGGGGTTGCTAGCGAAAACCGGCCATCCACCAACCCTGCCACGCTAAGGCTACATCAACATCAATATCTGAACTATCAGACATATTAATTCATCACAACCGTACGACCGGCAACCAATACAAGGAACCCTCATCAACAAAAGAAAATGTTGAATCCCGAGGCACCAGATATGTAACACCCCTATGAGGATTTAATCAGCACCATGCTCTACACAGGCCAAACTCTAGGCTGACCAGCATAGCCAAAAAAATAGGTGGTGGTGGGACAATGGCACAAAGATCGGTCAAGACGACAGAAATGTCGGTCATCACCGGCACCATCCAGCACATGAGGATGCGTAACAATTGTCCTAAGCAAGCCACAGACCCACAAATAACTAAAGCAAGAATGGATATCCACTAAAGTTGAAGTATTCATTAACTTCAAAACCTAATATATAAGATAAAGCCACGAAAACTTTTCATAATTTTTGTTAATTAACATATAGTATTGGACAAACAAACCGTCAGTCCTGAACAGGGCAAAAAAAACCCTTACAACAAACTGTGGCAACACCACCACCGTCACTGCCACGAGCAGCACACCATCACGACCATAATCCAATCACAGATTTGTAACCTTGTGCACCTGAAGTGGCACTATTCATAGAGACTCTTATATAAACATATAGGATCTGTAACTGTCGTGACATCCAATCACGGATCTGTAACCCTGTGCACCTGAGTTAATAAAAAAAGAAACCTAGGTTAAAGTAACCAACTTGCAAAACTACATGAATATGTAGCAAAACTTACCTCAAATAGGCTATGGATATAGCAAGGATTGGAGGCGAAGAAAGTGACTGAGAGAGAGAAAGAGAGCTTTCAGAGAGAAAAAGAGACAGGGGTTCCGTCAACGTTAACGGCCAAACCAACATCACCATCGAATTCGCCGGTTCCGATCTCTCTTCCTCCATCTAGCATCTCATTCTCTCTTTGTGTCTCTCTTTTCTATGCTTGTAGTTATGATATGCAGTATATCAAGCTGAGAAAGCAACGCGTGTACAACAGCCCAAAAATGCCAATTAAAGGTACACACCAGTTATAAAAAGGCAAATGACCAAAACACCCTTAGAAACAAACATTATCAGGAAAAAAGGATTTAGAAATGATACTCTATAGATTCGAACCCAGGTTGACTGCTATAACAAAGTAGAAAGCTTCCAACTGGCCTACAAACAATTTTGAAACAATGTTCCTAAATAATACTTATAAAGATCATACAACGGAAAAAAAAATCAATAGGCCACTGCCACGTGGCAGTGGCACTATTTATGGAGACTCTTATATAAACATATTGGATAATTCTTATAAAAACAGCGTTATACTTTTCTATAACCTTAAAATATCAAAACTTGTTTTCATCTCGTAAACCTATCCGATATGTCTTTAAGTTGCCAAATTTATGTATAAAAATCTTAGTTTTTTTTTTTTTTTTTAATTTCCAACACTTTTTGGCAATTTCCACACATTTACATTTTTATAAATCTCTTTTTATAAAAATGTTATTTTCATACAAAATTATTAATTTTGTAGATTTCCACCCAAATTTACTAATTTACCCTAGAAATGTATTTTTTTTTTTTTTTGCCTTTTTACCCCTAACTTTACAAAAATTACATTTTTGTCACCAAGGGTTTCAAACCTACATTTCCATACCCTTAACTTATAAAGTTACCCATTAAAACCTTTAACTTTTCAAAAGTTATTTTTAATTCCTTAAACATTCAAAAATGATAATTGTCACAAAAGTTAGCAAACTTTAATTTACTAAATTTAACAAAAAAACATTTTAATGACGAACCAACAGTACTAGTAGTCTATGATAGTGATAATAATCATATTTATACATTTTGTTTGTGTCTTGTTGTCTATTTGTCCATCTTTGTAGTTTTAAAGTTTCCAAAGTTTAATCTTGTGAATTTATCATCATCCAATAATTTTAAAAGTCCATCATATTTTTAGGGTTTATTAGTCTTATTAAGATGTTTAAAACCATCTTTAGGTGTTTTTACCAAAGTTCAAGTGAAACTTCACCAAAAACAACTTCCAAAAACCTTTGTAAGTAAACTTGTAAACTCAAAAACATCACCAACAATTCAACAAACCATCAAAACTCAATTTTGTATTTATAAAACCCACAAAACCGGCGTTGTTTAAAAACCTTTGTCTAAACCCTTCCATGTTCAACTTGAAGGTTTAGACACAAAACTAAAGACTTACACATGAGAACTTCAAGAAACTTACCACTAGTTAAGGGTGTACAAAAAGCTCGAAACTTGTTTGAAAAAAGCTCATAAAAAACGAGCTAGCTCGGCTCGGCTCGATTGTAAACAAGCTTGAGCTCGAGCTAGGCCTGTCTCGGCTCGTGAGCTCGCGAGCTGGCTCGAGTTATTTTATTTAATGGTAGGGGCAAGGTTTGTCTACATCCCACCCTCCCCAGACCCTACTAATAGCGTCGCTATTTATGAGACTTCCTAGGTTCGGTTGTTGTATTAATTTTATTTTTCAATGTTTAAATTAAAACATATGTGAGAGGAGGTTGGAGTGTTAATATTTTAAGTTTAATTAATCAATAAAATAGGAATATTAAAAGAAAAAAAACACAAATTATATATATAATACTTTTAGTATGCCTTCCATTCTTTAAAATATTAGAAAAATAAAAAAAATATACATGTACATATGTAATTTTATTTTTCTGGCAATTTATTTGATTTTTTTTGTTTTGTATTTTATAATTATTTGTAAAAAAAATAATAAAAAATAACGAGCTGGCTCGAGCCAGCTCGAGCTCGGCTTTTTAGCTCTACCTGAAAAACAAGCCAAGCCCAGCTGGCCCGTTTAAGTTCGAGCTCGAGCTTAGCCTGGCTTGGCTCGACTCGGCTCATGTACAGCCCTACCACTAGTTCTAAGACTAGGGATGACGAAATAAGATGATTTTGATGTGGCTTGTGTGTGTTCTTCGAAAGGTTAAACTCCTAACTTGATAACACACGTGAAATGGTTGATTTTAAAGATGAATTTGTGAGTTTAGAATTTTAAAACAAAGAGAGGAGAGGGGAGGTTGGGGTTTCAGCCTAGAATAGGGGGACAAAGATGGTGTTTGTGTTGTGGTGAAATGATGATGATATAGAGGATATTATAAAGATATTTCCAAGTACATAATCACATTAAAACTCAAATTACCAAGCTTCAAATCTCATCATTCTTACTAAACCCATAAGAAAAGGAAAAGATGGTATGATGAGCATGGGGCCTGATTTTGGTGGGTCAAAAAGAGGGGCCCACACGTCAAAAAATATCTTCGAACCATTAGTTACATATCAAGTCTCCCGGTTAAGGTTCATTCGGGTTTTGTAGGTCTTTGGAATGAATCAATACAAGACTAATCAGATTAATCAAAGTGTGGAATCCTTTTATTAACGTTTATGCAATAACGAATCGATAAACTTAGAACACGATGAATACTTATAAATGCATGGTATCTTCGATTAACTATCAAAAACCGATTACAATCAATAAGACCACCAAACAACTTGACCAGCAACCCTGGCCTACACCCCATGCAAGCTATTTATACTTGAATTGGCCAAATCAGAAAAATGAACTTGGGCTTGTAAGCATCTTCGCTTATTGCCCATCTTCGTTTATAAGCTATGTTCGCTAGGGGTACCAAAAAGACTATCATGATTGCTATTATAACATTAACCAGCATGTTACAATTATCCTATCAACCATAAAAACGATACGAATCTAGAGCTATATTTGTCACACCGAAATGCATCAACATGTTTTAATCGGTTTTTAATTATGAGATATCCAGACACCTAATTAGCCTCCATTTACCCTTAAATTTGACTACTTTAAGCTCGTATTAGTTAATTAGGCTTTTGTTTGTTGAAATTGTAAGTTATATACGTATTGGGTGCTATTTGTGGACTTTATTTGTTACCGGGAGATTAAAGTTTTGAGTTACCAATTAGTTTTTAGAGTTTTGAAACACCCTATATTTTGTAATAATGTCATTTATTTTATATCTCGGGCATTTGGGATTATTTCAATTATTTAATTGTAACTGGGTAATTACCAACGTCCGTACCAGACTAGTTTATTCCCACGTGATCACGTCGCAATTTTAATTAAACTAATGCAAACCTATGCATTCTATGGGATCTTTGCTATACTTAGATGATTAAATTAATACAATTAATTTCAGATTGCACTAAAATCAGTTAATCGCTACAGATGTTAACAATTTTCTTCCTGCAGACTGAAGTTATTTAGTCCGCCTCTTCTCCTACAGTCTGCAGATGTGATCTGCAAACTACAAACATTTTACCTCTTAAAGACAAACTAACACCATAGAATATTATCCCTATAAACTTAATAAACATTTTGAAAATTGAAATTTATATCTGGACACACTGAAAGAGAAAGGTTGTAGATGGGACTGTTGAAAACAAATGTTGTATTATACCATATGTGTTTCTTGCAACTTTCTACACGGTAATATTAACTATTTTTTTATTCTATTTAAGATTCAAAATTCTTATTGATTTAGCTTTCCTATATAGCTATTACTCATAAAACTTTGAATTTATATAATCATTGATGATCTAGGCAGATAAATTAATTTAAATTTAAATTAAACATATTCAAATCAATCAACTTGGTTTGGTAAATATTATTTTGAGTTTGAGGGTTTAAACTGTATACGTCCGAATTTAAACAATCAAAATTTAAACAATATACACCTTAGTTCACTTTTGTTGTCATGAAACAACCCAACAAATTATATAATCATTTCAATATGAAAACCAAGTACGTACAACTAATTATATCTAAGGACCATAACACATAAAGCACATTGCATGAACTATATCATATATATGTATTCAACTATTTAATTCCCTTATGAAGAAGATCTATAAGACGGTGGTGCTGGAGAATGGCCAATACCAAAAGACATAATGTGGTCTTTAAGTGATCTCTTGTGCTTGAAATCGGAACCACAAACACACAACCACCGTTTGCCGCAATTCTTCTCATGTGTTCTCCAGTCTCCTTTTACTGCGAAACTCTTTTTGCACTTTCTACAAGAAAAGCTCTTCGTCCCGTGTTTCCTTTTGTAATGCGTTTGGAGTGTCCTAAAATCCTTGAGTGGCTTAGACCGCGGATGGTTAATGTTGTTCTTGCATTCTTCTTCACAACAATAACATGGCACCCCTATCATTACTCGTGGTTGTGTTCCTCGTAGCGAGTCCGCTCCTTTTCTGTATTGAGATCCATGTCCCCACATGTGCATCTACCAAATCATTAGAAATTAACCATATGTCAATATAATTCTATAAAATAATTCGGGACACACAAATGTATCAAATTATTCAAGTTTTCATATAAAAAAGGTCTTGTGAAAAAGAGAGAACATAGATGAACGGTCGTGGCTAAAGTTATGCATCGATCACCTAAACTTCATGTTTTAAACATAAATGTACTCAGAATTATTCAAATATAAGTGTAACATAATGGTCGCTTGTAAAGTGATTTGTTAATAATTTTTTTAGGTATATACGATAATTAAACTTCCACACTTGACACACCTAAAGAATTTGAAACTGGATAACATATAAAGATTGCATAATGAAAAGCTGGCATAACCTGAAGATTATTATAGCGATTGAAGGTTTTATTGCAGATATGGCAAGCAAAGTGTGTAAATCCAGCAAGTATTTGCGCGCGACTAGGTATCCAGTACTCAACATTAGGTGACATAATTTTCACCATCTTGTGATTGTTGTCACCACTGCTATCATCAGCTATAATAACCTTATCACTGCTGCTAGGAAGCCCGATATGCAATGCAACAGTTTCATCTTCATCAATCGCAACTTTACCACATGATATTGAACTACCCTCGAGCTTGCATGGTTCGTGAGGAAGAAAGCTATAAAAGGGTATTGTTTTAAACGATTCTTCTTTATCTTTGCCCTTAAACAAATCAAACGACTCAAAAGCCGCGTTGTTTGGTGTACTCGAAGAACCAAATAGATCCATGTTTTGTTGACGGTGTTTTTGGTGAAGTTGAATATAATGTGAGCACATTGGACTAGAGGAGGGATAATATCTAGCTGGAGAGAGTGAGATGGTTGATAGAAATGGATGTAATTAATTTTGGCTTACTTTTGTAAAATTAATATATATTTAGGTGTGAATATAAATACCTTAAATTCCATAGTCGAAAATTGTAACTATATTTGGAAGAATTTTGCCACAGATGGCTCAAACTCTTTAGCAAGAAATTGTTTTCTCATGCATCTTGCAGTGCCTGAAATTTGAGTATTTATGATTGTGTTTTCTACTAAATACAACTATCAATTTCTTGTATATATTCTCTTGATAAAAGCCATGTTTAGTTTGAAACTTTGAATCATATTGTTTTAGGACACAATTTATATATAATTCGAAGGTAATTAACTCAATTTTAACATCCTAACCGGATGGTGATTATTCGATTAACTACTGATCTCACAAACGTACGAATCTTTTGAAGCCACGGTTGTTGTTAATGAACTTTGTTTCTATTTCCCGTATTTACATCGCTTTACACAAACAAACTAATTAAATATCACACTTGTATCATTTTGTTACGTACGGACAGTTTTGAGTTTGTACTTCGTAGAAGTAACAAATATATCGTACTTACATCGCTTTACACATACAAATTAACTAATTTTTTTGATTTTTTTGAGAGTTGATATTAAAATAAAATTGCAAAAAGAAAATTGAAACCCTTTTAATATAAACGTACGTAATATATATTTATTCACGTATCTAGATAATCATCGATGATAAGATAGTTGTTGAATAAAGGTTATTTACGAATTAATAATGGTCGGTTGTAGAAATAGTAACGAACTTATTTCATGTACTATCAAATATAGTTTGTGTAATTACTTTTTTTTATCGTGCCATACAGAAATTGTTTCCAGGAATAGTAGAATACTATGTCGTTCTATAACAACTTTAAAACTCCTTTTGGTCATTCTGGAACAAAATGTTAAAAACGTAACATAAAAAATATTATTATCGTCTACAAAAATCGTAGCACCTTATAAAATTATTTTACATAATCCGTAAGGTTAAGTACGGCTAACCATATTTTTCTGTTACTCGGCTTATAAGTTGCTTAATGATTTAAAAAGTTGTTTGATTGAATTGAAATATATTTAATTTTCTAAGAACCATGTTATTATTTACACAAGAACAAAAATCAGGTTTGCACAACCTTCTACGGCCATAGAGAACTCTACGGCTCGTAGAGAGTGTCGGTGCAATAAATGAGGGTTACCTCTACGGGATGTAGAGACCTCTACGGCCTATAGAGGTAAGTTGGTGGAGTTCATTTAAACCCTAGACGGCCCGTAAGGGTCTCCGTATGTAGTACGAGGTACGAGGACAATCAATGAACAGACTGACTTGCAGTGTGTCAGTCTGAAAAAGCAGCCCTTCTACGGGTCGTAGAGGCCTCTACGGCCCGTAGATAACAGGGTTTGTTGGGAGCATTAAACCCTGTAAGTGCATTATTAGTTATTAATACATTGCAAATTCCTTTATACGGGAGTATGTCGTGTGTGTGGGAACCATAGGCAAGTTAGTTATTAATACACCTAATCAGTATCATTTTAAAGCATTGCACAACGGTTTGCATGTGAGCTTATGTGGACAAAAATATCAGCAATTGCCAAGTCTCACAGTCTATAAAGTTTAAAATTGAAAGAACAACGGTGTGAATAGATTTCTCAAAAACTGATATGATCCTCTTATCGGAAAATCACAAAAAATTAAATGCTTGTATATATTCACTTACTGTATCTCGTTTTTTTTAATTTTCAGCATTTATTAAAAACTCAAAAAGATTTTATTTTCGATTTATTTTCGATTAACCGATGTTGGAATACTAAATTCTTTAATTGGAATCTCAGATCCGAAGCCGAAACACAAATAAAATCTAAAGTTTACAAAATTCAAGGGTCAAATATCACTTTCAGGGTCACAAAGTGTCAATCGTGAGAGTTCAGGGTGGAATTTGAAAGGATCTAAATGTTTAGGGGGAGAATGATTCGTTTCTCAAATTGGTGGTCACAATAGACAAATCTTGAAAGTTCATCAAATGATAAACTTCAAGAATTTGATTGAGTCCGGATTATTTGTCGTATCTAATACAAGTTGTAGTTTGTGTGCAGTTTTTTTTAATTTTTTCTGCAGGATCAACACAACGTCTGTGCATATCATGATTCAAACGATTAGGCTTGAAGCTGAACAAGGCCCGAACCTGAACAACAAAATCATCCTGAATAGCAAGAACCCGATATTTCATCTTCAGAGAAACCAGATCGTGGTAGAGCTCCGGCAATCAAAGCTGAAGAAGATGAGAATCAAGAAGTGAAAGTGAAGATGATATTGATCTTCATCCAAGTCAAAGAATCGTCAGTCATAAAAGCGGAGATTTCTTGATTCCTCCCAAGTTATCGAAGCAAATCGACGACCAAGACGAGATCTTATGAAGCCACGACTAAAGCTCAAATTAGTTGATATGTTCAAGTCTTCAGAGGTCATACACTGCGGTGTCACCCTAAGTTGAAGAATGCTGAACATGAAGACTTGAAGACTCGAAGACCATATATTACCAGCTAGGTCCAACGAGGAGTCTGTAAATACACTTCTTGTGTGTCCCCAGCTAGATGATTGGTTGAGTCTATAAATCACTAGCTAGGTCCAAGGGGGAGTCTGTAAGTGCATTATGTATGTCCCTAGCTAGTGATAGGTCTTTATATGTCGTTGGCTAGGTTAATCGAGTGGTTTATGGCTCGTAATCGTATACTAGCCTGGTCCAAGGGGGAGTCTGTTAGTACATGATGTCCCTAGGCTAGTATATATGTTGTTTGAACGCGTTTCGGGGTGTTTGGAGTGTTTATAAGCGTTTTTGGGAGTTTTGGGACCTTCAGGCGCGATTAGGACTTCTTACATGGTGGATAGCCTTGTAATCACATGTTGTACATGGTGAATAGCCTTGTAATCACATGTTGTACATGGTGGATAGCCTCCTAATCACATGTTATACATGGTGGATAGCCTCCTAATCGCCTGCAGCAGTCTGTATGAGTACAAGGGGTATAAATAGGCCCAATCATTGCCCTAATCATCAGTTCTTGCCACACACACTCTCTAAACACCCTCCCCTGGTCTGAGCAGTCGGATTTGATCATTGTAAACACTCGAGCTCTGTTTTAATGATAAATCTTTAATCTTTTGACCCATTTGTGTGTGTTAATTACTCGCATATCATTGTTTCTTGGTTGTTTTTGTTATTAGAACATATTTAGAGGATTCCGCACTCTGAATATAAACCTCGTGATTGTCGGTTGACCCGTTCGTCGATCCTACAAACCCTCTACGGCCCGTAGAGGTCCAGATATATTCTTCTTCCTTGTCTTCTTTTCTCAGTCGACGAAAATTTTCTAAAAAAAAACGGAGCACCTAAAATCTGATCATACCAAGCTATCGCGATGTCTTCAGGGCACCTCAGTAATGTTTCGGATGAATGGGGACACTCGTTTAGCATATCTCACGTCTCGGAAAGCCTTTTCAGACCCGTGGTGGAATGTGGTGAGGAGGAGGTTAGATCCGTTGTTCACTGTGGTGACGGGAAGGCGCTACCCGATTTGAACCTGCTACCCGATTTGAAGCTGGAGTACGTAGAAGAACCGGAGTCATTTGACGTGCCGCCAAGTCATCCACAGTACGAATACGGGACTTATTATTCGCACGAGGAGGGTCATGGCAGCTTCAAGGAATCGCACGAGGGAAGTGATAACGGTGGCGTCGATCCTGTCCCGGATGTTTCGTTTGAAACAAGTCAGGTGTGTTTATGTATTTACACTTGTTTATAATTTAGACCCGTGTATATTTAGTAGTGTACATATTTAGACTCGTATATTTAGCCCCGTACATAAATTTGTTTTAGGGTTTGTGAGATTTGAACTCGTATATATTAGTTGTTATTTGAACTCGTAGGGTTTGTGAGATTTGAAGTCGTGTATATTAGTTAATATTTGAACTCGTATATAATTTTTGCAGGTATTTGGGACTCTTAAAGACCTGACAGATTGGGTTTATGAAAGGGCCAAAAATAATGGTTACATTACCGTATTCGGACGTACTATTTGTGAAGGCAGGGGGCCAGATAGGAGGATAACGACGGTATGGATACGATGTGACCGTAGTGCAGCATGGTTGAGTTGGGTAGATGCAGATCAAAACCTATGGTTGGCGCTATATAGGGATTGTCTAGATCTGGGCGTAGGCTATATCGAAGAAATACGAGCGACGAAAGACGAAGAGGGTGGTTTGACCTAACTGGTAGTCCTGGTAGTTCTGGTAGTCCGGTGTAACTTTGTTTTTATAATGTATAATGATTTATTAAGTAGATTTTTTTTTTATATTATTTTACCTATACAATAAGAAATGAAAGGGATTTTTTATAAAAAAAAAAAAAAAAAAAAAAAAAAAAAAAAAAAAAAACCTCTACTGGCCCGTATAGGGCTCTATGGGTCGTAGAAGGAAACTATCTACGGGTCGTAGAGACCTTTACGGCCCATAGAGGTTTGGACAGTTGGTCGTAGATGCCATCTATGGGTCGTAGAGACCTTGGTATCTACGGCCCGTCCAGCCCTATACGACCCGTAGACAAAACAAAAGTATTTTTGTATAAAAAAAACTGTAATATGTATAAAAAATAACTTCTAAAATTTAAAAAAAAAAAAAAACATTTTTCGACGGCCCGTAAGGCCCTCTACGACCCGTAGAGGTTTTGAAATTGGGGAAACAATAAACTGAATCCCTATAATTTGGGGATTATGTTTGTGTATGTTATATATATTTTTTTCCTATAAAGAAACCAGCGAACTGGTAGCCCAAATGGTCCCCATAGTTTCCATAAGCCTGTGTTTGTGTGTGTGAGCTATAGTGCCCAGGATCGAACCTCGTCCCAACGTTTTTTATTTTATTTTCATCTACGGCCCGTAGAGGTCTTTACGGGCCGTAGAGGACCCTTGAAAAATTTGAAATGTATATCTGTTCTAGTTTTATCTTTCTTTATCGAATGGTTTGTAAACGTTTTAAACGATTTCTACTTTGTATTTACTTATTTGAACTCCAATTATGTTAATTAATGTTTATCTTTCTTTATCGAATGGCTTGTGTTGACGCTTATCGAGACGACATTAGTAAAAACAACACGTTTTCTAATTATTGTTACATAGTAAAAATCAATAAACTGCTAAAATATGTTTTAAAAAAAATTTAAAAAAAAAAAAGATTGTCTACGGGCCGTAGAGGGCTATACGGCCCGTAGATGCCATCTAAGGTTTGAATGTGTTATATTTATTTTTTTCAAATATAGAACTGAGCGAACTGGTAGCCCAGATGGTCCCTATGATTGCAATAAGACTCTGAAAGCGTGTGTGATATGATAGTCCCACAATTGAACCTCGTCCCAAACCGTTTTAATTTTTTTTTTTCACCTACGGCCCGTAGAGGGCCATATGACCCGTAGGTAACACTTAACCATCCATCCCACCCAAATTGATCTTCAAATTAATTAGACGTTACCTACGGGCCGTAGAGGGGATCACAATCATTAGTAGTCAGAACTGAACCTCGTACATCGTTTTCATGTTTGCCTACGGGCCGTGGAGGCCTCTACGGCCCGTATAGAGTTGTGTGAATAAAATGCAACATTGTGTGAATATTCGGAGCCTTTTCTAATCAACTTTTATACTACAAGTGTTTACGTAAAAAGTGTAAGTTTTGGTATACTTTCATGTAAGCACTTTTAATCTTTTTACGTGAAAAAGGTAATCAAGTTTTAGATGTTAGTTATATTTGAAATTGGCTAAGTATTAAATTCGATAAAACTAAAATAAAATTTGAACTTAATTTGATACTTTACTTGATACTTTACGTAAAAATAGATGTAAAGTTGGATCAATCTTCATGTATTTTAGCCCATGGAAATTGATCAAATTTTGTTATGTTTATTGTAATGTAGGAATCACCGTTATCCGGTGGGTAAATTGGGTCTGTTTTCGTCTGTTTGGCCAGGGGAACTAGGTTAGGTTGGTCGGATGGTATTTACCGATTGCATTTGATGTTTGTGAGCGTTATACAATGACTCCAAAACCATTGGAAGGTGTAAAAAATATTATTATTATTTTTTTCAAAATTAATACTCTATTTATATACCGCATTTTACACAAATTCTACCTCCATTTCTCCTTTACGAACCACCTTTTTACACGAATTCTAGGAAAAAAATATTTTTATACCAGAAGACAGATGATGATCTTTGAGTATACACTCAACTGCTCGATTACGATGATATATTCTTAAGCGATAGTAGCCAACAATTTCTCTCGGATTTCGTCGAGCAAGCTAAACATAAAGACATGAAAACATCTAAAAAAAAGATATGTTTCGTGTGATCGCGAAAAAAGCCTCCTCGTTGTAGTGGAAGATTATTTCCTTGAGAGCCCTAAGTACAGTGAAGATATATTTAGAGGATGGTATTGTGTGTCGAAACATTTTTTTTAAACATTTGTAGGTGATATAGAAGCAAAATACACATGGTTTCAAGAGGGGCTAGACAAGAGGATAAAAAATGATTTTTATGGTTATATAAAAATATATACATCTGCTATTAAATAACTCACAACTGATATTTCATATTGAACGGAATTAAACTTTGCCTAAGTGTCCATTTTATGTAAATGGGCACTTATACAAACATAAATACTATCTTATCGGTGGGATCTATTCTGCTTGGTCAATGTTAGCGTTTCGATATTTGACCATTTCGAAAGTAAAGAAATTCAAGAAAATGTGCAAGAGTCGGCAAGAAAATATGTGGAACATCTTTGATATGATCTTTTGGAACATCTTGGAACCTACCCTACCCCAAGTAAGACAATCTGACTTTGATATGATCTTTTAGAACATCATGAAACCTACCCTACCCCAAGTAAGACAAGGAATAGTTTAAATTACTTTTTATGTATTAGTTTAAATTTTAATTATGCAGTTGTTTAATTTTGATCATGTATCAATTTAAATTCTGATAGTGTCAGGCATGTTGATGGATGGGAAGGTCTTGAGTATGGGTTCAGGTTTATTCCTTTTAAAGATATATTGAATAGAGAAGCAAAGAAACTATTGACTGTTGGTTGGTCTTGACAGAATCAATTATCACATTAATCTCTCCACCATTTTAGCCTAGTCAATAGTGTGATCAATTGTAATTAACAAGAGAGATATTCTCTCCTTAATCTTAGTCTCTAGAACTGTATATATTCTCCTTTGTAAATCATAGTAAAACACTTGATTTTTCCCATTATCTCATGGTATCAGCCTGAGAGATCCTTCTCCTTTTTTCCCTTTTTTTCTTCTCTGTTCGTAACCCTGTCCTCCTCTTTTTCTTTCTGTTTGCAACCTTCCATTCCCATGGCTGCGCCTTCAAACCTGTCGGCCATTCCTCTTCATTCTTTAAGCCACCTCATCAATATCAAACTCACATCTCAAAACTATTTACCTTGGGAAAAACAAATCGTTCCGGTTCTCACTTATCTAAATCTTCTAGGCCACATTGATGGCACCTCCTCCATTCCAGCCGAAACTATCACAACCAATGATCGAACATCGGTTAACCTAGAATTCACGGCTTGGAAGGCAGCCGATCAAAAAGTCATTTTGTTAATCAATTCGACTCTAACCGAGGAAGCCATGGTCGTGACCATTGGTCACAGCACGGCGCACTCGATTTTGAAAGCTCTTGCCAACGCTTACAGCCATTGTTCCGTTGAGCGCATTCATATGTTTTAAAATGAAAATAACTGTTTTTAAATTAAAAAAAAAAACAAAACTTTGATAGAAAAAAAATCACCACGTAACTTCAACAAAATCAACAAAACAAATGGTTTATAAAAAGAAAAAACCCTTTGCACATATTCCTATATCTACCCGACTACAACCCAAGCAACAAAACATTTCTTTATATTTATATTTAACTAAAAATTTTAGTGTGAATTGGCAACACCGGCTTTGTAAGAACCGAAGCCGAAGCCGAACCCAGACATCAAAACACTGTTTGTTGACCATTCTTGTGGGCAGTCACAGCCAAATGGTGCTCGAGCCCCATCTCCGGTAACTAATCCATTAATGGGCTCTGTACCAAAGCCTACAGGCTTCCCATTTTATATATAATATCTTAATAATAATAATAATCCTAATAATAATATCTAATAATAATATCGATCATCATCAGCTTATAAAAACAACATCGATCAAAACTTAAAACCATTTCCTCCCCAAAATCAAACACCCAAACAAACAAACATTTAGGGTTTATCCTTCAAAACCTAAAACCATAATCGATCAACGAAAATCATCAATGACTGAAGATTCAATCTACGTCAAGCTTTGGTATGGTGGTACGATTGACATTTCTACTCCCAAACACAGGTATGTGAACGGTCAATCTAAAAGGGTTAAGATAGAAATTGATAAGTTGTCTTTCTTTGAGTTGATGGATTATGTAATGGAAACCAAATGTTATGAAACTAAATATTTCAACTTGTATTGTACAAACCCTGAAAATGGAGTCTTGAAAAAGTTGGTTAGTGATAGAGATGTAACTAAGTTGGTGATGATGGTTGATCCAAACCAAGTTATTGAAGTATTTGCTCAAGACGGACCAGTCATAGGAAGCCCAATTAGAAGCCAAATAGGAAGCCCAATAATCAGCCCACCAAGGTGGTCAAAATCTACAGTGAAGAGGCTTCCAACTGAAACTTCAGCTAAACCTAGTTCAACCCTTATTAAAGCATGTACTATAGTTGAACTGTTTGTAGAAGATAAGGAACTGTTTGCAAATGATAAGAAAAAAGAGGCTGATAAGTTAGATATTGAGGAAGAAGCTGGTCAGATTGATACCGAGGAGGAGGATGATAAGTCAGATTCTGCGGAAGAAGCTGCAGTTGATACTGAAGAGGAGGCTGATCAGGTTGATATTGAGGAATGTGAGAGTGATTCTGAGAAAGAGGAGGTTTATATGGTTGATACTAGGGAAGAGGAGGAATTTAGTTACCCTGAATCAAATCCATTTGGATATCTTGAAAATGAAAATGATGATAATGACTCAGTGAATGATGATGTGATTAGTTGTACTTCAGATAAAGATGAGGTGTGGAAAGTCTCAGTTGAAGCCTTACAAAAAGCTAAAAAAGAAGATGGGGAGTTAAAAAAGGCTTTGTTAGCTGAGTGTTTAAACGAATCTGTTAATGATAAAGTGGCTGATATAGGTGGTTCTCACACTAAAGCTGATAGTAACTACGAGGATTCTGATGGAGATGTGAAGACACCTGGTGAGAGTGAAGACGCTGACATACTAGGGACCAAATACATAGACATTGTTCCTGTTGTTGATGCAAAAATTGATTGGAAAAAGTTTGATTAGGTAGTTGGAATTAGGTTTCCAACAAGAGAGGCATTCAAGGAAGCAGTTAGACAATATGCTGTTGTTAATGGTAAGAACCTTAAAATTTCAGTAAGTGATAAAAACAGAAATGGTCGTGTAGGTGTGAGTTGTGTGAAAGGGTGTCCTTTCAAACTATATTGTTCTTTACACCAAGGGAAGTCTTGTTTTATGTTAAAGAAAGTTACAAACAAGCACAACTGCCAAAGGAACATGTCTAAGAATAGACAGTTAACTGCAAGCTTTTTGGCAAATGAGTTCTTGACTGTGTTTAAAGCAAATCCAAACTGGCCTGCTAAAGAGATACAGTTAGCAGTTAAGAAAAAGTATAAGGTGTTGATTTCAAAATGGTTAGCTTATAAGGCTAAAGTTTGTGCATAAAAGAGGCTTCATGGTTCAATGAGAGGTCACTATAGCAAGCTTGGGTCATATTTGGCAGCTTTAAAGGAAGCTAACCCTACTTCAACATTTGACCTGTTAACTGTCCCCCTGGGTTTGTTAATGCAGATCCCAGTTCAACACTAGAAACTTTTTGTAGACTCTTTGTGTGTTTTGATGGTGTGAAGAAAGGTTTTTTGGAAGGTTGTAGGAAAGTTTTGTGTTTAGATGGATGTTTCCTTAAAACATTCCTTGGAGGTATGTTGTTGGGTGCAATTGGAAGGGATGCAAATAACAAAATGTTCCCAGTGGCATGGGCTATTGTTGAAAGTGAAACTAATGACTCTTGGGAATGGTTTATGGACCTTTTAAGGAAAACATTAGAGGTTAAGGATGGTGGGAAGGGGTGGACACTCATTTCCGATCAACAAAAGGTATGTCTTTTACATTACTTTGCAACAGTTTTGTTTATTTGTGTCATATAACACTTATGTTTCTTTGAATGTTCCAGGGTTTGTTAAATGCAGTTACATTGGTGTGGCCAAAAGCTGAGCATAGGAATTGTGCTAGACACATCTATGCCAATTGGCATAAGAAGAACAAGGGTGATGACTTGAAGGAGATTTTCTGGAAAGCTGTCAAGGCTTACAATGAACCTGAATACAGGCAAGCACTTGAAGAGATGAAAAACTTATCAGCCTTTGCATATGAAGAATTCCTTAAACAAAACCCAAGATGCTTTTCAAGGTGCTTGCTAAACAATCACACTACATGTGATGTCATAGTCAACAATATGGCAGAAACCTTTAATGGTTACATTATTCAACCAAGATATAAGCATATCATCAATATATTAGAGGACATCAGGGTAGTAGTTATGACTAGGCTCACTACATTGAAGCAAGAAATGGCTAATGAGGATGTCATTGTGTGTCCTAAAATACAAGAGAAGCTTGAGCTAAAGAAATCATGGGCTTACCATTGTGAGGTTTATCCATCATCATTGAATGTGTTCCAAGTAAGGGATTATGATGATGTTTTTGTAGACCTGATCAAGAGAACTTGCAGCTGTAAAAAATGGGTTTTGACAGGAATATCTTGTAAGCATGTGTGTGTTGTAGCAGGATTCTAAAACAAGAATGTTGAGGATTATGTTGCCGACTGTTATCATAAGGACACATTCATGAAGACATATGAGTACAACATTCCACCCTTTCCTAGTGAGAAATACTGGCCACTTGTTGATTTTCCTCTGGACCGTCCTCCCATCAAGAGTCAACCATGCAGACCAAAGAAGAACAGGAAAAGGGATCCACATGAAAATCCTAAGCAAAAAGGGAAGTTTACTAAGCATGGTTCTAAGATGAGTTGCAGTATTTGTGATGGAAAGGGACATAAAAAGAGAAGTTGCAAGAATAAAGGTAAAAGACCACTTGAAACTGGTAGTGGTAGTAAGAATCCAAAGGGAAGGCCAAATAAGCCAAGAGTGCAAGCTAGTCAATCAACGGAACCTATTCAAGTTACCCAACAGGCCAATCAAGGTAGTCAGTTGACTCACGATCCAAGTTAGCAAAGGAAGAAGTCAAAGAAAAAGCCACTGTCAAAGTCAAAGCTTAAGAGGGTGGCTAAATGATGTTGTTTTATGTTTATGTTGTTTTAATGTTTATGTTGGTTTAAACTCATGTATTTTGCTACTTTGGTCACTTATGTTTCTTTGTGTCTAGTATGTTTATGTTGGTTTAAGTATGTTATGTTAGTTTAAGGGTCATGTATTTGATACATTAATTGTAGTAATGGTTTCATGGCCTGTTTATGTTACAACTTGTGTTGAATATTGTTCATGGTATGTTGTAGCAAGTAATTGACCCATTAGACAACTTATGATTATTGTTTTCATAGTAGGTAATTGACCCATTATATATTTTGACCCATTTGACTGTTTTGACAGTTTAGTTCATGTATTTTGATTAGTTTTGATAGTCTTGTTCATGTACTTTTGACCCATTTGCCTGTTTTGACAGTTTTGGGGTATTGACCCATTTGGTCAATAGGTTGTTTTGCTAGTTTTGATACTTTTTTCATGTTGTGTTGATTATTGATCACGGTATGCTTCTTTAGTTATGGGGTATTGACCCATTTGAACATGCCCCTTTGAACATTGACCCATATTTGCTCTGCACATATTGACAGTTAGTTTTGATATGGTCTGTTACACCTGCCATTTGACTCATATTTGCTAAAACGCAACATTCACCCATTTGACATATTTGATACAACACATTTAACATTGAAAACAATTACTAACCCATTAAACAGAGGTTTACATTACAAAAAGTCAAACAAGTACAATGGTCAACCATATTGCCAAGACAACAACTACAAACCCTAATACATTTTTCCTACTTAACACATTCTTCTTAATTGACAGCTTCCCTTTCAATCTTGTACTCTCCTCTTGCAAGATTTTGTTTTGTAACTCCAAAATTTCCATTTTCAACTCTTGATAACTGGTTACAGTATCTCTCAAATCTTCTGATCTTAGCACTTTGTCTACGTCATCCTTCCACATAAAGAACTTGCAATCACTCCTCTATAATAACCAATAAAGAAAAAAATCCAAATTTGAAAGAGGAATGAATTAGATGTTCAAATTAGAATAACTTACCGGCCATAGAGGGCATCCGTAAAACTTCTGCCCAATTCGTGAGTTGTTACGACCTACAATTCGAAGGATTGCAACCTTGTCGTGATTGTAATAGACATTTCCATCCAAATCAAGTTTAAAAATTTTAGGGTTCTTGTCTGGGTTACGTGAAGAAGACGAGGATGAGCTCATTATGTGATTTAGGGGTTTGATTTTGATGTTAGGGTTTTGATTTGATGATCTGTTAGGGTTCTTATCTGGGTGTTTGATTTTGGGGGTGATATGGTTTTTTGTTTGATCGATTATGTGTTTATATAAAACTGATAATAAGGATAAAATAATTAAAAAAATGCCACGTCATTTAAGTTGTACACGTCAGCAAGTGTAGTCAGCATCCACGTCAGCAGAAACTAACCCAGTTAGTGTTCTGTTAAAAAAGGTTTACCAGAGGCCAAATGTTTGAAAGTTGGGATTATTATTGGGAAGTTTTGAAGTATGGATTATTATCGGCCAACGGTTGAAACTTGGGATTACTAAAAACCAATACCCCTAAACAAAAAACCCATTATCTTTTAGAAGAAATGAAGAAGAAAGCTCAAGAATGGAAGCCCAAGCCAATATAACCCGAATCCAAAGTACCACCGTCGTCGTAATCATCTTCTTCTTCGAATGATTGTTAGTGGCCGGGTTTGATTTTGCAACAAGAACTGGAATTAAAAAGAGAGATTTTGATGTTGTGAAGTTGGGTTTTGTTTTCTAGAAGGATATATATATAGGGGATGGATCCACAGAAAACCCTAAATAATGAGAAAACTCTAGAAAACCCTCAAAAAAACCTACTTCCCGAGTTTTTTTTAAAAAAAAAAAATTAGGGCATGTAATATACATGTTTTTAAGTGTTTTGAGCCAAAAAAATCAAAAAAGCGCCGAAGGGTTTTTTTTTAAAAAAAATAATAAGTTTTGCATCATAACATATGTTAGCTTATTTTTGCACTGGTAACATATGTTATGATGCAAAACTTATTTTTTTTAAAAAAAAAAACCCTTCGGCGTTTTTTTTGATTTTTTTGGCTCAAAACACTCAAAAACATGTATATTACATGCCCTATTTTTTTTTAAAAAAAAAAGCTCGGGAAGTAGGTTTTTTTAAGGGTTTTCTAGAGTTTTTTTCATTTTGGAGGGTTTTCTCCCTATCCTTCCACTATATATATATATATATATATATATGAGTTGTTTAAAAAGAGAGAGTGAGACTTTTGTCAGGAAATGCACAGCAACAACAACAAAAAAAATACCAAAAATACCCTTTTAATTAATTTCAAAGCCTCTTACGTGGCTTAATGAGGGCTATATAAAGGGGTTTTTTGGGTTTCTTCATGTCAAGATGGTTTGCAATTTATAATTACCATATATATATATACACACACACACACATTACTATATATTGTTAGCCTATTAATGGCAATTTCAACCAATTAGAAAGACTTAACATGGAGGATATTCTCATTGAAAGAATTGCATTCCGCTACAAAAAATTTTAACTATGATAATAAACTCGGCAAAGGTGGGTTTGTGAGTGTTTATTAGGGAAAGCTTTGATATGGATCTCAGGTAATTCTTGAATCATTTTTATATTCTTATGGACAATGAAGATTAGATAATAATTGAATTTAAATGTGTTTAAATTGGATATGTAGATTGCAGTGAAGAGATTGAAGGTGTATAGTAACAAAGCTGAGATGGAAATTGTGGTTGAAGTTGAAATCCTTGCTCGCGTTAGACACAAATATTGCGTGGATACTGCGCCGAAGGTCAAAAGTGTTTAATCGTGTATGATTACATGCCTAATCTTACTTTACTCTCACATCTTCATGGTCAACACTCTGCTGAAGTCTTCTTGATTGGAAATGAATGATGAATATTACTATTGGATTTGCAGAATGAATTTTGTAAGCAGTTTATAGTTTATTCCAAAAGAAATGTCTGATTTGAATTATATATTAAAGATTTTATTGCGTCATATTAGATTTTTTCAACCCTGAGAAGCTGCCGGGTATAAACTAGTACGGATATATACCAAATAATTTAGAAGTTAGAACTTAAATAAAATGCATTGGGGATCAAACCTCTAAAGTGAACAAATAAAAACGATGCCTCTAGGTAATTTCATGTGACCATTTTTACACTTTAGCCGCAACAAATGGAAGGAATGTTTCATTCCAGCAAAAATTGGCGGTATCCTTTAGCAACACTTTTTTGTTGCTATGGACACTAAACATGAGTGTGGCCATATAATACCTACGATGACTCGACCTATATGTAGGACATGGGTCACAATTTTATTAAAATAACATTAATAAAATAATAAAGATACTCTCTTTATACAATTTTGGGAAATCGTAGTACACACACCGTATACAAATTCAAATGAAAATAATATCAAATATAACATAAAATGAGTCAAACCAAAGTTTTCATCAAGAGCTTCAACCGCGTTTCCTTATGTGATTTCTGCTTCGTCTTTAACAAGGACTTGAACCGCGTCCTTTTGTATAATCCTTCTTGGCTGCAAGAATAAACAAACTAATGTTGACGGTTGTGGCTGAGGCACGTGTTCAACACGCTTCCCTTAAAACAGATTTCACGCCTCTACTAAAGATAACGCGTCTGTCTCCCAGGGTACAACAGCCGAAGCAGTCTGTACTGCCGGAGAAGGCTACGCGCCCGAGGTTACACCAGGTAAATTATAGTGTTAGAACTTATGGAATTTGGTAGAAAGTACTCATCTCCATGTACTCAACACATGAGTGAAGTCTTTATTCTTCTCAAGAACCCTCCATGTATTCAAGTATATTTTTCTCTAGTATCAAAAAAGACACATAGCCTATTATTTATACAAGAGTTGAGGATGAGTGAAGAGTCTTTCTCTTTAATTAGAGACTTAATTACTCTAATAAAAGTTAATCAAGTGAAATCAAAAACTCTACTCAAGAGTTTTCCTTCAATTCACATTATGAATACATCAATTAATAAATTTTGTTAATTAAATATCCATTCAAAATATTAAAAATTCCAACAATCCCCCACATGAATGGAGATTGATCAAAACACACAAGATTTCCAATGCAACCTCGACAGTTAAGTATTGCAGGATAGGTAGGTATTAGCTTTGAACCTTCCTTTGTGAAGCATACTTAGCCTCCTAGCAGTTTGTAGACGCGATGTCCTTGAACAAACCCCCCGTTTGTGTAGACGACAATACACTTCACACAATACTCTCCTTAGCCGGGCCATCCCCTCACTTTCGTGTCCAATAATGGTCCTGGAACACTTTCCTGGTTCTGCGAGAGCTCTAGGAATTGTGCCCCCAATTCCATTTGAAGCGACCCCACTTCTCTCTAACATAGGTGATTTTTCTCAAATCATTAAAAGCATTATGGTTACCATGATTTACCTACACCATTTACCATATATTATGCTTATCCTCACAATTTGTCACTGAATGTCATAGGAATGGACAAGGACGTATTTAAACACCCTTTTATAGTTTAGGGGGATATATATAACCATATATACTAGCTTACACATATTAGCCATGCCCCCACAGTGACCACCCTTAGGCGTATGAATTAGTTGTCCTATTGAACTTAGATCTTGGGATCTCCAATTAACTAAGGTAGGTTTCCTTCACAAGCCTTTTTCTATGGGCTTTAGTCTCATTCCACAACTTGATCTCTCGTCAACCCTCAGGTTGTTGGATCCATAAGACTATCTTTGACTTCGTCAAGTCACTACTGATAATTTTGCAATTGAGATCAGTTGTACTAACGTGTTATCGACTCGCAAGTCATTCATGCCTTATTGTCAACTCGTAAGACTATAACTCATGATCTAAACTTTGATCTAGTTATAACGTCTTCTTTTTAAACTAAAAAAAAATCTTATTTCAATATGAACACATATTCATTATGCATATGGCTGGTATGCTCAATCATCAGGCATTAATATCAACCGGTTGGCATCTGAGTCTAATCAATTAGATTGACTCCTTATCAAGTTGGCATATGAGTCTAATCAACCAGATTAACTCCTTATGACCATTATGACATTTGAGTCTAAACAACCAGATGGCTCGTTATAACCATAACCTTTATTGCCAACTCTTAATTTCATATTATCAAATGCAAGTTACCCCCACATTTAAGCGTTATTAGATTGAAACAATCCAACACAAGATAAAGGTAAAGAAATGTCATATTTTTATATGGATTGAGAGACTCCTCAAACACCATTTATACAAAGCTATGGTTGTTTCTTAAATGAATCTCTCCCCCACATTACTTGCACTTTGATCAAGTTTAAGTAATACTACTCACGATAACTACTGGACACCTTGATTAGATAACAAATATCTATATCTTTGTGCCAATTAAGTCGTTCAAGTATACTTTACACCTCATACTCCACTTGTGCACAAGAGTTTTTAAATCTAAACAAGACGAAATATGCCTTAGCGTGAGATGCCAACACTTACGTGTGTATGAGTTCTCCTCAGTACACTTATAAAACCGAATTGATTCATTATCTGATCTAGTTAATCGGTTTTTCTCGAGATATTCCAATAGATTTATACTTTTAGACTTTGTTATACACCAAATTCAATCTCATGCCATCTTATAATTTGAATGTTTAAAGTTAATTTAATCTCCACAGAGCATATAAATTAACATGTACTAGTCTAGCATGCTTTAGACTACAATACTCTAGCATGTGAACAGAAGATGCATCATTCTGATTCTTCACAGCCTTAAGAGATAAACTCATTATCTCTTAGAAACATTCATTCTTATTTTAGACATGACCATGAGATCATATAGTCACATATGTATGTTACATAAACATGCATTTTCCATTATTCAGTCTAAGAATATAACATTTTTGCCTTTTGATGTCAAAGGCTTCACCATTAACTTATAAGTACTTGACTATAAGTTTTATCTCGAGTAACTTTGGTGAACACATTCATCACCCACAAAAGGTATAAATAGTATAAGTGTACAATCACTTTTATGTTGATATGAAATCACTTAGATTCACTCTCAACAAACCAACTTCAAAATTGTGTCTTTAAGTGACATGCCTTGTCGTTTTCTTTGAAAGCTATGTATATTTAGGACACTCTCCCAATTTAAAGGTTAAAACCTTTGTATACTTCCAACAACTTGAAGGTGGTAGACATATTAACATGTCCTCCATTTCTAATGGTACTTTTGGAACAAATCTTGCCCGATTCATTAGAGATTTGTATTAACATATATTTCTTCCATATGTTAAATTTCACACTTGTGAATTTCCACGATAACTTCTAATGAAGTATGTCGACATGTAACATGCTTGTGTATTTCATCTCAATACACTCACCACTTTCTTTCATGATTCTCTCATGATGTGGTTAGACATTTGATGTCTCGTCTCCAACTTTTAGTCAATGCAACAACTCTTAAGTTGTTTATGTCCAATTCTTTCCGTATATTATCCGTTTATAACAATGTTCTTTAACATTGTATATTTGACGTTATAGTTATTTATTAAAAAAAATAACATTTCATACGTCACAAACCTTACGGATTTATTTCTTTGTAATTAAAAATTGCATGTGTTATCCGAAGATATTGAACACAAAACAATAAATAATATACATTCGAAACTAAATCATAAAGTGCAAAACACTTTTAAAAATTTAAACGGATATGTACAGATATCTACACATCAAATCTCATAGTGTTATTATCTTCAACACTTTTATCAGCCGAGCAAAGTCATCACAACAATATTGTCTTGCAACATATCTTGAGAACTCTATGCACTTATAAGTACAAGTTCCTCATTTGATCGTGAAATTCTAAAGTTGGACAGTCACAAATCTGTTCAAAACAACACCATGTCGTTAAAAAGACTACAATTAAGTAGTAAAGCTTGAACAATTGATCTTGTTCACAACAACACCAAGTTGTTTTCCACCATATAGTGTCAACAAGAACACTACTTTGGTTCAACATATGCTACATCTAGCAAAAGTAACGAACCGTTTGAATTATCAAAACTATGCAAAACTTGTTTTAAAATCATTCTAAAACATTTTCTTAGTTTTGCAATATATTATATTTATAATATCAATACGGGTTTATGAAACTGTATACCGAAACCCAAAATATCAAACTATTTTATATGGTTTCAGTTTAATACATCTACTATAACGGTTTCTAATCCATAAAAGAATCCATTTTTAATGAACATACTAGAAAATAAAATGTTTACATAAAACATTTTCCTAGTCATTGTGGTTTACAAAATAAACCCGTTCTAACAAACATGTTAGAGCTTAAATGATTCTAATGCGCACGTTAGAGACATTTTTTTTACATGAAATATTTCCAAATATTCCATTTCATAAAATATATCGTATTTAAGCTCGTATCAACGATAAAAGTTTTCTAACACACATATTAGAAAACTAAAACGAGTTCTAATGCGCGCATTTAGAAGTAATAAAACTTCTATACGAAATATTTTAAACACACATGGTTCATAATATTAAACCACTTCTAACACACAAGGTAGAAGAAGGAAAAAAAAAACTATTACCATCCATTTTTTTTATTTTTTATCGGTGGTTTTTATGAACCATTTCTAACACGCATGTTAGAAGACAAATGATTACAAAAATCATTTTTAAACCTTTTTTTTAGCCCACTCGATAGCAATAAACGGTTACAAAAATCGTTATAAATCAGTTCTAACACGCTCGTTAGAATTAAACGATTACACAATCGTTATAAAACTTAACAATTTATATAAAATAAACAAATTCTAACACACCCATTAGAAATAAATGATTACAAAAATCATTAAATGTTTATCCATTTATATAAAAAGACCTTTTCCAACACGCTAGTTAGAAATCATCGATTACAAAAATCGTTATAACACTTAGCTAGCGTTTTGTATAAAATAAATCGGTTCTAACACGTTCATTATAAATAAATGATTATAGAAATCATTATATGGCTTATTAGTTTATCAAAATAAACTATTTTCAACACCCATTATAAAAAACGTAACGGTTAGACAAACGTTTTAAACCAATATATTTTATCTAATATAATCATTTCTAACGCACATGTTAGAAAATGAAACGTTTACAAAAAACGTATTGTTTATAAAATAAACCAAGTCCTACACGAACGTTGTGGAATTTAACGTTTACAAAAAACGTATGGTTTACACCAATAAACCCGGTATAACACACATGTTAAAAAAAAGCACGATTAAGACCGTTTAAAACCAAATGGTTGAATCAAAACCAATTGTTTTGTATCACGGTGTAGGATTTAATATTATACCACAATCTCTATAAATCCAAACCCAACAAATTGTACTACATACATATTTCCCAAAAAAAAAATATATATTCACAAGATTATACAAAAATCTCTAAAATATTTTTTATTTAAACCATTTCGTGAACCCAAATCCTTATGAAAAAGGTTTGAAGATTGTAGCAACAATCTCACGAAATCTGTTTTAAGATTGTAGGACATGGGTCACAATTTTATTAAAATAACATTAATAAAATAATAAAGATACTCTCTTTATACAATTTTGGGAAATCGTAGTACACACACCGTATACAAATTCAAATGAAAATAATATCAAATATAACATAAAATGAGTCAAACCAAAGTTTTCATCAAGAGCTTCAACCGCGTTTCCTTATGTGATTTCTGCTTCGTCTTTAACAAGGACTTGAACCGCGTCCTTTTGTATAATCCTTCTTGGCTGCAAGAATAAACAAACTAATGTTGACGGTTGTGGCTGAGGCACGTGTTCAACACGCTTCCCTTAAAACAGATTTCACGCCTCTACTAAAGATAACGCGTCTGTCTCCCAGGGTACAACAGCCGAAGCAGTCTGTACTGCCGGAGAAGGCTACGCGCCCGAGGTTACACCAGGTAAATTATAGTGTTAGAACTTATGGAATTTGGTAGAAAGTACTCATCTCCATGTACTCAACACATGAGTGAAGTCTTTATTCTTCTCAAGAACCCTCCATGTATTCAAGTATATTTTTCTCTAGTATCAAAAAAGACACATAGCCTATTATTTATACAAGAGTTGAGGATGAGTGAAGAGTCTTTCTCTTTAATTAGAGACTTAATTACTCTAATAAAAGTTAATCAAGTGAAATCAAAAACTCTACTCAAGAGTTTTCCTTCAATTCACATTATGAATACATCAATTAATAAATTTTGTTAATTAAATATCCATTCAAAATATTAAAAATTCCAACACTATAGTCACACTTGACTTGGAAAAATAAATTTGTTTGACGAAAGGCATACGGTCACATTTTCTGGCTGTGGTCGTGACTCTTTTTTCATGTAGCGGTTTTGACTGAGCTTAAAATCAAAATTAGTGTTCTAGTAAGTTTGTTTTATGATAATAAAGCAGCACTTTCGATTAATGCTAATCCAGTGTTTTATGATCAAAGTAAACACTTTGAATTATATCTTCTTTTTTTTTTCTTAGAGAACAAATGATCAAAGGAGTGGTTAAAACCAGTAAAATAAAATCCAAAGATAAAATAACTGATATTATGAAAAAAAAAAAAAAAAAAAAGGTCTTCTAATCGATCACCATAAACAATTTTGTAGTTCTTTAAAGTTTGTTGATCTATTTGGGTATTAAATTGTGCAGATGTTAAAAATAACATATGGTTAACATATGTTTCTACAATTTAACACTATAGATTAATATTTTAGATACAACTAGGATTCTATTACTCCGCGCTTCGCGGCGAGAGCTCCTGTTGTGTTGAGGGTTTGGTGGACGTTAAATATCGTGCGTCGCTGTGGAGGCTTTCGCGGACATAAAAGATAATATTAAGTGATTGTTATTCTCGCGCGCGCTTCAAAAAAATATTCGCAGGTAAAAGTTATATAATAATACCATACTCAATTTAATAAGAATAAAAAGAATTCTTTTATGGCATACGCGAGGGGGACGGGGGGAGTTGCGTCTATGTACCGTATAGTCTTAAAAATGATGGTGTAAATTTGATCTCAAATTCAACTATGTGTATGAAGTTATGAAGTGTTGTCATATGCTTAAAAATACGAAAATTTTCCTTTTTGTCCACCCTATTAATGCTAATCATTGTACCATGTACAATAAAGTGTATATTTTATTGATTGATGTTTTGGGCATTTTTCTAGGCGGTTGCATTGTTTGGGAGCTTTTTTTTTCTGGGCGATTAGACGCATTTTTTTAGGCAGTTTAGGTAGCAATTTTTTTTGGGCGGTTTAGACACAAGCATTAAATGTTGTACTCTGTGTTATGATGCTGGTACCACACTTGTAAAAGTGTTGAACAATTAATAGATACTATAATATAATTGATTCATGTTTGATTTTATAATTTTTCATATAAATACCTGGAATGGAGAACTGCTCGATTGTACCAACTATTGGGCTATTTGAGTTTTGCTGGGCTAGTAGCTGGAGATCGAAGACTGTAGCTGGGCTTAGAGATAGATGTTGGGCTTACCATCACATTCAAGATAATGGACCGACTAATATTCCTGGGCTCGTATTAATGTTAAAGGAGGGTGTTAAGAGTAGAGGTGTTCATGAGCCGACACAAGCCAAGCCAAACTCGGGCTCGGTTTGGATTTGAAAGCAAGCTGAAAATTTAAGCTCGGGCTCGGCTTGGTTTGGCTCAAATTTGAAAAGAAAGATTAAAAATAGCTTTCAAAATTCGATAGTCTAAAATAGTATTCATTACTTTCAAAATAAGTTCAACTCCGTACATTACAAGCAAATCAAGTTTAATCAAATACAAAATAAGTTTTAAATTTTAACGAAATACAATATAAGTTCATCAACATACGAATTAATCCCCAAATATGCAATAAATGTCCAATTGCATTCCTAAATACTGATCTCTTTGAAATCAAAACACTATTAAATTTGATAACTTGAGTATTAGAACAATTATCATTGGGCTACGGTTTAATAAAACAATATGATTAGCTTTAAATTCAATCCTAAACACATAATTGCTATACTAACATTAATAAGCATTAAATATGTAACATGTTCTCTCTCTTTTAAACATTTTATAGTATATTATATGTATATAAAAATAATTTATATTAAAAATCAGAATTCTTCAAGCCAATCCGAGCCGAACTAGGTTCACTTTCTAAACGATCTGAGCAGGCTCGACTCAGTTTCAAACCGAGCTATATCGAGCGAGCTCCGAGTCACGAGTTTTTTGAACAGCCCTTAGAGTCATGAGTCCAACCCATGTTGTATCAGGGCTCCCCCTATAAAATAGTCTCATACATTTTTTAGAGATTGTTGATTCGTCAAGACTCTTCTTTCTCTATCTCAACAGTTCATCTAGGATTTCTGAGCGTTGATACATCTGTTGTTTGAGTAGAGATTATTATTCGTAATCTTGTGAGAGGTGTGTGAGTTTAAAAAAAAAAGTGTTATTGTTTATTGTGTAATCACTAAAGGTTTCTAGGTGATTTTATGAAGTATTTTCTTGTTCTGTTATCATCCATGTTTCATGACATAGGTCTCGATCCCTATAAGAATCTCGAGCTCGTTTAATAAATAAGCCTATTTTTAGGTTCGGGCTAGGCTTGTAAACAAGTTTCAATAATCTCGGCTTGGATAGTTTACTAAACAAGTTCTAATTAGTGGTTAATATTATTAAATTTTAATAAAATTAATATTACATTAAAGCTCGACGAGCTTCACATGTCAGACTCGAGTTCGGGTTTTATACACAAACGAGCAATGATTTTGGCTTAAGCTCATCTCAGACTCGGCTCTAAACTCGTTTTGAGCCTTTTATCGAGCTGATATCAATCTCAAGGAGCTCGCGGTCGGTTCAGCTCGTTTGCACCTCTACAATGCACAACAGACTATTGATCCTGAAGATAGCTGTCACCAACAAACGGGTTTCGGGTAACAAACAAGACAATACTTCAATTTAGAATGTCAGTTTTCCCGACAAAGAAAATTCATTTAGGTAAAAGTTACAATAATGAACCATAAATAAAAGAAAGAAAAATGTGAAAGAATTGTGACTCAATGTGAGGAAGAAAAAATAATCAGCACGACACGTAGTCGCATATATCTCTGTGACCAAATGAGAAATTATTTATGATTCTTTCAGAAAAATTGAAGAATACAGAGAGTTGAAGGGCCATTGATGAATATTTGTCAATAGTGTATTTTGTTTGCTTTTTTGCCAACATGTGTATGTTTTTCATCTGTTTTAGGTGTTTGGACTCTCTGATGTTACTGCAACACCTTCTGTTTCACTTGTTGTATTTTGTGGCGTTTGAGAACCTGTAAGCAATAACACACATACACATGGTCAAAGATGCATATTTGAATTCAATGTACTACCATTGACCCATAATGTACAACTAAATAAAGCATGAGACAATCCAAATCTTGGGAACTGGCCAGTCATGTTATTTGTAAACTAGTGGCTAACATGCAAGCATACATACATTTGTCACATGCATTTAAGTATCACAAGGGTATTATAAAAAAATTCACATATTTAAATATGGAGCTAGATAGAATCTTGAGAAAACAATTTTTTTTTTTTTTTGTTGTTGTTATGATTAAGCCTTTAGTCAATACCGTTATTCATATGACCGGGATCGTTATTCGTACAATCGAGGTCGGAAGGCGATCACAATCTCACGTGTAACAAAATTATAAAGTCTTAATATCTTAAAAAGATAGCCATTTGAACAACTTTTATGAACTAATGGTCTAAAATCCATGATTGGTTAATTAGAGGGTAAAAAACTCAATTACTATGATAACCAAGCCAATGAAGGGAAATGTAACCTTACTAAACCTACCCTACACAAACAAAAGAATCTTGTCTTCACATGTACTCCAATTGTTTGACTGTTTTTGGTTTACTCATTTTGTACATCTGGCATCACTTCCCCATTGACCCCATAATGGGCCTATGACCATCGCCCCTTACAGCTCATCTCACATGGTACTTATGGGCCCACCATTATCACACACACATATATATTTATTTTTTTATATTTAATGTAAATGTCTACATGAACTCCCATGGTATCTTCACATGATTATTATTCTAAACTATTTTTTTTTTAAGTATGAAATAATTAAATATATATTATATTATTATATAACATAATAATGATAATGAATAAAGATGAAGTCACTTACCAGTGGGGGATGGAGAAGGAAAAGGATGCCTGGTGGGGAGGAGCAAAGGGGGAGGAGGGGGCGTAAGATAGCCAGGGAATGTTGACGGGTCCATCTGTGGCGTAGGATAGTAAATGTAGGGAGGTCCTTGCATACGTTGCGCCTGTGGTGAAGCAAATGTTCCTCTGGGTGAAGGAGCATAATAATATGGTGTGGAGACTGTTGGACCTGTGGGCCCATAAACTTGATGATAGTATGGCTGCTGAAGTGCCGGATTGTACATTGCCTGCTAAAACCACACTCCCACCAATTTCATGTTATTATAACTTGTACTTTCTGCAGCCTTATTTGTGAAGTATTATCATCAACTTTAATAAATACAAAGGGTTAGTGCTTCAAACGAATTGAATGAACAAGAATAATGATCTGTTCGTGTTCATTTTGTAATAAAATTATGTGTTTATAAATCGTTTAGGAACACTTATCGAACGAGATTTTCAATTCGTGTTCATTTCTTAAGAAAACACTTTTGTTTGTGTTCGTTTGTTAATTTTGTTCAAGAACTCATACGGACACAAATAGATATTAATGAACACAAACAAGTGTTTATAATATAAATGCACACAAACAAATACAAAGAGACGTATATTAACTTTCGAATAAGATTGAATTCACATATATTAAGAAATTACATTGATTCACCCAAAATATAACCTAATAATACAAACATATTTATTACTTAACATAATATTGGTAAACATAATAAAATAGTGCTTAAAAAACTAAACTCACATTTTAAACTTGACATTTTCATTAAGTATTTACTTAAACTTAAATCCTTCTTTAATTATTTATTTAATAATTATACTAAAAGTAGAGTTTATTGATGTCATATACATATCTCACATAAATTATTAATTTACTTGGGTAAAATAAACAAATATTAAAAATTAAAATCTCTATTAAACTATCAAACACAAACGAAACCGTTACCGAACGTTCAGAGGCATTAACAAACGATCGTGACCTTTGTTCATGCTCATTCGTTTATTAAACAAACAAACACAAAACAAACTTTCCGCTGAACAGTTCATGAACTGTGCGCTGAAAGTTCAGTTCGTTTACACCCCTAAATATATACATTTATAATTTTCAAAGAACTTAATAATATATATTTTTATATAGGGTGATAGTATTTGCACACCCTCTAAATTATTTTCACCTCTTATACGTCGTGTATAGTGCTATAAGCGGCGTATAAGGGTTGCACAAAATTTCACGAGTCATTAATACATATGAGTCAGAGAAATGCCAAAGACCTATAAACATATACGCGACGCATAGGCCTACAAAAGGTGCATATCCTGGCAAAATTTTCTCGTGAATAGACCCACTATACGCCACCTATAGCCCTATACGTGATGTATAGGGGACAAAAGTGTGCAATTATATGGGGTATGCCAATATCCAAAGCCTTTATATAACGAATAAATATCTAAATTATAGTTAAAAAGGTATGTTTATGATATTTATATTTTTTTTACGCCTAATATTTTATCACTCATGGGATTTGAACACCTCAATACTTTAAAAGACAAAATCTTATCCAACACGTTGATAAGACTAGGCCAAAGTCCTTTGCTATTTATGAAATTTATATACCATTTAAATTTTCTTTAAGAAAAGAAAAACATAAATGTTTTTTTTTTGGTGTATTAAGAGGGGATGGGGCGTCACCAGAATTGAGCACGGGTACCACACTATCAGCACACTAACATCACCGCTACCCGTGCTGGTAGGGTCCTGTGAACCAATTTCTCGTTCTTCTTAACGTGCTTGTACAAAGGAAAAGGTCATATTTCTTGACCAATAATTAATTTCCAACGTTTTTTTTTCTTTGACCGTTAACGATATTATTAAAGTATGATAACCGGTTTTGGTGTGATTTTGGTATTGAAGTTATGGGGTTTTTGTAGGTGTAAAAAAATGTAGCTGTTAGAAACTTAATTACGATTTGAAAAAAAAAAAAAAAAGGTTTCTGTTTGAATTTAAATGAAAATATTAAAAAAATCAGTGAAGTGCTGCCAACAAAAAAAGTTAATCAGTAAAGTAATGTGGCAGTGTAGAATTGGTTAAAATCAATTAAGTGAAAAGAAATATCTATAGACGCCCCTTCCCAAGGGTATTTTTGCAACTTATGCATGCGAACAGAGTAGTCAAACAAAGTACGATGATAATTTCACCCACTTAAATGAAGTCGTCCTTTCAAAAGTAAAATGTAAAGAATAATTTAATAACCCATGACCTCTTGTCTAGTGATATGGTGTCCCCTTTTACAAATGTAAGGTTGTGGGTTCAAATCTTTGCGAATGCAAGGTTAGGTGAAAATAAGGTGATATAAAATTTGCCGTTAAAAAAAAGTATAATTTAATAAATCATTAAGTTGCATTAGTATTATTCAAATACGCAAATTACAAAAATAAAATATTAGTACTTACTTGTTGGTAAGCATAATCGGGTGCGTACGTCGGGTATCTGCATTTAGAGAATTATTAACAATCATAATGGTTTTAATGGATTTATTTGTAAAATAAATATTCTAAGTGATTATAAGCCGAGCCAAGAATCACATCTATAAATTATTCTTCGTTTAAGTGTTTTGAAACAAACTTTCTTATATTTTTTTTTTATCCAGTAACAAATAATAAAAATCAACATATTTTCATTTTTTTTAACGATTAACATAAACAATAAATGGGACCATTTAAAAACTGTAAAAGCTGAAGGTTGTCTGGAGTTTTATGTAACCCTGCAATTGCAGCCAACTTGGTATTAAAGTTACCTTTTTCTTGTATAAATGATATAAAAACCTTATCTTTGTATTCCAAAACGCAATATGTTTTATCCTCATAGTTTAATTTATAGTTTATGTCACATGGTCAGCATATATTAATCTTAGTTACATTAGATTCAAAACTATTTAATCAATTTTAACTATTATTAAATATAATTATGGTTATGATATATTAATCTTAGTTACATTAGATTAAAAACTATTTAATCATTTTTAACTATTATTAAATATAATTATAATTATAAAAGTCAACACAGTATGCCATATAAGCACTTGCAAAACTATTATATTGCCAACTCATTTATATGTTTATATCTGCCCCCACACCCACATTTGTTCTGTCAAGACCAACTGTCCTTAAATTTATAAATGTTTTTTTACTTCACACTTTAACAAAAGTTATAAAAAGCTAAAAATTAACTAACCCATATGGCGGATACATGACGGACGGTGGTGGCGGAGGTGGTGGAGGAGGACCTAGTGATGGTGGTTGTGCAACTCCACTATAAGATGATGATGCACCTTGACCCATTGTATTTGTCCCTTGGAATGCAATATTGCCACCTTGATTCCTTCCTAGTGTTTTAATAGAAACCAAGATACCAAATTATTTATCTCTTAATTATAATTTACTAATTATTTATGGGGTTTATAAATCATGTGAACAAGTCATTACATGTTAAATCATTAAAAAAATTAAATATAATTAGTATTTATTTCTGGGGTTTATAAATCATGTTATAATATAATGGAACACAAGTCAATACATGTTAAACAATAAAAAAATATGCAAATAATGTAAATTGGAAGAAAAATAAAAATATATGTATAAAAAAAAACCTTGAGGAGAGGGTCGAGGTCGACCAAGAGAAGCAATATTGCAGTTAGCTCTTCTTCCATCTATCATAGGGTTTGGGTCCTCACAAGCCCGTTTCGCAGATTCAGGGTCTCGATAGGTTACCTGATATATATATATTTTTGGAATAAATTAGTTTGATGGTTGTTTATTTATATAATGGGTGGTTAGATGGTACAAAATTAAAACATATATGAACAAATCAGTTTGATTGGTTTATGTCTATAAGTTACATATTTGTATTTGCAAACATAAAAACAAAATACAATCTAATGAGATTAAGATTTGCCTTTTTTTTTCACTCCAAATAATTAAATATGTATATATATATATATATATATATATATATATATATATAGTTATAGTTATAGTTATAAATGAATACAATAAATAACATGAGAGGAAAAATGATAACATTTTTAGGTACATATTTAAGATGATATGTCCTTGAACATATCAGAAAACACACAAAAACATGCATGACAGTTGTCTTGGAAGGTTAGTAATTGAAATGTTTTCTTTGGGAAACAACCCATTAATCACCAAATTAAGAAAATTTATAAAACCGTTCACAAAAAGAATATTTAAAAAGAATAAGACATTTTTAGATATGTGAAAAGTAAAAAACAGAAACAAATTAATAAAACTGTACTTAAGAAAAGTTGGGATCATATATATATATATATAAAGATAAAAAGAACTTACAAATCCATAACCCTTAGACTTGCCGGTGATTTTATCAGTAATAATTACAGCTTCAAGAATGTCTCCAAACTGTTCAAAGTATGTACGCATTTCATCGGTTTGTGTCTCCCAAGCAAGTCCACCAACAAAGACTTTGGTTAGAGTGGTGTCACCAAACGGAGATCGATAATGTTGGTACGCCATTGATGTTGTGTTTGGACAGGCTTATTGGTGGTGCTTGAATGTTTGATGATCAAATGTTGTTGTTGTTGTTCATGCAGAATCTAAAGGATCTTCTTGTGTTGTGTTTCTTACGCCAACTTCCATGGATATTAGAAAGAAAAGATTGTTGTTTGATGAAAAGGGTGCTAATAAAAAACCTAGAAAAAGAATGGTGGAGAGAGAGAGAGAGAGAGATGAGAGAGAAGGAATCCGACAGTTGCAAACTATTATTTGCTGTACATCAGAAGTGAGGGTGGGGTGAGTTTATGGCTTTGTTGTAACAATTGACAGCTGCTGCAATGAGAAAAAGAGGAGAGAGAGAGAGATATATATATGAAATTTAAATATATATTTATTTATGTATGTGTGTATATATTATACATTATATTGTGTTGGGGTATATATATATGTTTGGATACTTATATATCTACATGACAGGGGAATGGTTTGTGGCCTCACTGTCAAAAGAATTATAATATAGGGGAAAACCATCCAAAACAGTGTTTTGACCAAACAAAATCAATAAAATATTCTTTTAATTAAAACTTACATGTATTTCAAGAAAGTTTGACCATAAAGATTAAACAGTTATGTGACTTACCTGCAATTTCAGGTTAGTTACAAAGGATCTAATACAGTGTAATGTATAAAGAACAAGAATATTAACTAGTATAAAAAGAATTAACAATTTCCCAAATAAATTGTTCAAAATAATTCATCATATGTATTTATTATATATAATGATTTATTTATACATTAGAGTCGGATAAGAGTATAAAAATGTGTGATAAGAAATCGATTCTTAAAGTGTTCAAAATAATCATATTTTTTCCCAAGTTTAAACACAAGCTTTTTAGACACAATGAATTAGTGTACTTTAAATCCTTTTGAAATAGTTTAAATGGTTAACGTTTTATTATAACTAAACATGACTTCCTTATAATAATGTCTACGAAAACAAAAGCCAATTTTCAATTTTACTAAACCGTTCTTGGTATTTTCTTTGTAGGGTAAGGTTCATGTATGAAAATTTGTTTGTGTGAAACGTGTGAGAATGATTAAAAATTGATATGTATGCATCATTTTTATGGACGTATTCATGAAGGTTTTGGATTGTTTTGCTTAGAAAAACACTAAATATAACAATTAATAACTGAAAACAATGTATTTTAAGCTTAAAACTTAAAACACTATGTCAAGAACATTTAATCAGGGTGTTTTAAGTAATTACTAGAGTGTTTATCTGTAATTTAAATTTAATAACTATAATATATTAGATTGTGTTTTAAATTTTTGTATATTGTTATGTTAAGTGTTTTTCAAGCTAAAACAACTCAAAACATCATTCCAAAATCAAAAAAAATGATGGGTATATGTTAATTCTTAATCCTTCTCACACTTCTCATACAAAGCAATTTTTATATAAAACAATGGGGTTGGTGACCATTAGCAAAAACAAAGCCATTAGGAAAACTAAGTTTAGAGGTCTTATGTTGATCAAGTTCAATAAAAATCACCTTTAATAAAAATGTATGAAACAAAATTAGTATTGAACATGATTTTCCCTATTTAGATATCTATACTCAGCAGTATCCATTCATTGTGCATTATGTCATTCAATATTCTTTCTAAATGGTAGGTATTCATCGTTCATGGGTAATACAGAAGAGCACATGCTGCGAAATTAAAAGGTAGATAAAAGATTAAGTTAGTGGTTACGGTTTGGTGAGGACTATTAATAGAAGCATGCCCAGCCAAAATGACTCCTAGAAACTAACTCTGAAAGAACCATGCATATGCCAACAAAGGAGCACACACGCGCCAACTAAAAGCGTTGATGCGCGCTTTTGCCTGTGCATACGCACGAGGACCTTGCAACCCATTTCAGAAAAATTATACAAATGAAGCATCATGCTCCCATTGCATAGTTGATAGTTTTGCATGCCCCAATAATCGGCCGATAAATAAAGGGCTCCCTACAACATTTCAATTAGGCATCACTTGCAACATGTTGGGGACAGATTATTGTAGTTCCAGCCCCTCTTCTACTCCGTTATTCACCAAAAACCAAGAGAGATGGTCTTCTAATAGCCACATAATATCAAGAAGCATATATATTTTTTTATTGATCGTTTGTGATCACACCATGTTTCTATCCCCATGTGTTAGTGCATTACTTTGATGAAAATGAACCTTGATGTTTATGATATTTAATTTTTGGTAAAATTGTGTATTTATGATACTGAAACTTTTAAGCCTAGTTATACATTATAAATATGACTGCTTGATCCTTAGTTACTAAATTCTTGAACTTGTGTGTGTTGGAAAATCGAGGGTTAGAACATTCATTTCAGGTTTGTACGTTTTTTTATGTAAAAACTTGGTTATTATACAAGAAATAGTGGATGGAGTTTTAAATCTCGAAGGTGCTTGTTAAAATCAAATCAAATGATTTGATTTTGGAAAAACCTTGTACGTATTTTGATTGGTAACTGTTCTTCATCATTTTCTATACTGACTCAAATGTACTCTTATGGGAAATAAGCCTTGTAATAGTACTCTAGCTTTGAAGTAGAAGTTCTTTTTGCTAAATGTTAAAATATTACGTTTAAGATGGCTTTGATTTTAGCAATGTGGTGGCTAGCGTGTCTTATCATTCTACCTTCACAACAAGTAGTGATATTTGATAACCCTGACAGTAGTATTTTATTCTATCATAGTCGTCAAAAGCGCGCCTAGGTGTGCGCCTAGGTGTGCCTAGGCTCGAGACACACCAAGTGCGCTTCGCCCTGTGAGGCGTGCGCCTAGGCACTGAGGCGCACTATCAGGGTTGTTTTCAGGCTAATTTCCGGTCAAATTCAGGCTAAAAGTTGCATAAACCTCTAAAACATCTTAAAGGAGTCATGAACAAGTCATAAACAACCCTAAAACATCCTAAAGTGGCCCTAAACAAGCTTAAAACATCTCTAAAATCCCTAAAAAAATGTATTTTATACTATGCGCCTAATTATAAAAAGCCCTCGTTTTTTATGCGCCTTGCGCCTAGTCTCCGGGCTCGGCATGTGCGCCTTAAGTGCACCTAGGCGCTTTGACAACTATGCATTCTATTACAAAGTATAAAATAGTCATTAGTAAAGATTATTATGGTTTGAATGTGTCTCATCTCATTGATAAGTTCTCCATTAAATAGGGAGAGAGTTATTACATGTACAAGGAAATTGATCAATTAGTTGACCAATCATAATAATGATACCAATCACAATAATGACCAACATATTGACTCCTAAAATGTTGCCTAAGAATATTCACAATCTAATAGTCCCCGCAGTTTGAGCGTCATAGGGACGAATGCTTAAACTGGACCGAAATTCTTCAAAAAGCGTTCTTGGTAGTCCCTTTGTGAATATGTCGGCATGCTAAGATGATGAGGGCACATGAAGAACCTTAACATGACCAAGCTGAACCTTCTCACGGACAAAATGAATGTCGAGCTCACGTGTTTAGTACGTTGGTGTTGAACCGGGTTTGCCGAGAGGTAAACGGCCGAGACATTGTCGCAATATACAATAGTGGCCTTGGTGATGGGTACATGGAGCTCTAATAATAAGTTACGGAACCAGCTGGTTTTTGCAACGACGTTCGCGACACCACGGTATTCGGCCTCGGCACTTGATCGTGAAATTGTGGGCTTGCGTTTGGAAGACCACGAGATTAAGTTGTTCCCCAAGAAGACACAATACCAGATGTAGATCTCCTGGAATCTGGGCATCCTCCCCAATCTGCATCAGAGTAAGCGGTGAGGGAAGAGGAGGATGTGGGTGATAGACGCAAGCCGAGATGAATCGTGCCTTGAAGATACCAAAGTATACGTTTAAGAAACGCAAAATGGGATTCCCTAGGGGCATGCATAAGTGGTCCATCGGAGGCGCTTAGTTTGGAGGTAGTGTCACAAGGAGTTGCACATAGTTTGCAACCTGTCATATTTGCCAGATGTAAGATGTCACGTGTGTATTGAGCCTGTGACAAGAATAATCCCTGAGAGTCTCGGGTAACGGTGATACCCAAAAAATGGTGAAGGTTGCCCAAGTCAGTCATCGCGAAATCTCGTGAAAGCATGCCTATGATGGAGCCAAGCAATGTAGAATCCGATGCTGTTAAAATGATGTCATCAACATATAATAAGAGATATGCCGTTCGAGTCCCACGTTGATAAATAAACAGTGAGGAGTCACATATGTTGCTGCGAAAACCATGGGAAAGAAGAAAGCTGGAGAACCGTGTGTACCAAGCACATGGGGCTTGTTTGAGCCCATATAACGATTTTTTAGTCGGCACACAAAATCCGGACATCGTTTGCCCGTGAACCCTGGAGGTTGATGCATATAAACTGTTTCTTCCAAGTTGCCATGCAAAAAGGCGTTCTTGACATCTAATTGGTGAATTGGCCAATTTCTGGAAACGGCCAAAGGGATCAAATTTGACACTTACTTGATTATCACGAGTAAATTTACGAACAGAAAGCAAATCTTTTATGACAGTTGGGGAATGTAGGACATTGTTTAATTTATAGGTTTTGTTAGAAACGGTGTGAAGGCTATTACCTGATCCATGTATTGGCAATTTTTGACCGTTACCGACAAGAATAGTAGTTGAGTTAATAGACAAGGGAGTAGTGATTTTACCAGAGTGAGCCGTGATGTGGGCCGAGGCCCTAGTGTCCATGTTCCAAGTCGGCTCAGAAAAATTGTTAACCTGCATCATAGATAAGGCGGTGCCGAGATCAGTTTGGCTGAGGCCGTTGACTGCATTTAGGTCAGGGAATTGGGCCGGTTGGTTCTGGTTGGGCATATTAAAGTCGGGTCAGCAGCAGTGTGAGGATTGAGGTTGGATTGAGCAGACGGGTCAGCAGTAGTTTGAGTGTTGGTTTGTTGAGGAGTAGCAAGGGCGGATTGGGTTTGGTTTTGACGGGCCTGTTGCCTCTACTGCTCTGTTTGCAGGCTGGTTCGGGCCTCATCCCACGAAGGTGGGTTTTGATTGATGATTGCAGCCGTGACATCATACTCGGAAGGGAGCCTACGAACAAGTTGCATTTCAAGCCTCGCCTCGCTAACAGGGAAGCCAACATCGCCCAACTGATCTGCAATCTCTTTTAGTTTTTGACAATAATCATCTAAAGAGTCACATGCCCCAAGAGTCAGATTAGTAAACTCGTGCTCAAGAGTCGTAGCATGTGAGCCTTTGTTATAAAGAAAGATTTGCTCGAGTTTTTCCCAAGTAGACCGGGCCGTAGCCTCGGTTTCAAGGACTCGAACCAGATAATTATTGGCTAAAGTGGCATAAATTCACTGCAAAATAAGAGCATCGATTTCATACCAGGCATGGTAGTTTTCATAAGATTCGGCCGAAGGTTCTGTGCCATCAATATGGTCCAATACTTTGTATGCCTTAGCATGTAACTTGAACAACTTCACCCATGAAGAGTAGGTGACTTTCACACCATCAAGGGTTCGTATTTTGTTCTGGATATTGGTTAGTGTGTAGGCTGGGTGAAGTGATTGGGTTTGTTTGGTGACAGCCGAATTCTGCAGCTCTTTCTCAGCCATTTTTGTGTCGAAGCAGGGGTGGAAAAAAAAGAAGCAAAGAAGGAGGGATCGGCTAGTGTTTGGTAGAGCAAAGCTCTGATACCTAAAATGTTGCCTAAGAATATTAACAATCTAATAATTAGGTTCTCCATTGGAATGCTCAAGAACGCTTGCATTCTAGCTTTCTAAAAAGTTATATGATTCAGTAACCTAACGAGAGTTGTCTCTATATTTGTATTCCATGGCCTCACATTAATCTTTTCTTAAATATCATGTTTGCATTACGGGGATTCAAAGTTAAAATGATATCCGTCATGAATTGATTATTTCTCGATTTCTAGTTTTATTTAGAGGGTGTTTGGGATTGATCTTTCAAAACAGCTTCTTCCTTTTGAAAAAGCAGAGATGGAGCTGCTTTTAGATTATTGCGTTTTGGTAGCCTAAAATTCATTTCAAAACTCAACCCCAAACACAAAAGACTGATTATTTGCGTTTTCAAAACGCAATAATCTAAAAATCCATTTCAAAACGCAACCCGAAACACCCCCTTATTTATCTTTAGCTTATTTATTATTATTTTTTTTATTATTTTCTATATCTACCTCTTGATTTGACTAAACAACAATGAAAATTGAGTATTGAAGCTATTATTGTTGATTTGATACTTGATTCTTACCAAGATTTTAGTACGTTGAGATATGGGATATCTATGGTGTGTAGTTGTGTTGAGTTGTAATCATTTTATAAAATAAAAATTAAAAATTGTGTAAAAACATTGACTAACTATCTATACACTTTTACATAAAAAAAACATTGCAATTTAGTTAGCATAAGAGAGATTTCATGAATTTTAGTGTACTATGTGTTATAATTTGGTTGTGACAAGTACAATATCTACACGGAGTACTAATAGGTGCTCTTTTTGGTTTAGAAATGCTTTATGTTAAACACTCTATATACTTATAAAGATAAATACAATAACCCTATAATATATGTTGTTCTCAGATATAAAAGCATGCATGTTTGTATTATGCACACTAATCATATAAAAGTCAATATCACAAAATGTAGGATCGTGTTCCGGACAAGAAACGAGTATCACGTGGGTATTGAATTAAAGGCAGAATCAATAATCCGGTTAGCTGTTATAGGTGAGTGTTAGTGAAAATGATAATAATATGGAGAGCCCACACATAAAAACAAACACTTAAGGGCTGCATTTGTTAATATGGCAGAAGTTTTACCAAATAACACAAGGCATGGGGTATTTATAGTCTCATGTCCATACACCTTCAACACCTTACACGTATGGGTTCCATACGTGTTCAATAACACACGTATGACCCTTAGATACGCGTATGGACATACAACATTGACTAAATTACCCCTAGACATCAAACAACTAACCAAATGAGCCCTAAACAATCCAAACATGATCCTAACCTGATAACCAAGCTAGGGACATATCCGAAGGGTGTATTTACACAAAATTGTTACCCAAGTCTTCGGTACATTACGCTTGAAAGGGATCCGATTCTTTGTAAAACAATAAATGTAGATGTATATGTATGTGTAAGTATAAATGCACATCAACGTTGAAAATGTATTAGTATAACATAAATCAACTGGTGTGTTAAAAATAATATATAAAACTAACCTAAACTATACATACTAGTAATATTCTAGACTCTTTAAACTAGACCACACAACATACAAGTGTATGTGTCACTGTAGTAAAGACAATGTAAGTCTAGATATTGAACCCACAAGACATAACTAAAACATAAAACAAGACTCAAATAGGACTTAAACAAGTAGATTTTAAATGTAATTTTGAGAATAAATTAAATAAATGCAAAAGACTCAAACAACCAAAAAGAAATGGATCACTAAGACGGGTATCATGATGATAAAACACTTCCCAAGTATAGAATCCTACTAATGAAACTGGAATTTATCATTTATGGCGTAACCTTATGTATTTTTTTTCCCAATTTTTAATTAATAAAAGTTTTCATTTTTATTCATTTTTATCGATTTCTCATTTATTTTGTCAAGTATAATTATGTTTAAATTTTTATTTATTATATTTCATTTTTATGCATTCCTACCTTTATATATATATATATATATATATATAATTAAAAGCCAATTTTTTTTAATTTTACCTATCATTTTTCATTTCAATTGCAAAAGGAATCATTTCAAAGGACATTATTTTTTTTAATTCTTCTATTTTTTCGTAATTTTTAAATTAATAAACAAAGTAGGATTTTTTTTACCTCAAACTAAATAAGAAAATAAAACGAAGTTCCCACCACCATTTCAACCCACACCACTATTTGATTAAGCATTACTCCCTCCCTACTCCTATAACTCTCGGGCCAAACACCACCTACTCGACACCCTTTTCAAGCCACTAGCGACCGATCCAAGACCCTAGAGTCCATCCCCAAGGTGATCCAAGGTGTCTTATAGCTTGCTCAAGTAGTGAACCATCTTGCATGCAATACATTCCTTCCTATTCGGCCAAGAGGTATAATACTAGGACTCTTCTTTTAATGCAAGTTTTACCTAGTTTGCCCAAGCTTATGGATCACCTCTTAACAAGTTAAAAGCTACTTAAACAACTAGAAACTAGATAGTATGCATGTCACATGGAAATCTGCATATATGTGTGTGTATACGCGTGTATGTATATATGTATGTCCGAATGATCGTGTGTCTTGTTATATATAAAAATATGCATATGTATTATATAGGAATGTGTATATATGTTTTGATTTATACGAATATATATGAGTAATGATGTACGCATGTAAGCATATGTCCATGTACATACGCGTGTGTATATATGATGTATATATGTGTTTGTTACGATTTCATAAACATGAGCATTGATGTGTATGTGTGTGCCGAGATACATACATATATGGGTATGTATGTATGGGTGTAGATACCATGGACATAAATGCTTGTGAGTATGAGTCGAAACACATATATATAGGGATGAATATATGTACACGAGTGTGTGTATAGACATAGATATAGAAGCACGTATAGATGAACACCTATATAGAGTCACGTATGTTAAAGTATAACACGTTTCGTCTTAAATAATAACATGTGTTTTATTACTAAAAACATATGTTAAGGTGTCAATGGTTTAAAAAGGATTTTCTACATGATAAAACAACTATTTTTGAACCCTATACATAAAGCCTAAGAGTCACCATTAAGACTAAATCAACTTACCATAAAGATTGGGTGAACCACGAATACAATGGATTCTTTTGCTAGACCTAAAGTGTCCATATATGTATATAGGACGTGTAGGTCGGGTTTCCTAGTTTATCAGACGTATATTCTTGCTAGCTTTAGCACGGACTCGAGGTGAGTTTCACGGCCCCTTTTTACTGTTTTATATTTTGGGGAACGACATGCATTGTTTACTAGTTTTAGAATGAATTCCTAGCAGACTGGTATACATGAGACAATATGTTTAGAATACTCACTAAGCCCTCGTGAATAGATCTATTGGGTTGACACCCCCACTCTTGGTTAGTCGCTCTAACCCAGATACATATGACAAAAAAGTGCTTGTATTTCTTTTATGATGATACATTGCCTTTATTGTGCGATGTGCGAGGCACCACTCGTCGAGGTTTGGCTATGGACTCATGATCGATTATTATTGATGGTGCGTGAAGTATATATATTTTTATGAAGATATTTGTTCACACAATTTCTAGTTTTAAAATAGTTTTTACCCTAAATTAAACTACACACACGAAAGGCAAGTGTACCTATCGAAAAGTAATATAATTTAAATGGTAAGAACCGGATATCAATCCGTGGACGCGGTTTCTCAATACTAAACTTTTGTTACTGTAGAGCCTTTTCGAGAGTTGAGTTAAGTTTTCTAAATTAAAGTTACTAAATATTAAATGACAATAAAAATAAACGGATTTAAAACAATATTAATTAAAAGTCATCTAAACTAAGATTCCACTAAAGACATGTAATGTTCATAGAGTAAGAAATGATGGTAAGACAAAACTCTCTAATAATTAAGTTCCAATCAAGGTCTCTTAATTATATAATTCTTTGGAAAATTAAAATGACAAAAACACTTTAATCACATAGAATTATTCTTTGAAGCCCGTTTTGTAATGTTAAGTTAATCTTTAAATACGAGTTATTCATTTGTCAAAATTCCTAACTCGACAACTTAAGGAAAATTAAGTTGAACAACAATTTAATCACCTAAAGTTGTTTTTATGTAGATAAATATTTATATTGTTCAAGTGACAAATCTAAGGTTTAAAACTTGTAAGACAATAATTTTGGCCTAAACTACTAACTTACAATTTTTATCAACCTTAGAATCTAACACAACACCCTTATGATTTTTCCAAATCTAAGTGCAAGATTTCACACATGTTCAAGTTCTTCATCTCAAGTTAGTTAACAATTACCATTCCTAGTTTCATGTTATGAACCTAATTATTACTAACAAGATTCAATAATAAACATCTACACATGGGTTTTCCAACATTCATGAGCAAACATTCACTAAACTAACATGGATTATGAACTTTAAACATGTACAAAAATTCCAAGAACAATACTAAAAATTCATCATCAAGATTAACATAAACTAAATACCATCATGTCTTACAATTATCACATTACATAATCAAAAGCTTCATCATAGTTTAGATAACTAAAGGTGTTTAGCCCATAAGGCTTACAACAACTACAAACATACTTGCTAAACTACCAAAATTCATGGTTAAGATTAAGGAATTCAAACCATAAGCAAGCAAGGTAAGTAGGTTGGTTGGTTGATGTTGCTTGGTGCTTCAATGGCCTTCAAAGCTCCTTTAGAATGGTGAAAATCGGCTGGAGAGAAGTGTGTTTTAACCTCCAAGACCCAACCACCACAAATGAGCAAAATGATGTGTTTTTATAGCAATCTGTCAAAAAGCGTGACCACGCTTTCCAAAAGCGCGGCCGTGCTTATGCAGCTACAGTACAATGCTTTCTTTTTTCTCACTTTACGTTATTGCCAATTTTAGCAAATTTCGAAACGGGCTCCGAGGCCAATCACACGACCGCGCTTTTCAAAAGCACGACCGCGCTATGTCTGATTTGAACAAATTTCAGAGAAGCACGACCACGCTTATGAATTGCATGGCCGCGCCATTTCTGACTTGGGCAAATTTTGCTCTTGATTTGAAAAGCATGACCACGCTTATGAATTGCGTGGCCACGCTTTTTCTCAGACTTCACCAAAATGTTGCTCAAGCTGCAAAACTTCGTTGTTTTTCTTCTAGTGCGCTGCTAGGGGCTGTATTTTCACAAAAACAATAACTAAGTATCGAAACCAATGAAAACACAATTGAAAATCAACAAATGGGAGATAAATGTGGGTGAAATTTATGTATAATTTTGCACATATCAATTATCATCATTGTTTAGCTAGAAAATGATGGGTCATTCATGGATTTCATTAAACTTTACATTTTTCCAACTATTTCAAACTTGTGAACTCACCAACTTTATGTTGACAAAGTTTTTATGCATGTTTTTCAGGTAACTAAGCTATGGATGGAACTTGGGATATTATTGGGCATTCATTCATAACTATCATCTTTTGTGTTTTAAAAACTTATAATCATGTGATTGCTTTTTAACAATATTTTATGATGGTTGTCTTTGTTGAAAAAATTGTTATTTTTAATATTAACTTATTTTGAATGTTTGCTCGAATCTTGTGCTTGAAAACCTTTCGTGTCACATCCCGTGTTTCCACCTAGGCGGGGTGTGACATGAAATCATAGAATCATTGATTTTATCTTCAAGACATGTGTATCATGAGATAACAAATCCACACAACATATGTTAAAAAAACAAATTAACACATGACATTGTTACGATGATAACAAGCTAACAAAAACATATTCCAAGTCGTGATGTGGGCCGAGGCCCTAGTGTCCATGTTCCAAGTCGGCTCAGAAAAATTGTTAACCTGCATCATAGATAAGGCGGTGCCGAGATCAGTTTGGCTGAGGCCGTTGACTGCATTTGGGTCAGGGAATTGGGCCGGTTGGTTCTGGTTGGGCATATTAAAGTCGGGTCAGCAGCAGTGTGAGGATTGAGGTTGGATTGAGCAGACGGGTCAGCAGTAGTTTGAGTGTTGGTTTGTTGAGGAGTAGCAAGGGCGGATTGGGTTTGGTTTTGACGGGCCTGTTGCCTCTGCTGCTCTGTTTGCAGGCTGGTTCGGGCCTCATCCCACGAAGGTGGGTTTTGATTGATGATTGCAGCCGTGACATCATACTCGGAAGGGAGCCTACGAACAAGTTGCATTTCAAGCCTCGCCTCGCTAACAGGGAAGCCAACATCGCCCAACTGATCTGCAATCTCTTTTAGTTTTTGACAATAATCATCTAAAGAGTCACATGCCCCAAGAGTCAGATTAGTAAACTCGTGCTCAAGAGTCGTAGCATGTGAGCCTTTGTTATAAAGAAAGATTTGCTCGAGTTTTTCCCAAGTAGACCGGGCCGTAGCCTCGGTTTCAAGGACTCGAACCAGATAATTATTGGCTAAAGTGGCATAAATTCACTGCAAAATAAGAGCATCGATTTCATACCAGGCATGGTAGTTTTCATAAGATTCGGCCGAAGGTTCTGTGCCATCAATATGGTCCAATACTTTGTATGCCTTAGCATGTAACTTGAACAACTTCACCCATGAAGAGTAGGTGACTTTCACACCATCAAGGGTTCGTATTTTGTTCTGGATATTGGTTAGTGTGTAGGCTGGGTGAAGTGATTGGGTTTGTTTGGTGACAACCGAATTCTGCAGCTCTTTCTCAGCCATTTTTGTGTCGAAGCAGGGGTGGAAAAAAAAGAAGCAAAGAAGGAGGGATCGGCTAGTGTTTGGTAGAGCAAAGCTCTGATACCTAAAATGTTGCCTAAGAATATTCACAATCTAATAATTAGGTTCTCCATTGGAATGCTCAAGAACGCTTGCATTCTAGCTTTCTAAAAAGTTATATGATTCAGTAACCTAACGAGAGTTGTCTCTATATTTGTATTCCATGGCCTCACATTAATCTTTTCTTAAATATCATGTTTGCATTACGGGGATTCAAAGTTAAAATGATATCCGTCATGAATTGATTATTTCTCGATTTCTAGTTTTATTTAGAGGGTGTTTGGGATTGATCTTTCAAAACAGCTTCTTCCTTTTGAAAAAGCAGAGATGGAGCTGCTTTTAGATTATTGCGTTTTGGTAGCCTAAAATTCATTTCAAAACTCAACCCCAAACACAAAAGACTGATTATTTGCATTTTCAAAACGCAATAATCTAAAAATCCATTTCAAAACGCAACCCAAAACACCCCCTTATTTATCTTTAGCTTATTTATTATTATTTTTTATTATTTTCTATATCTACCTCTTGATTTGACTAAACAACAATGAAAATTGAGTATTGAAGCTATTATTGTTGATTTGATACTTGATTCTTACCAAGATTTTAGTACGTTGAGATATGGGATATCTATGGTGTGTAGTTGTGTTGAGTTGTAATCATTTTATAAAATAAAAATTAAAAATTGTGTAAAAACATTGACTAACTATCTATACACTTTTACATAAAAAAAACATTGCAATTTAGTTAGCATAAGAGAAATTTCATGAATTTTAGTGTACTATGTGTTATAATTTGGTTGTGACAAGTACAATATCTACACGGAGTACTAATAGGTGCTCTTTTTGGTTTAGAAATGCTTTATGTTAAACACTCTATATACTTATAAAGATAAATCTTATAAAGATAAATACAATAACCCTATAATATATGTTGTTCTCAGATATAGAAGCATGCATGTTTGTATTATGCACACTAATCATATAAAAGTCAATATCACAAAATGTAGGATCGTGTTCCGGACAAGAAACGAGTATCACGTGGGTATTGAATTAAAGGCAGAATCAATAATCCGGTTAGCTGTTATAGGTGAGTGTTAGTGAAAAGGATAATAATATGGAGAGCCCACACATAAAAACAAACACTTAAGGGCTGCATTTGTTAATATGGCAAAAGTTTTACCAAATAACACAAGGCATGGGGTATTTATAGTCTCATGTCCATACACCTTCAACACCTTACACGTATGGGTTCCATACGTGTTCAATAACACACGTATGACCCTTAGATACGCGTATGGACATACAACATTGACTAAATTACCCCTAGACATCAAACAACTAACCAAATGAGCCCTAAACAATCTAAACATGATCCTAACCTGATAACCAAGCTAGGGACATATCCGAAGGGTGTATTATCACAAAATTGTTACCCAAGTCTTCGGTACATTACGCTTGAAAAGGATCCGATTCTTTGTAAAACAATAAATGTAGATGTATATGTATGTGTAAGTATAAATGCACATCAACGTTGAAAATGTATTAGTATAACATAAATCAACTGGTGTGTTAAAAATAATATATAAAACTAACCTAAACTATACATACTAGTAATATTCTAGACTCTCTAAACTAGACCACACAACATACAAGTGTATGTGTCACTGTAGTAAAGACAATGTAAGTCTAGATATTGAACCCACAAGACATAACTAAAACATAAAACAAGACTCAAATAGGACTTAAACAAGTAGATTTTAAATGTAATTTTGAGAATAAATTAAATAAATGCAAAAGACTCAAACAACCAAAAAGAAATGGATCACTAAGACGGGTATCATGATGATAAAACACTTCCCAAGTATAGAATCCTACTAATGAAACTGGAATTTATCATTTATGGTGTAACCTTATGTATTTTTTTTCCCAATTTTTAATTAATAAAAGTTTTCATTTTTATTCATTTTTATCGATTTCTCATTTATTTTGTCAAGTATAATTATGTTTAAATTTTTATTTATTATATTTCATTTTTATGCATTCCTACCTTTATATATATATATATATATATATATATATATATATATAAAATTAAAAGCCAATTTTTTTAATTTTACCTATCATTTTTCATTTCAATTGCAAAAGGAATCATTTCAAAGGACATTATTTTTTTTAATTCTTCTATTTTTTCGTAATTTTTAAATTAATAAACAAAGTAGGATTTTTTTTTTACCTCAAACTAAATAAGAAAATAAAACGAAGTTCCCACCACCATTTCAACCCACACCACTATTTGATTAAGCATTACTCCCTCCCTACTCCTATAACTCTCAGGCCAAACACCACCTACTCGACACCCTTTTCAAACCACTAGCGACCGATCCAAGACCCTAGAGTCCATCCCCAAGGTGATCCAAGGTGTCTTATAGCTTGCTCAAGTAGTGAACCATCTTGCATGCAATACATTCCTTCCTATTCGGCCAAGAGGTATAATACTAGGACTCTTCTTTTAATGCAAGTTTTACCTAGTTTGCCCAAGCTTATGGATCACCTCTTAACAAGTTAAAAGCTACTTAAACAACTAGAAACTAGATAGTATGCATGTCACATGGAAATCTGCATATATGTGTGTGTATACGCGTGTATGTATATATGTATATCCGAATGATCGTGTGTCTTGTTATATATAAAAATATGCATATGTATTATATAGGAATGTGTATATATGTTTTGATTTATACGAATATATATGAGTAATGATGTACGCATGTAGGCATATGTCCATGTACATACGCGTGTGTATATATGATGTATATATGTGTTTGTTACGATTTCATAAACATGAGCATTGATGTGTATGTGTGTGCCGAGATACATACATATATGGGTATGTATGTATGGGTGTAGATACCATGGACATAAATGCTTGTGAGTATGAGTCGAAACACATATATATAGGGATGAATATATGTACACGAGTGTGTGTATAGACATAGATATAGAAGCACGTATAGATGAACACCTATATAGAGTCACGTATGTTAAAGTATAACACGTTTTGTCTTAAATAATAACATGTGTTTTATTACTAAAAACATATGTTAAGGTGTCAATGGTTTAAAAAGGATTTTCTACATGATAAAACAACTATTTTTGAACCCTATACATAAAGCCTAAGAGTCACCATTAAGACTAAATCAACTTACCATAAAGATTGGGTGAACCACGAATACAATGGATTCTTTTGCTAGACCTAAAGTGTCCATATATGTATATAGGACGTGTAGGTCGGGTTTCCTAGTTTATCAGACGTATATTCTTGCTAGCTTTAGCACGGACTCGAGGTGAGTTTCACGGCCCCTTTTTACTGTTTTATATTTTGGGGAACGACATGCATTGTTTACTAGTTTTAGAATGAATTCCTAGCAGACTGGTATACATGAGACAATGTGTTTAGAATACTCACTAAGCCCTCGTGTAATTAGTTTACCGTAACCATTAGCTATGGATTTAGCCATGAAACACTTGAATAGATCTATTGGGTTGACACCCCCACTCTTGGTTAGTCGCTCTAACCCAGATACATATGACAAAAAAGTGCTTGTATTTCTTTTATGATGATACATTGCCTTTATTGTGCGATGTGCGAGGCACCACTCGTCGAGGTTTGGCTATGGACTCATGATCGATTATTATCATCATTGTTTAGCTAGAAAATGATGGGTCATTCATGGATTTCATTAAACTTTACATTTTTCCAACTATTTCAAACTTGTGAACTCACCAACTTTATGTTGACAAAGTTTTTATGCATGTTTTTCAGGTAACTAAGCTATGGATGGAACTTGGGATATTATTAGGCATTCATTCATAACTATCATCTTTTGTGTTTTAAAAACTTATAATCATGTGATTGCTTTTAAACAATATTTTATGATGGTTGTCTTTGTTGAAAAAATTGTTATTTTTAATATTAACTTATTTTGAATGTTTGCTCGAATCTTGTGCTTGAAAACCTTTCGTGTCACATCCCGTGTTTCCACCTAGGCGGGGTGTGACATGAAATCATAGAATCATTGATTTTATCTTCAAGACATGTGTATCATGAGATAACAAATCCACACAACATATGTTAAAAAAACAAATTAACACATGACATTGTTACGATGATAACAAGCTAACAAAAACATATTGGTATCAAAACGATGGATTCATCACTAAATTACACAACAGGTAGCTACATGCACACATATTCATGTATGGGAGGTTCAATCACAACCAACATAATCCAACCCCATACCAAACTATATATGTACATACATATACATGTACACACACAAACAAGACCCGAAAACACAAGTGTATGAATGTCTATGCATACATGCGATCCATATAAACAAAATATGAGCACTATAACTAAACAAAAACCCTCCCACATGCTCACACAAGTCCACGGCTATGTACACAACAACAAGCACCATCCAAGGTCCCAATAAAAAGCACATTACCTACAATGGAAGTAAACTATACTATGCTTTCAATCCATGCAAGTCAACTAACTAAAAACACCATGTTCTTTCCCTATAAACTTCTGGCCTATCATTTCGAAGACAAGGAAATGTGTGATGGTTTTGGACATTATCTAACTCACACAAGACACACACAAAAACACATGTGTGTGTGTGTGTATATATATATATATATGTGGATATACACACATAATGCTTGCTTGGATGTGACAAAACACTCACCCACATGCATATATATATAACTGTATACACACACACACATCCCCATCATCATCTAATCACCATTCTTATCTAGAATCACTAACACCTATGTCATACACCAACATGGATTCCAACTTTTCAAACCCTTAATTCCCATGCCTATTGACCTTCTAAAACAATCCAAGTCCCTTCCTAAGGTTGGCCTAGAGCCGCCCTACATGCACCAACAATAATGTATAAGTCAACTCCTTACCTAGTTTGGAAGAACACCTTTACGCCACAATGGAAATGAATATGTTGACCTACCATGTATGTGAGCCAATCTAACCCTCCCATTTCTTGTATATATATATCGGCCAAGATAAGGAAGAACAACACATCCACAACAATAAACGCACAAACATATTGATGCATCCCTCTCCCTTGGAACACCCTCGGCCGAACCCCAAACCACCACAAACCCGAGCCTACAACGAACCAACGTCACTTCCCATAGCCCTTGGCCCTTGTTCACAGCCTTTGGTGGTCAAAAGTAGAAGGAAAACCAACTTTGGATCACATTCATCTTCACTCTAAGCCTCTTTGTTGTGGTATGTTAACTAACTAATCTATGCATCATTTTTATCCATGTTTCGGCCCACATCACCCCACTCGACTAGTCTTCCCACTCACACATACATACAACCATGAAAAGTTGTTATAAATCGGTTATAGTGCTCACCATGTCAAAATAGTTGTTAAAAGAGAACATTTATGTAAACACCTACATATGGTATGTATACACACAAACAAACACATATATATAGACATACATACTCACACACATATATGAGTATATGCGCATGTGTATAGGGCTGTTTCGAAGCCAAGACAATCATTTTTGAACTTAAAGTTTGACATATATATACATAATGGTGATTTTGGAAACATACGTTAAGAACCAAGAAACATATGTTAAATGAGCTTTAAATCAATGTTTTTTGGAAAAACATATGTTAACCACCTATATATATATGTGTGTGTGTGTGTGTGTGTGTGTGTGTGCGCGCGTGTATGTGTGTGAACTATGGTAAAACCTAAGAAAATGACATTTTTATACAAGAAAGACCAAAAACATGTGTTAACACGCCCTATTTGGTACAAACAAGTGGCACACATACCACATGATAACATGTAGAAAAACCAAGACATCGGTTTTTGCCACAAATGGTTAATCACAGATGCTAATAACCACAAAAACATGCTTTTCCAACACATACAGTGTGTGACACATATTGACAGCTGTACATAAACACACAACCCATAAAAGTATAAGTCGGGTGAGCAATTGCATGGTAAATAGTACAATACATAGACTTAAGTTATCCTTATGTGAATCTAGGGCACTTTTGTTCGTTTATTTCACGTCAGATTCAATTAGTAGTTAGCACTCAGACATCAGGTGAGTTCTCAAGGCCTCATTTTTACTGTTTTCATACTTTTGGTGGAAAAACATGCTTACAAGCTCAGTTACATTTTGACCATTATGTGAACATTAGACAAAAAGGTTCAGAGTACTCATAAGACCTTGTGTCATACATTTTACTATAACCATTAACTATGGAATTAGCCATGAAACATCGGAATATATCTATTGGGTTGACACCCCCATTCTTGGTTAGTCGCTCTAACCGGATGGCAGATATCAAAAGAGTGCTTGTATTTCACATTACATTCATTGCTTTTAGTGTACAATGGGCGAGACACAACATTCGTCAAGGTTTGGTTACGGGCTCATGACAATCACATAATGATTATTGTCTTAGCTAGGCAACGATCCAGTCACCCATGGTTTACATAGAATCCAAAACCCGTGACCTCACCAACTTAATTGCTGACATATTTTACTTGCACGTTTTTTCATGCAATTAATTGAGCATCATGGAACTTGGAGTTGCACATGAGCATCTCGGGATATCTTGAATCCTATTTTGATTAAATGATTTTGACAATACCATTTTTAAATGTGGTTCTTAAGACAATATTTTGGTTGTTATGATTAAACAATGACGTCTTTTAATATACCTCTTAATTTATGAATTTGATGCTTGCGTGACTTATGTGTTTGAAAACCTTTCGAAGTTACATCTCTCGTTTCCGCCTTGGTGGGGTGTGACATTAAGGGTGTCACCACATCTTCCAGTGGCCTTTTTGAGGATGTCTTGATTGACTGGATTTCCTTCATCAAGATCTGGTTGGTCTCATGTTGCCTCTTCATCTGTTCCTTGAACATAGTAAACATTGACATGGTTTGACACACCACAAACCATATAAACTCTCTAACACTCAACACACGCTTCTTTTCTTTCCCTTTGCAATCGGCCGATCCCAAAACAACCCAACCGAGCCAAAATCGACCGCGAACCATCATCATCAACCACACTCAATCCTTTTGCAAGTATTAGAAGCCATATTGTGGAGACAAACGACTAGGAACTTGAGCATTTCATTGTTTATTCTGGTTCATTATTGTGGTATGTTAAAACCAATCTATACTCTGTTCTATTCTATTATTTCTAATCGACATTGAGCTCACCCGAACCCATGACACACACTAAACACTAAGTTATAATGTTTAAAACATACGAAATTTGGATCAAACACATCATATATACACACGCGAATACATACATATATATATATATGATATATATATAAACTATATACACATGCTCGAACACATCTATGTACGTATACATAATACTGCGAGTATACATAATACAACGAGTATACAAATACACGTATGTGTGTGTATAGTGTTGTAGATTAACCACAAACTCGACCCTTCGAACTTCAACATAAACATATACAAACTTATAGCTTTTATGAAACATGTGTTAAAAGCATCAAACATATGTTAACTATACTTCTTACATAAGATCTTTAATGTGTGTAAACATGAGGTAACATATGGTAACTTGTGAACCCGGTTTTGACAAGATTAGTTATTATTTCAACTATAAACAAACGGATCTAACGAGGGTTTTCATGATCTACAAGTTAAAACCATACATCTTTTCAAAAGTACAAACAATGATACGTAATAATTGTCACGTGTATGGACTATAAAACCACGTACACATGGTCCAAAGATCTACAAATCAGGTGAATAACTTGCATGGTAAATAATCGAGTACACAGACTTAGGTTGTCCTTGACATTCTTGGGCACTTTCGTTCGAACTTTAGTCATTCGGGCTTTTTCATTTTCTAGACCACTCGCACAGAAACCAAGTGAGTTTCACGGCCCCTTTTTATTGTTTTCATACTTTTGGGGGAAAAACATGAAACATTATTTAAGTTACATTTCATTTAGAGTGAATTCTATCCTGACTACCATGTGAAACATGAGACACACGGTTCATGAGCTCAACTATCCTCGTACATATATTACACTGTAACCATTAGCTAAACGGTAGCCATGGAACACTTAAATAGATCTATTGGGTTGACACCTCCACTCTTGGTTAGTCGCTCTAACCTATCACATACAAAAGAGTGATAGTTTTCTACGATTCTTACATTGTCTTTATTGTAAAATGCACGAGGCACAATAGTCAAGAGGTTTAGTTATGGGACTCATGTTGGCACAGTAATCATTGGCTTAGCTAGCTTTGATTAGTCACACACAAATGTCACTAACTTTACTTTGCGTACATTTAAACCTCTGAACTCACCAGCATTATGTTGACAAATCTTTTATGCATGTTTTTCAGGTAATTGATTACTTGAGTAGCTGGGACTTAAGACACCGGTTTGTGCTTGCACCGTGTGGTAAAAACTTTTGTGGGTCATGTCTTGAAACAATTAAACAATTTATGTGTTTTATGATGGTTTTACCAGCTGAGACAATTTATTTCATGTTTTGTAAAGTAATTTGAATGTTTGGTATCAACTTTATCAGTTTCTTATGTGTTGCTCAAACCTTGTGCTTGAAAACCTTTCAACAACACTCCCGTGTTATCGCCTAGGCGGGTGTGACAGATTGGTATAAGAGCCAATGGTTATAGCGAACTAAGAATCTTTTTGAGTCAAACTATAACTTAAACATAAACTTTTTCGAAACGTTTTAATGAAAGACCACGTTTCATTGCCATGCACTTCTCAAGTCCCAAGACATCGCGCGATTGCATGCTAGTATAGTGTATCATTTACTAATGTTCATATACATACATGTACATATGGATTTCACAGGATCATGTACATATGGAATTCTAGAATTTGTCTATGGTAGACGCCAACATCACTACTTATGCCACTCGTTTCCATTAATTCTCTCAACTGGTACCACACATGGTGACTCCCGAATACAAGATAGTCAAGCAGTATATTTGGGGTCTTTCACCCAAGATTCGAAGCATGGATACTGTCACACCCCGCCAACGGCGGAAACACGAGGTGCGACAAGAAAGGTTTTCACAGCATAAGATCAAGCAAATAACTACATGAATTTAAAACATAACCATTGATGCCAGAGTGAAAGTTTTACATAGTTATTATAAGTTTTCTTAGAACAGAATATGTTACAATCACATCCTAAAGTCGTAGGAGATAAAAGGTAAGTCTTCACAAAAGTGGCATCAAAAGACAACTTGCTTGACCCGGACAGTTTTCCATGCAATGCATTACGTTTAGTTACCTGAAATACATGCTTAAAATTGTCAACATAAAGTCAGTGAGTTCACAGGTTTTAATGAGTCGATTGAAACATTTTTTTTCAAAACCGTACGCATAGTGAAATGAAAATAGTGATGATCACTCTTTGTCTAGCTAGGACAAGAAGCTATGTGTCTACATGAGCCTATAACCGAACCTGACTTGTATGTTTCTTTTTCCTCGCCCACCGTTCCCTGAACGGTAATATGCTTGGACACAATCACGTCTTTTTGGAGCCTACCAGGTTAGAGCGACTAACCAAGGACGGGGGTCGTCAAACCCAATAGTACTATTCAACTGTGTCGCATTCACACTATGACTAATGGTTATAGTAATATGTACGAGGGCTTATCGAGCGCTGTAAGTATTCAACCAACCCATGCACACAATGATACTACACTTGCTTTCATTTCCTTGCTATCGTACAATGTATGTAAAGCATGTATTTCCCCCGATATAGAAAATGGTAAAAACATTTTAAAAGGGGCCGTGAAACTCACCTTAGAGCGCATCAAAAGCTAGCACAAACAAGTCCGAGAAAATAAACCAATCTAATAGTAACCTAAACATGAAGGTCACTATAATGGTTAGACGACTAGTCTACCGTGTAAGTTGTTCACCCAACCTACTAGACTTATGTAAATGTTTTTCCTCAAGAAAATCTGTTACTTTTGAAAGACCCGTTGGTGATTTCAATTAAAGTCAAATTCTTTCACACGCGATAAAACTTATATTCTTTAATATTTCATTTAGCACCTTGATTTCATGACCATAATATATATGTTATTCAAGTACACGAATATTCTCGTCTAAGCATTTAACACAACGTTTAACGCAACATTTAGCAAATATTCACCACGTATAATATTCCAAAAATATTATAAACATTCTTAACTTAAATTATGATAATAAAAATATATTATATCAAGATATACTTTAAACACATTTTCTAACAAAAAATACTACACTTAACAAGTTAGATCAAAAATCATAAACTCATGGTAGTTTCTAGCAAAATACAACATCTTATGTGACTAAATTTACATATAAACACATATACATTTCTAGACTTTATTATACACATAATAACCTGCATTTTAAACTAAAAAATGATCAAAATCACTGATTTGCAATAGTTTTAAAAATATCATTTTTAACAAGTCGAAATTACTGGTTTTAGCACTAGTCATGCATAGAATGCTAAAATAAAGATATAAGGATAACACCAAGCTATCATAAACATAAAATCATGGTTATTTCACATAAAATACCATCAAATAACCTGTTTAAAATCAGATTGTTAAATTTAGTGTTTTTCATGTCGAAATTAGTCGAAAAGTCAACTTTTTAAGCGTTGAAAGCTACCATAAACATTTATTTATAAAACCATCTTTAATACATAATTTATTTTATACATTTAGAAGCAAAAACAAGCCATTAGTTATTGATGAAAATTGGTTTTGTGTTAACATCAAGTTTAGAGTTATTTTTCCACCATTAAAAGTCACTTTTGATGAGAAAAATCAATATGCCAGACAATCGGGCACTAAATTTTGATAATTTATGGTTAAATACCCATTTTAAGTGTATAATACAAGTCTTTTTAACCTTCATATTCAGATCTTCAAAAGTCTAAAGTATGACACAGTTTTAGTCTAAACATATTGAAATTTTCAACATCTTGAACAAATATAAGACCATTATCAAGCATAAAAACATAACATGCAAATTAAAATAAGTTTTTATACCAAAAAGACTCTTTTTTATCAGAAAAAAAGTTTAAGAAGATGGATCATTCATGCAAGTAATTATCAAGTTTTTTATTTACTATTCTAAACATAACAACAAATACTTATACCAACATGTTCTAAATCTTATCATACTTTTTATTATATGTTTTTCCATTTAAAACTCACTTATGATCAGATTTGAAATTATAAGCAAATCAATCATAAAAAAACACATAAATTCATCTAATAAACAAGAAGATGTGTCAACAATAACAAAGCAACAATCTACATCAAAATTCATCTTTGAATATTCACACACGTATATACATATAAACTTATGAATCCATTTTTATCTTTATAAAAACCTTTCTTGGTTAAACCATGTTTTACAAAAATCTTGTGGTTTGGTGAACTAAAAGTTATAAAACATTAACTTTTATATAAAGATTAACAAAAAAGAGGGATGAACATTATACCCTAGTGTTTCTTGTTTTTAAGAAAAAGATGATGAAATGGTGATCTTGAATGGTTTCAACTTGCTTAGTTTCTGCTCTAACAAAGCTCCAATTCACCAAGGTTCACCCATGGCATCAAGGTTAGGATATGATATTTGGTTAATGGTTGGAAAAGAAACGAATTAGAGAGATAGAGGGAGTGTACGGTGGGTTTGGGTTGGGATGCAAGAATTGTCTTGCATGTATGTATATATAATGATGTTAATGCTCATGTAGGGTGGATGAATCATATGTAGAGTGTGGTGTTGTCAAAACCATGTGTTGCCACACATGTAGTTGATGTGTTGGGGCTGATTAGAGGGTGACACATGCCCTTTAATAGGTCTTAATATTCAGCTATGTTTTATAATTATTAGTTGATGTGTTGGGGCTGATTAGAGTGTCATGAACATCTTTAAGCTCTTGGGGTAGCTTGAGCTTATAAGCCACGGGACCAACCCTAGCCAAAACTTCAAAAGGACCAATGTATCGAGTGTTAGGCTTCCTGCGCTTTCCGAATCTTGGAACACCCTTCCATGGTGAAACCTTCAAGAGAACTCTGTCACCAACTTGGAGTTCCAAAGGGTTACGTCTTATATCAGCATAACTCTTCTGTCGGTCTCGAGTTGCCTTCAAACGATCCTTGATCTGAAAAATCTTATCCGTGGTCTCTTGGATAACCTCAGGTCCTATCAATTGTTTGTCCCCGACCTCCGCCCAACACAACGGAGATCTACACTTACGACCATAAAGGGCTTCGAAAGGTGCAGCTTTGATACTTGCGTGGTAACTATTGTTATAAGAAAATTCCGCCAATGGAAGATGTGAATCCCAGTTACCACCAAAATCAATTGCATAAGCCCGTAGCAAGTCTTCAAGCATTTGGATAGTTCGCTCACTCTGACCATCCGTTTGTGGGTGATAGGCTGTACTCGTGTCTAACCGAGTACCCAACGCTTTCTGCAAAGTCTTCCAGAATCTTGAAGTGAACCGACTGTCACGATCAGAGATAATAGACACCGGCACACCATGCTTTAAAACAACTTCCTTAATATATAACCGCGCTAACTTTCCCATCTTGTCGGTTTCTCGAAACGGCAAGAAGTGAGCGGATTTTGTCAATCGATCAACAATTACCCAAATGGTATCATGACCACTAGAAGTTTTGGGTAACTTGGTGATGAAATCCATAGAAATCTGCTCCCATTTCCATTCAGGAATCTCTGGTTGCTATAACAATCCTGATGGCTTCTGATATTCTGCTTTTACTGTTGTGCAAGTCAAACAACGAGCTACATATGCCGCTATATCCCTCTTGAGACTTGGCCACCAATAAAACTCCTTCAAATCTTTGTACATTTTATCGGCTCCTGGGTGAATTGAGTACCTAGACTTATGAGCTTCGTCTAGTTCTAACTTGCGTAATCCTCCAAACAGTGGTACCCAAACTCGATTTGAAAAATATAACGTTTCATCTGACTTCGGTTTTAATTGCTTAACCATTTTATACAGAGACTCTTGCTTCACATTATCAGGCTTAAGAGCGTCATGTTGGGCATCACGAATTTAAGCGGTGAGATTTGTATGAATAGTTAAACCTAATGAACAGACGCGTAACGTCTTAACTCGTTCCTTCCAACTCAAGGCATCTGCTACAACGTTTGCCTTCCCCGGGTGGTACCTAATCTCACAGTCATAGTCATTCAACATTTCTACCCATCTTCGTTGCCTCATGTTCAATTCTTTATGATAAAATATGTATTGAAGACTCTTGTGATCAATGAAGATAGTACACTTAGTACCATAAAGATAGTGCCTCTAAATCTTCAAAGCAAACACTACATCACCCAACTCTAAGTCATGGGTGGTGTAGTTCTTTTCGTGCACCTTCAACTGTCGGGAAGCATAAGCTATAACCTTTTCCCTTTGCATCAACACACAACCAAGACCTTGGTGTGATGCATCACAATAAACCAAAAAATCATCTGTACCTTCTGGGAAAGACAATATCGGTGCATCACAAAGTTTTTGCTTCAACAATTGAAATGCCGACTCTTGCTTATCCGACCAATCCAACTTCTTGTCTTTCTGGGTCAACATAGTCAATGGTTGGGCTATCTTTGAAAAATTATCAATAAATCTCCGATATTATCCAGCCAAACCTAAAAATTGTCGTACCTCAGTTGGGGTCTTTGGTGCTTTCCAGTTTTTGATTGCTTCAATCTTCGACGGATCAACATGTATACCTTTCTCATTCACCACATGTCCAAGAAAATGAACCTCACATATCCAAAATTCTCACTTGGAGAATTTGGCATATAGCTTCTCATTTTTGAGCAACTCCAAAATTAATCTCAAATGATTCTCATGCTCCTCCTTGGTTCGTGAGTAGATTAATATATCATCAATAAATACAATCACGAATTTGTCCAAGTAGGGTTTGCATACTCTATTCATCAAATCCATGAAAACAGCTGGCGCGTTTGTCAATCCGAACGGCATGACAAAAAACTCATAATGACCGTAACGAGTTCAGAACGCGGTCTTCGGTATATCCTCCTCTTGAATACGCAACTGGTGGTATCCTAACCTTAGATCAATCTTTGAGTAGTAGCTGGAACCTTGAAGTTGGTCAAATAAATCATCAATCCTTGGTAACGGGTATCGATTCTTGATTGTAAGCTTGTTCAACTCGCGGTAATCTATGTACATACAAAAGGTTTCATCCTTCTTTTTTACAAACATAATCGGAGCTCCCCATGGCGAAAAGCTCGGTCTTATGAAACCTTTATCCAATAATTCTTGCAATTGATTGGATAGCTCATGCATCTCAGATGGAGCCAATCGATAGGGAGATCATGCGACGGGCGCTGCTCCAGGGACTAGATCTATTCGAAATTCAACGTGTCGAGGTGGGGGTAACCCAGGCAAGTCTTCATGAAAAGCCTCTGGATAATCCCTTACAACGGGAATGTCTTCAAGTCTTCTCTCATCTGGTTTCTTCTCCACAAGTTGCGCTAAGAATGCAACATGACCCTTTCATAAACACTTTTGGGCCTTCATACAAGAGATAATTTGCAGTAGGGCTCCGCATCGTTCTCCATGAACAGAAAGAGTTTCACCACTTGACAACGGAATACGAACTACCTTCTCATCACACACGACAACCGCATGATTCTTTGACAACCAGTCCATGCCCACTACTATGTCAAAACTACCCAACTCTATTGGAAAAAGGTTAATACTAAACTCATGTCCGCATAAACCTAACTTGCATTCTTTAACAACTTCACCCGACTCAATTATCTTACCATTAGCCAATTCTATTGAAAAATGTGTATCGAACTTATTTGAGACTAAACAGTGTGAGTGTTTAAATGCAGTTGACACAAAACTAAAATCAGCACCGGTATCAAACAATATCGAAGCATAGTGATTGTTGATAAGAAACGTACCAGTGACAACGTTAGGGTCTTGACGAGCATCACCAGTACCAATCACAAATGCTCGACCGTGGGCCTGATTCTTTAGCTTCGGGCAATCCTTCTTCCAGTGCTCAGTGGAACCACACTCAGAAGAACCTTGATCGTTCTTGGGCGTCGCAGCTGGATCAGCTCGACATTTAGTGGTTGAGTGCCCGGATTTCTTGCACTTCTTACAATACAAACCATTACAACCACCAGTATGATGGAAACCACACTTGTTACACTTAGGATTTGTACCAAGGTATTGCTTAGGTTCTGGGCATGTAGTGGCAGCATATCCTTTCCCATTCTGATTCTGTCCAGATTGATTACCCGTATTCTTACCCTTTTTGTAATCCGTCCACTTTCTCTTACTAGAAGACTGACCTTCAACCACGTCTTTATTCACTAAACCTTTTGCAGACAAGGCTCCCATCCTCAAAGCATCCTCCGTCAAAATCAAAGCCAAATCTGTAGCACTTTAGATAGTAGTAGGGTGAGAGGAAGTCACCATACTACGTATTTGTGGTGCTAAACCCCAGATGTATCTTTCGATCCTCTTACGCTCAGGAGTAACAAGGTGGGGAACTAATCTAGCCAAATCATGGAAGCGGGATGTAAGTGACTACATCCGCCCCAATCATAGTTAGATTCCAAAACTCTGACTCTAGCTTATGAATCTCACTGTCTGGACAGTACTCCCTTCTCATCAATTCTTTTAGATCATTCCAAGGGAGTTCATAGGCTTTATTATCTCCCAGTGCTTGTACCTGACTATTCCACCAAGTTAAAGCATTGTCAAGAAACAAGTTGGTGGAATACATCACTTTCTGCTCTTCAGTGCACCTACTCATCCGAATAACGGCCTCCGTTTTCTCAAACCACTTTAGCAGGCCAACAAGGCCTTCAGTACCATGAAACATTAGTGGCTTGCAATCCAGAAAGTTCTTGAAAGTACAACCTTGATTGTTCATTCCAACTCCTCCATGAGTTCGGTTGTCTGAACCTGAACCTCCTTGACCATGGCCTCTAGCTCCACCACTCTGAATCACTCGAGTTGCCTCATGCTGGGCAATAGCGGTGGTGATCCTTGCTTCCATAAGCTCCTAAAGCTCGGCGACCGTAGCTGGTAATGCCTCAGGCGGTGTGGTCCTAGTGTTCTTTTGCTTAGGTGCCATAGTTCTTCAATATAAAATATCAAAGAAATGAGAGACATATATTTATCACTAAATATTGTCAACCATGCACATAAATAAAAGACATAACCAACATCCGTAATTACGCAACTACCACGAGAATCACAAATAGAACACAATGTTTCCATAGTAAAATACCCAATTATATGTATATAAATAAATATTCCTATATCTACTTATAAATAAATGCACCATTGAACGTAATAGGCATTTTATTGCATGAAATGAAAACATTTTTCCTATTTTATTTGTGAAAACTTTTTCGTGCGAGCATCCTAGGGCTTATAGTCTAGACTCGAGAAAGAATCAAGCAAATAACTATATGAATTTAAAACATAACCATTGATGCCAGAGTGAAAGTTTTACATAGTTATTATAAGTTTCCTTAGAACAGAATATGTTACAATCACATCCTAAAGTCGTAGGAGATTAAAGGTAAGTCTTCACAAAAGTGGCATCAAAAGACAACTTGCTTGACCCAGACAGTTTTCCATGCAATGCATTGCGTTTAGTTACCTGAAATACATGCTTAAAATTGTCAACATAAATTCGGTGAGTTCAAAGGTTAAAATGAGTCGATTGAAACATTTGTTTTCAAAACCGTACGCATAGCGAAATGAAAATAGTGATGATCACTGTATGTCTAGCTAGAACAAGAAGCTATGTGCTACATAAACCTATAACCGAACCTGACTTGTATGTTTCTTTTGCCTCGCCCACCGTTCCCTGAACGGCAATATGCTTGGACACAATCACGTCCTTTTGGAACCTACCAGGTTAGTGCGACTAACCAAGGACGGGGGTCATCAAACCCAATAGTACTATTCACCTGTTCCGCGTTCACACTGTGACTAATGGTTATAGTAATATGTACGTGTAACACCCCGAAATTTAGTTTCGCTTAATTATGATATTGGCCATGATTAACAAATAACGAAAATGAATTAAATATTAAAACGAACGTTTTATGGATGATAAAACGGGACTTAAACGGTAAAACAAGAGTTATACTTCTAATAGGAAAATTAACCTCGTTAGTTGCGTTAGCCAAAATGTGAGCAAAACAATTCAAGGGATTTAACGAGTTTAGGCCTTGTAGAAAACAAAGTTGTGGAATCAAGTTGAGGGGCTAAATTTGTCAAGTGGCTAAACTTGACTTAATAAAAATAAATTATATGTGTGTGTATATCGACTTCTTCATCAGGAGATGAAGAATACACACTCAAAACACACACACATATCCTAGTTCATTCATGAGTGCTCAAATTCAAGCCAAATCAAAATGGAGAACCTATGCATGAACCAAAAACGAGTCATCTAGGGATTATGTAACCCTAAGGTAACCTTCTATTCAAGCCTTTTAGGTGAATTATGTGTTATGTGAAAGATGATAATCATGGGTTTGTGCTAAATGATGATGTTGAATGTAAATTAAGGTTATGCTCATGTTAGAATCATCATATACATGCTAAATCGTGTAGAAACTATATGATTCTTACAAAGTAGAAAGATAATCAAATATGGGAAAATGGGTTTTCAACCTAGAGGTGAAACCCACATTCTAATGTAAGTTGGAATGATAATATGCATGATTACATGTGTAGGCATTAGGCTAAATGCTACCTAACATGTTGTAAAGATGAATTTGTTGCAATGGAGGATTCCATAAAGTGTATTAACTATGAAATAAGTGGGTATAATATGATGCACACTAGGTGTTTGTGAAAATGCCTAAGAGAAGATGGAAGTTAGTAATTTAGTTTTATGTTTGGATCAAAATATGTTACAGGACTGTTTTGTAAAAATAATTGTATAAAATCAAACAAAATTCCTGTGAAGATGAGCCTTATATGTTTGGAAAGCTCTCTGAGTCCTTCACGTTTAATATTTGAACATGTTGAACTAGTTCGGATGTTAAACGGGTCAAAATCAATGATTTGCAGCAGCTATGCAGTTTTGACAGCATTAGGTAGTCATTTTGTAAAGACCATATCTCATTTGTTTTTAGGAGTTAGAAGACGAGCCTTATATCGTTGAAAAGCTTGTTGCGCATATTACATTTCATATTTAGTCATAAGAAGCTGATTCTGAGATTTAGTGGGTCAAAACAGCATGTAAAGTTGACATTTCTGTTTTGACAGCAAAGCTGTTTGGTTAGAATTATGTTTCTGACCAGATCTTAAAATATTCATATAAAATCATAGAAAAATCGTTAGGAAGTGTTCTTTATACGCCTGGAAAGGTCTTTGAATGATGCACATTTTGTATTTGATAGTCAAGATCTGATTCCGAGGTTTAGAAGGGGAAAAACGACCTTGAACAGCAGCTGCGCAGAAAATCGTTGCACATTTATAATGTAATTTTTAAAAAGAAAAGGTGTAAGAATGTACACGCTTGTAGTAGTCTTGCAGTACAGATTGTAGGGAAAGAATAATGTATTATGTGGCATTCAAAAAGTGTCTAAAAACACTTACCAACTAGTTCATGCAAGTACTTTCACTAACGGGTCGAACGGGTAGTGTATGGAAAGACTTATTGAATAGAACTAGTTGTTGAATGTATCAATGTCATGTTTGAATGATGTAGAATGAATACTAATGTTTGAATAGGTAAGTTCCAAATTAGTATTCTAACACGGCATGTTGACTTGAAAGTAAGCTAGGTACAAGAAGCTTAAAAGTCAACGGGTCAAGTGGATATGATCTCGAGCTAGGTGAAAAGCTTGGGACTATAAGTCAAACGCGTATAAGGCGAAAACACTCCTACGGGCAAAGGTAAGTGACTTATGATGCAAACTCTAGGTTTAGTAATTGTATGTTTACATATAAATAGAGAATGAGAAACAAGTATGAAATGGTAATTTATAATAAGGTTAGCGAATTGATGTTGTTGGTGAACGGGTATAGTTCACCATACAACAATGAAAGTAGTTGGGATAAACGAACAGCAAAGATAAATGAAGTAAGGGTAATTAAGCATGAATCAAATCCAAGATTAACAAATATGGTATAAGAATGAATGGTAAATGTATGTATTGATATGTGTGTGTATATATATATAGATGGACACATTTAATCATGGGTGTAACTATTTAGATTGAATTGTATAGTTATCCAAGGTCACACAAATAGTAACACGTTCGGTAAGTGGAATTATCACGTGTTGGGTGCTAGTGTAATAGAATGTGTGCATTTTTGCTTATGCCCGGGAATGGGTGAAAGTGTGTTGTATGTAAAGGTTGGTCATTATGTGTAGATTGAGTATAGGTTCGGATACGTCATGTTTGTCCTTGAGAATACATGGAGGAAGAATAGTATGACGGGTTAAGATAACTTGTACATGGGATTTGTATGTGCGTGTATATTGTAGTGTCATTAATATTTTTGTTATGAGGATGGTAATAAAAATGCAGGCATGTAAGTATGAATGCATGGAAATTGGAGGATAGGATCCGGAGACCGGATCCGAACTTACAAAAAGGCGTTTGGTTATGACCATTGAGTATTGTTGATGTTATTTCCATATTGTGAATATTTGCATGAAGTCACTTAATGAACTAACGAAATGGTTATGTGGTAGTTGCAGGTTGTCAAGTCAAGCTCACAAAGCAAGAAATGGTTGGAGGTCGAGTGAGGATGCGGATTGTACGGGGTCGCGGTCACGTAAACTAATAAAGATGATTTGTATTTGATGTAATAGGAAACAATAAAATATGAAACACCTATAATATCTCGTAGCTATGGGTTCCAAACATACGATAATGTTTTTATAAAGCAAGAAATTTTCTGGTTCGTATTCCGCTGCGTATTTTCGGTTAAAAAGGTTTAGGGTGTTTCAGTACGAGGGCTTATCGAGCGCTGTAAGTATTCAACCAACCCATGCACACATTGATACTACACTTGCTATCATTTCCTTGCTATCGTACAATGTATGTAAAGCATATATTTCCCCCGATATAGAAAATGGTAAAAACATTTAAAAAGGGGCCGTGAAACTCACCTTAGAGCGCATCAAAAGCTAGCACAAACAAGTCCGAGAAAATAAACCAATCTAATAGTAACCTAAACATGAAGGTCACTATAATGGTTAGACGACGAGTCTACGGTGTAAGTTGTTCACCTAACCTACTAGACTTATGTAAATGTTTTTCCTCAACCCGTAAACACAAACCGTTTAACACCCCTAATTGTAACCGGTTCTTGCAACTCTATGTTTAATGCAAAAGCTACATGATAGTATCTGGGAAAAAAAATCAGGTTAAATGGTCATGTTCAGGTGAACTCACGAATATTCTTGTCATGTTCGGCTTGATGTGTCTGACAAAGTTTCCGTGTTTGGGTCGTGTTCTAGTTTGCGTAAAATTTTAAGTTTCGAGTTAGATTGAACCCATCAAACGATAACAAACCGTTTAACACCCCTAATTGTAACCGGTTCTTGCAACTTTTTGTTTAATGCAAAAGCCACATGAAAGAACTAAGAAAATCAAAGCCACCTAATTATCAATATAATATGAAGAATCTGAACAACAGAGAGTTTGGCTAGAGTCCAACTATTAACCGAAAATCAAAGCCACCTAATTATCAATATAATTAATCCAAAGCTTAATCCTCAAATATTACATTTGGTCTATTTTTTTATTAAAGTCACCAAAACAATGCTGTATATGAGTTGGTATTGTACAAACTAACAATTATTATTATCTAATTCTAGATGGTCCACCTGACCATTATTATCTTGGGTGTACAAAAGTTTTGGTCGGTTGATCGAACGAGAAACTGAAATCGAAAAGGTAACTACATGTTCACTTTGTTTCTTTCTGAATTAAAATGTATCAATCATGCCGTAAGGTTATAATCAATTAACATGTTTCATCTTTGATAAAATCGTTTTACTTCACACAATTTAAACAAAAAACCATGATTGTACGCATAGTTAAATCAACTTCAATTACACGTACACATTAATAATATATGTTTTTAACCCAGTAATTTATAAAAATAACCAACTTCCATGAGTAATAACTTTAACCTTTTTATTTAAGTTTTAGTTATACAACTTATCCTATAAATAATATACGTTTTTACCCTATAATTTGGTTATTTTCTTATAAGTTTTGTTCGCTAGTTTTTATTAAAACTAAATATGTGTTTGCGTTAAATTTCTTTTTCTCTACATCTCATTTCGATATAAATTATCCTATATGTTTATTTGTTAGTGTCCAAGAATAGTGCCTCTTCAGTTTGTAAAATGTGTTATATACTAACGAGTTTGATATTTGTCATGAAGGATGATGTGATGAAGTTGGTTTGGGTGGGTTTGTGCATGGTTTGTTCTTCTAGTTCGATTCCTATGAGGTACCTTTTATTTTTATTTTTTGAGCTGGTTTTTGTCAAGAAACATGATATAAACTGAAATACTTCTTATTATCAAAAGAAAACCCAACCCTAAATGTTTATACCCAACAATACAAAGAAACGAAAAGTAGTACAAGATCAAAACAACTCTCAGAAGCTATAACATATAGCCTAAAACCCTTAGGAACAAAACACTACCAAGAAGCTTTGATCAGGATGATCAAAGCTCTGAGATGAAATACGAAACCCTAGAGAGCTTTTACAGAGATGAAAAGAAGAGTGAACGAAAAAAAAATGATAAAAGAATCTGATGAGCTCCTTTTATATGCACAGATAATGAATGAGAGAAAACACACAATCAACGGTCTGGATTAATTTGTGTTTTCTCTATGAAAGGCTCTGATTAAATCCTTGACTCTTCACACGGATTAATGACGTGGCATCAGGCTTTTACATGGGCTTTTTATTATCTGGGCCTAAGCAATCCAATCTCCAGTCCAATGCAATTCCTTGTCCAGCATCAGCTCCTAGCCCAATCAACTCCAGTCCAATGAGTGTCCAAGAGTCCAAGTTATGCAATCCAGTATTATGAAACAAATAAAATAAAATGCAATTAGTATGTTATTAATCATAAATATCAAATTGAACAAATAAGGTATTATTTTAACACCCCCCCTCAATTTGATACTTCAAATGGGTCAAACATACCAATTTTATTAATCATAGACTCATGCTGATTTACCAATAATCCTTTAGTAAAAATATCAGCCAATTGATCCTTAGTGTTAATTTCAGAAGTCTTAACAACACCTTTTTGAATTTGTTCTCTAAGGAAAAATAAGTCTAATTCAAAATGTTTTGTTTTATCATAGAAAACTGGATTTGCTGCTATTGAGAGAGCAGCATTATTATCACAAAATATTTCTATAGGTAACTCAATGTTTTGACCCAGTTCAGTCATTAAATTTACAATCCACATGACTTCACATACAGCAGCACACATGGACCTATACTCAGCTTCAGCTGAGGACCTTGACACAGTTGACTGTTTTTTACTTTTCCAAGACACAAGACTTTTACCTACAAATATGCAAAACCCTGTTATTGACTTCCTAGACTCAACACATTTAGCCCAGTCACTATCAGCATAGGCTGATACACTAAACTTAGTTGCCTTTGAAAACATAATACCCTTACCAGGAGCCTTTTTTAGATACCTGAGTAACCTCAGTGCTATTTTTAAATGAGCATTTAAGGGATTATGCATATGTTGACTCAAATAATGAACAGAGTAAGATATATCAGGCCTAGTATTTGCAAGATATATCAACTTTCCAATAAGTTTTTGATATCCTGTAACATTACTAACCTTCTTAGTATCATGTTTGCACATAGATGTAAGTATATGATTTTGTTCTATTGGATTGTTTACAGGTTTACATCCAGTCATGCCAAACTCAGCTAACAACTCTAGACAATACTTTCTTTGAGATAGACATAAACCATTTTCATTTTTAATAACCTCTATACCCAGAAAGTATCTTAGTTCTCCTAAGTCCTTAATTAAAAACTTTGATTTTAAACACTCCTTTACATTGTTTATTTCTGACATATCATTACCTGTTACAACTATATCATCTACATAAACAAGCAGGAATAGTTTAACAGACTCAGACAATTTAAAAAACAAGGAGTAATCACACTTACTTTGACAAAAACCTAATTCTACCAAAACTGAAACAAGTTTTTCATTCCACATCCTTGGGGCTTGTTTTAACCCATATAAGGATTTGTTTAATTTACACGCTCTTGTTTCATTTTGAGAATAATATCCATCAGGTAAAGCCATATAAACATCCTCATTTAAGTTACCATACAAAAAAGCATTATTCACATCTAACTGAAACATATTCCAATTATGTTCAACAGCTAAGGAAATAATACACCTAACAGTAACAAGTTTTACCACAGGACTAAAGGTCTCTTCAAAATCTAGGCCTTGCTTTTGACTGTAGCCTTTGGCTACAAGCCTAGCTTTGTATCTTTCAATGTCACCATTTGACTTATATTTCACTTTATAAATCCACTTGCAACCTACTAAACTTCTACCACTAGGCAATTCAACTAAGTCCCATGTTTTATTTCTATGAAGAGCTTCTATCTCTTCATTCATGGCATTTATCCAATTAGGATCATTAATTGCCTCAGAAAAGTTTTTTGGTTCATAAGATTTATTTAAAGCAGAAGCAAAACACCTTAAGTCACAAGACAAATTGGAGTAATTTACAGACCTTTCTAAACCATACTTTACTTTACCATCTAGGACAAAATCACTCAGCTTCCTAGGTAAGGTAGAACTCCTAGTAGAGCTTCTAACAATCAACTCATTTTGTTGCAAAACTTTTCCCTCAGAATGTGAAAGTTCTTCATTTTCAGAACTCACATGCTCAGCCCTATCAGACTCTAAACTACTACTACTGGGCTGCTCTTCCTGAGCCTTGCCATCTAAGTTAGTAGGTTCAGCACTAGATTGCTGAGACCCATGTGGTTCTGGATCAGTGTTACCTAGACCCTTTCTTTCATCATTGGGACCTTCATTCAGTTCAGAGTTTATGGTTTCATATAAGTCAAAGAAGTTTAAGTTGTTGACATCAGTCTGATTATTCCCATTATATTTTGAAAAAATGGTTTTATCTTTAAAAGGAAAGATATGTTCAAAAAATTTTACATCTCTTGAAAAAAATGTAGTTTTATTATCCAAACTAAACACCTTATAACCCTTCTTTTCTGTTGAATATCCCAACAGAACACATTTCTCAGACCTACTTAACAACTTATCAGGTTCATCTAAGACTGTACAAAAACATAAACATCCAAACACCTTGAGTTGTTCTAGAAAGGGTTCAAATTTATACACAAGCTCATATGGAGTTCTGCCACCTAGAACTGAGGAGGGTGTCCTATTGATGAGATAAGCAGCAGTTAGAACACAGTCTGACCAAAACCTAACAGGTAAACAACTTTGAAAAAGAAGAGCCCTAGCTACATTTAAAAGATGCCTATGCTTCCTTTCTACTATTCCATTTTGTTGAGGTGTGTAAGTACATGAAGTTTGATGTAAAATACCTTTAGATTTAAAAAGATTACTCACTTGACTGTTACAAAACTCACTACCATTGTCACTTCTAAATGTTTTCACATTTTTCTTAAACTGAGTTTTAACAATTTCAATGAAATCTTTTATATTTTCATATACTTCAGTTTTATTTTTCATTAAACACACCCATACTGCCCTGGAATAGTCATCAACTATTGTTAGGAAGTACCTGAACCCTTCTCTACTTGGAACCCTATATGGTCCCCACACATCTAAGTGAACTATCTGACCAAGTTCACTAGATTTGTGTGTACTTAGAGGAAAAGGTTCCCTATGATGTTTAGCCCTAAGACACACTTCACAAGGTTCAAATGTGTCCTGTTCAGTTAGGCCTAATCTATTCTTAAAACACCTAATAGCTTGATCAGATGGATGACCCATTCTTTCATGCCATAGGTTGTTTAAACTACTATTGTTGCAACACACCTTATTCAACATCAAAGAGTTGCCACAAAAGTATAGACCATCAACCTGACTACCAGTCACCAGGACATTCTTGGTTACTAGGTCCTGTACATAGCATTTGTATTCATTAAACACAACATTAACTTTATTATCTTTTGCTAGTTTATGAATGGATATTAGGTTGATTGAATAATCTGGTACAACCAATACATCTAATAAAACCACATTGTTTGCTAGTTTAACATTCCCTATTTTGGTAACAATAGCATCAGTACCATTAGGATGTTTCACTTTAATGTTAAACTCTGTTACATCAATAAAGTTTTCTAAATGTTTTTCATTTTGAATCATATGTTGATTTGCACCTGAATCAAATATCCAACCCCATACCCTGCCATTCTTAGAGATACTAGCAAAACAGAACACAGGTTTACAACAAACACTAGCACAGAAAGCACTAAACCCACCTGACACATTGCAGCTTTTAGGAACATCATTAGACTTATCATTTAACAAACTCAATAACCTGTTAAACTGCTCACTAGATAAAGATTTTAGTGACATATCAGTATTATCACACACAGTTGAATTATTACTAGCAACAGTCCTTTTCCCTTGTGATCCCCTTGGTCTCATCCAAGAGGGATAGCCAATTATTTCAAAACACTTCTCAGCAATATGACCTACTTTATTACAATGAGAACATTTTAAGTTTTGATTTGACACTTTATTTGTTTTCTTAAACTCAACTGATTGATTTGTTTTTGAAAACAAGGCCATGTTTTGTCCCTGTTTTCCACCAATGCTAGCATTTCTATGGGATTCTTCCCTTGAAATGATAGCAAAGGCTTCCTTAACAGAGGGCAAGGTGTCCTTAATCAGTAAACTAGTTCTTACAGCCTGATAACTACTATCTAAGCCCATTAGAAACTGCATTAGCTTTATCATACTACTAAAGTTATTGAAATCTTTGGCTGCATCACAAGTACAAGCAGGCAATTGGAGAATTTGATCCAATTGTTTCCACATAATATTCAGCTTATGATAATATTCTGACACAGACATACCACTTTGATTAAAAGAGTTTATTTTCTGATAAAGGTCAAAAACAACAGAACCATCAATTTTATCATATGTTTCTTTTAATTCAGCCCAGACATCACAGGCAAGTCTAGAAAACACATGACCCATATACAATTCTTCACTGATTGAGTTTAAAATCCATGTTAATACGATTGAGTTACATCTGTCCCATTGTCTACTTAACACGTCATTATCAACAGGCTTAATACATGACTGATCAATAAATCCCCACTTATTTTTTACTTGTAAAGCAAGTTGCATAGAGTTAGCCCATACAGTGTAGTTTTCTGAACCTTTTAGTTTTATAGAGACAATTGTTAAATTGCTAGAATCAGACGCATGAAGATACAATGGATCACTTGCATCTAATTTGCTAACAAGTGTCTCAACAGGTCCAACAACAGGACCCCCAGTGGGTCCCTGTGGTCCTTGTGGTTGATCATTCATTTTAGGTTACACAAAGAAACACACCAAGAACAATCAACACACTTACACAAAGAACACACCAAGAACAAACAACACACAAGAGCAATCACACACAGTCAGACAGCACAAATACTCAAGTCAATAAACCCTAGACACACGGCGAAGCCAAGCCAGTGATCCAGATCAGTGGTTCCTCTCAAGGGCCCCACCGCAGGTCTTAACTCGGGAGCCTTCCTAAATGACCTAGACAACAACAAACTCAACCAATCAACACCGGTCCCCCTAACCCGGCCAAGAACTCTATCAATGACACTATAAACGAAAGAAGGAATTAAAGAAAGGAACGATCTCACCAAGAAGCAACCCAAGTTAGGGTTTCGCCAAAACTCATAATATTATAACCTTCACTTAGGGTTATAATATCAGAGAGCAGAAAATAAGCTTCTCCAGAGACAAACCCTAAAAGTTAGGGTTTCTTCCTTCGTACGTCACACCACCACAGATCTTGCTTCCTTAACTGGATAAACACCAGGTGAAAGAATAAGAAGATTTCCTCAGTAGATCAACAGATCAGATAACCAGCGGAAGAATCAAACCCAAGATGAACAAACTTCACCAAGAGCTAACACAGCTCTGATACCATGTCAAGAAACATGATATAAACTGAAATACTTCTTATTATCAAAAGAAAACCCAACCCTAAATGTTTATACCCAACAATACAAAGAAACGAAAAGTAGTACAAGATCAAAACAACTCTCAGAAGCTATAACATATAGCCTAAAACCCTCAGGAACAAAACACTACCAAGAAGCTTTGATCAGGATGATCAAAGCTCTGAGATGAAATACGAAACCCTAGAGAACTTTACAGAGATGAAAAGAGGAGTGAACGAAAAAAAAATGATAAAAGAATCTGATGAGCTCCTTTTATATGCACAGATAATGAATGAGAGAAAACACACAATCAACGGTCTGGATTAATTTGTGTTTTCTCTATGAAAGGCTCTGATTAAATCCTTGACTCTTCACACGGATTAATGACGTGGCATCAGGCTTTTACATGGGCTTTTTATTATCTGGGCCTAAGCAATCCAATCTCCAGTCCAATGCAATTCCTTGTCCAGCATCAGCTCCTAGCCCAATCAACTCCAGTCCAATGAGTGTCCAAGAGTCCAAGTTATGCAATCCAGTATTATGAAACAAATAAAATAAAATGCAATTAGTATGTTATTAATCATAAATATCAAATTGAACAAATAAGGTATTATTTTAACAGTTTTTAATAAAAAAAAATTAATGGATGGTGGTTTACAGGCATTCTGTTAGTAGGCTGCCCACATTTTCTTTTGGTTGAGTCATTGTTCCACTACCTAATGGTTTAGTTATAAACCGATTTATTCAAAGCATAATTTTGTTTTTCGACCATTGCACATTTCCTTCTTCACAGTACCGTCAACAAGTAGAAGAACAGGTACATATTACAAGTAATGGCCATGAATTTAGGCCTGCATGTTTGGCGGAATGCATACGTTAGTTTCTGTTAGTTTTTGCTTCAAATCTGAAGCTTTAAGTGAGTTTTTTTGAACCAATGGGGTGGTGGTCCATTGGCAAAGGCAAAGCCTTTAAAACACTTAGGTTGTGGAAGGTCTTGGGTTCAAGTCTCACAGACCACAGGATTTAAAAGAAATTAATCTTTCAAAAAAGTCAGTTTTTTTTAATTTGTTTTTTTCTAAACAATGCCAGTTTAAAAATGCTTAAACTTCGCAGCTTATGTTGATCATGTAGAAGAAAAGTATTTTTTTTTTTTTTTTGGCTTTTTTTAAAAGTGACATGCAAAAAAATAAACTTTTACGTTTTTTGGTTTATAATGTAGATGAGGTTCAGGTAAGTCTTGGGGGTGTTTTCATTTATTTATGTTCTGGTTGTTTTTTGACTATGTTCTTTTTTGGTGTAAACAAATTTGATAGTGTAAAAATGAGGGTGAGGTAAAGTGTGGAGCTGCTTAGTTTTCAGTTTATACAAAACATTTATAAGAATGTTGTTTATGATTTTTCAACAGGTTATAGTGTAATTCTGTTTGATCATGTCAAAAGGTTTATACTTTTGTTATACCAGTTTGTTACTTACTTTCTGTTAATGTGACTTTTGTTTCTCACATTATTTTTTTACAATAGTCATAAAATTTTTAATTTTCTAGTGATTATGTATTTTTTAAATGGTGTAAACTGGCTGCTCAATTTTTTTTGTTGATTAGATAATCGATCAATTAGTATTTATAACTTGGTTATTTTAGTTTGTTAGTTTGTTGAAAAAACTTTTAGTTCTCATCTGTTGTTTATTTATATAATAAGGTTGTTGTTGATCACCATTATGTCCATTACTTTTGTCTAAAAAAAAAAAGGAGTAAATTGTACGGATGGTCCATGTGGTTTGCACGAATTGCACATATGCTCCCATTTATTTTGAATGGTCCCCAACGTTGACATTTTATAACATTTTGGTCCTTACCCGCTAACGTTGTTAAGTTTTGTCAGTTAAGTCATGTAAAATGACCAAACTACCCAAACAACCAACATCACCCCCTCCTCCTCCAACCACCACCGCTACTTTTTAACAACCACCCATCATTACCGGCTTCTTCACCAAAGCATCTTCAATATCATCAAACCCATCATCATCATCATAATCATCCTCACTATCATCATCCTCTTTAACCACCTTCCCTCCTTCTGTCCACCCATCCCATCACCACCACCACTACCACCGCCACCAAAAGCATGCATTTTTATATCCTTAAACTGTGGATGATTCTTCAGACCTTGAAACCCTTTCATCTGTTGCAACTGCTGAATCTGTTGCGGTGTTGGCCCAACACCACCATCTCCTCCTTTATCCTGCTGCTGATTAATATTACCACCACCACCACCACTATTTCCACCGCCGCCTTTACCCTACTGCTGCTTATCTCTGTTTGGAATTAGAGTTCAGTAGAGGTGATTTTGTGATTTTTGTGTGGGGAATCGATTGGGTATTTTGAAAGATTTGATATTTATTAGTTTAGCCCCAGTAGGAGTTGTGTGGGGAATCGATTGGGTATTTTGAATCTGCTGCTTATCTATGTTGCATAGTTTTTTGTGTGGCATGTTAGGTTTGGGAAATTTCAAGGGGTTCTGAAGACGAAAGCAGGAGTTGTTGACATTAATGTTAATGGGGTTGATGCTGGTTTTCATATGTATGGGTGGTGGAGGTTGGCGATTGTATGGGTGGTGGAGGTTGACGGTTGTATGGGTGGCGGTGGTAGATGGGTGTGGTGGGGTTTGAGAGAGACAGAGATATAGAGAGAGTATAATATTTGTTTTTTAAGAGGGTAATTTAGTAATTTTACACAGACTTAACTGAGAAACTTAACCTCCATTCAAGTCAGGGACCCTCGATGCAACAAAATACAAAGCACAGATCCCATATGTGTAATTTTGAAAAGCTGAGGAGCATACTTTAAATTTGGGGAAACCACAGGGACCATCCGTGCAGTTTACTAAAAAAAAGTCTTAAAATTAGCAGTTTTGTAGTAATTATGTATGCCTAGAATGTTAAAACTGGCCATCCTCTCTGACCGTCTCCGGTCACCTTCTAACACCTTGAATGAATATCTTCACAATCAAAGCAAAACCCATTTCAAATTTTTTATATAAAAATAATAAAACTGAATAAATGAAAAAAAAAAACCCAAATAAAAAACTGGGTTATCACCCAACAAAAACCCAAATCAAGAACACATACATACTTGTTAAAATTGAAGATCATCACCAATGTCGTCAGATCTGAACATTAAGGTCGTGGGAGGGAGGGAATGATAGAGGAGAGAGGAGATGGAACCACCATTCACCACCACCATTGATACCATTCACCAAGAAAATGAAGAACACCAAGAAGATGAAGAAAGAGGAGAGAGAGATGATTGTTACTAGAACCACCATAACCACTACCCATCACTTGCTTCCGTCACTCACAACCACCACCCACTAGATATTAATGGTGTTTAAGAAGAAATGGTTGTGAGGTGAGAGATGTCTGGAGAAGAAAGAGGTGAGGGGTGAGAGAGTGGTGTTTTGAAGAAAAAAATATGAGAGAGGAGAGAGAATATGATTATGATAAAGTTAAAAAGACCATTTATTTTGTCTTTTTGATTGAAAGAAATCAATTAAATAAAATAAAAGAAAACACATTTAATCACAACCATTGATATAGGTTGATTAAGGGCTAGGAAAGGGTTTCACTCTAAGGGTATGTTTGGCAAAACTAGCTGGTAGCTGGTAGCTGGAAGCTGGTAGCTGGAAGATTGTAGCTGGAAGCTTTTTAAATATAATTTGGTGTTTGGCAGAGTAGCTGAAGCTTTTAATAAAATGTATAAAATGATCAAAATGGGTATAATTAAAAGCTTGTAAGGAAAGTTTTTATTTTATTTTTAAAATAGAATGGGTATTTGTGTCATTTACTAATTAAAAGCTTGTAGCTAGTAGAGCTTTTTCTTAAAAGCTAGTACTAGTAGCTTTTCACTATTGAGCTTTTTCTCCTAATCTAAAAGCTTCCAACTCTTCAACCAAACAAGGCTTTTTATTGAGTAGGAGTTTTTTCTTAAAAGCTTGAAGCTTGAAGCTCCTAAAAGCTCTTAAAAGCTCATTGCCAAACATACCCTAAGAGTGGGTTTCCACATTATCCTTGCCCTATATATCTGTATCTATATATATAATAAACGAAATCATTGTATGTGACATGGTATTAGATTAGGCCCTTTTACTCGCTAGCCGCTAGTCGGTCGGTGGGGTGGGGACTAGCGATTAATCGGGATTAATCAGGATTAATCGGATTGGTGTTGTTAAATGTAATTTTTCAGTTTTTTTATATATACACACACATTTTTATAGGCAACTATTTTAAATAGACATGATTTAACCCCTCATCGACCCATTTTTTTAAGTATACATAACTAATTGCAAGAATATACATCGTTTGATTAGAAACTTACCGGAATTTTACAAGTTTTGGCCAAAATTTCTCCGGAAGTTGGCCGGAATTACAGATTTTTGCCAAAATCTTGCTAGAATTGTCTATTTTTGGCTGGCCGACAAGGGCCGATTAGGTCGACTAGGTCCGACTAATCCCGACTAGGCCGACTACCGATTAATGGACTGATTAACGAAAAATTACTCAGTAACCCACCGACTAGCGATTAATCGCGGATTAATCACTGATTAATCCCGATTTTTACAACATTGTCCTTGAGTGACACATGACATTATGATACGTCCTCACACCTCTTGAGTGACACATGGCATGTCTTGTTCCCCCTTATTTCCCTCCAGAAGTTTTTTTCTCTCTTATGTTTCCCTCCCCAATTTTTTAGCGTTTTATACGAGATTTTTTTTTTAAAAAAAAGTACACCAAATTAATGAGCGTTTTATTATCTTTCCAACGACTAACATAGTGTTATACAAAAAATGAAAAAAAAACGATTTTTAGTGGGTTTTTGTTCATACAAGAAAAAAACACAATGTGTTCGGGTAATTCATTAATCATGTCTAGGCAAGTCACTAATAACGTTAAAATCAATAAATAAGAATTTTATTTTCATCCAGAGCAGAATAAGTTAAAACCAGTCATTTCCAAAAATAAAAAAGCCACACCTTCAAGACCATTGTTTCAATCACGCCCTACAATGGTTACTTCTGCCTCTGCTTCTCATCCAAACGTACATTTTTTCTTTTTAATAAACATTTTCATTCTTAGTAACATGATTAAAATTGCTGTTTTTTCATATTGTAGTACACTAATTTCAATGTTACATCATAACACACATTTTTATCACTTTATATTAGATATGTCAATCCCGGAAAGCTTCCGGGATATAATCTATACTTACTATAATTGGAGAGTCGTGAGTGACATAAGAAATGCTTAGAAAAGCTGATGTGTCAAGCATAGAGATAGGCCAACAATGCCTTGTTGATGCAAAAAGTGATGTCATTAATCAGCTTAAAATTATAATTCAATAATGTCACTTGCGTGAACAGTGCTTCTTAAATTAATTAAATAATGCTACTTGCTTAACAGATGTTCATACAGCTGTTGCTCCAAATTTGAGCTCCAAATTTGAATTCAAATTTCAAACTCAAAACCCCATTACACAACTATATAAAGGTATCACTTGTCTCTCTATCTCTCTCCCTCCCTCAAATAATATACTGCTCTCGCTATCAAATTCTTAAATCATAACAGATGCTTCTCTCACACTCACGTTCAGATCGAAGGATTCAAGCATCAAGTAACCAAATTTTAATCGATCATAACAATAAGAATAAAATTGATCTCTATGCAATCCAATAACCGTGGAATCTTTTGTCTGTTCCATTAGCAACTAGAGTATTTAGGTTCAAAAAGGTGTTGATTTTGGGAAGATTCTTACAATCCAAGAAAAATATTAGTTATACCATTACCAACGGTTTAACAATGGCAGCATCAAACTCAAGATAGGTATGTCTTTGTTTAACCAAAATCATGTGGAACATGTCTTTTCTTGGGAATGTTTGCTAACTTTCATGGGAAAAGAACAATGGTGAACTTGTGGCAAGTCAAAATATGTAAGATAAGTGTTTAGGGTGGCTAGTGTTCCACTTGTGGTAATTCTTGGCCTTTGTGTGATGCATAGAATGTGCATATATGTGTGTGCATTCGGCTATGTATACATATATGTATATGGGTAAGTTATCAATCAAGGCACTATTGTGGGTGTGTGTATTGTGGTCGTATGTATACATACATATGTGTAGAGGCATCATGTTAATCGTGATTAAGTTCCTCATGTGATTATGCCTAGACATGGCCGAATTTTTGTGTGGTTAGATGAATGAATCCCTTAGAATTCGTTGATTGGTGATAATGTATTCACGATGTTATGCTAAATTGTTAACACCATATGTATAGATTATTAGTTGAAAATCAACATGGTGTTAAATCCACATAATGTCATGTGTTAATTTCTTTGTTTAACTTGTGCTACAATGTTCTAGAGTTCCATTGTATGAGTCCACATCTCTGCGTGTCGGATACATTGGGTTTTGCATGCGTAAACGGGTTATTGTAATGAATTCCTGAACTATCCTAGGCTTTGCTAGACTCGGAGTGACACGTGCATTGAGATAAATTGTATAATGCATAACTGGAAATGGACAAAATGGTGAGAGAGTGTGTACGGATCTTGACCTGGAAATCTGGTGGGTGTCACATCAGTGCACAAGAATTATATCATTAACGTGTTTCAGTTAACCTTTTAAGCACTCAACTGCTTTAGGAAACTTTTCAAGAGTTTTAATTATACTCAACACAATACGAATCTATATACAACGATCATATTGTTCTCGAGAATTTACTTTACATGATTTTGACAAATCAAATCATTTGAAAACTTTAACAATCAAGTGAATCATAACATTTATTAGAGGCATATCAATTCCCTCTTTATATTACCAGACTAATAAAATATTGGAAGTCATTACATCCACCACTAGAGAATGTGTTTCATCATTATCAAGGTCTTTGCTAAATTCTTATGCCATCAAATTTTGCCTTATATCATTTTCATTTCAAATTTAAATTGCACAAAAGACCTTTTCGTATGTATATGTTTTGCAGCTTTTGTTGTATGGAGTGCTGGTCTAAAATCTTCCAATTTCAATAGAGAACTCAACTCTGCCTTATTTGTGTCTTTCCATTTTGGCCAATCATTTCTTTGTATTTATTCATTGGCGGATCTTAAACACCGATCCTCATTGCAAGTGCTACATTACATACAAAAGTAAAACAACGTCGATTTAATTTCAACTCCATACATTTCGTAGACATGATACTACATAATGAGATCTCTTTATTTTCAGGTACCTGGGGTTCTTCTGGAACCGTCATGTCTAATGTTGTCCTTTTTACTATAACCTCGACTTGACCATCTTTATTAAATGCTCCAATTTCTCAAGGATTTTTAGCCAACCACGCTTTAGGCGTGCAATAAACTTATTAACAATCTATGATTGTACTTCTAGGGCACCAATCCTAATTGGAGCATTAGTAGTTGGTATATGTGATTTGAGTCACCATATTTAGGTCAGTTAATGTGTCTGGTAATTGTTTTGTTAATCTTTGTAAATGAGTTATCCTTTGAACTTCTTATTCTAATTTTATTTTGAGGATCAATTATAACTCATACCAACTCATTTCTTTACCAACTACATTCCATCTCACCTTGATGTTTGGAATGTTATTCTATTGAGATAGATATCAATTAATTGAGCCGTAAATAAAATCTCTCCTTAAAGGCTCTATTCATCATCATATATTCCTAATCACCTTTTGAGGTCCCATCTTTGTGCGTCATGGTTGATTGATTTCACTATATGCCGCACAACGACAAATCTTAGATGAGAAATATTTGGTTCCTGGCCAAAAACCAACTATGATGGGGATAAGATATTACACTTTGACTTGATGTGAATTAATGTTAGTCATGTATTGGCTTTGCAATTGATCATAGACGTTGGGTAATCGTATTCAACAAAAGCAATTTGTGTATAAAACATAAGTTTAACACTTATTCCAAATACCCACCAATTACCTGGGAATTAAATTCATTGTTATTATCAAAACTAATATGCCAATATGGAATTAAATTCATGTTTGATAACCATTTAGACGATGCATCGATTTTAAATACTAAATGATATCATGTTAGGATATGCGTATCCATTAATCACTTCCAGAATATTTAGGGATTCTCACCGAACTTTATATGGCAAATATATAATTTCGCTTGAGAGCAAACATTATATGATAATTACCAGGTTGAAGAATCTTCTAATTCTTCAATATGTTTCATATCATCATTGACTCGGTGTGGTCTAACCAGTCATGCCAATTAAGTAAATGATCATGATCCATAAACTTCTGGTTTATGATCGTATGTGCATTAGTTGCATTATGCGAGATAACAATTTTTTATCCCTTCACATTTTGTTCTCATATAACACTCCCATAATTTGGCACTTCTTAATTTCATATGGTCAATCTTATTATTACAATTCTAACATTCGATCTCATCAATGACTATCATTACAATTATGATACTCAACCTCATTGTTAACTTGGGTATCAACTTCCATGTTTGTTATTACTTTCTCGAACAAATAGATATGAGATCTTTTCAAATCTGTTATATTCGCTCCATGAATTTTTACTTTAAGAGCATATTTGATATGTAATAAATGGATATCTTCTTTTCACGAAGCATCAATTTGAGATGTAATCACATGTCCGAGTTATTTAAGATTCATCAGTTTGACATTTTATGACATTTTACAACTTAATAATGAGATTTAGGGAGTTTGAGACTCCGGGTGTCATACTAAGAATATTTGTATTCTTTCGTGATAGTGAAAATAAACCACAAGTTTAGTTGAACTGTTCTATTAAACACTATCTATAGAATAACAATAACATATAGAATACAAGGTGTAGATACGGTAAAATCATGCAATACATAATATTCTAACATGTCACCGTATAAACCGATCAATAAAAAGCTTTATGAAATAATATTTCATCATCACTTATAAAAAAAATATAAAATTTATAATCATACCCAGTGTCGTTATCATTTGCCCTTCGCCTGCCATTTCCGCCAGATCCACCACTGGAGTCTGTGTGGTTAGCGTCGTGCTGCGCAATGGCTTGCGCAATCACGCGGGCTAGCTCTTCAGACGTGGTTGGGAATGTGTTGTCCTCGGTATTGCAGGTGTTCTTTCGGGGCGGCATGACTTCTTTCTAATGCATCAATGAGACACATATTTATCAAAAATATTGTCAATCATGTGCGCTTGAATGAACAACCATGAACTTCACAATACCTGTGACAAGCGTTTTCACACAACCGATGAATATAATAGCAACAATGCATACACGTATAATCATATAACAAGAATAACTAACTAAGCCTTGGCATAAACAGATAATAATAGAGAGACATAGATAAATCATAACATCGTCATTTCATTAATTCATTTCATTTTTAGTACATCGGTTTGTGATAATGATACAAAATATCTAGAATACTACAACCCAAACCATACAATAAAATGACCAAAAAGATACTACCATCGGTTAGGTTAAATAACAAAATCTACAACTACCACAACTACAACCTAGCTACTGAGGAGGTGGAGGAAAGGTAGCAACTAGGGCAGCATAGCAGCTCGCATCCCATGGTCCAACTCGCCCATCCTTTGGTCGAGGATGTCCAAACGTCTCCATGCATCCGCACGCCCACGCTCAGCCTCTGTATGTCCGCGCTCAGCCTCCTCCAATTGAGCTCGAAGAGTAGTGAGGTGCTCGATGATAGCACCCCTCGTAGAACCCTCAGCCTGTGCATCGGTCTCCATCGCATCCGTACGATCCCAAAGATCGCAGATCAGGTCACCATGGGTACCTATCATGTCACGCACTGAGTGGAGGGTGCGACGCATAGGTGTGGTACCAAGAGGACCGGGGACATGAGGGTCAGCCGGGGGCTGGGAGGACTCGACACCATGAGCAGAAATAAAGATGTTGTCGTCGGAATCCTCGTCGCTATGGCCAAGTAGCCTGCTACAATAGGTAGGAAGGTCCGCTTGCGGGCCTGAGACCTCCTAAGCAGCTTCTTCCGAGGGGGCTCGGAAGACTTAGCAGCATGGCTAGGCTGGGCTGGTGCCACAGGCTCCACAGGCTGGGGCCTGTGCACACGCTTCCTGGCGGTGCATACAGTGCGCATACCACTAAGAATCGGACGACGAGAGCGGGAAGACTCCGGCACATCGGCGGGTGGCTCCACTACACGTGAGAGCACAGCTGACGGCTCCGCAGCCACAGGGGCTGGGACATCGGCATCCGCAGCATCGCCCGGAGCCTCGTCGACAGGAACGTTAGGCTCATCATCCGATACGACGGGATCTAGCTGCATGTTATCTCCTACAATGTCTACATCCTCATCCTCCTTGGGCTCCGAATCGGCGAAGTAACCATCGACATCATCGTCACTAGACTTCTCGGGGACAGCGAAGGAATCATCCTCCGAGTCCGAAATAACAATGACATAAGTAGGAGTAGCCATGATCCTGTTAAAATCCAAAGTACACATATACACATCGATAAGCATTAAGAACTCATGTATTATACTCGTGTGAATGCAATGTGGAAAAAGGGCATGGAACTTGGGCAGTGCATCGTGATGAAAACATTTTCATGCAAGGAAATTTTTCTGTTTGAAAATCGTTGTAGTTGTAGTTTAGTTTTTAGAGAAAACTAGTTCGCTATAACCTTGAGCTCTGATACCAATCTGTCACACCCCACCTAGGCAGAAACACGGGGTGTAACCACGAAAGGTTTTCAAGCACAAGATATGAGCAAACATTCATATTTATTTATTTATAAAGTACCAAACGTGTTCGATAACAACAAGTTTCACAAGATACATTTTAAAACCCTTAGCGGGGTCAAAAGTTTTAATGACACGATACCTGGTGGTTGTGAATGATTGCCCAATCGTAACCCAAGTTCCATCCATGATTTAGTTACCTGAAAAACATGCATAAAAACTTTGTCAACAAAATGTTGGTGAGTTCACGGGTTTTGTAAACCAAATGTAAGTTTAATGAAATTCCTTGAATGACCCATCATTGTCTAGCCAAGAACAATGATGATAAACCGTCATGAGTCCATAACCAAACCTCGACGAGTGGTGCCTCGCACATTGCACAATAAAGGCAATGAATCGTCATAAAAGAAATGCAATCACTCTCATAATGTATAAACCGGTTAGAGCGACTAACCGAGAGTGGGGGTGTCAACCCAATAGATCTACTCAAGCGTTTCTAGGCTATATCCATAGCTAATGGTTATGATAAACTAATAAACGAGGGCATTGATGAGTACTCTAAACATATCGTCTCATGTACACCGGTCGGCTAGGAATTCATTCTAAAACTAGTAAACAATGCATGCTTTTCCCCAAAATAGAAAACAGTAAAAAGGGACCGTGAGAACTCACCTCAAGTCCGCGTGTACTCTAGCAAAAGTGTATGTCCGACAACTAGGTATCTCGCCCTATATACACACATGGATACCTTAGGCTTTATCAAAAAGGTCCATGACACTCGTGATTCACCCAATCTCGTGTGATACGTTTGTTTAGTTTCCTTGGTGACGTTTATATTATGCAAAAATAGTTGTTTTATCAATGGAAAGCGTCTTGTTATAAAAATTCGTTCCCAACACATGTTAGTCGTAAAACATAGGCTTTTGAGTTATATCATTTAATAACTACTATTTCTCCTTGTCATATGTACACTCAAGCATCACATACATGTGTGTGCTCTTACATATACACGCGCACATACATACATATGTCCATATATGTGTATTCCATTACATATCCATAGGTGTTCATGTCTATGAGACTACTTGTGTACATACATACCCATACATGTATGTATGCATCTTGGTAATCCCTACACATTAACACCTATGTTTATATTTTTGTCATACACATACCATCACATACATATACACACGTGTATATACCTCTAAGTATGCACATATATGTTCTACTTTCATACATATGTTCACATGTTGGTTATTATACTAGTACTAGTGGCAAAACACACATGTTTTTACATACATACCTATCGCATACACACATATCTTTATAGATTCAATGTGTTTTTAAGAAACTAGCTTTTATAAGTTGACATCTAAAGTAGTGTATGCCTAAGCATGGCTTCTATAACATAAGCATGGGTGAACACTAGTGTGAAATAGATAATGACTATAAAAACATTAGTATAGATGGATGTTTATACCTCTTAGTGGGGATGCAAGAAGGAATGTGAGACTCTAGCTATCCCTCGGTTGCTCTATGGACTTGGTTTATGTGTGTGTGTGTGTGTCGCAAGTTTAGAGAGGGGGAAAGGGTTTGAACGAGTTATGGTGTGAAGGAAATTGATCACTTAAGCTCACTATTTATAGAGGAGGAGAATGGAGAGGTGGCGAGAGAGAGAGAGAGAGAGAGGAAGGGACGAGAGAGAGAGAGATAGGGGTGAGGGAAAGAGATGTTGGTTAGTATGAGGTTTATTCCCAAAGGGGAAAGTCAACTTCTATGGATTAGTGGGATATTAAGATGCTTGCCATGTTTGGTTAATGATCTACTCTTGTCCCAAATCTTGCCAACACAATCTCTAGTCTAAGGGGCTGTTTGGCAAGTGCTGAATCAGTAAGTGCTGAACCAGTAAGAGGTCTTAATGGGTAAGAGGCTCTGAACCAGTAAGTGCTAAACCAGTAAGTGCTGTTTGGTTGTATATCTGAATGAGTGTGCAAAATGACTATTTTATCCCTGTAACAATAACACGTTTATAACTTAGAAAACCCCACTTTAATTAATAAAAATCTTATACATAATTTATTTTATATTATTATTATTATTATTATTATTATTATTTTTTGAACGTTGGTTGTTATTATTATTATTATTATTATTATTATTAAATAAAGAACAATATAAAAATCTCTAAACAATATTATTATTCCTATCTCTACCTACTCCATTACTTCCTATCTTCTTCTTCTCATTTACACAGAGACCACACAGACACACTTTTATCTTCTTCTTCTTCTTCTATCATTTCCAATTTTTTTCCCCTCAAATCTGAACCAACATTCAAGAACCAGGTTTACAACCCAAACATACACACACATACTGCAGAGAGAGTGGAGGGAAGGGATTGTGACTAGCACTCGGCCGGGAGGAGCCACGGCGGAGCCGGAGGAGATCATCAGCGGTGGTGTTTTGGTTGGAGCCGGAGGATACGCACAGATAGGTAGGGCTAAACTTGTCATTTTTTTCATTCAACAATCCATTTTTTCATTCAGCATCGATTTGAATCTGAATCGGTCAGCGCTGAACCACACAGTTCAGAGGTTGATTTTTTCCAACCAAACAATATCACCTCTGACCGAATCAGAGGCTCCCCTCTGAATGAATGATTCAGAGGCTTTTCAAATAGGGCCTAAATCACACCTTAAGTTGGACTAATCTCATGATGATATTGGGTGGAGATCTAGCATATGTGACAACTCAAAAGATAATCTTGGATTCCACGTAACACATGTCTAATTAGGAGTTGACTATGCTTAAAAAACAATTAGAGGGTTACTAGGGGGCGACGGTTTGGGGGCTTCAAGGAAGATCACCATGCTTGTTTTGGGTAAGCATCTTAGTATGGGTAGTGAGGTTTAGGAAATCATTCTAGTTTTGGTGCTAAATCTCTTGGATTAACCTTGACACAACCCTTGGTCTATAATCATCATGATGTTCCTTAACTAGTAGAATGGTGATTTGATCTTACATGGGATCAAAAGGGGCAACTCACTAGTTCCCACAAAGCAAGTATCCTACTAATTGTGGAAGGATATCTCTCATGATTCTAAGTGATTAAGGAATATTACTATACTTAGGTAAAGTCTTTGAAAGTTGACTAGATTTGCATTGGTTTAAGGAAGCATAATCTTATCTCTTAGTTAAGTTAACAAATCAATTGAAGTGATCATTAATAGATTATGTTGGAACATAATCTTCAACTCCTTGTTCATACATAAGATTAAAATCAACATGTGCTTAAACATAGTTGACTAAAAAATAATAATATATATATGGGGGTAGGTTGTGGCCGAAAAAGGGAGGAAAAGGGGAGGAAAAGAAGCTTTAACATTTGAGGTAACCCAACATTCTTGATCCTAGATGTTTAAGGAATATTGCTAATTATAGTCAAGTCATCAAATCTTTAAGAATATTAAGATATGTGTAACATCACACAAATTTTCTTTATATATATATATACTAGGTTTGAGACCCGTGGGGACCCACGGTGCAAACCATAGTAAATAAAAAAATTATATGAAACTAAGAGTTGTATTGTTCAAGTTTAGTGGCTACAAGCGTAAAGTGTTAAAAATAACGGTTAGCCTGAAATTTTTTTCTTATATAAACGTCATGCGTTGATATTAAATGAGTATTAAAAGTAAAACTAACATATAACTATGGTTTTCATGTCAAAGTGGATATTTTTTATAAGCCCTCAGTAACGTTAGTAATGAAAACCGATTACCTATTATGATCAGTACTAAACCAAAGTATAAAGTTTTGAAAAAAATAACAAAGGTATGAATACATTATGTTTTTGTAAATGACTTTTTATCATATTTTTATTTTTAATGTAATTGTAATTAGTACATAACTTGGTTTATTGACAAAATGCAACGCACTGTTCAAAGCACACAAAAAAAGTTTAAAATAATACTTTATTATTGAAGTTGTATATACATAACGTCAATAAAGATAATTAAAAAATTGCATAAAAATTACTCACATTATTCATAAATCCTGAAAGACTTCTTTGTACACAACGTTTGATGTTTTGTTCGTCAATTCACCATTTTCATCTACTATAACAATCTTAAGTCCATCTCGACTTCTGACCCTTGAAAGCGCAACATACAACTGCCCGTGTGAAAAAACTGGATCCTTCAAATACAACCCAACTCTGGATAAGGATTGTCCTTGACTTTTGTTTATTGTCATTGCGAAAGAAACAGCAAGTGGAAATTGCCTTCTGTTAAATTTAAAAGGAATTTTCTTATCTGAGGGGGATAAAGTAATTCTTGGAATAAAAGTTCGCATTCCAATGTTACTTCCTGATATGATTTTCGCTTCAATGACACGTTTTCTCATTTTAACAACTTGTAACCTTGTCCCATTGCACAAACCACTTTTCTGATCAATGTTTCTGAGTAACATTACGGGAACGCCAACTTTCAAAACCAAACGATGGTTTGGTATTCCAAAAAACTTAAGACCATTAAGGACATCAGGAGAAACTAATCTTTCATCAACCTGTTTGTTCACATCTTCAGACTGGCAAACACTATCCGAACTTAGATACTCAACTTCGTCACCGGGAAACATTGAAAGTAATATATCATTAATTTCATGAACAACTTCATTCTTCGGTGCCAATATAGCTCGATCTTGAAAATAAGTCGGAATGTGGATGTTATCCAAAAGTGAAGGATAAACAAAGGCTATCAAATCAGAAACAGGATCCGAAGATTGAGAAATAAGTAAGTCATCAGGTATCAAAATAACATCTTGATCATCACTTATTGTATCAACCTTTCGTTCTCCTATGTCCAGAAGCCAAGATGCAAACTTTTTAGTTTCCTCAATATCAGAACTGCAGCTTCCAGAAAGCAACCGCATATTTTTTGTTAACTCTAAAACAGTGCATTTGTGCCAAATGTATGATGAACTTAAAGAGGCATTAACAATGTCATGTTTATCTGTTTCTTCATTAAGGTCACCAATTATCAATCCAGCAACTTCAGAAACCGTTGGTAGGTTGTAGGTTCTACCATCTTCTTTCCTCATTCCGTTTAATCGAAGCTTGACTTGTGCATCAGGGTTTTTCTGAAAACAATCTCTCGCCATTCTATAAGATTTCACCAAGGAGTTTTTGGCATCCAACATTTTTTTCAATTCCTTTACAATTTGAAATTCAAGGGCCTTTTCTGATGAGTATTCCTCATCTGCATCACTATAAATAAAATGAATACATTAGAATCGAAAGTACTTAAAAATCCTTAAAGTTTTCTACAAAAGACAATAAAAAAATAACATACCCAACAACATTGATTCTATTCGAAACTTCATTTTCAGTATCATATATGTATAGCTGAGAGAATACTGGATTTTGTCCACGTGATGGTAAAAGATTTCCCAAAGCATGGTAGTTCTCACCACTTATACGATAGATGAATGGAGCATTACCATGATTTATAGACCTATCAATTTTTCCACCCATGGATGTAAATGCAAACATAGAGTTGAATCGTCTTATGTTCTTTAAAAAGAATTTGCTTTTAGAATCAACTCCATTAAAATACTCTTTATAACTGTGTGGCGCCTCCTTAAAAGGAGGAAGCATAACTTTTCCATAACCACAACACAGAGAGAAATTTTTTTTAGTATTACCTCTATTAAGCCCTCTAGTAGATTCACAGCTCCACAGTCTAGAATTACAATCTTCACAAGTGACATTCTGATCACCATGGTCCAAGTAAGCTAAAAAAAGATATTCAAATTTATTAAATGTACCATATTTCTAAACATGAAGTCTGCAAGTTATTGAAAGTATCGAAATATCTTAAAAGTGAAGAAGATCAAGGGTTACTTACATATTGGTAAAGTAGTTTTTTGGGAGAACCGAAACATATGAAAAAGTGAAACAATTATCAATTAGGTAGGTATATAATGAAACCAATTGTTGTTGGGCTGAATCAGACATTAAGAGTAAAACAATCGGGCCTATGGCTAATAATAAACATTCAACCCAATAAGTTATGTAATATGTATGTTATGTATTTTATATGGGATTGTTTTAGTAACATATTGGGCCGATCCATTTTTCCTTGTATCACAACAATATATTTCGGTAAAAAAATTGAAACGATTTACAACATTTATGTTACAATCTTTTAGTTTTAATTAGATATGAATCATACAAAAATAAAACTGAAAATTATGTTTGATGAGTACATCCACCAATCTAGTTGTATCTATATATACTCAACATAATATTCAAATGGATGAAAACATACTTATCAATCAAGCAAACGCATTTATTAAATATTATGATCGTTATGAAACTTAATAAAAAGAGGAAACCATATCATGGTATAAAGAGAAAATAACAAAGTAGAAATTGTTCAAAATTATTAAAAAAAAACAAAACATAAAGCAATGAAACTGGTTGACCATAAGCATAGAAAACAAATCCTCTTCATTTTGGGTTTAGGAAGACGAGAGGCTCAACGTAATTTTAAGTTACTCCATACTACCACCACTTCCAATCTTAGTTGAAGGAATTTGTGTGCTTTCATCATCAGAGATCGCGTCAATCAGTTTACGCTTAACCATTTGATACTTGGAACTGATAGAACATTGTTCTCCTTCAGCATAAACTTTCTTATCAACAATGGAAATTGGCGTATCATTATCGCCTGTGTCAGATTCCTAAACAAAAAATAGTTACAAACATATGTATCAGAATCATCAGTGATTGTGTATGAAAGAAAAATGAGTAAAATGTATTACTATGAATATAAGTGTTTGTGCAAATGGTACCTTGGAAACAGAAATAACATTAGACGGCATTGCCATGAGAGACGTGTGAAGTGATTCTGATTCAGCAGGCTGTTAAAAAAATATGCAAAAACTTAGAAATGTAATAAAGTCTTACATAAATAAAATTTGCTAAGTTATGTGAAATGGAATTCGAATATGTACCTGTCCTACATACAACTTTTTCTTAAGATGCGAGATAATTGTTGGATCATCAGTTATCTTAGTTACACCATAAACATCATATTTGTTGTTTAAATTGAACCCAGAGACAAAGATTTTAAAAGCAAACTCTCTGTCTAACAAAGTCTTAATCTCTTCAGGATATTCAACTGTATCACCAACCTATATATAAGGAATAACCAAATACATAATTATTACAAAACTATAATTAAGGAATTATTAAAAATAATTTTATACTTAAAATGTAGTTAAAAATATGGAATACCGTATTCAACTCAAGCAATTCAGAAGCACTTTTACTAATAAGTTGTGCAACGTCACGATGAAACAACGTAAGCGATACAGCACCATTAACGTCTTGCACACGAACCTGAATTTTAAACCTAGAAAAAAAATTTGAAAAAAAAACAACAAAAATTTATAACTAAGTTGGGTTGAAATGAAAGTATATTTGTGAAAATTATAATAGATGTTAAAAATATATCCGACCTTGGTGTAGGCTCAACTTTTTTGGCACTACAACTATCATTCAAACACTCGTAAACCTTTTCTTCCTCAAAATCTGAACTTCCTTCACCAACCTGCTTGATTATATAATCAATACTACATTTTCTGGTGCATTTGGGGCATCCCATGTAGTACCAGCCAATTTCGGTAAACAGGTCTTTAATAGTACCCAATAATACCAAAGCCTGCGCCTGTATGAATATTATAGTTTGTTACCAAAATAAGATAGTATATGGTATACATTGGAAATTAATATTAAATAAAAATTAAAATTTTAACCTCATTACAATTTTTTATATTTAATTATAAATATCGTATTTAAGTATGAACATTATACTTACCTCTTGAATCTCACAAATGTCGCCAATGTTACTAAAAGGAGTGTTATGGACAAATTCATCTTCATCAGAGCAAAACATAGAAGTTCCATATGGTTGATGAGAAGAGGAAGGATTATCAGCGATTTTCTTACTCAACCTGATAAAAATAATTTAATCAATACACATTACATAATTATTGAGACTGTTTATAAAGGTTGTGTAATTCGTATTGAAAAACGTAATAGTACATACCCTTTTTTGTACAGCTTTATATCTTCAATATCTCCATTTATGAACAGTCGACTAACGCGATCTCCAAAAGAGTTAGAAACATACGGTTTTCCTATAAAAAAAATTAGGAAAAAATATTTTATTTATTTAATAAAAAGAAAATTTAGAAGTTAGAACTTAATTTATAATGCAAAATATAATGTATGTATAAATATAAATATAACTATATATATTTATTAACATTATACAACCATTATAAAACTTCAAACGGCCAAACTGCATTATTATTATAAATTCTTTCTCTGTTTGATGAGTTGCAACATATTTAGACATCTCCATGGCATAACTATCCCACAACGTTAAATAGATGCGCAAGCCCCTTCAAAAAAGTACAAATTATTTTAGTAAAAAATAAATAAACAATTTATAAAGGTACGTAATTTTTTTATATATAAAATGCAAAAAAAAAACAAAAAAAAATAAATAAAGAATACATACTCGATATCTTGAATTTCCATTGTTAACCTCTTTTTATCAGCGACAACCTTTTTTTTCTTTATCATCATTGCTGAAGAACTTGTTAACATGTCCAATAACATCTAAGATCAATTATAAAATAAACATTAATGAAAGATAACTTATAAAACTATTATTATTGTTTGGTTGTGATAAAAAAAAACTTTAGAACGAAAATATACCTATTGTAACATATTCATCAACCTCCTTATCCAGAATTCTTTGAAAGGGCACAAAAGAGAAACCAAAATCTGGACCTTGGAAACCATGATATTCGGAAACTTGAGTATTCATATTCAAGCAGAGTTTGTTTGGGTTTGGAGCATACTTGTATTTAGAGGAATTGACCCCAACTCCTGGATTTCTTATAATAAGAGAAGAATTTTCAATCAGAAACCTCTCGAATTTAAAAAACAACCGCTTAAATACATTCGCTTGAATCCTGTCACCCTGTTGATTATAAAAAAAATAAGATAATTGATATACATTAAAATTAAAAGCATCACAATTAAAAAAAAGTTATGAAATTTAAAAATAATAGGATATAAAAAAACGTGTTGTTAACTTTTACATTTTCATCACATAGGATCATTTCAATTGAGTACACATCATTAGGATTGCGACGATCGGGTAGACGCCAAACCCGAATAATCTTTAGCTTTAACGCCACACTGTTTCGGTTTACATGAATTTGGTTAACCATTGTAAACTCATTTGCATCTACAGCAGCCATTGATCTTGTTAACTGGGAAAAAATGATGTAAAAACCAAAAGATGACTTCAATAAAACAACAAATCAAAATAACTAATGTTTAAGTAATTAAATATGAGAAACAGAAATTAACCTAATAATATATCTTTGCGATTACTCAAAGTGGTTCCAACGTGTCTTATTACAATCGTATGTGAATTGGTTTGACTTGTTTATATAGTTATTGAATTTACCGAATAATAAGAAATGGATGAAATGGTGGGCGGTTAATTAGCATTGTTTTAAAGGTTATAACATTATGTATTGATTGAATTTAGTCAAGGTCAATCATTTATTGATTAAATGGCGTATGTCAAGCATTATATAGGTATTGATGTAGGAATTAAATAAATTCAATAATAACAAATAGATTAAAGAGTGGAGGGTAATTAGGAACCGAATTACGATTGTTATTATTGTTATAACTTTATGTACTGATTGAATTTAGTCAAAGTCAAGTAGTCAAAGCAAAACAGCCGTATGTTAAGCATTATAGTTAGTTGTAATTTGTTTTGATATATTCAATGTTATTTAACTAATGTTCTTTATATGTTATGTCAAGCATTATATAGGAATTCAATCAATTGAATAATAAAAAACGGATGAAAGAGTGGAGGGTAATTAGGATTCGACTTACAATTGTTATTATTGTTATAGCTTTATGTATTGATTGAATTTAGTCAAAGTCAAGTGTGGATGTCAAGCATTATACTTAGTTGTAATTGTAATTTGTTTTGATCTATTCAATGTTATTTAACTAATGTTCTTTATATGTTATGTAAAGCATTTTATAGGTATTCAAACAATTGAATAATAAGAAATGGATGAAAGAGTGGAGGGTAATTAGCATCCGAATTAGCATTGTTATTATTGTTATAAATTAATGTATTGATTAAATTTAGTCAAAGTCAAGCATTGAAATCATTAATGGCGAATTTTAAGTATTATACCTAGTTGTGATTTTTTTTTTATCTATTCAATGTTATTAAACTAAATGTTCTTTACATGTTATGTAAAGCATTATATAGGTATTCAATCAATTCAATAATAAGAAATGGATGAAAGAGTGGAGGGTAATTAGCATTGTTATTATTGTTATAAATTAATGTATTGATTACATTTAGTCAAAGTCAAGCATTGAAATCATTAATGGCGAATTTTAAGTATTATACCTAGTTGTGATTTTTTTTTTGATTTATTCAATGTTATTAAACTAAATGTTCTTTACATGTTATGTAAAGCATTATATAGGTATTCAATCAATTCAATAATAAGAAATGGATGAAAGAGTGGAGGGTAATTAGCATTCGAATTACCACTTATATATTATTATTATAAATTAATGTATTGATTAAATTTAGTCAAAGTCAAGCATTTAAACCATTAATGCCGAATTTATATGATTGTACATATTTGTGATTTTTTTTTGATCTATTCAATGTTACTAAACTAAATGTTATTTACATGTTATGTAAAGCATTATATAGGTATTGAATCAATTCAATAATAAGAAATGGATGAAAGAGTGGAGGGTAATTAGCATCCGTATTAGAATTGTTATTATTGTTATAAATTAATGTATTGATTGAATTTAGTCAAAAACAATGATTGAAACCTTTAATGCCGCATGTCAAGGATTATACCTAGTTGTGTTTTTTTTTTTTAATCTACTCAATGTTATTTAAGTAAATGTTCTTTATATGTTATTATATGCTTTACTAACATGCTTGAAAATTGGACAAGTAAATGCGTATTCAAAGTAAATTTGTTATTGTATAAGGAAACCATAAATTTCGCAATTACATTTATCAATTCATTATGAATGTTGTGAGTAAATTCAGTTGTGAATATGTATTCTAAATTATACCGTATTGCCACCACGGGTTAACGTATACATATTGTTACAATTACAACATACTAAATATTCGGTAAAATTAGACATCTCCATGTCAATATACCAAATGAAAAAAAAACACAAAATTTTAATGATTATTGATTCACACATTGTCGTACTCATTTATTGATTTGACCATAATTAAATCTTAGTCAATGTGAATAATTACACATTTAAATTAAAATTAATAAGAAGTTGTTGACCATGGTATGTCGAAACTTTAATGTTGTTGTTTCGTAAGTTTTTAGATAACAAAAACCTGTTCATGGATTTAGGCAATGTCTGCACAAACACGTAAAAACCAACATTATAATAACAAATAAGGTTTTTTTACTTAAAAAATATTAGAAACGTCATACCAAAACTCGTGCAGAAGGGTCATGAATAACCTTGAAGAATTTGTCACCCTTGTGGTAAGCCATATTGAAGTTATTTGTCCTAATGAAATCCTGTTCTTCGTATGCAAAAAACAAACTTTTGTTAAAATATACATAAAGTCACTCATACTAAAAACTGATTTTAATTATCTTGTTTTATGAAATCCGGTATTTTGTTTTTTTTTTATATAATTGTTTTTTATATTCACACATACTCAAAACCGATTTCAATTGCAATCTGTTTATTAAAAAACACAATCATATATTCAATGATTAAAGCTGAGCAGAATTACTCGCGTATCGATTACATCCAAAGCAGAGAGTTGATTGTAAACAGATTATCAAATGGTTTTAATAAAAAAAAACGATTCTGTTTGGTTTAATATGTTAGTAAACCGATGTGGATGGATTTCAAAAATTGTCAGAAACATAATCGACAAACAATAGGATTAGAAAGTTATTTTAATAAGAAACCGATTGTATTTATATTTTATGTAAGATGGTTTCAAACATTTACTTTTGGGATTTTATAAAGGGTCAGAAACATAATCGAAAACTTGTTGATAATCACATATTTTGTAGAAGGTTGATAGATATAGGATTGTCATTTGTCTTTGTATAAAAATAACGATACAATCCTATTGTTTTTATCTTTTATGTAAGATGATTGCAAACATTATGTATCAATATAATAAAAATGCAGAAAAAGATTCAAAAACATTTTCTAGATTCATCTAAGATTGATGAAGAACATACCTTGCAAAAATGACAATGAGAGAGGAATGAGGAATGAGAAAGGAATTAGTAGGATAGGAAGGAGGAAGATGTTGTAACATACAAATGGATGTTGACAAAACTAAATAAAAAGAGGTTTATATAAGACTTAGTCTTGGAGCCCCATTTAGGATTTGGATCCTTCAAGACCCTCTAAAAATCTAGGATTCAACCCTAGTGTTTTCATTTATTATATAGATAGATAGATAGAACTCCCTCGTTTATTCATCCGATTCATGTTTACAGTATCTTTACCATCCATTTTGTTAATTTTTTTTGTTTAAATAATGACGTATAATCAATATTAAATTGGATTGTATTAAAAATTCTGATTTAAAAACGTTAAAAAAATGTTTGCCTGTGCCAGGATTCGAACCCGAGTCCCTGGCAGGCTAAACCTTAACCACACCACACAAACCACTACACCATTTGGTGTTTTGTGATGTTAATTAAAACCAATTAAACTTAAACCCTTTCAAGGTCCCTTAGTCAAACCTGAAAAGTCAAACGTAGTCTCCTAGTCAAGTCAAGTCAAAGTGTTAGTAAATATGGTCTCCTAGTAAAGTCAAAGTGTTAGTAAATATGGTCTTCTAGTCAAGTCAAAGTTGTTCCTAAATTCTAGCCTAGTCAAAGTAGTCCCTAATTACAACTCCAAATTTTACACTATAAATACACTAGCCTACCATTCAACTCTTTATACCATTAAAAAAAAACATTATTATCCCATCTCCCATATACTAAAGTTTTCATCCGTCATTATCTCCTCTAGCTAGTTTCGAGTTTTCCAAGGCATTATTACTAAGTGTTTGCACGCTCAATAAAACGCACGAACTCAATATGCACCTAAGGTGAGTTTACATAGCCCCTTTTTCTGTTTTACATTTTGGGGTGAAACATGTTTAAACATTTTATACTCTATCATTTACTCATTCTTACATTGTTGAAACTTGTGATTCAATTACACTATCATTTATTCATTCTATCATTTGACTGTAACAAAAAGACACAGTACAATCATTAACATTGATCAAGCCGCCTGTTTAGATTATAGCGCTATAGGTCTGACAAACCCATCCCCCCGCATAAATTCAGGGATGATCGATAACAGTTACACTTTTACTAACTTGCGAGTTAGGTCTCAGTCGACACAAGGTTTGGTTGTACAAAAGACGCATTGTTACATGTCGGACTCATATTCTATCATTACTCATTATTATGCTTCAAATATGATTGTTACACAACATATTGTTTTCAACTATATTCAATGTTGATGCACTTTCTGTGGACGTCACTGTCGAATAGACTAGGGTTGAGTCTTAGTAGTGTGTTACATGAGATTGTGGTGATCCATAAGGGCATTTTATGGATCTGACGCATTTGTAATATATAGGACAAAATACTGAGCCAGGTTCGACCTAAACACACTGGGCGAATGTGGAAGTTTTCCACATTCGACCATATCAACTGGGCGAATGTGGAAATGCTCCACATTCGACCATTCAAAAGGGGCGAACGTGGAACTTGGGTTTTGGACTATAAATAGCAATCTCATGTGTTATTGTTCATTGGGTGATTTGAGTTTGTACTTTGAATGCTCTCAAGGGGGAGGTCATGCCCGACCTCCCCCGGCCTCGAGATAGATGTTTATCCTACTGATGACAGTGTCTGTAACCGTTTCTGAATTAATACGAATCTGTGATGACTTTGTTATCGTATGTTTCTGTCTCGTCTCGAATCTCCCGTCTGAAATCGAGTCGTTTATGTGTAATCGATCCACGAGTTCGGTCCGTAACCGGATTCTCATTCAAAACCTATGTAATTCTCACCAACTTTTGTTGACCCAAAATATTTTCAAACTTAACATGTTTCAGGTTATAACATGCTCGAAGATTAGAGTTAATGCTTGAAGATGCGTAGCTAGTATTTTTTTTATTTTGATGTACAAATTCTTAGAACAATTGTATGTAATTTATTTAAATCATTTATTGAAACTTATTATTTACCATGAGCTACTGAACAATCATCAATACGTGACATCCCAATGTTTCCGCCATCGGTTGGGGTGTTACTAGGATTATAATTAGGTATCAGAGCCATGGTTATAGGGAATTAGGTTATTAGAAAAATAATCTAGTCTATCACCATAGGATTATAATTAGTACTTGCTCCTTTTACTTGCAACCTTACTTGTTTCTATTCTCTATCCTACTTCTTATCCCTACCTTAGTCCTTACAAGAAGATTGTTCTCCATCACAAGATCTACTCTTAGACTAATAGGACAAATCCTCAGGTTTAGCCTGAACCACCTTGAAGATCTCGTCGAAGTTCTAGATTTTAATAACGAACACGTGCAATCTGGAAGGGTGAACGCCTGTATTCTGAGTTTTCTGTCTAGGATTGGCATTGCACATAAATCCCAATCAGACGAGGGACCCGGATGCCTACCTGGGAATTCTCGGGATGAGTGTTCACTTATAGGCTAAAACATGTCTTCACTATGTTATTAGAATCTAGTAGTTTTGATAAGTCAACGTTTTCGTTTATTCGTTTTAATTAATGAATAAATGATTACACTCACTTTCCTTAAATTAAGCTCTAAAATCTCAAAATTTTACAGCTTAAATCAATCTCATTTCATAACCATCTATGGATTTCACAATCACACTTCACCTTACCATCTTAGCCACTTTTTAAATATTCAACACCCTACCCAAATCATATTATTTCATTTCTCCACATGTTACTTATTTTTAAAAACTATAACCTCATACCTTAGCACAAACTAAAGATTTCTAAATCCTATTGTATTTTCATTACCTAGTAACTTTACAAAGTACATATTTTTGTCAAAAGATGTCCTCGAACTTAAATTCAATTGTTTATTTATTGACGTAACAAACAATTTTCTATATAATGCTTTAAACTATTAAAAAATCACTTAATAGAACTTCGATCTTTAAAACCTAATGTCATGTTTGAAATCTCCAACTAACGGGAATATTTTAATCAAAGCCCACTTAGCTTGTACTATTTAACAACTTTTGCTTTATGTATAAAACCAATTTTGAAAATAAGATTTTTTTTATCCATAGGAATAATATCCAGTCTCTAAATTCTCCATCGACACTCACTCATTTTCAACTTGTTCAAATTTTTACAATATTTGGCATATACCACAATCATGTTTTCTTATACACTTGATTATAACCTTTGATCCAACCCCCAAAATTTACACTGCTACATAATCTCCTTACTATAAAATAAACTCTTTATCAACTATCTTCACATTCACTATCTCTCACAACCTTGATTCTGCTTCAAGATTTTTCATCATCCTCTCAAGAACTAAATTCATATCCTTCACATTCTCACACATGAGCTAGTTACCCATGATAACCAAACTATTGAAACTTGATTGTGTGTTGCATCAAACATAATCCTTAGTTATACATGAGGATTCGACTATCTACCATATTTGAACATTTGAAACTAATATTCATGGAATATAAACTATTTGCTATAGACACACCTAGAGTCATTAACCTTGTCTAGGGCAACTCTATTACAACTCGTATGCTATACTTGATACTTGATTGCTTACATGTACATATTATCAATTTGCAATTCATGTGTGTAATAATTGGTACACTTAATCAAACAACTGATAGAGGATGAAGTACTTGCTCAACAGTTAGTAGAGTACCAAATAACCTACTCAACGATTGGTAGAGGTCATCATGCCTGCTCAACAGTCGGTAGAGGCCCTACAACCTGCTCAACGACTGGTAGAGGCTATCGCACCCGCTCAACAATCGGTAGAGGTTCTTACTCACTGACTGGTAGAGGTCTTTTTCCTGCTCAACAGTTGGACTTATTTTTGGATACATTGTATACGATTCAATCACAAGGCTATTTTGCATTACTTACATGTGTGTTTAGAGTCATAGAAGGACACAAAACCCTAATGTAAGGTAAATTGGTGATTGCGGTCCAGAACGTAATCATGAATTTACAGGTACATTAAGGTAGTGTGAAATTCTATTAAGGTTTTGGGAGATACCCCGTATGTTTTCGAAGTATCAGAGGTGTGATGGGTTAGCTGCGGTACACCCTATATATAAACACTAATGATACGTGGAAAGGGATACTGTAGGGTCAGACCAATAACAAACCCTAGTTATTTGGTAGTCCATCTAGCATTTATGGTTATCTTATACATTCCTTAAACTCTTACCCTACTCTGAACCATAGTCACCCTAACTATCCTCAACACTATTCAAATGTTTCTTCTTAAAATAAACTTCGGGACGAAGTTCCTAAAAGTAGGGGAGACTGTAACATCACACAAATTTTCTTTATATATATATATATATATATATATATATATAGAACTCCCTCGTTTATTCATCCTATTCATGTTTACAGTATCTTTACCATCCATTTTGTTAATTTTTTTTTTGTTTAAATAATGACGTATAATCAATATTAAATTGGATTGTATTAAAAATTCTGATTTAAAAACGTTAAAAAAAATGTTTGCCTGTGCCAGGATTCGAACCCGAGTCCCTGGCGGGCTAAACCTTAACCACACCACACAAACCACTACACCATTTGGTGTTTTGTGATGTTAATTAAAACCAATTAAACTTAAACCCTTTCAAGGTCCCTTAGTCAAACCTGAAAAGTCAAACATAGTCTCCTAGTCAAGTCAAGTCAAAGTGTTAGTAAATATGGTCTCCTAGTCAAGTCAAAGTGTTAGTAAATATGGTCTTCTAGTCAAGTCAAAGTTGTTCCTAAATTCTAGCCTAGTCAAAGTAGTCCCTAATTACAACTTCAAATTTTACACTATAAATACACTAGCCTACCATTCAACTCTTTATACCATTAAAAAAAACATTATTATCCCATCTCCCATATACTAAAGTTTTCATCCGTCATTATCTCCTCTAGCTAGTTTCGAGTTTTCCAAGGCATTATTACTAAGTGTTTGCACGCTCAATAAAACGCACGAACTCAATATGCACCTAAGGTGAGTTTACATAGCCCCTTTTTTCTGTTTTACATTTTGGGGTGAAACATGTTTAAACATTTTATACTCTATCATTTACTCATTCTTACATTGTTGAAACTTGTGATTCAATTACACTATCATTTATTCATTCTATCATTTGACTGTAACAAAAAGACACAGTACAATCATTAACATTGATCAAGCCGCCTGTTTAGATTATAGCGCTATAGGTCTGACAAACTCATCCCCCCCGCATAAATTCAGGGATGATCGATAACAGTTACACTTTTACTAACTTGCGAGTTAGGTCTCAGTCGACACAAGGTTTGGTTGTACAAAAGACGCATTGTTACATGTCGGACTCATATTCTATCATTACTCATTATTATGCTTCAAATATGATTGTTACACAACATATTGTTTTCAACTATATTCAAAACCTATGTAATTCTCACCAACTTTTGTTGACCCAAAATATTTTCAAACTTAACATGTTTCAGGTTATAACATGCTCGAAGATTAGAGTTAATGCTTGAAGATGCGTAGAACAATTGTATGTAATTTATTTAAATCATTTATTGAAACTTATTATTTACCATGAGCTACTGAACAATCATCAATACGTGACATCCCGATGTTTCCGCCATCGGTTGGGGTGTTACAATATGACACTTCATTTATAATGGAACAAAATGGATGTAATGACTTGTATTAATTGTGTCTTATGTTCCATAGCACATGTGATGTTCATGCCTATATGCATGTGTGTCGTGTACATATATACATATACATGTGGATTTGTATGTTAGAAAAATACTAGTTTTCATACATAAATTCCATAGCACTTCCCATTGTATTATTAAATAAACGGGAATTTATACATGTTTTTGGAAAATAGTTCGTAATCATTTAAGTTCATGTCACCAAGATTCGTTGATATGGGTGAAATTATACTCGTTCGGACATTGCTAGACTATCTCAGGGGACTTATGCATATAAAATGATATAGATTATGCATGGAAAATTAAACGTTGACTAGGAAGTGTACGGATTTTGACCTGGCTAAGTGGCGGGTGTCACAGATTAGCTCAAACATTTCTCCATTAAAGTCTACAGTGAGCATAATCAGAACCAATGAATCAACATAACTACATTAATTCATATTAGATTCAACGTGCTCATTAAAAGAGGCGTTTATCACACTACATTTGATTCAACCAATATTTGCACCATTAATTGTTCACAACAATCAAATTGACCTAAACAACATAAAAAATATACACAAACTCGATTCATACATTATCTGCCCCATTTCAACAACAATTGAAGGCTTTTCCAAAATCTTCATTGAAGTCTACAGTGAGTACAATGAGAATCAATGCATCAACATAACTACGTTAATTCATACTGCATTAAACATGTTTATCAAAAGAAACATTTATCAATTATCCCGCGACAATTGAATCATGCAAATTCTACACCAATAACTGGAACAACAAAACCCTAGATCCACAACAATCTATAACAATCTGCAACAATCTGTAACAATTTTGTAACAATCTGTCATGTATATCACTAATTTATAATATTCGTAACATCCATTAACGAATGACATCACCGGTGATAGAACAACAACCGGCGAACCACCGTCACCGACCGGAGAACTGTTGCAACCCGGTGAACAAACCAGGGGACTCCTGAGTCCATAATCGAAGGCTTGACCATGAAGAACTTCTGTGTTTTTTATTGGGTTTTGTTGATAAAGATTAGGTCTTTATGTTGGACTTAAGTTGAGGAGAGGAAAAGCTTCTTTTAGAGGTGGAGAGGGAGGATGAACAGATGAAGAAAATGAAGATGTAGAAGAGATGTATTGGCAATGAGGATTGAGAATGGACCATGAAGCATTAAGATAAGTTGGGCAAGAGTTATGATCATTCCTCATGTTTTCAGAAAACAAACAACAAACTTCAGGTTAATAGGTAGATGGTTTATGTGTGTGTGTGTGTGTGAGAGAGAGAGAGAGAGGGAGAGGGGGAGAGCAGGGATAAAGATGGAGAGGAAAGAGACATAGGATAATTGTTTAAATAAAAAAATAAGTTTTTTAAAGTTTTGACCTGAAATGGCAAAATTGCCCCTGAACTTAACTGACTTTTCTAACCGAGTTAAAAAAAATGGGCCAAAATAGCAACAAAATGAAAGTACCGAGGTTCCAGTGATAAAAAAAAAAACTTTTTCTTTCTAAAGAAGCATTTTGGGTCAAACCTCAGAGGCCATTTTGGCAGTTTACTCTTCTATTTTATTGCTAGTTTACTCATTAAGGGTATGTTTTGCAAGGAGTTGTTAAGAATTTTTATGAGCTTCAAGTTTTTAAGAAAAAACTCCTATTAAATAAAAAAAAAACATTGTTTGGTTGAAGGAACTCGAAGCTTTTAGGTTAGGAGAAAAAAAACTCTATATTGAAAAGCTACTAGTACTAGTGTTTAGGAAAAAGCTCAAACTAGTTACAAGCTTTTAATGATTAAATGACACAAATAGCCATTCTATAATTAAAAAAAAAAAACATGCATACAAGCTTTTAGTTAATGTCTATTTTGGTCATTTTATTAAAAGCTCCAACTACTTTGTCAAACACCAAAATATATTTAAAATGCTACAGCTACCAGCCTCCTACCAACAGCTTCTAGTGGCAAGGAGCTTTTAGGAGCTTCAAGCTTTTAAGAAAAAAGCTATTACTTAATAAAAAACGTTGTTTAGTTAAAGGAGCCTGAAGCTTTTAGGTTGTGAGAAAAAGCTCTATAGTTAAAAGATACTACTACTAGCATTTAATAAAAAGTTCCTACTAGGTACAAGCTTTTAATGAGTAAATGACATAAATACCCATTCTATCATAAAAAATAAAAAAGATACTTACAAGCTTTTAGTTAATGCCTATTTTGGTCATTTTATACATTTTATTAAAAGCTCCTGTTACGTTTCCAAACACCAAAATATATTTAAAAAGCTACAGCTAACAGTCACCAGCTAATTTTGCCAAATATGCCTGTTAGCAGCTACCAACCTTCGGCTAGTTTTGCCAAACATGCCCTAAATTTCATTAAAAAAAAAAAAAAAGAGTGGGAGAAACATAGAAGTGGAAGATGTGTTAATTAGGGCGAAGTCGCAGCCTTTGCCGCTTGCAAGCTTGTTTCTTCCTTGGGCTGACTTGTTTTATACATACATCTTCATTCATCCATCCATCCATCCATCATCAGGTAGGTAAGAAGACTCACCTCCTCGTCCTCCTCTAGGGTTTCATATTATACGACACAGATCCAATCATTTATTCATATTGCTTTGATTGATAATATTTATTTATCCCTTTTAATAAGTAATAACAATTAATTAAAGGTTTTGTATTTTGAATTGATTTTAGGATATGACAGAACCATCCAAAGTGATTCACGTCCGGAATGTTGGTCATGAGATTTCTGAGGTTTGATTTTATTCTATTCATCTTCTTCACTTCACTAACTATTTCTCCACTTATCTTATCCCTTTTCATTTCTTTATCATTAGGATTTCATGATTCTACCTCGGAATTTCAGTTTTTTTTTTCTTTTAATCTAATCTAATAATAATAATAATAAAAGGAAACATATTATATAATCAATCACCTTCCGCTGCCTCACACTTTTAACTGCTATTCGTTTTAGTAGTAGTATATGTCTTAATTCCCTAGAAGACCTTGCATACGCCACTTAATCCCTCTTCACATATTTGGATAAAAACAACTACCTACTGTTTTACAAGACTTTTTAGCTGCACAATCAATATATATATATAGGGGAGGGTTATCTTTAGAACGCTAAATATCGTGAGAACAAGTAAAAAAATCAATCAAAATCAATTTTTTTTTTAATACAAACCTCATTATAATCAAAATACAACATTAATAAATGATTTTTTTTCCAAATAATTCATCTTTTCTTTCAAAAACAGTTTCAAATTAACGTTTTACACATGTGTAAAGGAAACAGTTTACACATGTACAAACAGCAAATTTACACATGTGTAAAAACAATTTATTTTCATACACGTTTGAATTTTTACGAGTAAATTGTGTTTTTGAGATTGTATTTTAATTATAAAGACAAGTGTAAAAAGAAATTTTGAATTTGAATGGTTTTAGATAGCGTTCTCGCGGTTCGCACAAAATATAGGTGTTTTCTCAAATTAACTTTCCATATATATATATATCAGGATGGATATACTTACATCTTATGCCTCGTTACATTACACTTATTCTTCTTTACATTTGGATTAACTAACCGCCCGGTTTTTAAACATTTTTGTATTCTCACCGTCTATTTTAGTAATCTACTTTACATACATACATACATACATACATACATACATGCATACAGATATGGACATAATTCAAAATAAGACGTTATCTTTTATTATAAATCTCACAACTAAGTGCCATTTTATTTTTCTTCAGCCTGATCTGCTTCAGCTATTCCAGCCTTTTGGAGTCATTAACAAACTAGTCATGCTTCGTGCTAAAAACCAGGTATTATTAATTACACTTTTTTTTTTAATTTCTTCAAATACTCCTAAAATGTATTCACTACATCTGCAGGCTCTCCTACAACTGCAAGATGTTCCTTCTGCTGTCAGTGCAATGCAATTTTATGCCAATGTGCAGCCAAGCATAAGGTGCATTGACTACTACTGTAAAACAATTAGAAAACGGAATAAATATTAGTTAGCTTTATTAAGATGCTTTTAGTTTCAATAACTTATTCAATTTCATCCTGAATATTACATTACCTCCAGGGGAAGAAATGTTTATGTTCAGTTTTCATCTCATCAAGAGCTAACTACTATGGAGCAAAGTACCCAAGGACGAGTAGACGAGGTTCGTATTTTAATTCAAGCACCAATCTTTTCAGTTTACTGTTACAGAGTATGGATGCTTAGTTAAGAATTTTTTTAAACTTGTACAATACAATTAATATTGCCATAAACTGATTTTGTATTTTGTTTTTTTTTGAATTGTTATATTTCTTATTCATGCTATTATGTGGTCTGTTTGTGTGTAGGAGGTTGACATATTTTAAACTTCTATTTCTCTTTCTTCTTTTCTCTATCTATTCTTCTCTATTCATTCTATTCTCTTCTCTCTCTTCTGTCTATGCTGGATTGGTCTGGTCTGGGCTGCTCTGCTGTTTGGATGTGCTTACCATGGATATACAATAGCCCAATCGCATTCTTTTGGTCACCATTCACCATATGCTGTACCCTATAACTGTGGAAGTCCTGCATCAAGTTTTTTCTCCTCATGGATATGTCGAGAAAATCGTCACCTTTCAAAAGTCAGCTGGTCAGCTTCTTCATATATATTTCTTTTTCTCTATAGTTTTCATATCATAATATCAACCGCTTGTTTTTTTTTTCTCTTCTCTGAATGTCTTCAATTTGTGTCTTTTTATGTTTTGAACTTTGTAGGATTTCAGGCACTAATTCAGTTTCAGTTACGGCAAAGTGCTGTGGCTGCAAGAAATTCTCTGCAGGTATTCTTTTGTTTGTCCTCTGATTGACCGTGAATCAATATTGCGGTTTAACACTTGCGATTCTTTTCAGGGGAGAAATATTTATGATGGTTGCTGCCAACTAGATATTCAGTTCTCAAAGTAGGTATCAAGTTTGTACCAGACTTGTTTTGCTTCTTATTTATTTCTTTTCACCAATATGATTATTGATTGGTTGCTTTTGTTACCAGTCTTGAAGAGTTGCAAGTCAACTACAATAATGAGCGGTCCAGGTGTGTTGGTCAAATCTTAAATATTATATGTGACAATATGTAAGTTTTTTGTACATTAATAATTGTGTTTCTCTCTTAATAGGGACTTCACAAATCCATCACTACCTTCAGAACAGAAGGGCAGACCCTCCCAAGTATGTTTTTTATGGATTTTTTTTTTAATATATTTTTGTCTCCGTGATTTAATGTCTCTTATTGTTCATATTGTTCCAGCCTGGATATGGAGATGCGGGAGGTATGTGCACTTTGCAAGCTAACGGAGCAGCCACACACATATGTGCAGTATTTTCTCTTGTTTTAACTACATCTATAATCTATATTTAATTTATTCCGTTTTTTGTTGCATGTTTGCCTTTCAGCTGGATATCCACAGGTGGGTTCTCTTTGGCCATACATACGTGTATATCTGAAGTAAAAAGGGAGTTATCTGTCACCATTTGACCTGATATATTTAAATACTTTTTAACTCTCAACTGCCTATTCTGCATAATTATTAAATACTTAATATTTACTCTGGACAAACATTAATGCCTGGCTTATGCACACACCTAGTATGCTTCCATTTGTTACAAATTGTTATGAGAGGAATTACTAATGTTTATGCAATGATTTGTTTTAACTTGTTGGAATGAAGATGAACAACGCGGCTGCGATTGCTGCTGCATTTGGAGGCGGATTGCCTCCCGGAATCAGCGGGACCAACGACAGATGCACTCTTCTTGCATCTAATTTAAATCCTGATGTAACCTCTCTCTCTCTATCTCTCTCTCATACAAGCACACTTACTCATGAAGGATTCTGATTGTTTTATGTGGTAATGTCCATGGTTAGAGGATAGACGAGGACAAGCTGTTCAACTTGTTTTCTTTGTATGGGAACATTGTGAGAATCAAGCTTCTTCGCAACAAACCAGATCATGCTCTTGTTCAGATGGGTGATGGGTTTCAGGCTGAGTTGGCAGTACACTTTTTGAAGGTAGGATCTCATATCTCTACTTATTGATGATGCACAAGAAAGTGGTTTTATTTATGATCTATTGTCACATGTAGGGAGCTACTCTATTTGGGAAGCGGTTGGAGGTTAATTTCTCAAAGCATCCGAATATTACAATGGGTGCTGAAACCCACGAGTATTTAAACTCCAATTTGAACCGGTTCAACCGCAATGCTGCTAAAAATTACCGTTACTGTTGCTCACCAACCAAGATGATCCACCTATCGACCCTACCACAGGACGTGACAGAAGACGAGATTATATCCCATCTTGAAGAACACGGGAGCATCGTCAACAGCAAGGTGTTTGAAATGAACGGTAAAAAGCAGGCTCTTGTTATGTTTGAAAGCGAGGAAGAAGCAACTGAAGCACTTGTGTGCAAGCATGCAACCACACTTGCAGATTCTATGATTCGTATATCCTTTTCTCAGTTGCAGACAATTTGAACTTTCACCTTGATGGATTCCATAAATTTGCTCTCTGTCATTTTGTTGTCACAGACCCTTTGTTTGTTCTAGTGTGTATTCTTACTTTTGAGAATTTAGATGCTTGTACTATTTCTTCTTTTTTTCTTTTTGTTTGTATTATTATTTGTTTCGCTGTTTTTAATTATATTGCTGTTCTGCAGGATAAAAACTAAAAACGGCAGCTTATTGTTTAAGTTTAGATTCTGGTTTATGCATTACTAGATAATATCCCGGGAGCGTCCCGGGTTGAGAAATCTAATTTGAAATATTAATTTTACATCTGAAATAGACTAATGCGTTTTACAGTTATATGTTGGAAAGCTTCGGGTAGCACTTAACCTAAAACAATTAACAATGTATCTCCAATGTTAGTGCATAACCTTAAACAATGTATAATAACTCTAATATTAAAACTTAACCTAAAACAATGTACAACTCCAATGCTAACACATGTTGTAAATAAAATTCATATTTACTGGTTTGAACATAACTAATGACTTGTCTATACATGATTAATGAATAACCTAAACACTTTGTGTTTTTTCCTGTACGAACAAAACCACACAAAAAAATAGTCATTTTTTTCTCCGTTTTTTATATAGCACTATGGTAGCCGTTGGAAAGATAATAAAACGCTCGTTAATTTGGTCATTTTTTTCTCCGTTTTTTATATAGCACTATGGTAGCCGTTGGAAAGATAATAAAACGCTCGTTAATTTGGTGTAAATTTTTTCTTTAAAAAATCTCGTATATAAAAGATAATAACGTTTGAAAGTTATGGGAGGAAACATTAGAGATAAAAATCTAATTTTGTTTTTAAATTTTAAATTATTATTTTTCCTAAAATAAAGCCCTTGCACACACACAATGAGGACTCTTTGAGTGTCATGTCATTAAAATGACTTTGGTTTATTATATGTATAGATATCTATTGGCTAGTCGAATTGCTCAACATACACCTAACATAAAATAAATGTAAGAATGGTTAACTCGCACAAATACAGACATTGAAACCTTGTAATAGGGAAACAGTTTGCAACACCAAAAGGCCCTTTGGCCAATATTGTGTGATGTTAAAGGCACCAGTAGCTGAAAAAGTGGTAGGAGCCAGGAACGATTATGACAAAATGGGTTGGTGACAATCAACATAACCATGATATCGTTGAACATCGTTCTTTGTATGGATGATCAAACTCAATGACGGAACGAATTTCAAAGTTGAATGCATGTGATGATGATCATGGTTTCACACATTGGATCAAGCTCTATGATGGTAACAAGAAGCAAACAACCCTATTACCCAAAAGTGACAAGACTATTGTTTGAGTATCACATGAGGAGAGGTGTGGACGATGCTTAGAAAGATGGGAAGGGTCAATGCAGTTGGTTTGAACGACATATCGATTGAGGTGTGGAAGTGTTTAAGAGAGCAGTGAATAGTTAATTAATTTGTTCAATATATAAGGATTAAGCTACTAGGTCATAAAACAAAGTTATGAGAGAGGGTAATCGAGACAATATTATAAGAGAAACTTATGATACAATAAACCAATTTGATTTCTTGCGAGGTCAAGTACTTAAGTGATACATATTTTAAGGAGATTGATGGAATAGTATAGGGAAAAGTAGGATATTTGACCTTGGAAAAGGCATGCGACAGTGTGTTATCTAAATTGATTTGGAATAGTTTGGTCGGTAGACGGATTCATAGGAAGTTTAGACACAAATAGGGATATGGATACTATTTCTTACCTGTGGAGGTGGGAGCAATGTTTTAAAAACAAATTTTTATACTATATTCAGTTGGGCTAAAAAACAAATCAATCGAGTGACTAGTCAACTCGATAATTCCATAAAAAATAAAGACTGAGTTACAAGTTTTGTCCTTTAAGTTTATACCCAATTGCAAAGAATGTCATTTAACTTCAAAATTGATTGGTTTTGTACTTTGTGTTTTAAAATTTTGCACGTTTTGTCTTTTCGACCTAACTCTATTAATTTTCTTCATTAAGTTGGGTCGTGTGCAAGGCACATGAGAGCATTTGAAGTTGTGCGTAATTTGTTTACTAAATTTATATAAAGAGAAATTGTATCTAACTTTGCATTCTACAATATATTGATCAACTTCTTTTCCTTATATTCTAACTAGATTATACCTCGGGAATGTCCCGGGGTTGAGAAATCTAACATGACATATCAATTTTACATATGAAATAGAATGATGCGCTTTACACTTACATGCAGGAAAGCTTCGGGTAGCCCCTAACATAAAACAATTAACTATGTATCTCCAATGTTAACGTCTAACCTTAAACAATGTATAACTCTAATATTAATACATAACCTAAAACAATATACAACTCCAATGCTAACACATGTTGAAAATAGAATTCATATTTATTGATTTGAACATAATTAGTGACTTGCCTATACATGGTTAATGAATTACCTGAACACTTTGTGTTTTTTTTCCTGTATGAACAAAACCCCACAAAAAATAGTCGTTTTTTCCCTCTGTTTTTTTATATAGCACTATGGTACTCGTTGGAAAGATAATAAAACGCTCGTTAATTTGCTGAGATTTTTTCTTTAAAAAATCCCGTATATAAAATATATTAACGTTTAAAAATTATGGGAGAAAACATGAGAGAAAAATCCAATTTTGTTTTTAAACTTTTCTTTTCCTAAAATCAATTAATGTCACATGGCATGCTACATGGCACACTCAATGGGGAGGATGTCCTCTTTGAATGTCATGTAGGATTTATTGCTTTCAATTATATAATAAATGTGTCTTTATGTAACAAGCCGTGTAGATAATGTGTATGGAGACCACAATCTCATATGTACTCTTTAGCCACCACCGGAGTACGAAGAGAAAGCCGAAGCTAATGCTTAAGTGAGCTATGAATCACCACATTTGCTTCAAGGTTCAGGTCAGTGAACGCAAATGGAAATTAATGATCCGTATAACTGAGTTTACGGTTATTATGTTTTCTACTTTTATCATTTTTATTAAGTCATATTAGATATTTTAATCCCGGAACATTCCCAGGATAATCTATATATCTATACATATAATAAACCAAAGCCATTTTAATGACATGGCACTCAAAGAGGCATTCTCTTCCTTTAGTGTGCCATGTGTCATCCCATGTGGCATTGAGATATTTTAGGAAAAAAATAATTTAAAAACAAAATTGGATTTTTCACCCTCATGTTTCCTCCCATAATTTTTAAACGTTAATATCTTTAATATACGAGATTTTTTAAAGAAAAAAATTACACCAAATTAACGAGCGTTTTATTATCTTTCCAACGAGTACCATAGTGTTATATAAAAAACGGATAAATTTTTTTGTGGGGTTTTGTTCATACAGGAAAAAAAACACAAAGTGTTCAGGTAAATCATTAATCGTGTATAGACAAGTCACTAATTATGTTTAAATAAGAAAATATGAAAAAAAATTCAACCAGAGCCGAATAGGTTAATAGAGTTATACGTTGTTTTAAGTTAGGTATCAATATTAGTATGTTAGAGTTGTACATTTGTGTAGTCTTTAGGATAGGTGTTAATATTAGAGTTACATTAAAGTTCTACATTCTTTTAGGTTAGGTTTTTTAGGTTAGGTGTTAGCATTGGAGTTGTACATTGTTAATTTGTTTTAGGTTAGATATTAATATTAGAGTTATACATCAGTCTATTTCATATGTAAAATTGATGTATCAAATTAAATTTTTCAACCCGGGACACTCCCGGGGTATAATCTAGTATATATATATTGCAAAGGGATGAATCCTACATGTCATACTCTTATGCAATCTCTCATTTGAGAGATGCCACATAGGATGTGATGTGGCAACTCTATACCAATTAAAAATAGAAATAAATATGATTTAATCTAATCTATTATAATCTTTAACCTAATCTATTAAATACATAATCTACTAAATCTAAATATTAAAACTTTATTATTTTATCTCTCGTGTTTCCTCCCATAACTTTTAAACATTAATATCTTTTATATACGAGATTTTTTTAAGAAAAAAATTACACCAAATTAACGAGTGTTTTATTATCTTTCCAACGAGTACCATAGTGCTATATAAAAATCGGAGAAAAAATGACTATTTTTTGTAACCCGACAGGTATTGTGTCGGGTTTGGGATTAGTTTAAAAAAATTGTGGGTTTGGGTCGGGTCTGGGATTAGGTGATACCCGACCCGATTACCCGAAACAACATACCCAAATACCCGAACTACATACCCGATCATATACCAATGAATTTTTTAACGCATAACATAACCCTTAGACTAATGCGTTCGATATTTCAATAATTAACTTTTTTTTCTTATTTCATGTTAGTTATTTTTAGAATGATCGATTACAAACTTCTGAATTCATTTGTAATGGCACTAGATTTATACCCCGACGCAGAGATTCGTTTTTTATATATATTTGAATATGATAACTTATGACAGAGATTTATTTAAAATAATAATAATAATAATAATAATATATTTTATTATGTTATATTAGATATTTCAACCCGGGACGCTCACGGGATAAAAACTAGTTAGCTATATAGATATACTTGATTGTCTTTGGAAGAAAAACAACACACTTTTGAGCGAATTTAGTTGACACTTTGGAAAACTTGATTTTTTATTTATTTATTTTTTGGTACGGCTGGAAAACTTGATTGTTATTGTGTGAGATTAGTCCTTTCGGTTAATAACTCACAAAACACTTGTTGATGAAAACGAATTATATAAAATCAAACATGACCTAAATGTCATTTTTTTTTATTTTACTCTGTTATTTTTGAAGTGTCTATTCCATGTTAGCTTTTGTATTCTTTTGTTTCCCTCTTCATAAATAATAGGCAACACCCGATCATTCATACCAATCAATAGTTGTGTATTGCTACTATGTCAAAGGCTTCCTAGAATCTCAGTCGTATTCATGTGCATTATTTATGAACGCAACATCTCCCTCTTGACGGCCATATATATATATATATATATATATATATATAGTGGAAGGATAGGGAGAAAACCCTTCAAAATGAAAAAACTCTAGAAAACCCTCAAAAAAACCTACTTTCCGAACTTTTTTTTTTTTTTTTAAAAACATTAGGGCATGGTTTTTGAGTGTTTTGAGCCAAAAAAATCAAAAAAAACGCCGAAGGTTTTTTTTTATATAAAAAAATAAGTTTTGCATCATAACATATGTTACTAGTGCAAAAATAAGCTAACATATGTTATGATGCAAAACTTGTTTTTTTTTTAAAAAAAAAAAACCCTTCGGCGCTTTTTTGATTTTTTTGGCTCAAAACACTTAAAAACATGTATATTACATGCCCTAATTTTTTTTAAAAAAAAAAAGCTCGGGAAGTAGGTTTTTTTGAGGGTTTTCTAGAGTTTTCTCATTATTTAGGGTTTCCGTATTATCCATCCCCTATATATATATATATATATATATATATATATATATATATATATATATATATCATTTCTTAGTATATGAGAGTGTTATGTATCATATGTGAGGAACGATTTGAAATACAGGATTCAATAATATGAAACAAACAAGATGTTGTTTATACATGTAACATTTACCTTCCACAATATGCTATTTATTCATAACCCAAATGTATATATCTTTACTATTCCTTGGCACCCACCATCAATGGTGGATCACTCGACTTCAAATCTCTGCAAGATTCGAAATATAAATTGTACAATCAAGATTTTGCCCCACAAAAATTTGCAAATATCCAACAGCTTAACCCTTTGTAAAATATAAAATGCTCTTTAACAACACAAAGCCTAGAATGAGCAACAAAATAAGTATTACAAACAAAACTGCCGTGTGTGTGTGTGTATCAGCCCGATGACTTACAAGCAGGGGCGGAGCATTAAAGGGGCGGGGAGGGGCGGCCGACCCCCCCGAATTTTCGCTCAGAAGTTTCGAGTATATAGTTTTCGTATGGAATTTTTTTTGTATATACGGTTTCGACCCCCCGTTTAAAAAAAATAGTTATATAAACCAAAACTTTAACCCAAAACAAAGTAAATATAAAGCTCAAATCCTAAAGTACTAAGCACAACAACTACATGAGCGGGATAGTAGATTCAATAAGCAAGCGATTGAGTTGTTATCTCTTAGCTACAACTTCTTCATCCTTTCTTGTCCTGCACTTATTTAAAAACCTACAACTTTTTTTTCTCAAACCATTTTATTTTCTTCTTTAATTCTTAACCTCTCTCAACATTTCTTTACTTTCGGTTTTATATAAAGTACCCTTCACTTTGATTAATATTCGATTAACAATTTTGAGGCTCAAACATAAAAAAATCCATCGAAGTAAGGACATCACTGTTAAGAAAACTTGAATTGTAGGAGGGTCAATGTGCCCCCAAGAAATTGGGCCCGGGCCGGGAGTCCTCCCCGCACCCCTTAAGGGCCGGCCATGCATCCAGGTACCAACCCTTTGTCTCATTTTTAATGTTTTAGTGTCTTTGTTCAATTGTTTGTTAAAGAATGCTTAAACCTTTTATATTTATTGTATTTAATGTTTGACTCGACCCGACCTGAATCGAATCACCGACACGAACATATCACCCGAACTATAGCTACAGAAAAAAAAATTAGGTCCCGTCCCGTGACCGATGACTTCCGACCCCCCGGACCAAATTCTCAAGCTTCGCCACTGCTTACAAGGTGGAGGAACTGAAAGTGTTTCCTTTTTTTCCCGCTAATTTATACTTTTATCTCAAACAAGTCAAACAAAACAGCTAAAATACAACTAATGTAGTAATTGATAATTTGATACATAACTTGCCTGTGATTGTTGTGGAAAAGTATAAGGAAAATCGGTTGATCAGAGGAGAGATAGAACAGTTGGCGCACTATGTATACACATGTAGTAATGCTGTTATAAAATAAAAAACATCAGAAATCCATTTGTAATGCATCACGGACATTTTATTTACAAGGATGATAAGATGACATATATATAAGATAAAAGACTACCATAACTTTGTCTAGTATGAAAAAATCATACTACGTACACGCACAGTGCACACTAGTGGTCTTCTCCTTGTCGTATTTAACATTTATAGCATGCGGCCATGAAGAAATAAATGCTTACCTCCCAAAACATATAAGAAAAAGTATCCACAAAAAAGCATGCATCCAACTTGATTCCTTGTATGCTACCCACACCTGAAAACCAATAGTGAATAATGTATTTTCTAAATACACTTGCTCTTATTCGAGTGGTATGACGGGAACATAGAAGACAATTGTAGGGCTGGAATCCCAAGTATCAAAGTCTAATATTAATCTGGTGAACTTGTTCAAAGGGGAGCTAGGTTCCATTTTGGTTGAGTGCTTGGATTGCAAGAGAAGCATTAATTAGCTTGTTTGCTCTAGAGAAAGTGAAAAATTGTGTGGTAAATAAGTGTTTTGTGAAGGTGAATAATGTAGTCAGTCAATTGTATTTGGAGACGGACATGAGGGAACTTCAATCAAAACGAGAAGAATGAATATAGTACTGATGCTCTGAGAAAAATGCAATTATCCTAAGAAGCAAAATCAAGTATAGCATGCATGAATGGAGGATACATACCGATAAAGCCACAACATTGATATAGAAGTCAATTAGTGTTGCTACCACCCAGCTGTGAGAATTAATCCAGTAATCATAATTAAATTTAATTGTATTAACTAATATTTAGTTTTGAAAATATAAAGAAGGGGTGAAGTAAGTAAGTTTACGGTGTGTATAATTCAGAACGAAATGGAGATCCATCAACAATAAGTGTATAAAGCAAGGTTCCCAGCATGAGGCAGCCTAGTAACGCAAAGATGACTCGTGCAGTCATAACAGAGACTCCCTTCCTGTGTTCCATGGCATCACTAACCCAAAAGAGTGATAAATATCCGGGTAAATAAGACAAGGTTGCCGAAAGTCTATGTATAGCTTATAGCTAAGCTAGTGGTTAAAATCCCCAACATGGATGGCTAAATTAAAATAATGTGAATTTTTTGCATTAATAGGCGAATTTGAGTTTAAGAGAGTGTTTGTAAGGGTTGCATGGGATTTTTTGTGAAAATGGGCAGATCACCATATGGATCAGCGACCTTCAAAAGGTCTCACATCAATTTAGCGACCTTCATTCAAAGTTGCTGATACATTCAGAGACCTTCCTTGAATTCAATGTTGGCTCGTGTATACTTATAGCAATTGTGAAACCTTGAATGAAGGTCGCTGAATGGAAGTGAGACCTTCAAAATTCTTTTTTGAAGGTCGCTGATCCATATGATGATCTACCATTTTCACAAAAAAATCCCATGCAACCCGTACAAACACTCTCTCAAATTCAATTTTGCCTATTAATGCAAAAAAAACAAAAAAAATCGAATAATGTTGTAATTAATTACCTTTTCTGGTGTCTGACTAAGAGAAAGTAGAAAGGATCGTTTGAAGATTCCTCCTCAGGTGTCAACTTGTAGAATTGGAAAACGATATAGGCACAAGTAGTCACACTGTGGAAACAAGTGATTCATTCAATTCAATTGCTTGCTTGCTTGTATAATTAAGAAAAGAAAAAGGAATATAATATAATAACCTTCCAAAGCAAATTAATAAAAGAAGCCAAACAGTTGCCATAATCCAGGTTGATTCCTTGTATACAACCCAAGCCTAAAGAAGAAAAATGAAGTAAGGAATGAGTAGAAGAAGATGGATGGATGGACATATGGTGGAGGTGAAAAGAAAGAGAGAAAGAAAGGGTACCGACCCCTATAACAGCAATATTTATGTAGAAATCGATGAGTAATGCTGCCATCCACCTGAGTTAAGAGTCACTCACTGTTGATCATCTCATTTCATTTGATAAATGAAGCTACAAACAAACAATGGAATAGTAGTAGGTTAGGTTAGGTTAGGTTAAGGTACCTGGTGAGTAAATCCATACGGAAAGGGAGGCCATCGGTGGCAATGGTGTAAACAAGCACCGCCACCATCAGACATCCCAATACGCTCAACAACGTCCTCACTGCCACCCCCGCCCTCATCGCCATTCCCTCCCACCTCTTTGCTTTCCTTTCCTTTGCGTCTTCTAGTAACAAACAAATTAAATATCTACAACTCATTTATGTGGATATCGCCCCTCCACGTCTACAACACTCCTTTTACATAAACCACCCACGTCATTCATTCCTAGACGTTTCAAACCACGACTCTTTCTTATTTATAAACCGTTGTAAACCTTTACCTCATCATCTAAGACATCAACTTTTCTTTTTCTTTTTATTTAATTTATATCTTTCCAAACAAAATAAATATATATATAAATAAAAAAAAGAAGTAGATTGCCAAAATCGGTTTGATCCCAAATGTCACTTTAATATGGCTATATATTGTGGTGACACAAAAAATGTAATGTCTTAGTGTAACGTATGATGCCACCTCACCATGTGAATGTCTCAAGTATCTTGAGACATGAGTGAGGTGTGGAGACACCACAAGATTTATGTCTCTTGTATTATTTAATTATTTTTTTAATTTTAAACAATTTCTTTATAAAGATAAAAAAGAGGTAATAATAATAATAACTAAGGTGGTGTTTGTTTTTTGGTCAAAAGTGCTTCTGACCACTTTTGTCTGCGCCGCGCAGACGCGGGCAGACGTTTGGGGCGCGCAGATTGTTTGTTTTTCGGAAGACCTTTCACTAAAAAAGGCCTTCCTGACCTCTTCTTGGTGCAGACCTGGACCAATGTCTTCTACCCTCTTCCTACCTCTTCTCCTTCTTTTTCTCTTCTTCTCCTATTAACAACAGCAGCATCATTCATCATTATCAAAGTTTTTTTTTTCTTCTCTTCTTTCTTCTTCTTCACCTTTACTTCTTCACTTCTCATTCTCTCTTCTTCTCCTCCTCCCTCCTCTCCCCTCCGCCACCACCGCCCTCCACCTCCCTCCTCTCCCCTCCCGCTGCCAGCTCCCCCTCCTCTCTCCTCTCTCCTCTCCCCTCCGCTGCCAGCTCCCTCCTCCTCCCCACAGTCAAGTGCCGCCCCCAAGCTGTTAGGTATTGCATATTTTTTTTCTTTTCATTTAATCAATGTTAGGGTGAAGAAGTTGGGGTGGGTTTATTTTTTCTTTTTCTTTAATCGTTTTTTTTTTCTTTTTCTTTAATATTATTTTCTTTTAATCATGGTGGTGATTGGTGGCTGGGTTGGTGACGGGGATGTTGGTTGTTGGTGACGGGGATGGTGGTGATTGGTGGTTGGGATGGTGGTTGTTGGTGACGAGGATGGTGGTGATTGGTGGTTGGGTTGGTGGTGGTTGGTGACGGGGATGGTGGTTGTTAGTGACGGGGATGGTGGTGATTGGTGGTGGTGGTGGTGGCTCGGGTCCGGATCAGATTCGGTTTAGGTGGGTTGTGGTTGGTTATGGTTATGGTTATGGTTAGGTTAGGCCACAGACGTTAACAAACAAACAGTCTTCTTCTTGCAGACTGCAGACTTTTGGTCCACCTCTTCTCCTGCAGATGTCTGCAGATGTGGTCCGCAGACTGCAGACCTTTTACCTCTTAAAAAACAAACACCACCTAAGAAATAAAGGGTCTTCTTCCTCAACCTTCCATCTACTTCTTTCTTTCTCTATTTCTTTCTCTCTGCTACTTCCTCAACCTTCATGCTTGTACATCCCGCATCACCACTTGTACATTCCATCTCCAAACCATCACTAACGTTCAGATTCAAAAAAAAAAAAAAAAAAAACAGAGAGAAAAGTCTCTGATTGGTCCGTCCTTGATGTTCCAAGGAGGACGTAGGGGACGGGGGTAGTGGGGGACGGGGCAAGGTGTCACGCCACGCCAATGTCGGAAACACGTGGCGCAACGCTCGAAAGTATATCAAAGTCAAGATTAACACTAACTATATTTAATTAGAAAAGATCAATTTATTAAGATGTCGAAACAGAGTATCACATTTCAAACATTACATAAAACAACGAACATTAAGTTTCAATGTGGGTGTTTCCGTTTATGTTCCAACCCGATGGTAACATTAGATGAAAACCCCGACAAGTATCCGACATCCCGTATTCCACCGCACTAGCCTCATTTCTAATCAGCACTTAGTTACCTGAAAGATATGTTTAAAAAGAGACGTCAATATATAAAATATTGGTGAGTTCACGGGTTTTAGTTTCATAACATCAACATTTTTACACCATGTGCAGAACCAACACATTTTGTGGCCTTTGTAAGGAGTAGCTAGCTCCTACAAACCTATGATGACGAGCAATCCCTTGAGCCCCATAACCAAACCAAGACTAATAAACATGCCCCGCGATCACCAGTTGTTTCTCGGCACATAACAACTTAGTTCAGAATACGTGCACCCCAGGCATACGCCGATGCATAATCGACGCTTTAGGGGTGGGCCTTGTCAGGCACCAATAGTACTATCCAAATATTCCTTCGGTTTCATTTCCCTGAATTAATGGTTACAGTAGCGAGGACTCAACCCCGAGTGGCGAACACTTAACAAAACTCAAGTACTCATCATGCCACTTATCACATTTCAACATTTGACAAACATATCTTTCCCCCCAATTAAAACAGTAAAATGGGGCCGTGAAACTCACCTGAAGTACTGCGTACAATCAAATAGTAGAGAATAGCAAGTCCATGGTCAAGCACCTACGAACGTCCTAGTGCGTGTAAGTCACTAAGTCTATAGCGTGTGTTTTTCCGGCAAGTTCACCCAACTCCCAACACCACCATTTACATATAATTCTCCGTTTAAATTAAACATATGTCCTAGGTCCGTTGGTGATGGATTACCCTCGTTACAAGTTACACTTATACTTCCATGAATATTAATTAACTTGTATAATATTGTTCTCGACTCGACTCACTTGACGTATAATTATTTTCCCATTAAATAATTATACTAAGATCTTGTCGATCGATATAATATTTTTCAACAATCGACTCGACTCACTTTACCGTATATTTATTTTCCCATTAAATAAATATACTAGGATCTTGTCGATTCGATATAACATTTTACAACCTTCGACTTGACTCACTTTACCATATAATTACTTTCCCATTAAGTAGTTATACTAGGATCTTGTTCGGTTGAGATTTTATTTTCCAACATTCGACTCGGCTCACTTTACCATATATTTATTTTCCCATTAAATAAATATACTAGGGCCTTGCCGATTCGACAACATATTTTACTTTGTTAAGTTTTCATACTTAACTTAGTTTTAAACGTGTAATCGTTATAGATTATTTAACGTTAATTCCCCATGAATACTTTCCTAACACTTAGGAAAGTGTTATACACTTTTCACTCATAATTAATCTTATATATATATATATATATATATTAGTTCATAAAATATATATTTTTATGCCCACATTTGACGCAATAACATATATACGTATCTTGTAAGAAGTTATACGATACATACTTATTCGTCTAATTTGCATTTTTGTCCGATAACTCGTCATAATACAACATGTTCATGTCCGATTAGTCAACTTATATATTTTCCATGTCACCTTTAATATAAGTTGTACATATACGCTTTTGTAGGAATAATTACTTCACGTCGTAATATTATTTTTCCTACTTTCAATATATATATATAGGGGGCGGTTATTCTACAAAAACAAACAATCGTGCGAAGCGTGCGAAGGAATGCTAACCGTCGATCAATCAACAATCTTACGTCATTAATTAAAAAAGTACGCGGTGTCAAATTCGTAAATAAGTGAGAGATTAGACAGTTAATAAGGGTATAATCGTCAATTTTTCTACAATCAAATTATAAGAGACCGTTCAGTCTCATTAATCGCTCAAAACTTCTCCCCAAAATTACATAATAAACTCTGAAACCATAGTTAAAATCATCAATAAACTCCATTTCTACAGAAGATTAACCATGAAATACTCAAAAGTATACGAAAGTAAGTACATTACGTTATTCTGTACCAAATTTTACATTGAAAAACTATATAATAACTTACATTATGCATGTTACAGGAAGAAAGAGAGGAACAGAGTATGAAACTGAAAAGAACGACGTTGATGAAGGTAAATAAGTATTACGTCAATTAATATTGTTAATACGTTGTGAAATTTTACTAAAATACGTATTTCTAATTATCAGGCCCTACCAAAATTCAAAAAACCAATGATAAAACTGACAAATCAGAGAGAAGAACAAAAGCAAACCATGACAGGCCTTCAAGGAAAAATGGTACAGAGAAATTTATTTTGAATTTATTTTGTTATGTGTTACGTTATTTTAGTAATATAACTATAAATGATTTTGTATATGATACGTTATTTTAGTAATCGGAATGTAGTGATTCTGTCAAAAATGTTAAATGCTTTTAGAAAAATGATTATGTCTATGGTGCATCATAATTATGTCTATATTGCGTTATTTTGGTAATGGAAATGTACTAATTATGTCAATGTTACATCATTTTAGTAATGGAAAGTATGTCTGTGTTACGTAATTTTATTAATAGAACTAGAAATGATTATGTCTGTATTACGTTATTTTGGTAATGAAATTTGTAATGATTATGTCCTTGTTACGTTATTTTAGTAATGAAAATGTAGTTATTTTGTCATTGTTAAGCAATTGTAGTTTATGATTATGTCTTTGTTACGTTATTTTGGTAATGAAAATGTAGTTATTCTGTCATTGTTAAGCAATTTTGTTAAATGAAAAACAATAGTTTATGATTATGTCTATATTACGTTATTTTGATAATGAAATTTGTAATGATTCTGGCCATAAATATATGATGATTATGTATATGTTACGTTATTTTAGTAATGAAAAAGTAGTTATTCTGTCATTGTTAAGCAATTTTGTAAATGAAAACAATAGTTTATGATTATGTCTTTGTTACGTTATTTTAATAATGAAATTTGTAATGATTCTGGCCATAAATATATGATGATTATGTATATGTTACGTTATTTTAGTAATGAAAAAGTAGTTATTCTGTCATTGTTAAGCAATTTTGTAAATGAAAACAATAGTTTATGATTATGTCTTTGTTACGTTATTTTAATAATGAAATTTGTAATGATTCTGGCCATAAATATATGATGATTATGTATATGTTACGTTATTTTAGTAATGAAAAAGTAGTTATTCTGTCATTGTTAAGCAATTTTGTAAATGAAAAACACTAGTTTATGATTATGTCTTTGTTACGTTATTTTAGTAATGAAAAAGTAGTTATTCTGTCATTGTTAAGCAATTTTGTAGATCAAATTATACCTGCACAATCATTATTCACAGACATCTTTAATGAATGAATAAAGGAAAAATCGTTTGGAGATATAATCGAAAGAGAATGAGCTGATTTATGATTGAATGAACTGATTTATGATTGATTTATACTGAATTCAAAATCTAAAAACAGAGTAAAATACGAATTTGAAATCTGATCCTTTTATAAAAGATATGGGTTTTAAATATCGAGTAAAATGACGATACTACCCTTCAAGAAAACGCGCGTAGAAGCCTTCGCACGCTTCGCACGTTTTTTAAACTTTTTATTTGAACCGATCCCTATATATATATATATATATATATATATATATAGTTATTTTCCTTAAATTTCCAACAATATGTTTACTTGAAATTAAGCATCTTTTAATTTCTACATATTTTCTCTTGGAAATTTATAAAATAACTTTGATATTTCAAGACTTGTTCATGTTCAACATTAAAATGCTCCAACATTTTTATATTCTCATAGATATAAAAATGTTCATTTTTATACAATTTTTATCAAGTCTTTAAATTACCAAATTTTGTAATAAAAACCTTAGTTTTTATTTTGCTCAACATTTGTGGTAATCTATATATTTTTATAAAATCATCTTTTTATAAAAATAACACTCTGTACAAAAATACTATTCTTGTAAGTCTTGCAAATATTTTTCATAACAACCTTTGGAAAGTACAACTTTCCATTTTTAACACAAAGCTTTAAAAAGTCATGATTTTGGACATAAGTTTTCAAAACGACACTTTACACCCCTTAACTTTCAAAAGCGACAAGTTTTCACTAAACTAGTAATTTCACTTTTGTCAACTTTTCTTATAGGTGTATTAGTGTGTATTAAGTCCATAAAGTCCATCTTTGTATTTCAAAGTTAGTAAACTTTGATTATGTAGCTTTTATATTTTTCATTTCTTAACAAGATCAACCTTATATTAAGTATTAGATATTCATTTTAAGGTGATCTAAACCACATTTGGCTGTATTCAACTCATATATGCCAACAATACTTAGATCATCTTTTACAAGGATTGTGTAACTTTTTATAGACTACAAAACAATAACAATAAGCATCACCACCCATGGCCTACCACAAGTTTTTAGAGATCCCTTTTTGTTTTGTAAAAACATACAACATATTGTTTACAAAACCTTTGTTAAAACCTTGGTGTACAACTTGCATCTAAACACTAAAAAAATATATATAAGTTTTAACAAGAAATTATAGGAACTTACTACTAGCTCAAAAGCTAGGGATGACACCAAAAACTAATGATTATGATGGGGTTTAGTGTGTTCTTTCAAAGGGGTTAAGCTCCAAGCTTGATAACACACAAAATGGGACTTAAAAATAGGATGTTTATCGATGTATTTTTGATGTTTAAACTTGAAAAAGAGATGGTTGTGGGTGCTTTCAAAAGCTACGGCCATGGAGGTTCAAAGGAGGAAATGTTTGTGTGGTTTGAACATATGGATTATTTTTTGTTTGAGTTCTATAAAGATTAAAAAGGACATAAAAGATTTGTAATCTTCCATGCCATGCTTATAATCAAATCAAATCCATTAAATTGTACAAAATGTGAGATTGTGGAATGGTGCAAGATAGGGACGATTGGGGGTTGGATTTGTAGGGTTCACTTGTTTTTTTTTTCATATATATTACTTATATATCTTAAACTCGGTTTTGATCGGATTTTAATTATGCGTTATCCGGACATTATAATAGACTCTAGTAACCCTTAAACATAGCCTAGTTTAAGTGTTGGTTGGTTGGTTAGGCTTTCGTTGGGTGAAATTATAAGTTATACGTGTACCGGGTGCAGTACACGCACTTTATTCGTTACCGAGAGATTTGTATTTAGAGTTTTCATTTATGGTTTTGGAGTTCCAAAACACATTATTTTTCATGAAAATACCCTTATTTTATATCCTGGGTGTCCGGTATTATTTTCGTCTATTTAATTTTTACCGGGTAATCACCAACGTCCGTTCCATACAAGTTTATTCGCACGCGATTTCGTCGTGCTTCAACATTAAACATGTGCATCCCTATGAATCTTATGGGGAATTTGCTATTCTCTAAGGCTAAATTAATCCAATTAATTTAAATATGCACTTAAACCGTTAATTACATATACTAATTACGTACGGAAAACACATCAATTTTTGCCGGATGTTACATTCTCCCCCCGTTAAGAGAATTCCTTCCCGGAATTCAGTTCAAGTTATCCAATACATTAGTACCCTTGAACAGGGCGAGATGTTTGCGACTCACGCGATCTCCTCTTTTCTAAGTGAACTCAGGTTTACGCTAGGTTCAAGCTTAGCGTTCTAGCAAACACAATATCATGATCCAGCTACGACTAAGCTCTTGGACATCCCAATTTGACACATCTATCGGTTTTCCGAAATAGTAGAGCTTAACGTCAACCGGACTTCCGTCGGTGGAGGAATTGACAATGCTTCCTCAGGCCAGACTTGCGGGATTCATCAAGAGTCCCACTAAGCTCTTGCGATAGTTCGAGCTTAATCATTACGAGACCAAGTTTGATGGATATCCCCGTGCCACTGGAGTATCAAGAATTTGGCATACTACAATTTCTATACTTATCAACACCCTCTTAGATCATAACTCTCAGTGAAAACCTAGTAGAAGTTCTTAAGGCCTACGCCTTGTCCGTATGACTTCTTAGTAGGTTCGCATTTCATCCAAGCAGTCTCTAATCTACAAGATTTATTGGACATCTCTTGAATAACCCAAACCCGATTATGTGTCTATCTCCGTCTGTCGTTCGACGTACTAGAGATGTACACGTATGCCCTCAAAAGGGCTTTGAGCAGTACACCCCGAACGTTGGGATGATAATTCCTATCACATAGGAAATTCTGGTGATGAAGCACACGAATTCGATGTGCCACGGACATCAATCGTGTCAACACGAATTCGAGTATCCCATGCTTGTGTACAAAGTTTGTCGAACTCAAGGTAGAATGACTACTACAATCCGATATAATGGAAGTCGGCAATCTAGTGTCTAGCCACGACTATCCACAAGTATAGGTAGCTATCCATATGCCTCATCTCGGAGCTACAGATGAGTAAGGAATGAGAGGGTTCCAAACGACAATCAATCATCACTTGGGTCACATCCCAACCACGGGGCACCTCGGGTGGCATGGAAATGTTACGCATGTGATTTTACTGCACCACATAATGGTCATAAAAGTCCCCTTGGAAACCTCGTCGGGTATTCCATTTTATTTATCCTTCGGCTTGGCTCACTTTACCGTATATTTACCTCCCCATTAAGATAAATATACTAGGTTCTTGTCGACCGAACAACTACATTCAAAATGGGACTTTATTTCCGTAGATTCCTCTAAGTACTGAATTGCTACCTTCCATCTGAGTAATTGTGGTTAATGGTACTAGGGCGCCTAGTAGGGACTGATGGGGGTCAAAAGTTTTTGCGTCGGTTTCACCCCTCAGTTCCATGACGGTAAGTAGTGTATATAAGGCACCCAAGTCGTACGATTCCACAATCCACGCGAATTAAAAGACGACTTAAACACAAATGACTAGAGGCACACATCACCTCATCACATTGGTCAACACGAGAATGATGCATATGAATCATCATGATATGGTTGCCACAACAAAACAGGGATCAGGGTTTCGACAACATCTTGACACGCTGGCCTCCACCGAAACGGTATACAGAGAACCGGTAGCCACCCGAAACAAGGCTATCCAGTACTTGTCCTGTTATATGTGCCTTACGGGCACTGGTGTCCTATTGTCATTAGCAACCTAGTAAGTCAGTCCTAAATAATGTGGGCCACACGCCCTCGAATTGACTATCAGATCTTATGCAGAGATTTGAGTGAAAGGAGTCCTGAAACCGGAACCCTCACTCATCGAAGGTTCCATCCTTTCGAAACCTTTTGAGGTAAATGGTGAAATCGAGTCATAGATGCATGCATTTGACATAGATTTCACGTTTGGGGCTTGAATGCTTCATACGCCAAAGTCGTTACTTAAATCAACTAACGACCAAGATCGCACCACAAGCAATAGTATGGAGCCTTCCCATAAAGCATCTCATTCAATGAGTCAGGTAGTCACACATATGGGTGTAAGCTTTCGAGCTCATCTTGATTTGTCAGGTACTAACGTACTGACCTGGCAGCTCACATCGCTATGGTGTCTCCAACAGTGTCTGTCAAGGACAGGGGATTTTGCTCTAGCGTGAGCAATGCTACTAAAGGATAACTGGGAACACTAGTATCGACCCAAGGTCGAAATGGTTCCATTGTTCCAAGAACCTACGCAGCGACACCAAGATAAGATAAACCAACCATCAGAGGAATAACAACATTAATCGAAGGGCCGAGATGACCATCCATCTCAACATGGTAGGGTAGCACCTTAGTAAAATAGGCAAGGTCATATGCTCTTCAGGATTCAGGGTTTCATAAAGCCTCCGAATTATGTACCAAGGACTTCACCCATGCACGCGCCATGGGTGGGTCCACAATGGTATTTCCATAATCATCAGTATGATACGTTGGTATGTATGACGTCAAATGAATCCACCGGGATGAGCAATAATGAATTGAGTCTTTCAACTCTTACTAGTCCCAAAGGTACGGGTCATAATATTGCTCACAATCACTTGATACCTTCGGGGGTCCAAGGCGCATTCGTAATCCCTTATCACAAAGACGAGCCTCGCTTCGTCATGTGTGGACCCCGGGATTTCTTCTCGACATTGGTTTGCATAGCCGATCGTTAGTCGACCAAATTGCGCGTAAAAGGTTAAGGCTGGACATGGCGTCACTGATGCCTTAGATTCTGAATATGTAACGCTCACGAAATGCATGAGCATATAAAGGGGTCGACACATGTTTCAGTCAATTACCCAAAAATATCACGAGACTTAGAGGAATACGTGGGCTAACACTCAGACTAGAGTGTCTTAGTATGACTTCTAGAAAGTCCGTTGGACACCCGAAATCCTACATAATCAATGTCGGCACTACACGATCAAACAAAATAGAACAATGACAGCAACGAGGGGTTTAGGTGATGTCTCCATCCCGAGGGAATCAAGAGCGAAGCAAACGACAAGTAATCACATCATCAAGGAAATCCTACAGCTGTAGCAGTACATCCACGGAGCATCACGACATTAGAAGCAACACGGCAATGGCAACAACACATCCACGAAGCACATCAACTAGGGGACACTGCACAGGAGTGACAAGACGACAAAGAAGCATGACGACAAGACAACACCACAACGGTAATAGCTCGACAACAGAGGAGCATGTCCACCAGGCAACACCGTAACAGGAACTGTATGACAACGGAGAATCACGACGCAAGGCGACACCGAAACACAACGCAACCACATGGGCACGCAATCGGCAAAATAGAGCAACTTCAAGCATGCACAATCGATGGGGGTAACACGGCGGCATGAATGCACACGACAATATGACGCTCAATATGGAAAATCCACAGTCCACACGGCGGCATTAATGACTTGGTCTTCCCGCCATTTTTATAGGTGAGGACATCTGGGCCGGTCAAAGGCCCAAAACGAAACACAAGGCTTTATGGGCCATGACCCATGGCCCATAACATCTCTTATAAATAGAAGACTTCCTCTTCCATGCAAAGGATCCGAAAATACATACACAACAGCTAGAATAGAGCTATTCATATTATACTCGTTGTAATCTCTTATTAATATCATTTAGCTTTTACAGTGGACGTAGGCTATCACAAGCCGAACCACTTACATGCTCTTGTCTTCACTCATAGCACACACACTAATATCACTTTCATTTGTTATACTTTCGGGTTACGTTCTAACCATAGTGGTGAGCGGAGGATTAATCCTAAGCTAACACGAGTACCTAAACCTCGACTTTACTTGTTAACAGTCGATATACTCGTTGTTTCTTCAAGTACTTATTTATTTATTATATATTTTGTAGTTGTTCATGGACATTGAAGCGTAAACAATGAACTTTGGTCGAGTCAAGAACATCCGAGTCGAGAGCACGGAGTTATAATACTATATATATAATAGTATATTAGATATAATAATAATAATAATAATAATAAAAAGAAAAGAACGTACGTGACTTAGACTATGGGGTATGGTCTCCTTCCCCCTTTCCTCCCCCTTCTCCACATCAGCGCCATGTCATCTTCCCCCTTCCCCTCCTCCAAACCAGGGAAATGGTTCCCCTTCTTTCCCCTTCCCCTTTCCTTTATTTTAATATTTTTTATAGGGGAAAAAGACAAAATATATGTATATATAATATTACTAGAAGAAAAGACAAAAAAAAATAATATTATATAGATCGGGGAGAAGGGGAAGATTTCACCGTTGACACTGAAGGAGGAAGGGGGGCGGTGTTCCCCGAGGGGGAGGGTGTCCACCTCATCTCCCCGAAGCTTCCCCGAGCTCTACACCCCTTACACTGTGTTCCAGAGTTTCATTTAAGGGGAGAAGAGAAAGGATTGGGAAGGAAGTGGGGGGAAAATGTGTTTCAGAGTTTTTTGTAGGAGAGAAAGGGAGGGAATGAGAGGGATAATATAAAGCTTTTTGGAGTGATTTTCAATCTTTCCAATTTGAAAGAAACTGGAGAGAAAGGAAGAGGGGGGAGATCCTTTCTCTTCCCCCCTTAAATAAAACTCTGAAACACAGCGTTAGTCTTATGTTCCCGGCCCAAAGCCCAAGAGAAAAACAAAAAAAGAAACTTTGTGTGGGTGGGGCATATTATTTTATTTGGTGGCGGCACATGTTATTTTCGTAGGAGGGCAAATATTACTAAAAGGGATCAACGCAAATGTGGATTTAAAAAGTGGAATATTATTTTCGTAAGCAGCAGCCAATTTGGAGTGTGCAGCGGCAATTTTATTTGAAGGAGGAGATAATATTTTCGAAGGTAAAGAAAGAAGAAGCAGGAGGAGATTATTATTTCTTAGGGGATCAGCCACAATATTTTGAAGGGGACTCAACAAGAGCCGCAAATATTATTAAGCCGGAAGATTTGGTTCAAGGTTTTAAGCTACGGGAGCCGGACTTTCGCGTGTTTCGTCATTCGGTTTCCTCATTCTTCGTTATTTTAATTCCTAGACTATGTTTTCTGAATTTAATTTGGTTTTTGTTATTAAATTCAAGATAATTAATTATTGGCTAGACTTTCATAGCTATCTAGGTGATGATGATTGCGCTTGTTTGATATTTATTTCTTTTGGTTTTTAGAACTTGGTTGTGATTTAATTTTAAAGTAAAGACTTAGATTTTTTATATGATATGATGTTTATGCATATTCAGTTTTATTAAATTAATAATAATTATTTTTTCACTTGCGTTCTTGTGAATGTTATCTCTTCAACTTTCTGTGCTCATCAAAATTAATTCAGAACAAACCTAGCTTACTTATAACTTACGCTAGAATAGATTAATCTAAGTAACAGGCATCCAATTGTTTATGATCTCAACATTCCAGACCTTTTTACGTGCATGCATGGCTATATATACCAAATAATTCAGTCTTTCTTTTTAATTAATAAACGGAACTCAATTTTTAATATATAGGAACAAAAAACCAGCTTATTAGCTTTATTGGAGAGAAAGAAAGGAAGGAGGAGGAATCATGAGTGCAAACAATGATGATGAGGATAATGGTGAAGCAGTTTTTCTTGATGAAGATGACATCATTGAAGAAATTTATAACATGGATGAACAAGCTGCAGGTACTTTTACTTTTAGTTTATGTTCCTTTGTAATATATTTAGGGGGTTCCTTCAGAATTTTCTATATATAATAACACTAAAAATTTTAAACCGAATGGGTTCCTAGAAACTTAGCAGTTAATGTCGGACAATATCGGTTATCGGTCGAGGACCGATATTTGATATATCGGTTTTCGGGGTGAGATATCGGTGGGATATCGGTAATTTTTATATCATGCAAAATCCATATATATAGAGGTTTAACACTAACAATTAAATATAATCTCCTACAATTAACAGATTGACCTCTTTCAACATGCAAAACAATAACAATGTAGCAAGTGAGAACTTATTAAGACTTTAAACACTAATATTTAACACTGACAATTAACAATTAAGACTTAAAACACTAACAACGTCAATAAGAAGCAAGACAAATAGAAGAACTAATAAGAAAGATACCGATATCAGGAATATCGGTCAAATATCGGTAAGATAGCGGTTAAATATCGGTCAATATCACCGATAATATCGGTAGAAAATATCGGTCAAAATATCGGTATCAATATATCGGTTGATGACCGATAACCGATATATCGGACTGATATAGCGGATATATCGGTGATATTAACTGCTGGAAACCCCCTTTCCGAACACTAGATCCGCCCCTGTGTCCCTCCCTAGATTTATGATCCACATACCTACTTAATTGTTTTCCTTCTTGTTTCAGATCTCCCGAAAGATGCAGACGAAGCGTTTGGTTTGTCAACACTTTAAATTCTTTTTTTTTTCCACACTGTATTCACTAGTCACACTCAGGCACTTCTTCTATTTTGTTATTGCTGCCTGCATGTCGATCAAAGTGTTATTAAACAATTTGTACACTACCCTATATATATATTCTTCATTAACTAGCTAGTATATGAACTTTAAACTTTGTTGTTATAAGTTTCTATCTTAGAAGCCTAATTTACTACAAATTAATGGGCAAACTGCATGAACAAATCGAAACACAATTAATGATTTGTTCAACCGCTGCTAGGATGTCTTTCTTGTTTGTACTCGTTTTAATTTTGTACTTTGTCTATTTCAGACGAAGCTGATGATTCAATCCACATATTCACTGGTCATGCAGGTAATTGTCAAGCTTGAGGGATGGTTATTTTAAATTAATTAAACATCTAATTCTGATATGTTTTTCCATTTATTATTATTCATAGGTGAATTATACACAGTTGCATGCAGCCCAAGCGATGGTCAATTGGTGGCCACAGGAGCAGGAGATGACAAAGGATTTCTGTGGAAAATTGGTCAAGGAGATTGGGCTTTTGAATTACAAGGTAGCCATCCTTTATTTACTAACTAATAATCATATTTCAGGTTTCAAGCTTTTTTTAATTTTAAAACTTTTCATATAGGTCATAAGGATTCTGTATCATGTGTGGCCTTCAGTTGTGATGGACAGTTGGTTGCTTCTGGAAGCTTTGATGGGGTCATTCAAGTATGGGACATATCTGCAGGAACCCTAAAATGTACACTTGATGGACCTGTCGCCGGGGTTGAGGTCGTAAAAGTTACAATCTTGTGTCTTCGTCTTTTTTTTTTTTTTTTTTGTTTTGATGAAAATATATCATGATTTGTTTTTCATTATTCAGTGGGTTAAGTGGCATCCACGAGCACACCTCGTTCTAGCTGGCTCAGAGGATTCCACTGTTTGGATGTGGAATGCTGACAGACGCGCACATCTTAATACATTTTCGGGCCATGCTAGTACTGTCACTTGTGGGGATTTCACTCCTGATGGTATGATTGTTTTGTTTATATGGATTTTTTGTTCTTGAATTCGATATTCTAGCAGTCGCTTTTTTTTTCCCCTTAATTTAGGGAAAACTATTTGTACTGGCTCTGATGACGCAAGTTTGAGGGTATGGAACCCAAGTACTGGGAAGAACAATCATGTTGTTAAAGGTTTGTATCATGAATAAATCAACTGCATAATTAGTTTTCATTAAAGGTTTTTTTATTTTAACTAGTCATCAAATTGTTCTTGTTTTAAGGTCATTATTATCACACTGAAGGGCTCACATGTTTGACAATAAGCGCTGACTCGTCACTTGTTCTTACCGGTTCAAAAGATGGTTCTGTTTACATTGTGAATATTGCAACCGGGAAGGTATGAGTAATAATTTCACAATTGAGTTTTAATGTATATTTTTTAAACAATTATCTTACTTTGGTCACAGGTCGTTAGCTCTCTAGCTTCTCATTCAGAGTCAGTTGAATGTATCGGGCTATCAGCTAGGTATTGCGTTTGTAGGAAGTTACTGTTTGAGTGATTTAGCTAGCAGCCTAAAAACATTTGGATTTGATTTGTGTGGTAGTTATCCTTGGGCAGCAACAGGGAGCATGGATCAGAAACTTATTATCTGGGATCTACAACACTCGCTGGCACGTTGCACATGTGAACACGAGGTCTGTCTGTCTGTCTGTGTGTTTTGCTTTTGATGTATTCTGATCATGGGATATTTAATGGCGATGTTGATATAATTTCAGGAAGGGGTGACATGTCTGACATGGCTAGGGGCGACCCGGTTTGTGGCCACAGGGTGTGTGGATGGTAAAGTGAGGATATGGGATAGTCTTTCTGGTGAGTGTGTGAAAACTTTGAGGGGACACACAGATGCCATCCAGTCACTAGCCACGTCATCTGATGGGAACCACCTGGTGTCCGTCTCCCTTGATGGAACGGCCCGAGTCTTTGAGATTAATGAATTATGTTGAATTCTGTTGTCAAAGAAGCATATGTATCTGTAAGGCTGATACATACATATTTGGAGAGTATGAATAAAACAATATATAGAGAGGGTTGGTTTAGAGAAAATGTATGTGGGAAACTCTAATTTGCGAAATCGATTCAATCTTGTTAAATTGAACTTTACTTGCCGTTTTCGAATGATCATATTCACATAGACAACCTGTAATCACTTTAGAAAAAAAGATTGTGACAAGCCATAATATAACAACAATCAGATTCATAATCAATCACCTTAATGAATTAAGTAACAGAAATGACTTTCAAAATGGACAACTACTATCAACCTGTTTGTCCACCTCAGCCCCCAGCGGGTTGGGTTGCATTGCAGGGTAGGTATAACACAGCCTAAGATGAGGGATTATGTGCAAATATTACTACGATCCTTGTGTAAACTGTTCTTTATTCTTTAGAAACATTGTTTCATTAATAATATCACTACCCATTACATAATACGAAATCTTACTTCCAACGGTTTGTTTAAACCACATTAAACAGAAGTAATGAATAACTACAAAAGTTGACACTAAATTGTCTCCGTCACAGAGAGCCTTTTTCTTAAGCAAAAAATACACCCTTTTGTGGCCTCGCTACCAATCTCCATAGCCTTTGCAAATCAATCATCACTCGAGCATGGTTTCTCCCGTTTTGCTAGTCTACGCCTTCAGTTCAGGAAAACAAAATTAGTAATAACATTTTCCATCTTCTAAAATAAGTTTATAATATCCACACAACCATATAGTAGTGTACAACTTCCACACCAAGGAGTAAAAATAACTGTAGCATGATCATTACTCTAGCCACGTGAAAACCAAAAAGGTTAGCGTGTAGAGGATCAAGTGAACCAAAAACGGGGTTTAACCAAAACAAGTTGACCTCACCATAGCAGAACTCATTCAGATCATCAGAGGCCACCTCTTGATAGGGCAGGCTCATTCAGATCACTAAAATAAAACAAACATCCACTTATTTGCTTATAATTTCTACAAAAACTATACAGAGTGAAAAAAAAAAAAACAAATAAAACTAAACTAAACTTAGTATGAAAAAGCAAATTTTGAAGTTGAGCAAATATCTCTTAATCAAATATCCTAGACTTTTAATAGCCTAACGTAACATTAGTGTGATGCGATACCAAATAGAAAACACAAGCCCTCACTATCAAGGTAGATCATGATATCAAATAATATTAGCAACTGTGTTTTAAAAAGCGCGCTTAAGCGCGAGGCGCACTGAGGCGCCAGGATTTGCGCCTCATGTAACCCAAGGCGCACCTTGTACAAGAAGCGCAGGAAAAGCGCGATTTTTTGCCAAAAAAATCCCCTGAGGCGCGCGCTTTTTGTACGGGAGGTGTTTTTATGCTTAAAATTGTTATATTTGTAGCTAAAAGGGTTGTTAAATCATGTATAAACCTTATTTGTATCTACATTTTGGGTAAATGATGCTAAAAACCTATAGCATATATAAAAAAAATTATATAATCGTCTTGCGCTTCGCGTACGAAAATCCCACCGCTTTTGCGCTTTGCGCTTTGCGCCTCGGTTTTGGACCTCGTCGCTTTAGTGCGCTTCGCGCTTTTTAAAACCAAGATTAGCATCAGATTTTAGTAAGTTCATTTACCAGTAGTGAAGCAACACATGCCTAGGAAAAAAACAAACTAGGTAAGAAGTTGAAGAAAGTATTCAACCATACATACGAACGAAGCAACAAGTTATGACTAAGTTTTGAATGATGATTACCAGCTGATATTGTAAATCAAGCCACTTGATAACCAGTAGCTTTGGTGTAAGCTTCAAACAGATGAGGTACAATTTCACGATACGGCAACACAAAATCTTTGACAAATTTCTCCTCAGAAAGAGCAGCCAAGGAGCAAAGCGAAAAATTGCTCTTCAACAACTTGTTCTCTTTCAAAACGTTCAACACGTTATTTCTAGGCATAACCCGCTTCTCCAAGCTGTAAACCAATAACTTGGGGTGAGTCGCCAAATAGGCAGCCGTATAACCTAGCTCATTCATATAAAAATTCAAAACAACTTCAAGTCTAGCCTCAGAACTCCTCAAGCAGAAAGGCAAAGCCTTAGTCATGGTAAGTATTTCGGAATCGGACCACCCAAACCTCCTAAAGATATCAAGTTTGGCATCCAAAGTGGACTTACTCAACGAAACAACAATCTCAAGACCATCGACGTAGCGCGGAGAGTCAATAGGAATCCCCAACAGAGGTTCAACTTTGGTTATGGTAGCTTCCAACCATTGGGGACTCTGGAGAAGACAGCCAGGGTTTTTAAGCAATATACTGTGGATCTTAGAATCAGAGAGTCCGTGTGTTTGAAGTAGAAGCAAAGCGGAAGAGAGCTTAGTGGCATAGTCAGAGGAGAGCATCCACCATGATCTCTGGATAACCTTGCTGACTTTGTGGTCACAGCGTAATAGGTGTCTGAGGTAGGTGACGTTGGCGTTTAAGCGAGTGGTGGAGAAATTGCAGCTGTGTGAGAGGAGCTTGTGGAGGGCAGGGGCGGGTATAGGTAAGGGGTGTAAGAGGTTGAATTTGGGGGCGAGGGTTTTGTGGACAGAGGTGGTTAGGATTTTGGGGCGGTGGGATACGACGTTTCTGACCTGGGTGCTGTCGAGGCCGCATTGGTTGAGGAAGTGGATGACTGAATCGGGGTTTTGGGTGGATTTGAGGTGGCTTAACTCTGATGAAGCGGAGAGGGCTTTGTCTTTGGAGAGACCGATGGAATTGACGAGGTAGTCCACCATGAAATGATTTGTTGTTTGTGTTGTTGAGTAGTGGTAGTAACAGTAATTAAGACATCCACCATGGCTGCTGCTGCTGCTTCCTTTCAATCGCTGCAGAATCCACATCAGTCAGAGACGACCTACAACACAAACACAACACACGAGAATTGGGTGCTTCTCTTCTCTTCTCTCCTCTCCCCTCCCCTTTTGACTCTTTTTTTTTTTTTTTTTTACCAATGTTTTCACAATTAGACGAGATGGCGAACCGGTGTCGTAAAATTAGTATGGTAAAATATTTAAAAAAAAATCCGGTTCAACCCCTTTAAAAGCCGGTTCAACCGATTCTGTTCCCGATCCAACCGTCGATTCACCAGTCCATCTATATTTGGGGTTTTCTTAGATTTGTAAACGTTTTATGATATATATATAAGGGATGAGCATGAGTGTATTTGGATTTTTATATGCATTTGTTACTTGGTCACCAATTGCTTTTGCCTCCACCCTTGTATAGGGTCTTTCTATATTAGATTTCCAAATCCATTATATGATGGCTCTTTTAGAAGACATTGTATTATATGTAAATTAATGTGAGATTATAACATTCTTTATCCATGTTCTAAACTTCTAACTAAGGTTCTTTGTTTTTATCAGTGTATTACCTGATTTGTAACACCCTAAGCCGTTTTAACTGAAAATACGTAGTGGAAGCACCAACCGAAAATTTCTTTCTTTATAAACAATCTTGAATATTGGGAAAACCATTTTTTCACTATATTAAAGGTGTTACGTAATTATCTTCCACTATTAGATTCAACACAAATGGCTCTATATTAGAAGTTATGTGACCGCGTACAATCCAGGTCCTCACTCGATTTTCAACCGTTCCTCGCTTATGTGGAAGGTTCACACCAATCTGCAATCACCACGTAACCATATCATTAGTTCAGTAAGTGTAAGACCCTAACCTCTAAACCCAGTATTAAACATGATTAAGAGAGTAATAATGTATTTCAAATTTAGACATTTAGTTAAGCTCATACATCACCCATTAATAACAAAACATGTTATTTAAAAATGGACGGGATTCAAGTGTTAGACAACATTAGACCTAGTTTCAAAGTTTGAACACAGCAGAAAAACATCATTAGTTGTACACAACATGTTATTACATGACCCATTACAAAAGGCTTCCAAAATAAACGTGTTCGGTTTGGTTTGCTTGCTTGATCCTCCATCCGAGTGCCCCTTATACCTACAACCTGTTATACACATAACACGCAAGGTTAGTTATCTCAAAATAGGTGTAAGAGCGATTAAATAAGTCAATCCTCTACATTGTCCAGGTGAACGGTCGTTCGCCTATGTGAATGACCGTTCACTCTTCACAGAAAGTTCCAGAGCTGTTTCATCCCTAGCGAACGGTCGTTCGCTTAAGGCGAATGGCCGTTCAGGATGACAGATCAGGTCCTGCACTTTGTCTAGCCAATTTCGCGACTTATTTGTATGATCCAATCATCCTAGACTTAGTCTAGGGCAACTTTCTTTACAAGTTTTGCCTCGGGCTCTATAATCCGCTTTGGGAATTGTCTATGCCTTGGTCTTTTGTGTCTAACGCTCAACAAGCATGATTTTTGTCATTTTTGACCCATTACAAGATCAAGAAAGTGGCAACCATGCTCATGGTCATATTATTCTTGTTTACCCTAGCAAAACACCATGCTATCTTATTTCGGACATAAGCTTTGCCTCGATGGCTTCTAAGACTACAAGCAACGATTTACTAACTTAACTACTCTTGTCAAAATTTCCATTAATCCAAGTCTAACATGGAATCCAATCATTGTTCATGTTCATTCTCTATCATGGCACACATAGAAGTAACAAATTAAGTAATTTGCAATTGAACTCATACATATAACGTACCTCAAAGCTTCCCTTTTCGGTGAGTGTTCGTCTCGCTCTTGACCTCCTTGATTCCACTTGACTCGCCTATCCGAGCAAACCAAATGTATAGTTAGGATCCATTATCATTGTTCCATGATACATACACACACACACACACACACACACACATATATATATATATATATATGGTAGGGATCCAGAGAAAACCTTGTAATAGTGAAAACTTTGGAAACTCTGACTTCCCGAGCTTTTTAGGGCCTGAAAATTTTAGGGCATGTAATATACATGATTTTAAGCATTTTGAGAAAAAAAAATCAAAAAAGCGCCGAGCACTTTTTTTCTTTAAATAAGTTTTCGGGTAACACATGTTAAGCGAAATTAACATGTGTTAACAATGTGTTACCCGAAAACTTATTTATTTTTTTTTTAAAAAAAAAAGTGCTCGGCGCGTTTTTGATTTTTTGGCTCAAAATGCTTAAAATCATGTATATTACATACCCTAAAATTTTTATACAAAAAAAAGCTCGGGAAGTTAGAGTTTCCAGAGTTTTCACTATAACAAGGGTTTCCAATATATCCTTATACTATATATATATATATATATAAGAATCCAAGTTATCAAATGTGCATATCACCCAACAACTTATAAAGTCTTATTTCATTTAAGCGTTTAATCAAACACTTGGTGCGCATATTTGATAAGAAATTTCACGAGTCGAATCTCTAGTTTACAATCCTACCTTTATCAAGTATTTTTACCAAAACTCACGTCATTACCATACATTGACAACATAAGTTCATTAATAAGCATTATATCATAAATTTTAGTCAAAGCCTTTGGGGTATTTCATCAAGGGGTTGAACCCCACCCCTCCCATTATAGTTATTATGATTTCACCCCAATATTAACAATTAATGCAAGAGATTATGTATTTGATATCCCCCTACTCATACAAACTAGTCTACTTTATAAATTAAGAATCCCCCCCCCCCCCCACTAATTAGAGTTAACATAAAAAACCTTAATTTTGGGAATCATTACCAAATCAAAAGATTTAACATACCTCTTATTCAGATTTTGATGGTGATTCGTTTTTATGTGATCATGCATCAGATTCACCTTGATTTCCCCTTGAATTTGAAGAAATCAGTGTTTAGAGTGAGTTTGTGTTTTGTGTGTGTGTGTGTGTTGATGGTGTTTTGGTCGACCAAAGTGTCTGACCACCAACACCTTCTTGTTTTTTTAATAATATTCCCACTCCTAGTTTGGGTCTCTATTTAACCAACACTACAGTATTGATCGTATACACAAACTCTTAGAAATTTAAAAAGTAATTTTATAGAGATTTGTATTATTTATTAATCGGAAAATCTGTTTTACAACAAGTGTTGACTTGTCAACAGACCTTCTCAAAACAACTGCCATCCAATACAATTTTCACTTAGAAATTACCATGTGACACGTAAATAAATCAATTAATTATTTATTTATGTAGTTGAAATGATGATATGGACAAAATATGTAGAAAATAAAAAACCGATTTTGAAGAGGGTTCTTTTACTTATTAATCACAACATCTATTTTACAACTTCTGTTGACTTGTCAACAAATCTTCTCAACACAACAGTCATCCAATACAACTTCAGTTTATTCTATAGACTATTTACAAACATGTGTTGACTGTCAGCAGACGTTACAAAAACTACTAACGGAGTGAAGAGGATTCTGCTATTTATAAATGAGTACATCTATTTTACAAGAATTGTTGGCAAGTCAACAGATGTAATGAAACAACTGTCATCCAATACAACTTTCAAATTACAAATTACCATTTTCAACGGAAATTAAGTAAGTTTCAAAATTGAAATTATTAATTTTGGACTTCAAGCCTCTGTTTTACAACATCTCTTGACTTGTCAACAACTGTTCTCAAAACAACTGTCATCCAATACAACTTCAGTTTACTCTATAGACTATTTACAAACATGTGTTGAATCTCAGCAAACGTTACAAAAAACAACTAACAATGAAAACAATTATTGAATTTCCATAAAGTGAATAATTGTGATATCGCTACAAAGGAGAACTAATGCCAACTAAACTTGCATAAAGGTTGCAACTAATCTTGCTAATACGTACAAATCAACTTTGATTATAACACGGAGATAATCTTGCCTACCACTCTTGAATAGACAGAGACATATTTGTTTTTTTATACACCCATTAGTCTTCAAGAAATAGTCTTGAAAAACACCGCAACTCTTGAACCGTTGCTAATGAAACAAATAATATTTTTCTTTGACTGTAACAATCTTCAAAAGATCAACATACTCAAGGTGCTTCCTCACATACTCTGCTTGCTAATGGAACAGACAAAAACTGTCATCCAATACAACTTCAGTTTACTCTATAGACTATTTACAAACATGTGTTGAATCTCAGCAAACGTTACAAAAAACAACTAACAATGAAAACAATTATTGAATTTCCATAAAGTGAATAATTGTGATATCGCTACAAAGGAGAACTAATGCCAACTAAACTTGCATAAAGGTTGCAACTAATCTTGCTAATACGTACAAATCAACTTTGATTATAACACGGAGATAATCTTGCCTACCACTCTTGAATAGACAGAGACATATTTGTTTCTTTATACACCCATTAGTCTTCAAGAAATAGTCTTGAAAAACACCGCAACTCTTAAACCGTTGCTAATGAAACAAATAATATTTTTCTTTGACTGTAACAATCTTCAAAAGATCAACATACTCAAGGTGCTTCCTCACATACTCTGCTTGCTAATGGAACAGACAAAAACTTTCACGGTTATGCTTCAAATACAAACCTTGAAAACAAACTCAAGAAATAACAAATTCAACAAACATACCAGTTGACAACTACAACATCGGGAACCAAAAACACCGCATTAAACGGAGACGTTTTTCTCAAAAGATAAGCATAGTGACGTAAAAGCATAATCACAATCAATGTCTTGCCTGACCCCATCTAGAAAAACACTATAGTGTTCTCCTTGATTGCTTGAGCTAACGCCTCTATTTGGTAACCGTAAAATATTCACAAAAATACTACACCAATCATGACTCAAATTAATCAAACACACAAGTTGCATACAAAAAAACTAAGACGCATTAAACAAACGCATAAATGCCTTTAATAAAACAAAGACATAACTATCTTGAGTTTGATGCTACCATTGTTGAACCGTTGGTAATGGTACAACTAATGTTTTTCTTTGACTGTAAGAATCTTCCAATATCAACACGGTTTTCAACTTAAATACTCTAGTTGCTAATGAAACAGACAAAAGATTGACGGTTATTAGAAAACAAATGGATGAATTTTATTCTTATTGTTATGATGGATTAGAATTTGGTTACCTGATACTTGAATCCTTCGATCTAAACGTGAGTGTGAGAGAAACATCTATTATGATTTAAGAATTTAAGAGAAAACAGTAAAATATTTGAGAGAGCGAGAGACATAGAGATGATAGCTTTATATAGTTGTGTAATGGGGTTTTAAGTTTGAAATTTGATTGAATTTGGAGCAACAGTTGTATAAACATAAGTGACAATATTTAATTAATTTATGAACCATTGTTCAGCCAAGTAACATTATTTTAAGTATATTTTCCAGCCCAGCTGGTTTGAGGTAGGGTGGGTTTTCCCTTAGGGGTTCCCATCCTGGGGTAGGTCACAGGTTCAATTCATGCACACAACAAAAAAAATTCCCCGTGACGGTTTGAGCTTAGGCAAGGAGGACACCGGTGTGTGGGTAGGGATTCGAACTTGGGACCGCTAGGTTAGGGTTGTACAAGGATTTCCACTGAACTAAGCCTTTCAAAAAAAAAAAAAAAGTATATTTTTAAGCTGATTAATGAAATTACGTTTATCATTAACAAGACATTGTTGGTCTATCTCTCTATGAGTGCGGTTTCACACATTCCTCTTGTGGTAAGTATAGATTAGAGTAAAGTAAGTATAGATGAGAGTAAAGCGAAGCATCTTTCTGAATAATAAATTTTGAAAACATCATCCCTTCCTTCCGTTACTCTGTGTATAGAGAGAGAGAGAGAGAGACGATCGAGGAGGAGGGTGAATAAGAATGGCGGAAGCGAAGACGAAATACGATCGGCAACTCAGGTACCTTTTCTTTTCTTCTTCTTTCTCTAATCCATCTCATCTTCCTTCATTCATTAACCCTAGCATCACTTAACAATAATAAACAACCTTTACTTCTTAGGACTTATTTCCTTTCTCTCTCTAGGGTTTGGTTTTATACCTTAATAATAATAATAATAATAATAATTATCTACTAACTCTTACCACAGGATCTGGGGTGAGCAAGGCCAAGCTGCACTTGAGAACGCTAGTATCTGCTTACTTAATTGTGGCCCCACTGGTTCCGAGACCCTCAAAAACCTTGTTCTTGGTGGCATTGGAAGCATTACTCTTGTTGATGGTTCCAAAGTCGAACACGGAGACCTCGGAAACAATTTTATGCTCAGCGACTCCAGTCTCGGCCACCCCAAAGCCAAATGTGTTTGTGCTTTTCTTCAGGAACTAAATGATGCTGTTAAAGCCAAATTTATCGAAGAACATCCTGTCACTCTAATTGACACTAACCCTTCTTTCTTTTCTCAGTTCACCTTGGTTATAGCCACTCAGGTATATTATTATTATTATTCACCCCCTCAATATACTTAATTAATCTACACTACTTTTTGCTAATTGTGATTTTTTTTAATTCAGCTAGTTGAAGATTCTATGGTGAAGTTGGACCGCATTTGTCGTGATGCAAATGTTATGTTAATATTTGCACGCTCATATGGCCTCACCGGCTTTGTTCGAATCAGTGTCAAGGTACATGCTTGGTTTTAAAAAGCGCGCTCGAGGCGCGCTTAAGCGCAAAGCGCACCTAGGCGCAACCCCGTGCGCCTTATGTAACCCTAGGCGAGCAGTGTAAAAAAAGCGCACGAAAAAAGCGCACTAAAAGCGCGCTTTTTGTACACATGCTATTTTTGTGCTTAAAATTGTTATACATGTAGCTAAAAAGGTTGTACATTCAAGTTAAATCATATATATACCTTATTTGTATCTATATTTTGAGTAAATAATGTTAAAAACCTATAGCATATATAAAAAAAATTATATAATCGTCTTGCGCCTCGCTTACGAAAAGCCCACCGCTTTTGCGCTTTGCGCCTCGGTTTTAGACCTCGTCGCTTTTGTGCGCTTCGCGCTTTTTAAAACCAAGGGTACATGTCAATTTTTATCTTGAATATTTTTTTCATCAGTTCAGTTGGCCTAAAAAATATGATTCTCAAGACAAACTCAAATCAATATCATCAGTTTTTTCTGTGCTTATATGATAATAATCTGTGACAATTGTGTGTCCTAAATTTCGCATGATCATAGTTACTCTTTCAAAACACTATAAATATTAATTTATATTTACTCATTTAATAGTAAATAATATTAGTTACTTATAACAATCTGTTTACCCAAATAAACGATGAGAAAGTTGTTTGCTAAGATGATTCTAAGTAACTGGTTTTACTTTGCCAACTATGGGATGAGTAGATGTGAACTTGTTTTTCATTGCAAGGATAAATATGATCTTATTAAATTTAGTACATATGACATTAAAGTATTTTATTTTGGAAGGATATACATAAAATTAGTTTTTATGTAGTCTCATTATCAATATAGGTGATTGGTCAAATGTTAACTTTTTCACACACTGATCATAACCATGTTTTCCATTATGTGACAGGAACATGCAGTGATAGAGTCAAAGCCTGATCATTTTCTGGATGATCTTCGGTTAAATAATCCATGGCCTGAACTTAAAAAGTTAGTAGTATTTTTTTAAGTGAACACATTTTTATTAGTTTGTGCTGCATACATGACTGGCTGCATATAAGTAGGAGCAGTTTTTACTTTTATATACAAGATGCTAATTCTTACGTCGTTTTAGGTTTACTGAGAGCACCGACTTAGATACATCTGATCCTGTAGTCCATAAACATATCCCATACATTTTAATTCTTGTCAAGATAGCAGAGGAGTGGGCCAAAAGTCATGGTGGAAGGCTGCCATCAACTAGGGAAGAGAAAAAAGAATTCAAGGTCTTTACTTAATTACCCAAGGCTTTTTTCTCATTAATCTATGTTTCAGTATTTTAAGATGGTTACTTTGGAATTTGTAGGAAGTGATAAAAGCGAAAATGATTGCAACAGATGAAGACAATTTTAAAGAAGCTATTGAGGCCTCATTCAAAGTTTTTGCTTCCCAGGGAATCAGTAAGTACATTAAATTACCGTAACATAGTCCTCTAGTAAAGTGTTCTAGATGTAATTTTGGATCAGTTATCTAATGTTGTATATATTATGTATATCGGGAAATTGTCAAGCAAACCCCATGGACTTTGTTTTTTAACTATTTTATTTTCTTTTTTTCATGGTTAAGTCCTTTTAACTTTTTAAAATGTCCTCTTTTGTATGATTAAGTCTCTACAACTTTATGAAAAGGAGCTTTTTTCCAGGTTTTAAATGTCCAAGATTTAACCGTGCACATACTAAGTCCCAAGGGATTATGTGCGAACTCGGATATCAGAGAAGGTCCATCGGGTTCTCGACAATTGATCCAATCTATGATATGATTATCTGTAAACTGAAATTAGTTGTAACACCTTTGCACGAATTACACTTTCTGTGATGTAAATGGATTTATATATTTAAGTTGTTGAAAAAGTTTTTGTCTTTGTAAATAAAATAATGATGGCTAGTAATGATAATATTATTGAAAATTCTTCTTTTAAACCCCAGGTTCAGACTTAAAACGTATACTTGATGATCCATGTGCTGAAGTCGATTCTGGTGCATCTGACTTTTGGGTGATGGTGGCAGCATTAAAGGTAGTTAAGACTCATATTTTTTTTTAGTTGTAGAAAATTATTGTCCAGGTCAGCCAAATTCCAAAATCACTGATTAAGTTTCTCAAATGCAGGAGTTTATTGCTAATGAAGGTGGTGGGGAGGCCCCACTTGAGGGATCAATACCAGATATGACATCTTCTACTGAGTGAGTCATTTTTTTTTTGACCAAAAAGTAGTTTTATTTAGGGATAATGTATCTAAAGATCAACCAGGTACATAGTAATAGAACATATATATAATAGACACATAAATTTAAAAAAAAAAATAGTACCGTTCTACAATTACAATAAAAAAACCTAACAGGGTTAGAAATTAGAATCATCCAACTAATACCAAAAGTTCAAATCTAATAACAATTCACAAAAGATAAGCAAGATTCACTGTTCACATGTGAGGACTACTCCTCGGTTGCGTTTTTGAAAGCTCTTTAACCCTGCTCCTCATATGCTTTTGACTAGTATGGTTTATGCCAAATCTGCCTAGAAAAATGTTCAAAAAAAAAAATACCTCAGGTCTTTTATAGGCATGTTTTTGGCCTCGAGGGCGGGCGTATTCTTGGGTTCTTAAAAGTTAAAGAAAATTTCTTCGTTAGACATGTTTTAGGCTTAATTTGTATAAATGAAACCAACATGTTTGAGTGGCATATGAAATAACTTTTTATATCAAATTGTTGCTTTTTTGATGGATCAATACAAGTATATGTTTGCCTTTCCAAAGTTTTTTTAAATCTATCTTTTTCATTAAGCATTTTTGGCCGAATTTGGTATAACTTAAATTGGATACATATCGAGTGGCATAGTTTCGGTATATCTAAAATCTCCATGAAAAATTTAATACGAGGGTGGCTCCCATATACAAGGTTTTGTTGGTATGATTTTTTCTCATTAAATAAGAACACATGTTGGCAATTTAATTGTAGGTTGTATGTAAACCTGCAAAAGCTCTATCAAGCCAAAGCTGAAGCTGATTTTCTTGTGGTTGAGCAACGTGTTACAAATATCCTGAAAAAAATAGGTAGAGATCCATATAGCATCTCCAAAACAGTCATAAAAAGCTTCTGCAAAAATGCAAGAAAACTCACTGTAAGTATCTTTTATTTACCTTCTGTGAAAGTATCAGGGGCGGAGAAAGCCTCTAAAGAGGGGTAGCTCGGTAGCACCCGCTACCCCTCAAGTTTTCCGGCGTGGTGCAAAATTTTATTTTATTTTTATGTTTTTAGTATTACGTTTCCTTTAAATTATATTAACCGCCATCCCTCGATTTTTTAAAAACCCAAAACACTCAAAGTTTATCATTTGCCAAACATAAAAAAAGATAGAAGTCCATAAGCACATAACCCATTGACCATCCCATTTGTTAATCATAAAATAAATGCCCATAAGGCTTAAGCCCAATTAGTTGGTTAAAGGTAGAGGTGCACATATCGTTTTTTTTATACTACTCGATTCCGGGTATGGAACCGGGTCCGGGTATGAGAGGGTATAGGAATATTGGGCATTGACAGAAAACGGGTAGCGTTTCGGTGCGGGTATTGAGGAGAAAAATCATACCCTATTTACGCGGGTAGGGTATGCCGTGTTCGGGTATAACTGGGTATTGGACCCGGGTATTAATACCCGGTTTTAGAAAGTTTTTTGTTATTATTTTACATATAAATAAATTCGTTTAAAAATTATATTTGGTTTGTAATTTGCAAAATAATTAAAATAAATTACAATAACATAAATTCGCCGAACTACAAATTATTTGCTTTTATATATGCGTTTTTTAAAAAACCTAAATATAACACTTGTAAAGTCAACATAAAAATATACTTTAAAAATTCGGGTATTTTATTGGGTATAAAAAAATCCGCTATTGGCTATAGGGTATGACCGGGTTCGTGTATAGGGTATAACCGGTTCCAAGTATTTTCGGATATAAATCGGGTACCGTTTCAGACTCGGGTATTGAGCCCAAAGTGTATACAATAGGATGCAAAAAAGAATAATAAGTTGACAGCTCCATCAATACAGAAAGAGATTATTGATTGTTTCGTTTACATAATATGAAAGTTTACATAATATGAAAGTGCGGTAAAAAATTTGAACGTTACCCCTGAAATTTTGGTCCAGATCCGCCACTGCAAAGTATCTTATATATACCACCTTTAACGTATTCATTACATGATTTGTGTATAAGCATGGTGGATTCTTGGCCTCCACAGGAAACAGTGATACTGACTATGAATTATTTTTGTCTTTTGTTTACATTTGTAATTTCTGAACTTTTGAGTAATCTTTTATGTGAATTGTTGCTGCATTTTCTAGGTATGCAGATATAAGCTCATCGAGGAAGAGTTTAATTCTCCAGTTTTACCCGAGTTGCAAAAGTATCTGACTGACGAGGAATACAGGTATCCTTACCTATTTTCCACTTTTTAACTTATTGCTGCTATTCAGAAAGCTTTTATAGTTTTATTAGAGTAAACAATAGAAGAAAAAGGAAACTGCTTAGTGATAATCATACTTATCATTAGAGTAAATTACATATTCTGTCCCTATGATATGCCAGATTATACAAAAATTATCTCTGATGTGTCATAATAGCCGAAATCATCCCTGTATTTACTGTTATGGTTTTGGTGAATAGCATTATAAAACTCTGAAAACATAACAAAAAATCTTAACCTCAAAAAATGCTATTATTCTTATTGCTATATTTTGTCTGTATTTATATACTTTATTGGTGATAGCTGTTATCTATTGATTCTTGTTAATGACAGTGTTGCTGTGGGATTTTATATTTTGCTGCGAGCTGTTGATCGATTTTCGGCTAACTATAATACTTTCCCTGGGCAGTTTGACGGGTAACGTTTTAATCCAATTACCGAACTTATAAATGTGGTTATACAATTATTACTTTCTCAAGTTCATTTTTCTTTTGTGCAGAGCGATGGATGAGGATATATCTAGATTAAAAACTACGGCAGTCAGTCTTCTTAGTGATTTGGGTTGCAACGGGTCCACTTTGACCGAAGACCTTATTAATGAAATGTGTCGGTATGGTGCTGCTGAGCTGCATGCAGTTGCAGCTTATATTGGTGGAGTTGCATCACAGGAAGTGATAAAGGTAAAACAATACGGTTTTTTTTTTATGTTTATTTTTTTAATAGAGATGTCAGTTTTAATCCATTTATGAGTGGTTTCATTTGGATTATATGATCTATATTGTATCAAACAGGTAAAATAAGTGAAATTAGAAAGGACATCCATATAGTGGAACTACTTTATAGGCCACCTAACACCTAAAGTATGTATCTGATGTTGTTTATGCCAATTTTGGCCAAGAAATATCAGAAGATGAAAATAATTTAGAAGACAAGTATTTTGATGAGATATCAACGTGTTATAGGTTAAATTCTCAGGGGCATTTTTGAAAGACCCAATAGTTTTAATAAGTTGTCTACTTGGGTGGTCCATAAAGCAGTTTTAATTCTTGGGTGGTTATCATGAAAAGGTGAATACTTGGGTGGCCTTCACACATTATCTTCTAAAATGTATTAAAATTAGTCCATCAAATCTTATTAATCTTTTTCTTCAGAAATGATATTATTCGTGGAATGCTGTGATTTTTTTTAATCACAGTTGACACAAAATATTTTCATAAAAATTTGGAACATAATATTTTCACAAAATATTATTCGTGGAATGCTGTTTTGACTTGATCCTATTCATATCACCCATTTTGGATGGTAATATAATGGCGTCATCTTTGTTGGTTTAGTTACCTCATTGACTTATAGGTCATAGTGATGAAGTTTGAACGTTAGGGGGTGTTTGGTATTGCCTATTGCTTTTTGAAATGAACAGTTTGGATTTTGGAATAAGAAACTTCAAAGTTTCAAGCTGTTGACTTGACTTGAAGCAGTTTATTTCAGTCACAAATAATTAGATTAAAAGTTTAGATAGGCAAAATCCCAAACACCTGAAAAAAGCTTATTACTTTAGTTTTGCTTGAGTGTAATTTAACTTTTAATTGTTGTATTTGTCTGCAGCTTATTACACGGCAATTTGTGCCTATGAGTGGAACTTTCATCTTCAATGGCATTGATCTCAAATCTCAATTGCTGTCATTATAATCTTCAGACGCACCAGGTTAGCACCGTGATTTTCCTTGTATTCAATTCAATGGTCTATGTTCCAAAATAAAACAGATACCTCGAATGTTGACCATAGTCTAAATTACTTGTTTGCTCTTGTCATGATTGCGAAGAATGAAGTCAACAAGTTTCGTTGTTGAAGGGTATTTGGGGTTAATGGGTAAACACTTGTGTTGACTTATGTATCTGGTCAAACTCTGTAATGTTGTGTGGATGGGATGGGACAAAAGGATATAAATGGTTTAATGTTGCAAGATATTTTGATTTTTTTTAATCAATTTTTTTATTGTTGTATGGTTGTAGAAATGCAGGGTTGAAGTTCCACTTGACAAGTGTGATATGGAACTGTATACTTTGACATGATACAAGCAACCAAATGAGAAGATTTGGAGGTTAGATTTAAAGTTTTAATTTAGGAAGAGAGAGAGAGAGAGAGAGAGAGGATGTTTTCAACATTAAACCTTGAATTATGGATGCTGTTTTGAGAGTAATGAAAAAGCTGTATCAATTAGTGTGCATTCATTCATGGTTTGGAATCGTTATGATTGTGCCTTCTGCTATACATTAGTTACTTAAAACCCTTTTTTATTTTCTTTCAAGAAAAGAATGTATCAAATCTATTAATATTCTGTTGTTGAAAAGGTGTGATCGTAAAAAGCGCATTTTAGAGGAGCCTAAGAGCATTCACAATAGAATCCGAATCCCCATTCACTCACAATCACATATTACACTAAACCGGGTTTAGTAAACCCTATTAAAGTTTTTCTCTCCTTCACTCACAATCACTTTCAACAAATATTAAAAAATAAATACAGTTTTCCTGTTTTCCTTTAAAAGATTCCCAAAGAGCCCAATATATACCGACACACTGTAGATTCCTCATTTTCTTCACTCACAACCATTTCCAACCCCCAAAAAAATTATAGGGTTTTGTCACCCAAAAAATAGGGTTTCTATTGTGAATGCTCTAAAATATAAACTTTTATCTTGCTATAATCAACGCTGTCTAAAAAGCTCGTGGCTTGGAGCTCGTTCGGATTTAGCTCGAAAAAAACTCGCTTGATATGGCTTGGTTTGAAATTGAGCCGAGCCAACTCGGTTCGGTTCGAAAGTGAGCCTAACTTGGCTCGGATAATTCTAATTTTTAATATAATATATATATTATTTTTATATACAAATATACTATAAAAATGTTAAAAAAGAGGGGGAACATGTTACATATTTTACTATTTGTTAATAGTAGCATAGAGATTGTGTGCTTGGAATTGAATTTACAACTAATCAAATTATTTCAATACATCGTAGCATGGTTTATAACCAAGTTGAGCTAGCTCGGTTTATAACCAAGCTGAGCCTGAGCTTGACCTGGCTCGGCTCGCTCCACTCGGCTCATGGCTCATGATTCATCAAGCATCAAATGTTAAGAAAAAAAAAGCCTGTTACCTAGGGGTTAAAAGTAATACAAAAAATCCACCCTAGTGCAAATATAAATTGGACAAAGGTACAATTGAAATAACTTAACCCATACATACATACATACCAAACCAACTTGAAATAACTAAATATCATACCGATACAAAATAAGTTCAAACCAACTTAAAATAACAAAATATCATACAAAGTTACAAAACTGATACAAGATAATTTTAACCCATACAAACTTTTAAGACAAAGTTAACAACTAAAATTTTAGTCTTTTCAAATTTCCAAAGCCTATTATCCACAAAAGTTTCCATAGCCATTTATCAACAAAAGTTTTCATAGTCAGCTATCCATAAAAGTTAGACCAAACATGAATCAATGAGATTTCAGATTAACCTAGGGGAAATAAAGAAAGAGTGAAAAGTAGGAAAGCTGTAAATTGTAAATATATACATGGGCATAGCAAAAACTACGTAGACTAGAGGCCCAAAAAGATAGTTAAAAGTGTATTGGTCTCGATAAGGCTCGACAAGCCTAAATGAGTTTCACATGCAAGGCTCGAGCTTGATAACTAATTGAGCTTTTTTTTTCCAAGCTTGGGATCAAGCTCAATAAGGCTCAGCTTTTTATCGATTCGATCTTAAATATCCTGCGAGCTCATTTGCACCCCTAAGATAATCCCTATTTGGTACTTCTCTTGGAAATTAATGTGTTTCTCAATAAAACATAAATTGGAATCAACATAGACAGAAAGGTGAAATAATATACCTTTACATTGGATATTTTTAAAAAGTCCTAGGAGGGACTAAAAGTTGAACAAAGTATGACCTGTTTGGTCTGGTATAAGATAGGTATATCAGTTTTCCAACTAACTTTTGATAGCCTACTAATTGGTGTTGCATACTTTCATTATGCAAAACATGAGAGTGTAACCGAAATCCATTAAAATTCAGCTCGGTGTTTGGCCCCGGCCTGCCCTCACCATGTAAAACAGCGCGCTACCACCACATTCCAACTTCTTTAACAAACAAAACATGAGTGTTGTGTGAACCAGAATCCATTAAAAATCAATTTCTTTGACAAATATCACTTCCAAAGCAAATTCTTTTGACACCAACTTTAGCATAATATATTTAACATATTGTTATTGAATCCAGCATTATATTTGTGATATGAATTAATACAAATTGTTATCAAACACCCAAGGTTGATGCTTGAAAAGTTCCCGACCATTCATTTGCACCACGCCTGCAGCTATGTCTTCCTCACGTTTCCTTGACGCTTCGGCTTTCTTGGCTGATGCTTCAGCCACCTGCAAAACAATAAGCTAGCTACATTTTAGACCCTTTACCTTCCACTCCCTGCTAGTCGAATTGTCATCCGTGCAAGTCAATCTGGAATTTTGTGTGTGCTTCGTAACAAACCAAATTACACCATTCCATTGTGTGTTCTAACGGATCAAAACAATTTTTTATTTATGTGTGGGTTATAAGTTTTGGAATAATGAAGAAGATTAAAGAAAGTGCAGAGTTAAATCAGAAAGCTTCAGCACATAAGAATAAGATAATACATAAAATGTAGTATTGTGATTCCTGGTAGATTAGATTTAAGGAAGGCCAGGGGCTGTTGTTTCTGATGGATTAATTTAATAATATTATTAATTAAAACTAACTGCTTTTGTTATTTGATAATCCTCACAAAGCGATTAAGCAATAAGCAATCACAATTTATACAATTAATTAATGAATAACAGAAGTTCAATTAACAAACAGCTGAATCATTAAGCAACACATATATAGAATAGATATATTCATACCTTTTGAGTTTTCCATGAGACGAACTCAGCTTGCGTCAATGATTTCTTCTCCTTCTTCTTCACATCCGCTTCTTCTCCCATCCTTTCCTTTCCACACAATTAATAAATTAGGGTTTCTGGTTCCTTGGTTGGTTGGGGGAAAACGGGGGCTATTGATTTGTTTTGATTAAAAGTGTATATTGGCTTATCACTTTTTAAAAAGAAGTTTTAAAAAAAAGTGTTTGAATTATCTTTTTAGATGAGAAACGTTAAAAATAAATTGTTGTTTTTTAAGTGTTTCGCTTAACTTATTGTGAACATTGGTTGTATGGGTGGTAATTTTGTAATTTTTTTCCAAAAGTCAAAAGCCAAAAGCTAAGAGCCAAAAACCAGGATTTCTAACTTTTCAAAAACAACTTTTCCACCCTTAAAAACAAAAGCCAAAAGTCAAAACAGAAAGTACTTTTGGGTTACACAAACAGCTTATTGACTTATTGGCTTCTTGAAAAAACCAATAAGTCAATAAGTTGTTTTGAAATTCAATCCCAAACACCCTCTTAGTTTTGAGAAAGTATTGGGTACAAACTATCTTTAACATAAAAAGTGTAGGAAGCCACTAGAACTTGTCACCTGTCATTTAACCTAACAACAGTTAAATCACAATTAACCTATTTTCTTCCCTGATCCAAACTTTCAGAACATAAATCTAACCCACCCACTCTCCTTATTCCACTTTCACAATTACCACTGCAACTCCCATCACCACTGCAGCTATCCACTTTCACAAACCCTAAATCGTATGATTAATCAAAAAGTACTAGAAAATCACACCACAATATTTCGGTGCACAACGATGGTGATAGTAACGACAAAAGCTAATACAATCAAATCTTACTAACATCTAGGCATCGTATCCTCCATCCAATGATCATCGATATATGCCGTAGCTCATGATATCTATCCCACAATTAATGTCAGTCCACTGTCCTACGTACAAACACATCAAAGTGTACACAAGCAACACAACTTGTACCCTCTGCTTCAAAACTTATACATCCCCTCTATATAAAATTAAGTGATTGAGAAGACGAAAGTTAGAAGATTCCTTTGTGGGCCAGCAAAAGGATGATCTGTTAGAGCATGGGTGCGTCCAAATTATCATTTAGCGTGTCCAAATTATCATTTAGTGCGTCTAAATTTTTAATACGCGCGTTTAATGAATGCGTTCAAATTTTCAATGAGTGCGTCCAAATTTCAATGAGTGCGTCCAAATTTTTTTATGAGTGCGTCCAAAAATAGATTATTATATACTGAGTGCGTTTAAAGATCTCTGTTATCATAGTCATCTTCTTCTTCGCATGCAACTTTTTTATAACCCATTTTTATCATTGATTCTTCTTCTAGAATCAAAATCGAGTGATTTTGACAAATAATACGTTCGTTTTTAATGTTGATTCATATGATTTTCGACTGATTTATTGTATAATTATAATACTCTATTTTTCTTATTTTTTATTTTCAATTACTGATAATGAATGTATTCAATGTTTTGTTTTCTATATTTTGATTGTGTAATCATTCAGATTGGTTTAATCGATCTCAATCGATGAAAAATTATGTTTTGATTTTCGTTATTTTGATTTTGTTTTTACGATTTGAAAAAAAAAAAATTAGACGTTTTTTTTCTAATTTACCATTGGTTAGTTTTACCCAAGTATAATTTGGGTTTTTAATCATCATCCAGCCATCTTGTTAATCTAATGACGGAGATTGTTTCCTACACTTCTCACGTTAAGGTTACTTTGTACGTTATCTCTACCCTTTAGTTTTAACTCTATTATTTATTTAATTACTTTATTGTTTTTGTTTTTTCTTAAATAGCAAGGGTATCTTTTATCATTTTTTACACTAAATTAACCGATATAATAAACAGACGAGGACCAACACTTTTACAAATTGCATACCACTAGGATCGTCTATGTAATTTCAAAGTTTTGAAAACAAAAGTTGCAATTAGTGCATATCATAGGGACCATCTGTATAATTAACTCTTTCTTTTCTTTTTTAAAGAGATAATTACACAAATTGTCTTTTAATTATTAATGAAATTGCATCATCTGTCCTTTATGAAATTTTTCACTCCTTATATCCTTTATTTTATCAATTTGTTATACCATTTGTCCTTTAGCCTAACTTAGTTAAAAACACTTGGTTAACTTTATTTTCTAAGTTTACACTTTTAGCCCCTATAGTTTTGATCGAAGCCTAACCCTTGATTGACCTCGAATTCGACCACGGCAATTAATGAAATCATAGAGCTATTATAGAACATCCAATTCCGATCAAAGTCATGTATAATAATCATACTGACCTGATCGTTTGCAAGTCTAAATCGAACGATTAAAATTGCAACTGGTTGATCTTGTTCTTTAAATTGCGAATGATTTGGTGGGTGTTTATAGTATATTTTTGCACAGAAACGGTCGACTAAGGCATAAGATGTTATAACAGGTTTCAATTTATGGTATAGAGACTCGGTTTGCAAGTGGGTTTTTAAACGTTTGAAGCCCTTTTTTTTGTCAAAATACATTTTTAAACGTTTATGGAACATGCTAAACATCTTATGCCTTAGTTGACCGTTTCTGTGCAAAAATATACCATAAACACTCACCAAATCGTTCGCAATTTGAAGAACAAAATCAACCAGTCGCAATTTTAATCGCTCGATTTCGCCTAAAAAACGATCAGGTCAGTACGATTATTATACATGCTTTTGATTGGAATTTGATGTTCTATAATAGCCCTATGATTTCGTTAATTTCCGTGGTCGAATTCGAGGTCAATCAAGGGTTATGGTTCGATAAAAACTATAGGGCTAAAAGTGTAAACTTAGAAAATAAAGTTAACCAAGTTTTTCAACTAAATTAGGCTAAAAGACAAATGGTGTAACAAATTGATAAAATAAAGGATATAAGGAGTGAAAAAGTTCCATAAAGGACAGAAGATGCAATTTCAGTAATAACTAAAGGACAATTTGTGTAATTCTCTCTTTTTTAAATAAAGTTCAATATTTCTAAGACTATGAAAAAAGTTAGCAGCTCATCTTTATTCATGACAATAAGGTTGGGCATAGGATAAAGCCTTTAAGGGCTTTATTACGTCATGTGTGCGTTACGTAAGTCTTGGAGCAACAATGACACCCACTCCCCTTAACATCATTGGTGTAGTTTTGCACTCATTTTTAAAGAAAAAACAAAAAAAGGGAAAAAATATGAATGGTTGAAAGGGTGTAGACCCTTCCTTTTTAGGGTTTAACGCTTGTGAAGGGCTTAGCGGAAGGGATCAATAGTGCCCCTTTTGGTGGAGGGAGTGGGCGTTACCCCCACATCACCATCCTAACACCAACAATCTTGATGCTCACGCATTGCAACAAGCTAGTGGCTAGGAGTAAAGTAAATCAGGAAGCATACACTTTGAAATTTTCACTACCCAAGGATCGAACCTACAAGGTTTCCTGTAAATGGGCTAGATAAAACTACACTGCACTTATGGGCCCCTTAGGATAGTGGACTCTGTGCATTAATGCTCAAAACTTGGTTTCAAATAAAAGTTATATCGAGATTAGACAAAAGTAGGCAAGTTGCAACAACATTTTCGGAATTTAAAAAAATCGTATATTAAAAGTTTTAAGTGAAAAACAAGATATGTTTGAAATTAACTATGACAATAAAATAATAAAAATAAATTTCTTTTGCAAACACTGTTCATCATAGCGCTTTTTACTGATATAGTAGAATTTAATATCAATAACAATTGAGACGTTTTTAGATTAGAAGAGTAGGTGAAGTGAAGTTGTGGAGAAGAGGGAAAGTTTGAGGTTGACTTAAAGGATTTTGAGAGGGAAGTATTGGCCGACATAAGATTAGAGGCCTATGGGCCGACCATTAGATAATTATGTATTGTAATTTGTGTTTAATAGTTTCCTTGTATTGTGGAGATATTGTTTCCTATTATCTCTTGTAATTCTCCCTATATAATGGGGCATGATTATTCAATAATAATATAGAGAATTACACAATCCTTTATGGTATCAGAGCTACGGTTCTGTTTACCCTAGCTCTATCCCCTTCACCTTATAATTTTCTGCCGCACCTCTTTCCTTTTCTTCTGCCATCGCAGCCAACAACCCTGCTGCCACCATGACCAAACCTGATCAAGGTGCTGCGGATTCTTCTTCCACACCCAAACCACCCGCCCTTCATCCCGCATACTCCGTATCAAACATACACTCCAAAATCAAAACCCTAGATGGAACCACTGTCACTTATTCATCCTGGGTGAAACTCTTCAACCTACATGTCACGGCCTATAAGGTCGCAGACCATATTGATGGTTCCAATCCTCCTGATCCAACCACTCCAGAATACGAAGTTTGGAAGGAACTTGATGCCCTAGTCCTGCAATGGATCGTTAATACTGTTTCAGAAAAATACCTAGATCGAGTGCTTGATAATTGTCCATCTGCTCGTGATGCTTGGGTAAGACTCGAAAAGATCTTTTTAAGCAACAAGAAGGCACGGGCTGCCACACTTGAAACCCGCTTTTGCAACTTGACCCTGGCTTCCTGCTCCTCCCTTGATGATTACTGCCAACAACTCAAAAGCCTAGCAAATCAGCTCGCTGATGTTGATCACCCGGTTAGTGACTCTCGTCTTGTCCTACAACTCGTTCGCGGGTTGCCACAAGAATACAATACCACTGCCTCCTTCATAAATAACCGCGACGCGGACTGGGACTTGGCTCTTTCTCTCCTTCATGACGAAGAAATTCGGATTGAGGCACAGAAAGGAACCACTTCTTCGGTCCTCGCTGCATCCACCACAACAGCCGCACAACCCTCACCGAACACCAACCAAACCACCTCTTCTGACAACCAGCAGCAGCCTGAAAACACTAGTACGTATTATCGTAACAGGGGGAGAGGCCGCGGCAATGGCCGCAACAGCCGCGGACGCGGCCGGACTGGATCTGGACGCGGGTATTTTTCTGGACAGCCCTTCTATAACCAGCAGCAGACACCTCAGTACCCTTTTTGGGCCTGGTGGACTCCTCCTCCATGTCCATACCCCACGCAGCCCAACTGGAAGCCCACGGGCCACTCTGCTCAGCCCAATAACCAGCCTTCTCAGGCCCATTATTCTGCTCCTTCTGCTGGTTACAGCCCATATGGTGGCCCACAGTTTGGATACGATGCCTTGTGCCCAACAGACCTAAGTGCAGCCTTCAATAATATGCAGGTCAATCAGAATAACAATTCATGGAACCAAGATATTATGGACACAGGGGCCGAAGATCATGTCTCTCGAGACAAAGGTAAAATAATTATTCCTAACTCTTCTCCTTTAAATAGGTTTATTCTTGTCGGTAATGGTCAATGTGTCCCAATTCAAGGATCTGGCACAGGCTTTCACACCCTACCAAACCGCACATATGTCCTACCCAATGTCTTATATAGCCCCCATATCATTCGCAATTTAATTTCTGTACGACGTTTTTCTAGAGATAATAATGTATCTATAGAATTTGACCCCTTTGGTTTTTCTGTGAAGGATCTCGTCACTAAGAAGACCCTTTCTCGCCATAACAGCACAGGAAACCTCTACCCTTTCACACCTCCTCAGCTTCCACCTCAAGCATGCTTCATTACTACTACCTCCTTACCTTGGCACGACCGCCTTGGCCATCCAGGGGTTCAAGTCTTAGATATATTACGTCGTACTTTCAATTTTTCTTGTAATAAAGACCATGTGTCTAAACTTTGTCATTCATGTCAACTTGCTAATAGTAAACGTTTACCGTTTTATGAATCCAATTCATTTACTTTTGCACCATTTGACATAATCCACTGTGACCTTTGTACTTCTCCGATAAACAGTAAGTCCGGGTACAAATATTATATGGTGTTAATTGACAACTTTTCCAATTTTGTTTGGGTTTACCCCCTTAAATACAAATCAGAAACCTTTTCAACTTTTTCCAAATTTCACAAACTTATCCATACACAATTTAACCGAAAGATTAAAACTTTCCAATGTGACCTTGGAGGCGAGTTTGATAACCATGCATTTAAAAGCTTCGCCTCCCACCACGGCCTTGTATTTCGGGTTTCCTGTCCCCAAACCTCACCACAAAATGGTCGTGCCGAACGCATGATTCGCCGGATCAATGATGTGATTCGTGCCCTCCTCATTCATGCTAACCTTCCACCTTCCTTTTGGGTGGAGGCGTTACACACGGCCGCCTATTTACACAACATATTGCCCACCAAAAGACTAAACTACTACACCCCAACCTTTGCCCTTTACCTTCGCCACCCGGATTACTCTCATCTTCGTGTATTCGGGTGCGCGTGTTACCCCAACACATCCGCCACCACCCCCCATAAACTCCATCCCCGCGCCCTTCGGTGCATTTTCCTTGGTTATCCCCCGGATTTCCGAGGCTACCGGTGCTTCGATCCTACCACCGGTCGTGTTCACATTTCTCGTCATGTCACTTTTGACGAACACGTTTTCCCTTATACCATCCCACAACCACCCACCTCTTATTTATTCCTGGATGACCCGCCTAATCTCAACCTACCCTTCCAATTCCCTATACCACGACCCGCTCCTTCCGCACCCCGTACCTCTCCCACCACACCGTTTCCTATCACCTACTCTAGAAGGCCCAAACCACCTATACCACCCACAGCCCCATCTAACTACTCCACGGCCCAACCACACACCGGCCCAACCCAATCCCGGTCCGGGTCCACCTCTCAACAGCCGTCACAGCCCCAAACCCAGTCCGTCCCACAGCCCAACATGCACCCAATGACTACTCGCTCTAAAACCCGAACCGCCCAACACACACCTGCCGCCTTTACCACTACGACCATATCACCCGTCCCTACCACATATGCCAAAGCCCTTGCCGATCCTTGTTGGTCACGTGCTATGCAGGCAGAATTCTCCGCTTTATTGGAGAATGAGACTTGGGAACTCGTTCCTCGCCCCACCGACCGCCCGGTAATTCGTTGCATGTGGTTGTTTCGCCACAAATTTCATGCCGATGGGTCGTTGGAACGGTACAAAGCTCGTCTGGTTGTCAACGGTAATTCACAGACGGTTGGGGTTGATTGTGATGAGACATTTAGTCCGGTTGTTAAACCGGCTACCATTCGTACAGTATTATCTCTGGCTGTGTCCAGATCATGGCCGATTCACCAGTTAGATGTAAAGAACGCTTTTCTCCACGGGGAGTTGAAAGAAACGGTATTTATGCATCAGCCCCCTGGTTTCGTTGATAGACGATTTCCACATATGGTGTGTCGCTTAAAGAAATCGTTGTATGGGTTGAAGCAAGCCCCAAGGGCATGGTACACTAGATTTGCTAACTATATCACCTCACATGGCTTTCGAGGCAGCGCTTGCGATCACTCCCTCTTCATCTATCGCCGAGACTCGGCTAATGTTGCTTATTTATTGCTTTATGTTGATGATATTGTGCTAACGGCTTCTAATGATGCATTTTTACGTGAGATAATTGGTACCCTCTCTCGCGAGTTTGCCATGACCGATCTTGGGCGGTTACATCACTTTCTTGGCATACAGGTTGATCATCAGAAAAATGGACTCTTTCTATCTCAGAGACAATATGCCAAAGACATCATCTCACGTGCCGGTATGACATCGTGCAAACCTTGCACTACCCCCGTAGACACCTCGTCCAAACTCAGTGCCAATGATGGACAACCTTTCTCGGACCCCACATTATATCGTAGCTTGGCTGGAGCTCTACAGTATTTAACTTTCACTCGCCCTGACATCACTTACGCAGTGCAACAGGTGTGTTTGTTCATGCATGACCCTCGGGATACGCATTTTGCTTTCATGAAGCGGATTATTAGATATATACAGGGAACAATTGAGTATGGTATACGGATGACTAAGTCGACTACTGACTCGTTGGTTGCTTACTCGGATGCGGACTGGGGAGGTTGTCCTGACTCACGTCGCTCCACTAGTGGGTATTGTGTTTTTCTGGGTGATAATCTTCTCTCCTGGTCATCTAAACGTCAACCCACGGTTTCACGCTCAAGTGCTGAGGCTGAATATCGGGGTGTGGCGAATGCTGTTGCTGAAGCGGCTTGGTTACGCAACTTATTATTAGAGCTTCACACTCCGCTTAGACAGGCCACCATTGTTTATTGTGATAACGTGTCCGCAGTTTACTTGTCTGATAATCCGGTTCAGCATCAACGCACCAAGCACGTCGAGATAGATATTCACTTTGTCCGAGAAAAGGTCCGCGTGGGTGACATCCGGGTTCTACACGTGCCTTCCGTGCTACAGTATGCCGATATTTTCACCAAGGGTCTCTCCAAGCAGTTGTTTCAGTCATTTCGTTCCAGTTTGAGCGTTTGTCCTACGCCCGTTCAAACTGCCGGGGAGTATTGGCCGACATAAGATTAGAGGCCTATGGGCCGACCATTAGATAATTATGTATTGTAATTTGTGTTTAATAGTTTCCTTGTATTGTGGAGATATTGTTTCCTATTATCTCTTGTAATTCTCCCTATATAATGGGGCATGATTATTCAATAATAATATAGAGAATTACACAATCCTTTAGGAAGAAGGTGCCACATTACCTCGTCTTCTAGGTTAACCGTTGGAGCAAGATCAATGTATAATAGTGATAATGAGCCACTTAAAAAGAAAATGCTCTTGTAGTAAAGATGTTGAGAAGTTTGAAGAAGAGCAACATTATTCATGAACCGGCCATGAATATGATGGTGGTTTCATATATAACTGTAATGTGTTGATGATTTTAGAGGCGAGACATTTGTATGAACCAAGATCTCTCATGACCAGTTGACCAATGTAGAATTTGCCTAGCGTGTTACACCGGTCCATGTTAATCTTCTTCGTAGTCGGTATGCTTATAATAACCTCGAGCACTAGAAAATAATAGATCTATGGATGCCCACATTTGTATTTAACTTTGACATCTTGCTCTATGTTATCAATTTGCTGCAATGCAATGAATAAATAGATGGAGGTTTTAGGTTTATGTACTAACTGGGAACTTGATTATGGTAAAAATAGTAACCACACGTACGTACATTGGGGACTTGATTAATTAATATAAACAAACAATACACACCTGATTCATTTATAATTAGGTAGCTAGCTAGGTGCTTAGCGTAAAACAAATGACAGAGCAAGATAAGAGTCACTTAGTGGCAAGACCGATAGAGTTGGAGCTAAGACAAACATCAACAGCTTCATTAACTGTCAGAAAAATACAGTCACTTCCAAGTTTTTCAACGAAGCCGCCTATTTTCAGCTTGTGAATCACTTTCCATCTTGGATTCGTAATGCCAAGCTGCAACCCGGCCAAACATACATACACATTACACACACTAGTTAGTGAATTGGATCAGTTGGTAAATTAAATAATAAATAATAATAATAATAATAATAATAATGTATGTATGAGTATATATCATATATAGTTAATTAATTAATTACATGTACGTTTCTTGAAACCAATTTCTTGTGAATTTCTTCCAACGCAACAATTCCTGAAGAGTCGATGCTCATGACATCTGATCGGCACAAGTTTAAATTAATTAATTATTCCCAATCGTAACTTATACAAAATAATTAGTTTGACACTTACTGGACATGTCTAGGATGATTCCGCTAATCGGTTTCTTTTGTGTTAGATATCTGGTTATCCTTTCCTTGATGGGATTTGCATTTGCAAAACAAAAGGAGGCTGAGTTGAGGCGAATTACGACAACACCTGAAACATCATTAAGAGTCCCGGGATATTGTGCCTTGTCACAAAATATGTCTGTTCCGGGAACCCTTCCTAATTCTTCTATGTCTGATCTAATAGAATTAAGGATTAATCGTCCAAATGAAATACCTACCTGCATTATATATACATATATTATTAAACTTGGCACGTGTCTTGCATATATAATACAACTTGAGAGTTAATTAATCTACATTTTCATAAATGGATTGACTCGCGTCTAAAGTGTAGACGTAGAGACGTTAAAAATTCATGCGTCTTATATCTTTCCACGTATAATCTTGTAATTTGTAGACGCAAAAATGGGTAGGTCCCTGATGTATAGATGCAAAAATTGTTTATCTTGGCCTTTTATCTTGATCAATATTTATTTTTGTGATTGATCCCTGACGAGGTAGGCCCAATCTAGATGGATCGGCCCAATACCACATAAAGGCCCCATTACCTTTGGGCCAGCCCAATGGCAGATATACGCCGGGTGAACCAACACGGTTGTACCCCGGACAATTGATAAGGCTTAACCTCTTTTCCGAGAATCAGGGAAGGAAGGTTCGAAAGAGAAGATAAGGCCTATCTCCATCTAAACCGGAGAATCAGCTCCTGGAGATGGGCTCGAAGAGGCGGTTACGAGGAAAGTAAGAAAGGTTATAAATAGAGGTCAGAGGTAAATAATATGGGATACACACAATCATAAAAGATTTGGCTTTACTCTCACACCAAGAACCAATACTTATTCTCATGCCGGAGGGTGGTCACAGGAAACCCCCCTTTCCTGTGACGAGTCCTAACGGTGTTTTGTTTTGCAGGCACCCGGATCCAGCTTGGGTTAGTTATTCATTGCCGGAACAACATTCTTGTCTACTAGGAGAGGTATTTACTTCTTCATTGGCGCCATCCGTGGGACCCGTACAAGGAGTTAGTTATTGGCTGAATAACCTGAGGAACCGAGATGACCTCGAATCAGGACACCACAGTGGCCACCAACCCGGCCGAAAGCAACCAGAATCTGATTCCTACAGCAGAGCAGATAGATGGAGCAGTTGCGTCTGACTCGGAAGGAAAGAGGGATGCGGCGGCCCCGGGGTTCACTCCAAGAACATCGACTACCCGTCCGGGCGACACGCAGACCTTAATGTCGTCCGGGAGTCCTTTAGGACGTTTCCCTTTCATAAGAGGACCGGTTCCGTCGTCCACTTACACTCGACCAATTGTTAGTACAAGCTTCTCAACTCCTCGAGTGCCGGCGCCGATTTCATCCATGCCCTGGTTTACCGCAGCACAAAGTCTCCTCCTCTTTTCAGCCGCAATCTCAGAAGCTATGACGTCATCACCACAAGCCACTCTCATGCAACCAAACATGCCACCTTATACTCCGGTTACACCCGGAAATCAGCCGTTCATGCCTTATTATCCCATGACTCCGTATGGGTATATGTATGCACCATCTGCTGGGGGTGCATTCTCATACCCTTACCCATACATGTATCCTCCAGTACAACCACCTCTTCCCGGGTGGAACCCCCAAACAGGAGTACCTTCAAGCGAAAGGTTGAACGATGTCCGCACGCGTCTCACCTACGAGACTACTCCCGGTCATCCCGGAACTTCTACGGGTCCTCCTCAGGGCCGGCAGCAAAACCCAGCAACGTTACAGGAGAATGAGGAGCAAGGTGATGATGAAGACCTTACCCGGCCATATCGTCCTCCGACAATGGCAACTTATTCCAAATTCTCGGAGAGGATAGCTAATGCCCCGTTACCTCCAAATCTGAAGCTCCCGTCAACAGTGGGCAAGTATGATGGGACCGGGGACCCGGACGATCATTTGAGCATTTTCGAGTCCGTAGAAACGTCCAAAGATTGGCCGATGCAGGCCTGGTGCCACATGTTTGTTCAGACCCTTGTGGGTGCAGCACGGGTCTGGTGGGATAGTTTACCGCCCAGGTCTATTTCTAATTGGAGAGATATTCATAAGGGATTCACTCAACAGTTCAGCCAGCAGCGTAGACATACAAAGTACAGAGAGGAGGTAATGCACATCCGTCAAAGAGATAATGAGCCAATGGAGAATTTCATAATCCGTTTCAACAAGGAACGGTTACAAATCCCGGGCCTTACTGAAGAATTGGCATGCACTGCATTCACCATGGGGGTGAATGATGATGGATTGTTAAGGAAGCTCCATGGTCCTTACGGATACCCGCAAACCATGGACGAAATGATGACAATAGCCAAGGCATATGTCAAGCAAGAGAAATCAATTGCCATGAATCATGCAGTACGGAAGATGCATGAAACTGCCAAGGCAAGTGACAACCAAGACTCCCGAAGCTCCAGGAACAGGGGGCGGACTGGCCAACCTTACTCGAGGGATGACCGTCGAGATGAACGCCGGGATGACCGGCGAGATGATCGCCGGGATCAAGGACGAAGGTCAGAGAGGTCCCGGGACTCCTACTCCAGCAAAGGGGAAACAACTTCCAAGCCCAAACTCGATTACCCGGAGCTTATCAAGACACCGTCCCAGATATTAGAAATTGAGGATCTAAGACTGAACACTCCTCGCCCGGTCAAAGACTCGCCATCAAAAGACAAGTCAAAATTCTGTGACTATCACAAGGGTAATGGTCACGATACGAATGATTGTTTTCAGCTCAAGAGACAAATAGAATACTTTGTCAGGACGGGGAAGTTAGCACATCTGGTTAAGGATATGAAGCCGGGTCCCTCAACTTGGGCGGACAAGGCAGCAGGAAAGAAACCCAGGGAGATCAACGCTATACGGCCAGAAGCAAACGGTGGCACCAAAAGACGTTTTGAGACAATTGAGCCTTGGATGGAGGCAACGATGACAGTGCCGCCTTACTACAAGGCCTTGAAGATGGAAGCAGTAGTAATATCAGCCGCAGTGGGCGACTATAGAAGAATGACAAGTGAGGATCAGAAAATGCTAGCTCCGGCCCACGGTCCGGTAAAAGGTTTCATAGGGGAAAGTGTAGAGCCGCTAGGGCAGCTGACGTTTCCGGTTACTCTTGGTGATGGCTATAGGGAGCGCACTATCTTGGTCACTTTCCTAGTGATCCCGGCTATTTCTCAATATAACTTAATCATAGGTTGATATACGTTGGGACGAATTGACGCTCTGGTATCCACTGCCAGGGGGTTTCTCATGTTCCCAACCCCGCATGGGATAGCCACTGTTTCTGGAGAGAAGGTGTGTGCAGTGTCCGATGGCACGACTTGTCGTCAAGCACCATCCGGGGTTCGTGGCCCAGAGAGGTGGGTCCTAAGTGCAAAACACCCCGACCAAACGGTCACTATTGGAAATTCCTTATCTCCAACCACTCAAGAAAAGTTGAAGCGGCTATTGAAACGTAACATGGATGTCTTCGCTTTCTCGCACTCTGATATGACCGGGATTGCACGGGCAAAGGCAGAGCACAAATTGTCTACTTATCCAAACGTAAAGCCGGTCATGCAAAAGAGAAGGAGTATGGCTCCTGATCGGAGAGCAGCTGTAGTACAAGAGGTTAAGAAGCTAGAAGAAGCCGGGATTTTGAAAAAGACTAAATACCACACGTGGGTCGCTAATCCTGTCATGGTCCGGAAACACGATGGGACCTGGAGGATGTGTGTGGACTACAAGGATCTGAATAAAGCATGTCCTAAGGATGCTTATCCGCTCCCGGAAATAGACCTCAAAGTTGATTCCCTGGCTCCATTCCAGTTTAAATGTTTCTTGGATGCATACAAGGGATATCACCAGATTCAGATGGCAAAAGAAGATGAGGACAAGACGGCTTTTCACACGGACGCCGGCATATTCTGCTACACCAAAATGTCGTTCGGTTTGAAAAATGCCGGGACGACGTGTAACACCCCAAAATCATCCATTACACTTAATTACGCCATTAGGCGTGATTAGCAAAATAATAAAACGAGGCTAAACTCATTACTAGAGACTAATCTAGTTAATGTAACAATCTAGAAACCAACTCGAGACTAAACTTGAGGGACCAAAGTTGCCAATATGATAAGTGGGTTTTATTAATGAAAATAAAACAATAAAAACACACATAATGTGTGTGGGTGCGTGTATGAATCAGGAGATTCATCTCCTCCTTCACAACCAAACCCTAAACCTCAAGAACAAGCTTAATCCAAGCCAAATCAAGGGGTTTTTCAATGCATTAGCAAGAAAGGGATCATCTAAGGCCTAATGAACATCAAGTGAAGGTTGATCTTGTCAAGCTAGGTGCAAGCTTGAATGGAATGGATCAAAGAACAAGACGGGTCAAGCGGATATGAGCCTAAAGTGCAAGTAAATGGGAATGAATACAAAAAGCACGCAGGTAGATGCATTTGCGCATGCACGCTTGATGCTAAGAATCGTGGAGGATACACACAAGGTATGAGAATGGGTCAACACCACCCGGTAAGTCCGTAGTCGAATAAATGCCTTCGGGCGAAGCAACATAGGTGATAAAAGTACCCACATGAAGTGTGGGTGCAAATCAAGTAAGTTATTTCCATAACTATGTCTAATGCGCGCTAAGGCGCTTAGAATCGACCACATTAGAACAATCTTGAGAAATGTTGAAAATCTAAGTCCGTATGGACTTAGAAGTTTTTAAACAAGTCATTGAGTCCAAAACAATGGGTTTCAATCAAGAAGTGTCGCCACGAATGGCTAAATCGAAAGATTTGGCTAGGAGGGGCATTTTGGGAAATTATAAAGATTTACTAAAGGATAAATCTAATAATCGGAATCATAACGAACAAATCGGACAAACACTTTAGTTGATCAAGTGTATAATGACTTGACAACATAAACTAGATGCATTTGCGCATGGTCAAATGGTGTTTGGATAAGTTAAATGTCTAAATGGGTCAAATTGGGTAAAAGTCGCCATAAACATTCAAAACTAAGAACCGGATCATGGCGACATAAACCGGACCATAATTTCAGTCAAACAAAGGTTTATTTAGTCGGCGAGTCATTACTTAGGCTTCGGGAATCATCAAATGCGGTTGCGACATGATTCCCATGCTAAAAAATCACCAAAATCACATCAGAAGCTTCGAGCGGCCGCTCACAGAGACCGAGCGGCCGCGCGCTTTGACCTGCATGTCAGCACGAACTTTAAAATTGCGTATAAAATCGTAGAAAAATCGTTAGGAGGTGTTCTTTATATGCCTGGAAAGCTCTCGGAGCGTAGAACAATTCTTATTTGAAAGTCGAAGTCGGATTTTGGGTTTTAGAAGGGGTAAAAGCGATCCGAACAGCTGCTGCGCAAAAGTTGCAGCAGTTTGTTCTCCTGATAAAGGGCCGTTGGGCCTGGTTCGTTCCGTTTCGACGTGTAACGACTCTCACACTAGTTTAAATGTATTATTAACAACCCACTAACCATTCTTTGTGTGGTGGTGCTAGGTAAACATTCAAGGGACGACCCGGAGCAAGGATCAAGTCGCGAGAAGAACCGAACACGCCCGAACACTCATCAAGCTTCCGCACTAGAATCTAAGGAACTCCCGTTAAAACGCAACATCTTAAAATATGTTTCAACTATTAAAAAGTAAAAATTTGTGTGAATCAAACATGTATTTGATCTTAATGGGTTGACTTATAAAGAAAATTTCAAAGTTTTAATCGGGAGTGGTTTTTAGTTAAGGTCAAAACCCGTAAGATTAGGCAAAATCGCGTGATTACGGGTTAGGGTCTTACAAGTGGTATCAGAGCCATAGGTTTGAGGGATCCGAGTGTCGGGAAGGATACTTGGACTCAAACCGTGCGCTCAAAGTGTTGAAGGGTGTTCGGTTCGAGACTTGATCGAGGAATCCGGTAAGTAATACCTATAATGAACATCCGTTTTGATCGGAAATTGTTATAGGTAATCAATAGTGATATCGTGTAGATACACGCCATCTCAAAAGCTTGATAAGGAAATGGTTAGGTACTCATGGGGCCTATCCAAAAGATTGATTCGGGCAACGAAAATCTCGTATAACAAGAATTCTAACATCACTATTGCAGTGATGCATACTAATACTGAAATGTCATGTTACTAATTAATTGAAATTATAAATGTGACAGGGATGATAACATCTTATTTGATCGAGGGAGGATCAAATGATTCACCAAACGAGGTTGTAGAGTTTTCGGGAGCACGGCTGATAGCATGCTCACCAAGGACCAAGTCAAGTAACGACTCGGGCTAATGGATCAGTAACGAAAGGGAACACGGGAGCAAGTATCAAACAGGTACATGCTCGAAACCATAGTAGGTGCATTAGTATGCAATTATCACATGAAGAGTGGTAATTGCATATGCAAGCAATAGGAAAAATGTGAAAGGTGCATAGTTCACAATAATGAACGATCAATGCACAAGCTTAACTTGAACATCGAGACCGGGTTGGGGGTAATCATCCCAAACTAATGTTTAGAAAGGCGTTGTGATCATACCAATGAGTGTGATCACACAAAGCTTATTAAATTGATAACACATCGCTTTTCTTAATGAATAAAGGTAAAAACCTAACGTTGAATAATTTATCAAGGAAGGGTTTTACCAAATAAAATAGGGGGCACAAGCATGAGCTGAAAATTTGCTTGCATAGGGTGTGATGCCTTAATTATAATAAGTCTGTGCGTACCATATGCGAATTACTTACCCTGGCCAGGTAAGTGTTAAACATATGATACCATGGGTTTCTTATGATTAATACATATACAACCTATGTGACAAAGGCTTAGTAAGTGTCAGGTGCTGGGGGATTTTGGACGTAGTCCACTGTCTAACACGGCAGGGATGCGAACCATGCAAGACCTTGAGCGAGGCACCAGCTAATACGCTGGGCTAGCAAAGAGGACAACAAACTGGAGCGTTTGGACGTAGTCCACTGTCTAACATGGCAGGGATGCGAACCATGCAAGACCTTGAGCGAGGCACCAGCTTATACGCTGGGCTAGCAAAACAGGCAATATACGATACAAGTTATCCTGGGTTAATACAAGAATTGACTTGAACCTTAATCAAGATTTAGTCATAAAGAGATTCAATTTGGAAATAGACTTGAACCTTAATCAGGGTTGAGTCATAAACAGATTTAGCTTGAAAACAGACTTGAACCTTAATCAAGGTTAAGTCATAATTAAACTCGGACTTTTATAGAAGGTTAAATTCGTAAAGAGGGACTTGAACCTTAATCAGGGTTGAGTCATATATAGATTTAGCTTGAAAACAGACTTGAACCTTAATCAAGGTTAAGTCATAATTAAACTCGGACTTTTATAGAAGGTTAAATTCGTAAAGAGGGGCTTGAACCTTAATCAAGGGTTGAGTCATAATCACATTCGGGTAAGTCGTGAATCTCCGGATTATAACATAAACAACGGGATTGGGCCGTGATAAATCAGTAATTCTTTCAACCTTCGGGTTAAGGATGAAAAAGGGTGTAAACTGCAATAACATTAGATTGTATCGTTGGTACAATTTAAAGCAAATTATGATAACAGTCGGATGGTGTAGTTATTACAATCTGATGCAAACCGTGATAATAAGAGATTAGTCGATACAATACGTTGTAATGACGAATCAACATCAGGTTTTATAAAAATGAAACCGACCTCAATTTATATTAAGATCGGTAATCAGAAGGAGGACTTTTAGAAACTAAGCGTTCTAAATATATATAAACGATTTGAAATCTAAAACTCAAAAGTCTTTAAACGGGTCGGTTGGGGCGATGACCACCAATCGAGTTAGCAAAACGGGAACTTGGGTAAACCAAATAAATGGAAAATTCTTAAAATAAGGATTAGCCAAAGAAAGGAAAATGTTAGTGTAAAGCAAGGTTTGTTTATAACATTATAGCAAACCAAGAAGAAACGAGGGTTGGATTCGGGGATGAATCCAAGAAGCTAGAAAACGGCTATGTTAAAAAGCCGGGTTAGTCTTGGAAACCAAGACAACTTACTTGTTAGAAATAGACGCATAGACATGTATGCATATGCATGCTACAACCGAGCATTGCAGTAGATACCCTAAGGTGCATGATAGAATGGCCCCTTAAACCATTACATCATTCGGGATAATAGTAGACGGGGATAGTCTACGGATCTAGGGAAGACCTATGAAGCACATGAGTAGCTAAAATGTCGGGTAGGGGGTAAGTATGTAGATATTGCCCCTAGTTAACCGAAATAATAAAATGACTCAAGTCATATTATGAAAGCTAAGGCTTCCATATAATAGAAGTTAGAAAGCCGAGTAAAGGGATACAAACAATAAGTATATAGTATTACTTGTTAAACTATAGAATGTCAAGGGATTGAGCGGTGCTCAAAATTGATTAGAGACACTAAGGTTATTTGGTGTAACCAAAGCAACAACAGAAGGAAGGTTTCGAGGACGAAACCTCTTTAAGGGGGGTAGACTTGTAACACCCCAAAATCATCCATTACACTTAATTACGCCATTAGGCGTGATTAGCAAAATAATAAAACGAGGCTAAACTCATTACTAGAGACTAATCTAGTTAATGTAACAATCTAGAAACCAACTCGAGACTAAACTTGAGGGACCAAAGTTGCCAATATGATAAGTGGGTTTTATTAATGAAAATAAAACAATAAAAACACACATAATGTGTGTGGGTGCGTGTATGAATCAGGAGATTCATCTCCTCCTTCACAACCAAACCCTAAACCTCAAGAACAAGCTTAATCCAAGCCAAATCAAGGGGTTTTTCAATGCATTAGCAAGAAAGGGATCATCTAAGGCCTAATGAACATCAAGTGAAGGTTGATCTTGTCAAGCTAGGTGCAAGCTTGAATGGAATGGATCAAAGAACAAGACGGGTCAAGCGGATATGAGCCTAAAGTGCAAGTAAATGGGAATGAATACAAAAAGCACGCAGGTAGATGCATTTGCGCATGCACGCTTGATGCTAAGAATCGTGGAGGATACACACAAGGTATGAGAATGGGTCAACACCACCCGGTAAGTCCGTAGTCGAATAAATGCCTTCGGGCGAAGCAACATAGGTGATAAAAGTACCCACATGAAGTGTGGGTGCAAATCAAGTAAGTTATTTCCATAACTATGTCTAATGCGCGCTAAGGCGCTTAGAATCGACCACATTAGAACAATCTTGAGAAATGTTGAAAATCTAAGTCCGTATGGACTTAGAAGTTTTTAAACAAGTCATTGAGTCCAAAACAATGGGTTTCAATCAAGAAGTGTCGCCACGAATGGCTAAATCGAAAGATTTGGCTAGGAGGGGCATTTTGGGAAATTATAAAGATTTACTAAAGGATAAATCTAATAATCGGAATCATAACGAACAAATCGGACAAACACTTTAGTTGATCAAGTGTATAATGACTTGACAACATAAACTAGATGCATTTGCGCATGGTCAAATGGTGTTTGGATAAGTTAAATGTCTAAATGGGTCAAATTGGGTAAAAGTCGCCATAAACATTCAAAACTAAGAACCGGATCATGGCGACATAAACCGGACCATAATTTCAGTCAAACAAAGGTTTATTTAGTCGGCGAGTCATTACTTAGGCTTCGGGAATCATCAAATGCGGTTGCGACATGATTCCCATGCTAAAAAATCACCAAAATCACATCAGAAGCTTCGAGCGGCCGCTCACAGAGACCGAGCGGCCGCGCGCTTTGACCTGCATGTCAGCACGAACTTTAAAATTGCGTATAAAATCGTAGAAAAATCGTTAGGAGGTGTTCTTTATATGCCTGGAAAGCTCTCGGAGCGTAGAACAATTCTTATTTGAAAGTCGAAGTCGGATTTTGGGTTTTAGAAGGGGTAAAAGCGATCCGAACAGCTGCTGCGCAAAAGTTGCAGCAGTTTGTTCTCCTGATAAAGGGCCGTTGGGCCTGGTTCGTTCCGTTTCGACGTGTAACGACTCTCACACTAGTTTAAATGTATTATTAACAACCCACTAACCATTCTTTGTGTGGTGGTGCTAGGTAAACATTCAAGGGACGACCCGGAGCAAGGATCAAGTCGCGAGAAGAACCGAACACGCCCGAACACTCATCAAGCTTCCGCACTAGAATCTAAGGAACTCCCGTTAAAACGCAACATCTTAAAATATGTTTCAACTATTAAAAAGTAAAAATTTGTGTGAATCAAACATGTATTTGATCTTAATGGGTTGACTTATAAAGAAAATTTCAAAGTTTTAATCGGGAGTGGTTTTTAGTTAAGGTCAAAACCCGTAAGATTAGGCAAAATCGCGTGATTACGGGTTAGGGTCTTACACGACGTATCAAAGATTAATGGACCAGGCGTTCGAGCATCAGATCGGCAGAAATTTTGAGGTATATGTGGATGATTTGGTGATAAAGAGCAAGACGGAAGATATGATGCTGAAGGACATAGAAGAAACATTTGACACTCTCCGAGAATACAACACTAAGCTAAACCCGGGGAAATGCTCTTTCGGAGTGGAAGAAGGTAAGTTCCTGGGAGTGGTAGTGTCAAAAGATGGGTTCCGAGTCAACCCGGAGAAGGTAGCGGCCATTCGAAACATGCCTGCCCCTAAAACACTGAAAGATGCTCAAACACTAAACGGGAGACTGGCCGCCATCAGCAGGTTCCTGGCTAGGCATGCCGAGCGTTCATTACCGTTCATCTCCACACTCAAGGACTGCCTGAACAAGAACAAATTCAGATGGACTGAAGAAGCGGACAAAGCATTCGAGCAGATGAAGACGTTCGTCAGTAACCTACCCATGCTAACAGCGCCACGTCCAGGAGAAGTGTTGAAAATGTATCTGGCAGCCGGTCATCATGCTGTTAGTTCCGTGCTGTTGGTCGAGAGAAATAAGTGCTAAACACCAATTTATTACATCAGCCGGACGCTTTCGAATGCTGAAAGCAGGTATCCCACATTGGAAAAGTTAGTACTGGCACTGGTTCACGCGTCCCGGAGGCTGCGCAGGTATTTCCAAGCACATGAAGTGGAAGTCTTAACAAACTTCCAGTTGGGACAGATCTTGAACAGGCCGGAAGTATCTGGCCGACTTGCCAAGTGGGCAATTGAGCTGGGGGCGCTGGATATAACTTTCAAGAAGAGAGCGGCAGTAAAGGGACAGGTCCTTGCTGATTTCATGACCGAGATCCCGGAAGGCGAAGAGATCCAAGAATCCGTACCAAGATTGGAAGAAACCTTGGAAGATGAATCCACTCCGTGGCAGTTGTATACTGATGGCTCTTCAAATAGCAAGGGAGCCGGGGCAGGATTACTGCTGGTCAGCCCGGAGGGCGCAAGGTTCCTCTACGCCCTACGGTTTGACTTTGAATGTTCTAATAATCAATCTGAATACGAGGCCCTGCTGGCAGGACTGCGGGTGGTTTTGACCTTGGGTGCCACCCGGGTAGACGCCCATGTGGATTCGCTATTGGTGAACAACCAGGTCAACGAGTCATACGAGTCCAAGGATGATTCTATGATCAAATACCTGGAGAAGACAAAAGAGCTAATGACAAAGTTCAAGAAGGTCACGTTGCATCATGTGAGAAGGCACAAGAATGACATAGCCGATGCGCTCAGCAAGTTGGCTTCTTCAGGCACAGACGCTAACGTCCATATTGAAACTTTAAAGCACCCGTCCACACAGGCAGCTGAAGTCATTCGGTTCATACGGTGGAGATCTCCTAGATGACCCCCATACACAAGTACCTCACAGACGGAAGCTTGCCGGAGGATAAGGCTGAAGCAATGAAGATCCGGACCAAGTCACTGCAATACGAGATCCAAGCCGGGATTCTTTACAGAAAATCTTACCTGGGACCGGCCCTGAGATGTGTATCCCCTTCTGAGGCTAGGTACTTGATAAGGGATATCCATTCGGGAATATGTGGTATACATGCGGGACCCCGGGCGGTAGTAGCAAAAATAACTAGTGCAGGTTACTACTGGCCCGGAATGCATAACATGGCCGTAGAAGAACTCAAGAAGTGCGTCAGTTGCCAGAAGTACGCACCGGTAACGATTCGTCCGAATAATAACCTAATCCCGGTAACAGCAGCATGGCCTTTTCAGAAGTGGGGTATTGACTTAGTCGGACCTTTTCCCTTAGCTCCGGGAAAGCTCAAATACCTGGTGGTAGCCATTGACTACTTCACTAAGTGGGTCGAAGCAAAACCGTTGGCCAAGATAGAAGCGTGCAACATCAAGAAGTTCTTGTGGGAACATGTGGTTTGCAGGTTTGGGGTCCCCTTGTACCTGGTCAGTGACAATGGGACACAGTTCGTGGACAAGCATATACAAGAATGGTGCAAAAGCCTGAACATACAGCAGATATTCACCTCCGTGGCCCATCCTCAGGGAAACGGCCAGGTCGAGAGAGCCAATAGGAGCATATTAGACAGGTTGAAGAGGCGCTTGGACCAAGAGGGAACGTCATGGGTTGATCAGCTCCCACATGTCCTTTGGGCTCACAGGACAATGCCCAAAACAAGTAATGGAGAAACTCCCTTTTGCCTGACCTACGGATCAGAGGCGATGATCCCGGCCGAGGTGATGCTACCGTCCGGCCGGCGTGCTAATCAGGATACCAACAATGACCAGCTGCTAAGGCACAACCTTGAGTCGTTGGAAGCCTGGCGTGATGAAGCCCACATTAAAGAAGCCCGATACAAGAGGCTATTGGAGAAATATTACAACAAAAGGGTCAGGAGCTGCTTGTTCAAGATTGGAGACCTGGTCATGAGGGATAACGATGCTAGCAGGCAATTACCCCAGGGAAAGCTAGCCCCAAACTGGGAAGGACCCTATGAGGTCGCTGAAGATCTGGGAAAGGGAGCATACCGCTTAAAGCAGCTGGACGGCACGCCGGTTCCCAGAAGTTGGAACGCTGCCCAGCTCAGAAAATGTTATATGTAATGATAGATGACGAAAAGTCTTAGGACATAGGCCGCTGTAAGCATGCCCGGCCGGTAACCACGATACCCCGGGTAGTCAAGTTTTTATTTTTATTTTTGCCATTGCAATTAATAATAAGACGCCGATGACGGCATTTATAGTTTTTATATGCTTCATTATAAACAAACTGCTTTTTCAAAGCAAAATTACAAAAAGGGTTGGGGCAGGACAAAAATCCAATGCCTTCAAAAAACATACTTCCTACCATCTATACATAGCGCAATTTAACTTAGTCTTACTTGACTACAAAAAACTAATCACTGCAACCCTCCAACATGGCAAACCCCTCTGCAGGGGTGTATAGCAGGTCACCTTCGGGATTGCAAGCAGGGGGAGGACCCAAAAATCCTCATACATCCTCATCTCCTCTGATTGGAGATTAAAGGACCACACATCCGGCTCCTCATTCACCTTTGATGTTCCAACAAAAACAGCTCTTGGAACCATGGGAACGGTATCCTCCAAAGGAACCCAAGGAGAGGGTCGGCGTCTAGCACCATGCCGGTAAACCAACCCATAACGGGTAGGAGCCGAGATATTGGCTGGCCGAACCTGGACGTCGTCCTTCATCTCCAGAGGAGTTGTAGAAACTTTTGGCATCACAACAGGAGCAGCGAGTTCCTCTCCTACGTTTTCTGCAACTTCGGAAGGAAATGGCTGGACGGGTTTTGGTCGACGGCGATACACCAATCGGCAGGGCCTCTGTGGAAGAATCTCGACTAGTTCTTGAGAAGGAACTTCCAAAACAGGCACAGCCTCATCAAGTTCTTGGGACTGGCGTTGCAGCTCCCTTAGTCCCTCTAGAGCGTCAAGCTCTTTCAAGTACTTTTTCAGCGAGACGAACCTACGTGGCATAATGAGTGAGTGGAAATGTGCACGTATGCATGATATGAAACCCCACTTATAAAGGGATTAATGTGACGGTTAAGTTATTCTTGGGAGTTTAAACAACCTGCAATAATGACACTGACACAAGCCGCCTGACACGTGGATGTGACGGTTAGGTTGCATAGCTGACGTCAGCAATATGATTACAAGTATTAATGACGACAAGACGTTTCATTATGACCTGTTGGAGGATCTCGGATTAAAAATATTATATCTTAGAAATTAAATAAACATAACATTCATTCAGATAGGTGTTTATACAAAAGATTCTACGGGATCAGAACACACATAGCAAATTTCAAACACATTACAAATGTTAAACAACTATTCATCGTCTGAAGAACTGGCAGAGGAACTGGCAATCACAGGTTCAAGGAAGGCCCGGACGTTGGACATGCCTTCATCACCAGTCTGGGCCTGCAGCTGTGCAAGCTCATCTAAGGAATCACTGCTAAGGGCTTCTAGGGCTTTGGAGGTCCGTTGTTCAACTCCTTTCTCATGATCGGTGGCTTCCGGAAGTTTTCGCCCGAGAAGCCCGTGACGATGACCATGCCTCAAACCATCCTGGTACCCGGACTCCACAGCGGTCCGGTAAAAGTCGTTTAATCTTTGTTGGTACTGAACTCCCCCACGTATATGGCTCCACGAAGCCCGAAACCCTTTGGATATCAACCAATCCCGGTCAGCCTCCAAAACATTCACCCGGGAATGGGCAGCAGTCAACTGCTCGGTCAGATTGGCAGTATTCTTGGCAGCAGTCTCAGCCTCGGACTTGAGAGCACTCAGTTGCTTCAGCATGGTATCCCTCTCTTCTTCTGCCCTCCGGGCACGGGATTCATAGCCCTCTATATCAGAAGCCAGCCGTTCATACCTTTCCTGGTCGGCTTTAGCCTTAGTAACATTCTCTCTTTCCATCTGCAAGTCTTTATCTAAGAGCTTCACCCGCTCCTCTAAACTCCGTACCAGCCGGACCTGCCCATCATGGGCACGAAGAATTTCAAGCTTCTCGTCGTTATGAGTATTTATTAGACGAGTCTTGTCCCGTTCGTAGGTATCCCTGATGGACGACATCTCTGCAATCTCCTTCCGGCAATCTCCTAAAGATTGCAACAATGCCTCAGCTTCCACGGACAGCTTGCTATGAGACACGTGCATGTCATATAAATCACCTACGTCCGAACGCCAACGGCGCAGCACTTCATACATGGAAGCTACAGAATTTACAGTAGATCCAAGAGCATTCTCAGCCAGCTGAGCGTTATCCAGACCCTGGAGGTAATACCGTTCGGCAGGAGGAACGGCATGGTCAACCCAATGCCTGATAACGTCTGGATCAATCAACCGGGTAGACTGAGCAATCTTCCACTTGGGGATATATTTTGTATCCGGCAAGGAAGGATTCCAATTAATACCGGGAGCATAGGCATGAGAAGGCATCTTGGCTGATTCAACGGGGTCCACACTGAACGGCATCTGCCCGGATCTTACACCACCAGGAAATGCAATAGGGTGGTGTTGTACATCGTGTAGCAGCTCGGTGAAACTGACCCGGGACATATCCCTAAGGGCTTTGCCACTGGAGCTACCAAGGTGCAATCTCGTTTGGGCATCAGGAGGCATGGCAGTACTGATAGGAGCCGACATAACGCTTGAGAAAGCTGCTACTGATGACGTGGTAATCATGGCTGTACTGGCCGGAGCTGACAGAGCGCTTGAAGAGGCAACCGCTGATGGCGTGGTAATCACGGTAGCTGGAGAAAAGGTGACACCGACTGATAAGGTATTGTTAGGTTCTTCAGTGACGACTAGGCGAGGAGCCGAGATGGTAGTGGTTGTATCGGCAGCCGACAGCACAACAACAGATGGAAGGGTAGTGGTCAACGTAGCTGCAAGGGCATCCATACCCTGCTCAGACACGGCTGTAGCAACAGGGCTGGAGGCCTTGGCTTGTTGTGTGGAAGTACCCTCATCCAGGAGGGGAGTACCTGGACACAAATAAGCAAATAACCATAAAAACAGGGGAAAAGAAAAAAGCCGAAGTATGAAAACGAATCCGTACCAAGCCTTTCTTCTTTGCTGGCCAGCAGCTCGCGACGATTGGCAAGAAATGAGGATACATCAGGCGAACCGGCCTTCCTCTTCCGAGTCTTCTTCTTTTTCCCACTAGCAGTAACAGCAGGATTAGCAACGCTGAGAGGATCTGGGTTCAGAGGCGGTGAAGCCGGTGCCTCAGCATTTCCCGGAGCAGCAGTATCCGATGGATCAGGGCGGCTTTGAACCGGAAGAACAGGAATCACAAAGTTCTTCACCGTCTGAGTAAGAACGTCCGCCTCGTCGTCCCCCAGCAGACGGTCATGTTCCTCAATATGGGGGATGACCTGTGGATCTATGGCATCAAAGTAATGCCACTCATCTGAACACAGAAACGACCGGTTAAATTAAAAATACTCGGTGAATGATAAACTATGTAATAGGACCTACCTTGATCTCGTCGGCGATACTCCGGATATATGGTGTCATCAACCCAAATGCGGCTCATACCGACGGCTACAAGGGCTTGTTCAGGGATATGAGTGCACGGGGTAGGGTGGTTCACCAGAGCCACATACAGTGGAAGCTTCTCAAAGACAGACGGAGCAGGGCTCTCATCAGCAAATTTTGTTTTCCCTTCAGGGGTTTGCACCGGTGCAGCGACCGGCAACACACCCTCGTCGATAAAGAAGAACTTTCGTTTCCAGTTTTTATCTTGCACATTGGGGGGGAAATTCTCAATACAGGAAGGAGCCCCAAGGCGACGGTCAAACGTGAAGTACTCTCCTTTGTACACAAGGACATAAAACACTCGGAAGACGTCCAGCTGGGGGGACATACCTAGTCCCCGGGCACAAAATTCGAAGTGCTTCACCTTAATTAGTCCTAAGGGATGCAGCTGCGAAATGTTTACCTTATAGTATGACAGCGATTCCACCATGAATTGAGTAACCGGTAGCCGGAAGTGGCAAAACTTGAAGAACTCAGCGTATAGGGTAATTTTCCCAGGCTTTAAGGGAAAAGCAACGTCGGTGGGTCCTGGACACACGGGATTCCACTCCGGTGATATGCGCCACTCAGAAAGGAAAGATTGTAGTGCCGTTACCGACCAACTAGTATGAATCTGGGCAACACTCATGGTGGTTCGTGATGTGCTAGCTTTGGGAGCCATTTCAAAGGGAAATTGATAGTTAGTTACTTTGAACTGTACATTTCAGTGGCAACCAGCTAATTTATAGGCGGAAGATTGTACGCGTTTTCAAATTTTAAAATCAAACCCCCAACAGTCAGAACCCTTGAGTTGCTCAGACTGTTAAAACGGCTGAGGCGACAACTCAGGATGACGTCACATCACGTGCCTTACCCATGCGGCGCTATATTCTATGAAGATTTTTTCTTTTGGCATTTACGTCATTATCAAAGTATCATATAACTTGTCATTTTAAAAAGCCTAGTAATAACCAAGTCTGCTTATCACTAGACTTGGGGGGACATGACGAGGTAGGCCCAATCTAGATGGATCGGCCCAATACCACATAAAGGCCCCATTACCTTTGGGCCAGCCCAATGGCAGATATACGCCGGGTGAACCAACACGGTTGTACCCCGGACAATTGATAAGGCTTAACCTCTTTTCCGAGAATCAGGGAAGGAAGGTTCGAAAGAGAAGATAAGGCCTATCTCCATCTAAACCGGAGAATCAACTCCTGGAGATGGGCTCGAAGAGGCGGTTATGAGGAAAGTAAGAAAGGTTATAAATAGAGGTCAGAGGTAAATAATATGGGATACACACAATCATAAAAGCTTTGGCTTTACTCTCACACCAAGATCCAATACTTATTCTCACGCCGGAGGGTGGTCACAGGAAACCCCCCTTTCCTGTGACGAGTCCTAACGGTGTTTTGTTTTGCAGGCACCCGGATCCAGCTTGGGTTAGTTATTCATTGCCGGAACAACATTCTTGTCTACTAGGAGAGGTATTTACTTCTTCAATCTCTATTTTTTTTTCTTTAGGGGAAACACTAATATATCTTGCGGAAATTGTCGCTGTCGTAATTTAAAGTATGTTACCTATATTGTTATTCAAATATTAGTCTCTCGTCTCGTTTTGATGTACGTGATCATTATTTTACTGAATAATTGACATAATACACTTTAAAATACGAATAATATTATTGATGGTAGGCCAATTCACTACTAGAAAAATGGCATTTTGCTACAAAATTTTCTTACGGAAAAAAATTTGTCACAAATTTTAACAAAGTTGCTACTCATTTGTGACGAAAAAAAAACTACAATTTTTTTAGTAAATTTGTGACACAATATATCTACAAATTCTTAGGAAATTGCGTAGGAAATGCGTCACAAATTTCCTACACCATGTTTTCGTCACAAATGCGTTGAAAATTGTGTTACAAATGTGTAGTAATAGGTTTGCGACAAGGGTTTTTCTAACATCAAGGTTTTGTTGAAAATGCGTCACAAATCTTGCATTTTCTTGATTTGTGACGCATTTTCAACAAAACCTTGATGTTAGAAAAACCCTCGTCGCAAACCAATTACTACACATTTGTAACACAAATTTCAACGCATTTGTGACAAAAACATGGTGTAGGAAATTTGTGACGCATTTCCTACGTAATTTCCTAAGAAATTTGTAGATATATTGTGTCACAAATTTGCTAAGAAATTATAGATTTTTTTTCGTCACAAATGAGTAGCAACTTTGTTAAGATTTGTGACGCATTTTTTTTCGTAAGAAAATTTTGTAGCAAAATGTCAATTTTCTAGTAGTGATTATCATTTTTTTAATTAAAGAATCTTAATTATTCAACTAACACTTAATAACTATTTTTTAACAAAAACTATTTACAGGTGTATAACGTTTTAAAAAATTTAAAAAAGAAGGATATCATATCAAGATCGACCCGTGTTAGATGAACTTAATATATATATTCTTTTTTTTATCAAATTTCATTTGAAATATTTCTCAACGAATGCATGTATATATATATACATATCCAAGAAAGACAATAACATTTTGGGGTGTTAGCTTAATTATGAACGTACAAATTAAGAAATTGTGTTTGCCGTTAAGTATGTAAACAAATATGATAAAGGTAATTAAGCAACCAAATATATATATGTATAGAGAGGAAGAGGGTTACGTACAGCAATCAAGAGACCAATCTCGACGGATGCAAAGAGTACACCAAAGAAAGCTCCAGCGCATGCAAGGAAGTCCATCTTGTCAACTTTCCATATATGGTATGCTTCCTTATAATCGATTAATCCTGGTAGCGCCGACAGGATGATCGATGCTAGTATCGCCAGAGGGCTGTAATACAATAGCTTCGTCAACACTTGCAATGATATCAACACTGTTATTGCCATTACTATATTTGATACTGCAGATTCACACCCTGCACTAACATTTACAGCCGTTCGCGAAAACGATCCTGCATCCATCCGCCCAATTAATTATTAATTAAAATCATAAAACATTGATATATATGTAATTCGTCATCATCGTGTAAGGTTATATTGGAAACCCTCGTTATATGGTAAACTCTGAAAACTCTAACTTCCCGACTTTTTTTTTTATCTGAAAATTTTAGGGTATGTAATATACATGATTTTAAGCATTTTGGGCCAAAAAAATGAAAAAAGCGCCGAGCCATTTTTTAAAAAAAAAATAAAAATCGTCTTCAGGTAACAAATGGTTAACACGTGTTAGTTTCGCTTAACATGTGTTAGTCAAAACTTTATTAAAAAAAAAAAAAACTACTCGACGCTTTTTTGATTTTTTTTGCTCAAAATGCTTAAAATCATGTATATTACATGCCCTATTTTTTTTCAAAAATAAAAAAATTGGGAAATTAGAGTTTCCAGAGTTTACCATAAAACAAGGGTTTCCACATTATCCTTTCCCCATCATATATATATATATATATATATATATATATATATATATATATATATAGGATCCGGATCATATGAGAACTACCTTGAGTTATGAGAACTAGGGAACTAATCTTGACCACACATTACCATATTATCAATATAATAATATAAGGGTATGATAGTAAATTACCATCCCCTACCCCACCCCCACCCCACCCCACCCAAATCACCTTTTATATATTTAAAAGATTTACTGATTTTTTTAAAAAAATCACACACTCTCTCTCTCTTCTCTCTCTCTCTTCACCCTCTTTCTCTGCTCTCTCTCGTCTCTCTCTGCTCTCTCTCGTCTCTCTCTATCTCTTTCTTCTCTCTCTCTAAAAAAGACGGTGGATCCGAAGAGGTTGAAGACGGTGGTGGTGGTGGCCGAGGGGTGGTGGGAGACGACGGTGGGAGGTGGTGATGGTTTGCAGGGGCGGCGAAGTTTTTTGAAGACGAACAGAGAGGTTTGCAGGGGTTGCAGAGGGTTTTTGAAGAGGGGTTGAAGGGGACGATCTGTTGCAGAGGGTTTTGAAGGGGGACGATCTGTTGATGATGGTGACCCATTATAAACAGATCTGATAGGGAAACGGAGATGGGGATGAAGGGGAAACGGAGGGGGTGGAGGGGGTGGAGGGGTTTTTCCGGTGGTGTTTTCCGGTGGTGAGATGGCGGGGAAACAGATCTGAAGGGGAGGAGATGGCGGAGGGGGAGGCGGAGGGGGTTTTCCGGTGGTGTTTTCCGATCAGGTATCCCATTTATTATTATTATTATTATTATTATTATTATTATTATTATTATTATTAACCCTCTGTTATTATTATTATTATTATTATTATTATTATTATTTTTCTGTTTATATTTATTATTATTATTATTATTATGTTATTATTTTTATTATTATTATTATTTTCTGTTATTATTATTATTATTATTATTTTTCTGTTATTATTATTATTATTATTATTATTTCTGTTGTTATTATTATTATCATTATTATTATTATTATTATTATTATGTAAAAACACCGGTGTAAAATACGAAATTTGTAAAGGTATTGATGTGTAGATCTTTTCGTAGTTTTGGTTTTTACACTAGTGTATTTTATTTAGAAGTTTGTGATATATGTTGTTTTTTGGGGTTTACACTAGTGTTTTTGTGTAGTAGGGTTTTTGTGTAGCAGGGTTTTTTGGCAGGGAGTTGATGTGAAGGAGATGATGTTTTGATGGATGATGATGCTTATTCGAAGATGCAGCAGGTTTTTTTTTTTTAAATAATGTGTAGTATGTTTTTTTTTATAAATGTTTGGTTATTACATTGATGTAATGTACATTTTTTATAAATGTTTTGGTTTGCATTTGTTGGAGTAGTTTGTGTATGGTAGATTTACATTGGTGTAAAAAAACTACACCAGAGTAAATCATGGTGGATTACATCAGTGTAAATCATCCTCATCATATGTTTGTTTGGTATTTTACACCAGCATAATTTTTGTAAAAGTTTGTGTATGCCAGTTTACACTAGTGTAAATAATTACACCAGTGTAAATCATGGTAGATCTTCTCAGCAGATTTTATTTAAAAATATGATTTTTTTGAATAATTAAATAAAAAATTAAAATAGTATTATAATAATTATTTTCTCTTTCATGGTGTTTTTACCTAAATACCCTTATTGTACTTTTTTGTATTAAAATATACTAATAATTTTTTAATTGGCATGTAAAGACAAAAAAAACATCTAGATTAAATCTTAACCATAGGATCAACACAATCAATGGTCCACAAGAGTTTTCTAGTTCTCACAACTCAATGTGGTTCTCACACGATCCTAACCCTATATATATATATATATATATACACATATATACATACCAGTGGCAACATAGCAAGAAGACATAGATCCGGCAATGTTCATGAAGCCCATGGCTAACATTTCTTTGTTCCCATCTAGGTTATACCCTTTCATTGAAGCAAAAGATCGACCAACTGCAACAGCTTCCTGCGCACCCACCCACTAATTAAATTAACTTTACTGCTTAATTAAACCTAGCTAAATAGCAGCAAATTAAGAAAAAGTAATATTAAAATTACGGTTAATGCAATAATGGCAGAAATGAAGCCAATTTTGGCAAGTTGAGCAAGGTGTGGACCATTGAACTCCAACTGATTTAGTGAGCTTGGATTTAGTCCTCCTTTGAAATGTTTAATGATTTTAACCCCATGTTCATCCGCTCTTGTTAGGTATACTATCAACGTGGATATAATCACCGATATAACCGGCGAAATGGCCGGCAACCAGAATAGTTTCTTCTTCTTTTTTCCCTGCAGGCCGGATCCACTTCATTCATTTCATCATCATCATCCACTTAATTAGTTATATATAGATAATAAAGACTACTCACTATAAATCTGGTAATGAGGATGAATATAAGGAATGAACATCCAAGAACAAAATTCAAAGGATACCACTGCATGCAATGAAAACCACATGTTATAACGTATCCTTAAGTCCTAAACAAATATATATATATTTAACATGGAACGAAAGAAGCCTGTGCTAATTAACATACTGAAGTACGAAGTGAGCTAACAACAGCTTCCAACACAGAGATTACATCAGTTTTAGTAGTAAAGTGACTGATCCCTAGAAGACTCTTGAGTTGTTGAAGCCCTATAACAATGGCTGCACCTCCCATAAATCCTACAATAGCCGCATGCGACAGAAAATCTATAACAAAACCTAACCTGCAGTAATTAATTACCGATTGAGTTAATTAAACATCAGAATTAATTAACCAACAAATTCAAATTAATTTACCTAAGAATTCCAAAAAGAGCTTGGAAGGTGCCGGCGAAGAAGGTGGCTGTGAAAACAAGCTTTCGGTAGGAAACAGGATCAACGGCAGGATCAACTAGTTTTGAGATCATTGATGATATCAGCAGGGACACCACAGCTACTGGACCGATGGCTAGTTCTTGTGAAGTCCCCATAACCGAATATATCAAAGGAGGGACAACACTTCCATCTATATATTATATTAATATTAATATTAATATACATCAAAACCAATCACAATATATACTTATGTATATATATGTAATCCGTTTAACTTACATAGGCCATATTGAGGGTCTAGATTAGCTAAAGCAGCATAGCCGATACTCTGCAAGAGATGGAGAAAACTTTAACAAATTTTGGAAGGATTGTTTGTGTATCTACTGTATAGTGAACTGAATAAGTTAGTAGCTTGAATTTGCTATTCAATTAATAACCAAACACAATTAAGCATGTATGTATGTATGTATGTATGTATGTACCTGAGGAATGCTGAGGCTAGCAAGAGTTAATCCAGAAATTAAGTCATTCTTAAACTTTGAAGCTTTATAGTTTCTACCCCAATTGAGTACAGGAAATATGCAACTCAGGACAGCAACCACACGTGCACAAGCTGAATGTTTCTTCTGATCAGAAGAAGTGTTTCCTTGAGGAAACACGTTATTTTTAATGGACTGACAGATGTGTTGGAGAAAGCCTGGAGGATCGGGTGAATTAAGAACCAATTTGCTACTCTGATTCGTCACACAAAACTCAATAATTTCTGGACGCCCGGCTTCAATGCTAAAGCTATGATTTGGTGAGGAAGCCATGGTTTGTTTCAAGTGTTTGGGTGAACTCTCATCTATATAGCATAAAGGCCACCTCACCCAGAAATAGACATATATGGTCAGTAGGGGTGTAATCGAGTCGAGCCGAAAAGCCGAGCTTGAGCTCGGCTCGTAAATGTTTGAGCCGAGCTCGAGTTGGTTCGAGCCAGCTCGTTATTTTTTTAAAAAATATTTATAAAATAGAAAACAAAAATAATAAAAATAAAAATACACATATACATGTATATATTTTTATTTTTCTTATATTTTAATGAATGAAAGGCATACTAAAAGTATTATTTGTATAATTTGTGTTTTTATTCTATTATTTTTCATATTTTATTGATTAATTCAAAGTATTATTAAGTATATAAAAGATGTTTATCGAGCCACCGAGCCGAGCCATGAGCCAAGACCCCTAGCTCGAGCTCGGCTCGATTTGTAATCGACCCGGATCGGCTCGGCTCGATTACAAAACGAGCTTCTTCGAGTCGAGCTTTTTTCGAGCGAGTTGCAAGCCGCGAGCATTTTGTGCACCCCTAATGGTCAGTTATTAAAGTTAGATATGTTGGAGTTTATGTATGTGTAACACCCCGCCCCTCTCATCACCAATATTGTCCGCTTTGCCCATCCAGAGCTCATGGATTTGTTTTTGGTTGCCCAGGTGGAGACTTCCCAGAAGGTCACCCATCCTGGAATTTCTCGTACCTGAGCACGCTTAACTGTGGAGTTATCCTCTCATCCACTAACATTAAGCCCCAAAACGCGTTGGTGATTTAAGAGGCAAAACATTACTTATGAACCAAGGATCTCTCCTGGCCACGGCCGATGTGGGATTTTCCTGAGGTGTCACAGTATGCGAATGTGAATTTGTCCCACATTGATTGGGGAATTGAAATTGGATGGGTTCACTACAAGAATTCTGGGCTTTAGGGGCGACCCCTTTAGGGACCAAACAAACGTGACAGGATCTTTAGGGGCGACCGTCGCCCCTAAAGCTCAAGTCGCCCCTAAAGCTCCAGTTTGTTGTAGTGGTTTATAAGTGCACTATCACTGTTTTAACCAACCCTGGGAACGGGTGTGTAATACAAGCCTGGTTTTTTGTCAATTATTGCGGTTTGAGGTTAACCTACACCTTGTTAGTGATATGGTACTTGCCAACTTGCAAATCGTAATAATTATGACCAAAGGTTTGTGCGGATGCATGCAGCTCGATTTCACACGTTAATTTCTATCAACATATAACATTACAAACTCATAGCCTCTCCACCATTTAATTACTTACATTAATTTCCTTATTTTGTGACATTAATTTATTTTACCGGTTGTAGTCATATTATATATTGTGAGATGTTGATATTACTGGAAATACCAGCTTACTAACATATTTCATAAAATTACGTGTTAATTGGATGATGGCACTATCATTGGTAAGGCAGAGGAAGTTGTTAGGGCGTTGGACATTATTCGTTTAGAGGGGGCGCCTCTTGGGCTTAGGCTTAATATTCAGAAAACAGAGATTTTTTGGCCGTCATGCAATGGATCGAAGAATGTGCCGGGTTTATTCCCTAGCGAGATTAGCAGGCCCGCAGAGGGGGTTAAACTCCTCGGGGGGGCGGTTAGTCGGGATGCAGGGTTTATTCAGTCTTTGGCATCTAGAAGAGCTCGCTGGGCGGTTGATCTTATGAAACGACTGCCGGACTTGAGGGACCCCCAAAGTGAGCTCCTCCTGTTGCGCTCGTGCATGGGGGTTGCTAAATTAGTGTTAGGGCTACGGACTTGTCAACCCGAACATGTCAAAGAGGCTGTGTCTATCTTTGATGCAGGCCTGCGAGGGGCAGTTGAAGACATTGTTGTTAGCGGGGGACCGCATTTTGGGGATCTTCAGTGGAGGTTGGCTTCTTTCCCTATGTGTTGCGGGGGCTTAGGGCTTATCTCGGCGGAGGACGTCTCCGCGTATGCTTTTGTGGCGTCTAGGGCCCAGTCATGGAAATTGCAGGACCACATCTTGCGAAGCGCTGGTGTTGTGGGGGTGGATCCTGACTACTCCCTTGCGCTTGGTAATATTGGAACAACTCTTCCGGACCTTGATCTAGGTGGTTTTACCGATAAGGAGACCGCCCCCAAGAAACCTCAACAAACTTTGGCGAGTGCTCTTTATGGTAAACACGCACAGGATATGGAAGAGCGGTTCGATATGACCACGCGTCAAAAGGCAGTTTTGGCTTGCCTCAAAGGGGCTCATGCCCAGGATTTTTTGACTGTTGTGCCCATTGAAGGTCTTGGGCAACGGATGTCAGCAGTTGAATATAGAGCCATCCTTAAATATCGTCTCATGATTCCCCTTTTCCCGCCAGACGGCTCATGCCCCATTTGTAAAAAAGCCTGTTTGGATAGATTTGGCGAGCATGCCCTCCACTGTAAGGAACTGCCGGGGTTCAAGTATCGTCATGACTGGGTTCGAGATGTTTTATGGGATGTGCTTAGGCGGGCCGGGATCTCAGCCAAGAAAGAAGCCCCTGTTAACTTTCTGACTGACCCACGAGAGGGAAGATCTACCCTGCGTCCTGCGGACGTCCTTGTGTTTGGCTGGGCGAGGGGTAAGCACGCGTGTGTGGACCTCACTGGGGTGTCCCCATTGGTGGGGCTGAGAGATAGTGGATTCGTTCCGGGACAGGCGGTTTTGAAGGCGGAAGCTAGAAAGGTTGCTAAGCACGAGGCAGCGTGTTTAGAGAATCAGCATGTATTCATTCCGTTTGCTTTCGACACTTTTGGATCCCTAGCCCCTGAGGCAGTTCGATTTTTGGAGCGGGTGCAGAAGGTGGTCCACAGTGACTCGCAAAGCCCGAGGAACCAAGGGTTTGTATTTAGTAGAATAGGCTTTGCGATTCAAAAAGGGATAGCGGCGCAGCTTGTTGCTCGCTTACCCATTATCTAGATGTAACCTGGATATTTTCCATATTATTCATTGAAAAATGATAGAGAGAGAATTGGCAAATATATATAAAAAAAAAGGTTTATTGGATTTTAATACTCCCAACTTTCAGAGTTTGGCCGGCAATACTCCCAACTACAAAAATGTTTGCCGGCACTCCCAACTTTTAAGGTATTTTCCACTGGCACTCCCAAACTAACCCAGTTAGTTTGTTCAGTTTGTTTGCTGACGTGGCATGCTGACGTGGATGACACATAAGATGACACATCATCTTCCACATCATGCCACGTCAACAGTAATGGCCACGTCAGCATGCCACGTCAGCAAACTAACTGAACAAACTAACTGGGTTAGTTTGGGAGTGCCAGTGGAAAATACCTGAAAAGTTAGGAGTATTAAAATCCAATATTCCAAAATTTTTTTTAACAAATAACAAGTCTTTGGCTTCAAAGCAAGCATATATATATCTTTAATTAACGTATGAAACTAAGCAACAGAGTCATTCGATATCTTTTTGTTTGTGGAGTATAGATCGAACTGATTAAGCAAGCTAGAGAAGTTAATTATGTACGTATGTCTCGTTAGTTAGTCGATCTACCACTAATTACTACTCTATGAGACATATATATATAGAATAAACGTAAAATCTTTCTCCTCCTTAGTTATTACTGTTGGTTGAATTCATTTATTATATTATAATAATAATAATATAATTTATTTAATTAATATTTTGAGTCTTATTTTCTCAAATAAATAAATTAATTCCAGTACTTTGGAGACATGATGGCAGTACTGTACAATAGAAACATGTGACTAATAATTAAAGCAATAATATATATGGGGTGGTGGTGGTGGTCACCTAACGGATCGGGATGGAACGGAACGAAATGGAATAGAATATATATCGCAAGTGTACGTGTATTATTCTTTACCCCACAATTAGATAGAATGAATGAATGAATGTATGTATGTATCCTTTCACTTTTCAGCTAGTGCTTCCTTTCTCTATCCTAATGCACTAAGACTATCTTTAATGCTAAGCGCATCTTTAGGCGCCCTTAGCTGCCCAGTCAGCTGCCACATCATATCCTTAAAAATCCTTACAAATCCTTAAAACCCCACTATTTCATCTCCAACCATACAAACATCCTTACATATCCTTACAATTTCCACATCATCAATCATTTTTTCTTATTTTAAATACATAAAAGTAATAATTTGAATAATAAAAAGAAATAAATAAAAACATAATGCCACCGTTGAATAAAAATAAAAAGAATAGAAATGAAAATGCACAATAACCTAGAAAGGTCAGGCCCTTAGCTTTGGGCGGCTAACAAACGGATGGCTGCTTCCAACGCAAATTCCATTTTCGGGCCGTTCCAACGTGGCTCGGACACTGTGAGTTCGGACGGGTTGGAGAGAGCCTAACTATCGAATTTCACATATTTTTTTGATCGAATGATCGGTCATTGTCATATGCTTATTTCTCTTAAAACCATAGAATATGACTTGGAACTAAATATATATATATATATATATATATATATATATATATATATATATATATATTTTATCTTACAATGAAACGAATAATATTAGCTAAGTTTACATCGATACGGTACAAAATCAAAATTATAAAATCATAATATGCCAAAATGACATTGACACGTGTATTACATTGATTGAAACTATAAAAGCGAATACCACTAAAGGTTTCGTTAGTACCAACACCGGCACTGATGTACAAGCAAAATCGACGTGGTACATATATTGTTAGGATGGTATTAGACTATTAGTTTGGTTCGTCATGATACTAGTATGGCATCAATACACGCTATTGCTCACAATGTAAAAGGGACACTTGAAGGCAAAAACAACTTCATTCTCAACGAAATTTATACCAAAAACCATAAAAATCTATACCGGCACCGCTATCAAACTGTTCAAAATGTATCAGTTCAGTACTTCAGTTTGTCATGGTAAAGAACAAAACAACCGGTTATATTCGACTCGTTTGATTATAAACAAAACTTTAACAAAACGTAGATAAATTTAAGCATGTTGGCAACAATATATCTATTTTTTGTAAAGCATTACATTTTATTACCAGAATAACATGCGAGAAAGTTTTGATAAATTGATTGTTTGTGCTTCAATCAACATGCGAGGAAGTTTTGATAATATGATTGTTTGTGCTTCAGTTCCTTGTATATTGCTACTCATAAATTGGTTTTAAAATTTATTCATATCGAGATAGAGATAAAAAGGCACGTCACAACAATATACTCAAATTTTTATTAAACATTGTATATTAAAAGTCATAAAAGAAAAAAATGTGAATACAAGTTTTCTTAAATTAGTATTCATGTTTAGGATTCTTGGCATGTCAAATAGATGCTCCCCTTACTGAAACGAAGGATAAAATCTTCCAAGTGCGTTCTCATTATCCTCTATATAGATGTTATGAACATATGAAGTGTCTTGAGAGCATTGCCTTTGTTTGGACCCGTACCAAAAAATTGCACATCTACAAAGTACTTATATGACTAGAGGGGGAAAAAAACCGGTTCACCTCTTAACCGGTTAATAACCGATCTAGTAATAACTGGTTGTGGGTTAGGAATAGCTAGTAGTTAAGAACCAGCTTCGAATTTTGTGTACAATAACCGGTTTTTTTAACCACCTTTAATCGGTTGTTAACCAGTTAACCGATCCAATTTTCACCCATTTTCACAACTAGTTGTTGCTATATCCGTTGGGTCACATACACGGGTAGATGATAGATTTCTTTTTCTTGTTTTATGTTAAACTCAAGTTGACCGAGGTATGGTTTTATATCTATTCTATAATATAATGTACGAGACATGTCTAAAATCATCTAAAAGTACCAAAGTTAAAATGGTAAACGAAGGATTCCTTTATAATTATTCAATTTTTATACATTTCCTTCCAAAATTGCCCCCCCCCCCCCCCCCCCATTATAATTACGCTATATGTTATTCAATTTTTACACATTTCCTTCCAAAGGGAAAAATGATTGATTACACCTTTACTTCGTCGTTTACAAAGTAAGGGAAAAATGATTGATTACGTATTTAGCTAAACGATGATTAGGTGAAAGAAGCTTGATTTGTTATAGGCTTTTAGATAAAAGTGGAATGTATCTTATGAGTTGAATAGTTCTATAAATCTTTGTCTCGTTGAACGATCAAAAATATTTTCTTTGTGACCTTATAAATTCTACGATATTTTTCGTTCAATGAAATAAAATGTTACAAACCCAGAATTGGTTGTGATTCGTAATCAACATCATAATTGAATCTAATATAAGTCGGGACACGTCGCAACGCATGTAGACGACTACACTAGTGATATTTTGTCCGTGCAGTTGTGACGAGAGTGTTAAAACTTGTAAGACTCAATTTCAACGATATGTACACTCATATTCACCCCATGAAATGGAAAATACAGAATTTTATATAACGTCATACTTTAAAGGTTGTAAGAGGAAAAGACTAAAGAAAAACAGAACCTTGAAGTAGCTTCGACAATGTGTAGACTTGTCCTTTGATGAGTTGTACATTATCACGAAAACTCGGTTTTGAAAGAAGTCTACATCGTGGTGTAGATTAAAAAAAAACATGGTGCAAACAGTGCATTCAAAATTTCGTAAAACACCATTATTATAAATTTACATCAGGCTATATGGTGTGGAGAGCATTTCCTCAAGTGTCACATCAGCACCACCCTATTTTCCCCATTTCCTCCCCAAAGTTTGGAAATGGTTTCCCCTAATTCCCCCATCCCCTTCCTTTTTTTATTTTTCTCTTTTATTTAATTATATATTTTGTATTTCATAAATATTTTTTTATTAAAATAAATAAAAAAACTGTAAAAATTAAAAAAAATCCGCAAAAGTTAAAAAAAAGAAACTTCATTAAAATTAAAAAAACGAAAAATACATAATAAAAAAAAACTACGGCATATTTCCTCCAAGTCACTTCTTTGCGATCTTGTCTTTCTTCTTGATCATTACCATACATTCTTGCTCGAAAAGGCCCTCGAGACTTCTCCCCATCATGCTAAACTCTTCCTGTTCATGTTTCGAAAGATCCAACTCGAGGCGTTTCCTATCCAATTGAAGCCTCTCCATTTCTCTCGTCGTGGCTTCTTCCTTCTCCTTCTTTCTAACCACCTCTCCTTTTGCTCTGCCTTAAACTCGTTAAAGTTTTGAATCAATGCATCTATTTTCTCTACCGCTTTTTCTTTCGAAGCGGAGGCCTTTCCTTTTCAGCTCGAGGCGGTTTTTTTGTGCAGTCCCTTCCAATTGTCCGCTCCGATTCGGGAGTTGGAGCTTCGTCTTCAAACTCCGGGTCGTTGTTTATATTTATAGCACAACGTGCCCCCCCCCCTTGCACGCACTATAACTTCCTGAGGCGCTCGTCTTCGTTCTTTTTGCTTGTGCCACTTCATTTTGTACCACTTTCCATTTTTCACATTTGCTCAAAATTAGGGATGGGAACGGGTCGGGTTTGACTAATACCATACCCATACCCGGTTATAAAATCTTATACCATACCCGTCCCCAGGGGCGGCAATTATTGACACGACCCGAAAACCGACCCGAACCCGACACGAAAAAAAATAAATTTGGGTCAACTAACACGACCCGTTTAAAAAAACGGGTTGGGTTCGGGTCAACTAACACGACCCGTTTAAAAATGGGTCGGGTTCGGGTTGACACATATATAAAATGGGTTGACCCGTTGTCACACCCTCAAATTTCCACCTGCGGAGTTCTACCGCGAGGCGTGTGACATACCAGGATCCAAGTCAACGGTCACAATAAACGACGTCTATATGTAAAACATACGTAAATAAAAACCATGCATAAGTTTAAAACAAACATTCAATAGTGCGGAAGCATTTTAAAGTTTACAAAAGTCATGCATAAATAAACATAAGTTCAAAAGTTCATAATCCCAAAACGTGCAGATGAAACCCTAGACACGAGACGACTCCAGTGCGACCACGTGCGCCTATCCATATGCTGCTACCTTAGCGACCTGAGAAAACATGCTAAAAGAGTCAACATATAATGCTGGTGAGTTCACAGGTTTTAATTAAATGTTTACAGTGATCCTTCAAAAATGTTCCCATCACAATTACTACTATGCTTGTGAGAACGCCAAACCAGGCGCAGAATAAGATACTCATACGGGTGAAACCATTGCTGACTAAGCCGAGTGTTACCCTTATTCCTATGGGCTACCGTCATCGCCGGTAGACCTTGTGTTGTTTAGAGACAATATGCACCCTGTTGGGTCTGCTGACCTGGAGAAGAACAGATGATTGGAAAGTCAAAATATGCTATCTATTTGATCCTTGAATAAACAGTCTTTACAACTTACTTCTCCCAAAAGACTGCTGACCCTAACTACTGTTCTATCCAAACAACTGCTCAACAACTGCTGATACAAAGAACTGCTAAGGAAACAACTGATGAAGAACAACTGCTGACCAAAGGTCTGATAAAGAGCAACAGCAGATACAAGTACTGAAGACCAAAGCACTGCTGGAGGCAACAACACTTAGGCTCCAGCAGTGGATACAAGACCATCAGAGTTTATCTTTAACAGCTGTTTACTATCAGTGCTTTCAATGTAACAGTAGTTTGTATAGCAGATGTTTAAGTTTGTTATTCTGTTAGAGGTCACTGTCTTAGGTGACGTCAGCCTAGGTCATCAGTGGTTTGAGTCAGTCTATAAATAGAACAGTGCATGTACTGTTCTATTGCATCACACACAAAACATTCTCTCTGACAAACAACTGTGTGATCAGGCTGAGGGGGAGTAACTTGTACGATTGTAATCTTTGATATATTAATGAAAGCATTCGATCGAAAAACATTTACTCTCTTGTTTTGATTTACAGTTTATTATTCCGCTGCACTTTCATTCTACTTTCATTCCATTATTATCATTATTCAGTTAAACAATCAAAACAAACAAACTCAGATCCTAACAATTGGTATCAGAGCTTGGTCAATTAAATTCGATCTAACAAATCAATTTAATAATCAGCTCACAAAAATTGATATCGTTTGTCAGTTTGATTGAAAACAGAGTAATAGTTTAATTTCGATTCAACCGTTGTTAAACAGACTTTGTTTTTTTTGAAAAATCAGAGAATGGCTTCTATCAATCACGATCCACATAACACTGACACGAACAACAAGCCACCGATGCTTGTCAGATCTGAATACAATATCTGGCAACGTCGGATGAGCCATGTTCTAGCTCAACAAAACACTGGGTGTTGGAAGTCGGTTATCTTCGGACCACATGTTCCGACTGTGCCGAGTACTGAAGATCCCAAAGTGTTTGAGCCAAAGAAACTTGAAAACTACTCCGACCAGGATTTTCAGAAAATTGAGCTAGATGCTAAGGCCTTCAGTATTGTGGCCATGGCTCTACCCAATGATATATATGCTGGGTTGTTACACTGTAACAGTGCAAAGGAGTTGTGGGATGCACTGAAAGAGCAGTTTGGTGGGACAGAGGAGGTTATTGAAAACAACCGTGAAATACTTAACCAACAATATGAAACATTCAGTCATGTCAAAGGAGAGTCATTAACTCAACAGTTTGAGAGATTTTACTGCTTAATTAGTGAACTAAAATTGGTTGGTCTTACTTACCCTCATTCAACTTTGAACCATAGGTTTTTAAGATCATTACCAGACAAATGGGACACTATTGCAATTGTTATGAGAAACTCAATAGGATTTAAAGACCTATCACTGACCCAGCTTCATGGTAAGCTCTTGACCTATGAAAGAGAGCTTAACCAGAAAAAGAAGCTCCAGGACTCTGGAAAAGTGTCTGATGACTATGTGTTTGGGAATACAGCACTTTTGGGTCATGATGAGGTGCCTGGAAACACAAAGGATCAGAGTTATGATCATTTCATTGACATAACTTCAGGTTTTAACTCAGGTTTTAACTCTGATTCTTATTCACCTAACTATGCTTTCACAGCAAGTGGTGGTGATATACAGGCATCTGATAACATATCCTTTGAGTATGATGACCTGAAATACTTTGACCCTGATGATTTGGAAGAAATGGACATTATGCACCAATTGGCCCTTCTCAGTGTAAGAACTAATAATTTTTACAAGAAAACAGGGAGAAGGTTTCCTGGGTTGACTGGCAGATCTAAGGTGGGGTTGGATAAATCAAAGATCAAGTGTTATAAATGTCATAGGTTTGGTCATTTTGCTAGGGAATGTAGGGGTCAACATGGTACACCTATGATAACCTATCCAAATCAAAGACCACAGACCAACACTTATCAGAATTCCTATAATACCCCTGGACCAAATGTGCAAAACACTGCTCATTTTGCACAGTCCTCAAACACTGTTCCTGTCCAGTATGTCCAAACCACTGTTCCTCAGATCCATTATGTGCAAACACCTGTTGCTCCACCACCTGTTCAAACGACTGCTACACCATCCTCTGCTCCTGCAGAGACCAGTCAACAGAGCTTCTTTACACAAGGCTTTGTTGATTGGAGCAGTCTACCTGATGAGCTAACAGATGAGAATTTTGCACTGGTTGCCAAAGCTGAAAATGAACCAGAAAACTTTTGTTTCATGGCTCTGGTTGATGAGATTGAATCTGAGGAAGTGGTAAATGAATCTGATGTTGTGACTGATGATATTGTTAGTGAAGTTGTTGCAGGTGAGAAACCTGAAGAAGAGGTTGTGAATCTCTCAGATCCCTGGAGTGCATCTGATGAATGTGAGTGCAAGTGTGATTGTGCATTGATGGCTGCTGCTAAGGTATCTCCTCAAATTCTTAAAGAGTTGTGTTCTGACAAATGTGTGGTAGCTTTTGCTAACATTAAAGAGGTGAATGAAAACCTTAGAAAGAAAATTTTGGATGATGAAGTTAAATTTGAAAAACTCACAAAAGATTTGAAAACAAGTTTAACTGCAAAAGAATCTGAAATTAGCAGTCTAAAACATGAAGCAACTATTACCAAAGACCAGCTCCAAACTATGATAACAAAATATCAAAGTTGTAAAAGTGAGCTTGAGTCCACCCAAGTTGAATGTAAAAAATGGGTGGAATCATGTAGAGGTTTTGAGATGCTACTCAACAAACAAACCAAAAGTCATGTGAAGTTTGGCTTTGGTTTTGCAACCACTGCTCCAGCTTTTGAAAACACTGACACAAAGGATCAAAAGCCTGTTGAGATAGTACCAACAAACCTGCAGGGTCAAGAGATCAAAATCACTGAACCAAATGGTAAGAAAATTGTTCTTGAAAAACCAGAAGGTTCCTCATCTTTTGCTGAACTTGAAAAGTATGAATTTAAACCTACTTGGTCTGATGAGTGTGATACTCTTGAGAATTATAAACCTGTTGATTTTAAGACTCCTGAGGGAAAAACAGCTCCTCAGGCAAGGGTCATTCCCTTGGCAAAAGTCATTCCCCTGAAAGATTCTTCAGCAGATGTTCAAACATCTGCTGAAAAGAAGCCTGAAAAGGGGAAGAAGAAAGAAAAGACTGTTAACTTGTTCTGTGATTTCTGTGAAAAGAAGAATCATGTCACCAAAAACTGTTTTCTTCTAAAAGCATATGATATCAACAAAGGAACAAGTGAATGTGATTCAAAAGCCACATGCTCAATATGTGGGAAAAAGAATCATAAGACTAAAGAGTGCTTGTACCTTAAAAATTTTGATGTAAAAATACAAGAATACAAAGCAAAAACTCTTGCAAACCCTGTGGTTAGTACTCCAAAAGGAAAGCCCAAACAGACCTTCACACCTGTCCAAACATCTGTTACAAAAGGGCTTGAAACATCTGCTTCTAGAGATGTCCAAGTAACAGATGCTCCACCCACAAGCAAATACCCAAGAGGTTATGGTCAACCTCCATGTCACAGTCTGCCACATGTTTATGAGGAACCAAAAAGATCCTCTAAACCAAGAGTGAACAGAAATCCATATGGGTATTATCATCTGTCAGGGAGTGATCAAACAACTGCTGCCCCAAGTGCTGACATACAAGCACTGGCAAATGGTCAGCAGCAGTTGTTGACCTTAATTCAAAAATTGGTCCAAACCACTGATCACCTTCCAAAACTTGAGTCTGAAAGGTCTGAGGATCCATCCAAAGCCAATTTGGCTTTGGACACTCACCAAAACTAATCATTTACTGATGTGCAGGGAGCTTCTGCTTGTTTAGATAGTCTTTGGTATGTAGATAGTGGAGGTTCCAGGCACATGACAGGATGTAGAGCCCTACTTCTGGACTTCTTGGCTCATGGAGGGGGTGATATATCCTTTGGTAATGATTCTAAAGGTAAGGTGTTGGGTTCAGGGACTGTACAGGCAGGAAAACTCAAGTTTGAAAATGTCAATCTTATTGATAATCTCAAGTTTAATCTTCTGAGTGTTTCACAAATGAGTGACAAAGGTTATGGCTCATTTTTCACAAAGAAAACTTGTAAGATTATTGGGCCAGAAGTGGTGAAAAAGATTGATACCATTATTGCTGAGAGCAAAGCACAGCTTGTTGCTCATAGAAGTGGCAATGTGTATGTTGTTGATATGTTAAAGGATAATCCTATGGCAAATGTCTGTCTGTTTTCTGCTGCCTCCACTAAGGAGACAGAATTGTGGCATAGGAGACTGGGTCATACCAACCTTAATACTATCAACACACTCTCAAAACAAAGCCTTGTCAGAGGTCTTCCATCAAAAGAATTTAAATGTGATGAGCATTGTGTTTCTTGCTTAAAAGGGAAACAACATAAAAGCTCTTACAAATCCATTGATGAGTCCAAAACTAGTCAGTGCTTACAACTGTTGCATATGGACTTGTTTGGCCCTGTTAAAATCATGAGTCTAAGAAGAAAAAGATTTTGTCTTGTCATAGTTGATGATTTTTCTAGGTTTACATGGACTTACTTTTTACATTCTAAAGATGAGACTGCAGGCATATTGAAGGACTTTGTCACCAAGGTTGAAAAGCAGTATGACTTGCCAGTAAAAGTCTTCAGGAGTGACAATGGAACAGAGTTTAAAAATAAGGAGTTAGATGACTTCTGTGTGTCAAAAGGGATTGTGAGGCAATTCAGCATCCCAAGAACACCAGAACAAAATGGGGTAGTTGAGAGGAAAAATAGAACTCTTATAGAAGCTGCAAGAACCATGCTAGCAGATTCTGGTTTGCCACTGTCCTTTTGGGCAGAAGCTGTAAACACTGCTTGTTATGTTCAAAACAGAGTTTTGATCAACCCCAGACATCAAAAAACTGCTTATGAAATTTTGTTCAAAATCAAACCATTAATCTCATTCTTCAAAATCTTTGGCTGCCCATGTTTCATTTTAAATCTTAAAGATTCCATTTCAAAATTTGCAGCCAAAGTAGACTGTGGTTATTTTCTGGGATATTCTTCTACTGCTAAGGCCTACAAAGTGTTTAACACAAGGACTAAGACAATAGAGGAAACCTTGAATGTTAAGTTCAATGAACTTTCATCTCTAAAAATCCCTGCAAACCCTGCTGAATTATTTGATTTAGACAAATTCAAATTTGAAGATATCACTGTTAAGACTAACAATGCAGGTATTCCACAGTCTCCACAGCAAGATTACAGAATAGATGTTGTGACTCCCAGTCACTACAAAGTCTATTCTGCTTCAGAGAATGCAGCTGTTCAAAACAATTGTCTAAACTCTGCCACAGCTGTGTCAACCACTGTTGGCCAGTCCTATCCTCAAACCTCTGCTACACCCCTCACTACCACTGACCTATCATCTGTTGACAAAAGTCAATCACCCGTTGACAAAAGTCAGTCAAGTTTCACACCACTTGGACCCATACCTCCATTACCATTCCAAACATCTGTTGGCTCTACAGAAATACCAACAGATGTTACACCAACAGAGTCACCAAACCTCTGTCCATCACCCCAAAATGCCATTGTTCCATATCAAGGAGATCTTATTTACTTAAGAGCTCATCCACCAGACCAGATCATTGGCAACATCAGAGAGGGAGTGCTCACAAGAAGCCAATCCTCAAATATCTGTCTTTTTGCAGGTTTCTTATCCCTCACACAACCTGTCAAATACCAAGAGGCACTGAAAGACAACAGTTGGGTAGAAGCCATGCAAGAAGAACTCCTTCAGTTCAAAAGACAACAAGTATGGGAGCTTGTACCACTTCCTAAGGATGTTTGTCCTATAGGAACAAAGTGGGTCTTCAAAAACAAGACTGATGAAAGGGGTATTGTTGTCAAGAATAAAGCCAGACTTGTGGTTCAAGGCTTCAGACAAGAAGAAGGAATAGATTATGATGAGACATTTGCTCCTGTGGCTAGACTAGAGGCCATCAGACTCTTTTTAGCCTTTGCTGTCAACCACAATATAAAGGTGTATCAGATGGACATCAAATGTGCTTTCCTTTATGGAAAAATTCAGGAAGAGGTCTATGTATGTCAGCCACCTGGTTTTGAAGACACATTCCATCCTGACTATGTCTACAAGCTCAACAAAGCTTTGTATGGACTTAAACAAGCACCAAGGGCCTGGTATGAAACTCTTTCCACATTTCTCTTATCCATTGGCTTCACAAGAGGTAAAATTGACAAAACTTTATTTCTTAAATGGAAAGGGAAACACTTAATGATTGTTCAAATATATGTGGATGACATCATCTTTGGATCCACATGTAACCAAATGTGTGAAGAGTTTAGAAAACTCATGACAGCAGAGTTTGAGATGAGTGCCATGGGTGAGCTTCAGTGTTTCCTTGGTCTTCAAGTGAAACAACTGCAAAATGGCACATTCATTCACCAAAACAAATATGTAAAGAATTTATTAACCAGATTTGAGATGAATGATTGTAAGCCATGTAGCACACCCATGAGTACAGTCAAGCTGCTCACTGTTGATGACAAGGATGAACTGGTTGATCAAACACATTATAGATGTATGATTGGGTCTTTATTGTACCTAACTGCATCTAGGCCAGACATCATGTTTGCAACCTGTGTCTGTGCAAGATCCCAGGCTTCACCCAGAAAGTCAAACCTTATTGCTGTGAAAAGGATATTCAGATATCTCAAAGGTGCTCCCACACTTGGTATCTGGTATCCTGCTAATGGAAACATTGAGCTTTCAGGTTTTTCAGATAGTGATTTTGCTGGCTGTCACACCACAAGAAAATCCACTTCAGGAGGGTGCCAATTTCTAGGGAATGCCTTAGTTTCTTGGCAAAGCAAAAAGCAGGCAGCTGTTTCAACTTCCACAGCTGAAGCTGAATACATTGCTGCTGCAAGCTGTACAGCCCAACTGATGTGGCTTCAAAATCAACTACTGGATTTTGGGATAACTGCACTTAGGACTCCACTCATGTTGGACAGCCAAGCTGCTGAAAATATCATCAAGAATCCAGTCTCTCATTCCACTACCAAGCATATTGACATAAGACATCATTTTGTCAGGGACAGCTACGAGAAAGGTTTGATTTCTTTACACCATGTTCCAACAGAGGATCAGTTGGCAGATGTGTTAACAAAAGCTTTAGACACATCTACCTTTACAAATCTGATTTCCAGAATTGGCATGTTAAACATGGATTAACCAAATAATTTTTTTTTTAAAATAATAAAATTGTTCAGAAATCAAATATTTTCTTAAAATAGCTGTATTGGTTGAAAAATCTGTTTCCAAACATCTGATCAGATAAAACAACCACTGTTTCATTCATTTCCACTGTTGGTTGAAAAGTCTGTTTCCAAACATCTGATCAGATAAAACAACTGTTTAGTTGAAAAATCTGTTTCAGAACATCTGTTCAGATAAAACAACTGTCCATATATATATATATATATATATACCATATTAAAAAAAAAAAAAAAAAAAAAAACACAACGGTTGGATCCATCAGCTGTTTGTATCAGTTGTTTAACAAAACAGCTGTTCTCCACCAGATGTTACATCCATCAGATGATTGCCACGTCTGCTCAAACAAGCAGATGTTTGGCCACATCAGCGGTTTCATTGAGCCTATAAAAACCCTGTTTTACCACAACAGATGTTACACTGTCTCATTGTATTCAAAATACTGTAAACCGCCTTCTTCACTCTCAAACCCTTCATCAATCTTCAATCATTTTCACCTTCGAAATCCATTACAATGGATCTTCAAGCCAAAGCTACACACAATTGTCTCCCCTATCTGATTAAAACAGATGACAACACTCCATTTCATTCCACCATCAACATTTTCCTTAAATCCAAATACTTACCCATCCTAACCGCCAACGCCCCCATCTATCTGGATACACTCCAAGAATTTTGGTTGAATGCCGAGTTTCTTTTACAAGATAAAAAGCCTACATCCATTATTTCCAAAATTGGAGAAACCAGTATCGTTATTACCCCTGATATCATATCCACAACCTTCTCACTGAATGACCTGGCAGGTAAGGATTCCTTCACTAAAACAGAGCTTCACACTGAGTTCCAAGAAAGAGGGTATGATGGTCAGATGACTGGATCAACTCTTTTCAAAAAGTTTTTCCCTCCAGTCATGAAATTTTTCTTCCATACTCTTCTTCTTTGTGTCTCTGCTAAGTCCACATCCTTTAATGAAATTCCATTAAGGATGCAATATCTGGGATATGCTATGTTGTCAAACTCTGACTTCAATCTTTCCCAGGGATTGTTCATGGACTTGGTATCAAATGTGAAAGCAGTCAAGTCTGGGTCAAACAATGCTTTTCTTATATACCCACGAATTCTTAGTGTAATCTTACAAAAATTATTACCTGAAAAAGTTTTCAAAAAGGGTGCTGCTATGCAAATGAAAAGCTTAACTGATGAAACTTTCACAAGAATGCTGGGTGGAAGCACCCAAGAAAAAGTGTCAAAAGTGTCTAAAGTTTCTAAAACACAAACAAAGAGGACAAAGGCAACAACTGTTGTCAAAACCTCTGTTGTTGAGCCCACTGCTCCTGGTGATCATGGCACTACATCCAGTGCTGTGAAACCCACACCAGCCACTTCCAAAAAGAAACATTCATCCACAAAAACCACCACTCAACCACAAATGAGGCTTCTGGATGTTGAGGTACCAGAAGAAACCTCTGTTGCACAACAAAAGCAACTTGAAACCACTGTTGTTACTTCCTCACAACAGTTGGACATACCTCCACCTGACCAACCTCCTCATGAATCCTCTCAAAAGGATCATGTTGTAAGCCAAGGGGACACACATCATGATGCATTTGAGTCACTTGACCATATGTTCACAAGCCCCTCTCCCAGGGCTAATTCTCTTCTTACTCCACCACTCACACCATCACATGTCCCACAAACAATGCAACCTCTGTTTGAAGCTATTGAAAAATCTCAGGAAGATCCCAGTTCCTCTCTTCCACCTGTCACTGAGAGTATACTCCAACAAGTGACTGAGCCTGAGAATATTCAATCTGCTATCCCCCAAACAGAAGAGGAGGTTACACCACCAGGGTTCAATGCAACTCTAGGTGAGTTTTCAAGTGGAGCAGCCACTACTGATGTAGAGACCACTGTCTCACATCAGGACAGTGATTTCATAATTAAGACTCCCTTGAAGGCAACAACTGTTGAAGTCACCATAGTGTCTCCAAAAACAGTTGGAAGTCCCCAGTACCAAGAAAAAGGGGCATCTGATTCACCTATTAGGCCTGAATCAGATAAAACTACCACTGGTAGGGACTCAGATGATCCTATTCATTTAGGAGATGAGTCAAAATACCAAGAATTGACGGTCAGAGTTTCTGCTATTGAAACATCTGTTGCTGACATCAAATCTGATGTCAAGCTTCTCCTAAGCTCAATTGCAGATCTCTCCAAGAGTCAACCATCCACCACTGATATAGCCAATGACTACTGGCTCTGCCCCTACCACCATCCTCAGGGATGAAACTGATGATGATTTCACGGCTGATGATGCCAAAAAGGGGGAGAGTGGCAGAGATAGGCTACCAAAATTAGATCCTTTTGGTTGCCCACCTTCTCAAAAAGGTCAAGCCAAGTCTGCCAAGAAACCAGAGTCTACCAAATCAGCTCCACAACAACAACATCAAGCACCACCACCACAAACCACTGAAAAGAACAAGGCAGTAGATGACTCTGCAAACATAGAAGCTGAAAAGGCTGCTCAGTCCAAACAACAAAGGGCTGACACCTTGGAAGTAAAAGCAGAGTCATTAATCGAACTCAAGAAGAAACAACAAAGGGAAACTGAAGATGTGGGATCCTCTAAAAGGATGAAAAGACCTGCCAAGCATGTTAGAAAACCACCATCTAAGTTACAAACCTCTGTTGATAAAACCACTGCTGCTGAAACCACTGTCACTGAAACCACTGCCACCCAAACCACTGAAACCACTATACCCAAACCAACACACACTCATCAACAAACAACCACCAAACCTACATCACCAACCAAAACCCCAACATCTGCTGGTTCTTCTAAAAGGCCAACAGATGTTAATCCAACCACTGCTACCAAATCACCTTCACCAAAAATCATGTACACAAGGAAGAGAAAATCAACCTTTGTTGTGCATGATGAGAACATACACACATCACCAACCACCATTTCAACTGCCCAATCCACTCCTCCCATCACAGCCATTCCACTCACATCATTCTCACCACATACATCCAAATTCACAACCCATAGAGCACCACCAACCATTACACCATTGGTTGTTCAGTATCCCCTTGAACTTGATCTACTCAAGGGGGAATTACAATCCTTCTATAATACTGAACAGCCTTCTGAAAGATCCTTCCCATCTCTCCCAAATTTCCCTGTTCCCCTCAACATTGATACCTATCTAAAATACAAGGGTGAACAGGTGGATGCCATCATCAGGGAGAAATGCAAAGGGAAGGATGACAGGACTGCTCAGGGCATCCATTCAGCAGAGCTTAGCAAACTCAGAAGGATTGAAGACTTTGCTAAGACCCTGAGCAATTCCATGTCCACCATGCCTCTCAGTGTAGATTTGGAGAAGGAGGTAAGGGAATCCCTACTTGAACAGATAATGGCAACCAAGCCCTACAAAGCAAACAAAAAGCAGTTCAATGGCTGGACTACTCATGCTTTGAGGGAAGAACTGATCAGAATTGAAGAAATGGCCAAAGATCCCAAAGCTAAAGTCTCCATTCCCAATTTTGGCAAAGGCAGAGACCCAGTTAGAGCTTTGAAGTTCAAAAGAATGAGGCAGGAGATTGTAGCTGCAAATTATGGGGAGATGAGGTCTGTTTCCAGATGGTCAGAGCTTAGATTGGTTGAAACCTACAAAAGTCTGGAAGAGAATAGAAAGAAGGATCCCAGCCTTCCAAGAAAGCCAATCTACAATGATGAGCCAATGATGAAGAGACCCCAACAGACTTTCAACCTAGACAGCTTACTTGAAACCTCTGATCTCACAGCTGCTGCAAGCAGACAGCTCAAAAAGCAGAAGGAGATGTCAGAGGAAGACCAAAGAAAGTTTGCTGACACATTTATCAAGGAAGGGCTCTTCAATCAAATCCATTATTTCTCTGATCCCACAACAGAGAAACTCAGAGAACTCATAGGAAGACCACCATCACCCAACTCATCAAGAATAAAGGTTCATCTCAGCAAATCCACTGACTCAAAAATTCTAAAGTGGAAGGTCAACAAAGACAACCATGAATTGACACTGCTCAGGTCAGATGGAAAGGTTCAGAAGATCAGTATGGATGATGCTTACAGCCTTTGTGCAGAAGATCACCAAGCAATACTAAATCTGGATCTGGAAAGAGATGAAGAAGACCTATTTGCCTTGAACTTTGAATTACAATTCAAAGGTCAAATCAGAGAAAGTCTGATGAGGAATAAAGATCAATAAATAAAGCTGAGTTTTGGCATCATCTGTTCTAGGGGGAGATTGTTGGGTCTGCTGACCTGGAGAAGAACAGATGATTGGAAAGTCAAAATATGCTATCTATTTGATCCTTGAATAAACAGTCTTTACAACTTACTTCTCCCAAAAGACTGCTGACCCTAACTACTGTTCTATCCAAACAACTGCTCAACAACTGCTGATACAAAGAACTGCTAAGGAAACAACTGATGAAGAACAACTGCTGACCAAAGGTCTGATAAAGAGCAACAGCAGATACAAGTACTGAAGACCAAAGCACTGCTGGAGGCAACAGCACTTAGGCTCCAGCAGTGGATACAAGACCATCAGAGTTTATCTTTAACAGCTGTTTACTATCAGTGCTTTCAATGTAACAGTAGTTTGTATAGCAGATGTTTAAGTTTGTTATTCTGTTAGAGGTCACTGTCTTAGGTGACGTCAGCCTAGGTCATCAGTGGTTTGAGTCAGTCTATAAATAGAACAGTGCATGTACTGTTCTATTGCATCACACACAAAACATTCTCTCTGACAAACAACTGTGTGATCAGGCTGAGGGGGAGTAACTTGTACGATTGTAATCTTTGATATATTAATGAAAGCATTCGATCGAAAAACATTTACTCTCTTGTTTTGATTTACAGTTTATTATTCCGCTGCACTTTCATTCTACTTTCATTCCATTATTATCATTATTCAGTTAAACAATCAAAACAAACAAACTCAGATCCTAACACACCCGCACGGCCTCCAGCCGTCGAGTGGGGCTTGTCAGTTCCCAATAGCGCTATCCACATTTCCCCGCCATATACCCATGTTAGTGGTTTCTAGGGATTTTCGATGAACCGTATAGTAAGATAAGTAAGCCATAGTATAACGTGATAACAAGTCATAAGTCATAAGAGTTTAACAAGTCATAAGTCATAAAAGAGTTTGTAAGCATGTTTCTCACCCCGAAAGTAAAAACTGTAAAATGTGGGGCCGTGAACTCACCTTAAGTTGTGTAATCCGTATGCGTGATATGAGTAAACCGTTTATGAGATATGATAGCCCCAACTATTGGCGACCTAACATAAGATATGTGTTAAGTTAGACTAATAACCCATCGGGTTCATTAGTCCCTAAGTCCAGTCCATGACCATTATGTGTTCGAAAAACATGTTTAACCGACAACCAGACAGCGTAAGACAAGACTCGACATCCCATTGGTGACCCGACATTCCACGTGTTTGATAAATACAAGACAATCATGCCACATATGAAATTAAACATTTAATACGCGCAACAGTTCACCTAGTCTAGTATAATATCCGTTTAACGCATAAATAGGTCCGAATACGTGTTACTAAGTCATTGGGTGAATCCCGGGGTTCCTATCATGTTCCTAGGCGTCAAATCATGTTCCGGGATGTTAAAATATACATACAGCAGCATTACACGCGATTAGGAATCAAACTAGCAATTAGGAAAAGTCAACATGTGATTAGGGCCGGTCAACAGGCGATTACAGGGTCTAATCGCCTGTATTATACACGAGTAGGCTTCCCTACTGGCGAGTACACCCCTAATCGCCTATACAGTCATGCGATTAGGGTGCTACTCGCCTGCAGTAGCTGTGAAATGCAATTTCGCGCGTTTAACGCTCCAAATCAGATCCGAAACATGTAAAAACATCCAATAATCATCCTAACACATTAACAAACATATTTCAAGCAAAACCCCTAAGTTTTCATCATTCTAACAGTCCCGAATGCGAGCGTTTTCCCAAAATGGCAACTTAGCATGTAAACATCACATCAACATGCAAGAACTTACCCTAAATAGCAAATATCCAGATTTAACCACATAACCACGTTGTCCGATAGCATCCTACTGTTCTAGCATCATCCTAGAGCAAACCCTAACATCATTCAATCAACAACACACCTCATAACATCCTTAATCCTCTAAAATCCTTCAAATGGGTCAAAATATCAAATATCAACAATACATCACCAAAACCATCCAAACTCCTAGGACATCATCATACTAACTTATCTCAGCAATAATCATCAAAATAACATAAGAACAACCATGATTCAATCCTAAAAATCCTATCTTTAAACATATATAACACATAATACACATGTAAAGGTGTGGGTTTGTTTAAAAACGGTTTTAAATGGATTTTCAAAGATAAAAACATTTATAAGTCAGGTCTGGACGTTTAGGGAGCAAAACATAATCATTTAAAGGTTTGGGTTTGAAGAACACACCTTGTAATCAAGAGGTAATGATGGAATAAGCTTGGAAATGGTGGTTTTGATGCAAAAACGAGTTCCAGAGGGTGTTTGGGTGTTGGGTTATGTTATGGGACGGCTAGGGTTGCACAAATAATGTTTTGGAGGTCAAGGGTGGTATTTATAAGCGTTTTTGGTCGTCCAGCACGTATTCATGCGAGTGTGCAGACCTATACGCGAGTAGGGTGCCTACTCGCATGAATGTATAGGCGATTAGCCCTACTCGCCTGTAGGCAACCCCCTACTCGCCCCTATATCATGCGATTAGGCTATTCCCCCAAGCCTAATCGCCTATAGCCCCTATGTTGGTGTGTTTTGCGCGTTAAACCCCGTTTTAACACATGTTAGCACATATTCACATACCGACAAGTCACATAATGATTGTAAACATATAATACATGATAAATGACACGTTCCCGCCCGATCACCAATTCCCGGGACCCGAGACTTGCGTATGTTAAAACCCTAATGATGTGCGACTCGACTCGACCATGTGTAACGTATGCGCGACTCGCTAAGGTAGACTTACTAGGTTTTCAAAAGTTAGTTACCGAAAGTTGCCGGGTGTCACATCATCCCCCTGTTGAAAGAATTTTCGTCCCGAAAATTTCCCGAAGTCGAGGAGAGAAAACAAATAAGAAGAAAAATTTTCCGGGTCGTCACATCATCCCCCTGTTGAAAGGAATCTCGTCCCGAGATTCTTTCGGCTTCAACAGTAATAAGTGTCGACCTCTGCGCCCGAGTAACGTATCCCCAAAATACAACAAGTGAAGGTCATGAATCAAACGTGCCAGTAATAACCGGGAAACCACTTTCCCAAATATGAGTATGAGACAGGAGACCCCCGATGAAAGCCTACTGGAGCCTACTATGATCGGTATAACTAATCCACTGGTACCGTCCAAGTAGCATCCCCAGAGGACCCTCATCAACCCAAAGAATGAGAAACAGCGACCAAACCACAAAGAAAACACCCGAAACACGAACGCACAACAATGCGGATAAAAGTATGACCAAAGCGTAACAAGAGATAAGAGAGAATACGTACGGGTAACAGTGTCTGGGTCCGCCTGGCTCTCTCTAGCACCAATCACATAAGCATGAGCACGAGTCCACCGGCCACCGCCGTCCTTGTCCCCGTCCTTCCCCGCAGTTTCTGTGCCCCCTTGAGTCAACTTGGGACAGCTTCGCTTGAAGTGCCCCGCTTCCCCACAATGATAGCAACCCTGATTCCCCTGTGGAGCAGGGGTAGTAACAGCAGCAGTCTGAGTCGTCCCGGAGAGGTTGACCCTACAATTCTTGGCAAGATGCCCCGTCTTCTGACAACGCTCACAGCGAAAGCTCTCACAAGTACCAAAATGATGAAACCCACAACGTCCACACTTAGGGCTTTTCCCAGCATAGCCCCCCTGTTTCTGGTCCGAGGCTGGCCCAGAAGCCTCAGTCTTCTTCGCTGCCGGTTGTCGCTGAGTCCCCGATGAACCCTTATCCACGCTCTCCCACTTCCTCTTGTTCTCAGCCGGCGCCTTCACAGATGAGCCCCTAGGAGGCAAGACACCCTCAGCAATCTTCAAATTGGTCATCTTGGTGGCTGACCGCACAGCCTCTATCATAGTAGTAGGATCCCTAGCAGACACCAGTCCCGCAATCTCTGGCACCAAACCCGCAAGATACTGCTCTATCCTCCTATACTCTGGTGTAGACAAACCTGGACACATCACCGCTAGCTCGTTGTGCCTGATCGTGTATTCCTCAACCTCAGAACCAACCATCTTAAGATTCCCATATTCCTGTTCCAACCTCTTAATCTCCTCCCGTGGGCAATACTCCTCCTTCAACCTACGCACAAAATCCGCCCAAAGCATGGCGTTGGCCTCCCCAAGACCAAGTGTCTGTGTGACGCAGTTCCACCACGTCAAGGCGGCTCCTACAAAAGTCCCCGAAGCAAATTTCACCCAATCCGCCGCTGGAGTCTCACATAAAGCAAATACCGACTCCGTCTTCTCCAACCACCTGAGTAACTCCACAGCTCCCTCCGTACCCTGGAAGCTGAGAGGCTGACAATCCTTAAACCGCTTATAGGCAACACCTGCCTGAACCGGAGGAGTAGCAGCACCCATGAAAGTCTGCTGGGCTGCCTGAAAAGCAGCTAGTGCAACACTCAACTGTTGCTGCATCATCTCATTAAGTTCCTCATGCGTCATAGTAATGTTACCACCACCTCTACCCCCACCACGGCGTCCACCTCCGCCACCACGGCGTCCACCAGCGCGACCAGACATGTTCTGTCAAAACATGAGACGAGACACTCAGTACCAAAACAAACCAAGCTACAAGTGACCAAACGAAATCAGAATACGGTTACAGCATGACCGTTAGTCCGAACACAAAGTCCACCAAGATTTTCATGCATTTCGATTTATGATTTCGTGTGCACCCGAAATAACAAATCGCTCTACATGGTCCCCAAGGCGTGCTCCGAGCTAGAACTTCAAGTCACCCGATAACCACATCCCAGAATGATATGACTAACTCAAAAGATCGATAAGTAAGTCCCCTCGGCTGTAACCCAGAGATGAAAATAAGATGAAGCTAAAAATAGCCAAGGATGAGATAAGTAATGTGACACTGTGTGATAAGGAGACCGACACCCCGACAAGGTTAGTATGTTTGCCCAAAAGACACGACTCAAATGTATGTGACCGTCTAGTGTGTGTGACTCGGCTATAGTCTAGACTCTACATGCAGTCCTAGTTCACTATAACCATTGGCTCTGATACCAATCTGTCACACCCTCAAATTTCCACCTGCGGAGTTCTACCGCGAGGCGTGTGACATACCAGGATCCAAGTCAACGGTCACAATAAACGACGTCTATATGTAAAACATACGTAAATAAAAACCATGCATAAGTTTAAAACAAACATTCAATAGTGCGGAAGCATTTTAAAGTTTACAAAAGTCATGCATAAATAAACATAAGTTCAAAAGTTCATAATCCCAAAACGTGCAGATGAAACCCTAGACACGAGACGACTCCAGTGCGACCACGTGCGCCTATCCATATGCTGCTACCTTAGCGACCTGAGAAAACATGCTAAAAGAGTCAACATATAATGCTGGTGAGTTCACAGGTTTTAATTAAATGTTTACAGTGATCCTTCAAAAATGTTCCCATCACAATTACTACTATGCTTGTGAGAACGCCAAACCAGGCGCAGAATAAGATACTCATACGGGTGAAACCATTGCTGACTAAGCCGAGTGTTACCCTTATTCCTATGGGCTACCGTCATCGCCGGTAGACCTTGTGTTGTTTAGAGACAATATGCACCCGCACGGCCTCCAGCCGTCGAGTGGGGCTTGTCAGTTCCCAATAGCGCTATCCACATTTCCCCGCCATATACCCATGTTAGTGGTTTCTAGGGATTTTCGATGAACCGTATAGTAAGATAAGTAAGCCATAGTATAACGTGATAACAAGTCATAAGTCATAAGAGTTTAACAAGTCATAAGTCATAAAAGAGTTTGTAAGCATGTTTCTCACCCCGAAAGTAAAAACTGTAAAATGTGGGGCCGTGAACTCACCTTAAGTTGTGTAATCCGTATGCGTGATATGAGTAAACCGTTTATGAGATATGATAGCCCCAACTATTGGCGACCTAACATAAGATATGTGTTAAGTTAGACTAATAACCCATCGGGTTCATTAGTCCCTAAGTCCAGTCCATGACCATTATGTGTTCGAAAAACATGTTTAACCGACAACCAGACAGCGTAAGACAAGACTCGACATCCCATTGGTGACCCGACATTCCACGTGTTTGATAAATACAAGACAATCATGCCACATATGAAATTAAACATTTAATACGCGCAACAGTTCACCTAGTCTAGTATAATATCCGTTTAACGCATAAATAGGTCCGAATACGTGTTACTAAGTCATTGGGTGAATCCCGGGGTTCCTATCATGTTCCTAGGCGTCAAATCATGTTCCGGGATGTTAAAATATACATACAGCAGCATTACACGCGATTAGGAATCAAACTAGCAATTAGGAAAAGTCAACATGTGATTAGGGCCGGTCAACAGGCGATTACAGGGTCTAATCGCCTGTATTATACACGAGTAGGCTTCCCTACTGGCGAGTACACCCCTAATCGCCTATACAGTCATGCGATTAGGGTGCTACTCGCCTGCAGTAGCTGTGAAATGCAATTTCGCGCGTTTAACGCTCCAAATCAGATCCGAAACATGTAAAAACATCCAATAATCATCCTAACACATTAACAAACATATTTCAAGCAAAACCCCTAAGTTTTCATCATTCTAACAGTCCCGAATGCGAGCGTTTTCCCAAAATGGCAACTTAGCATGTAAACATCACATCAACATGCAAGAACTTACCCTAAATAGCAAATATCCAGATTTAACCACATAACCACGTTGTCCGATAGCATCCTACTGTTCTAGCATCATCCTAGAGCAAACCCTAACATCATTCAATCAACAACACACCTCATAACATCCTTAATCCTCTAAAATCCTTCAAATGGGTCAAAATATCAAATATCAACAATACATCACCAAAACCATCCAAACTCCTAGGACATCATCATACTAACTTATCTCAGCAATAATCATCAAAATAACATAAGAACAACCATGATTCAATCCTAAAAATCCTATCTTTAAACATATATAACACATAATACACATGTAAAGGTGTGGGTTTGTTTAAAAACGGTTTTAAATGGATTTTCAAAGATAAAAACATTTATAAGTCAGGTCTGGACGTTTAGGGAGCAAAACATAATCATTTAAAGGTTTGGGTTTGAAGAACACACCTTGTAATCAAGAGGTAATGATGGAATAAGCTTGGAAATGGTGGTTTTGATGCAAAAACGAGTTCCAGAGGGTGTTTGGGTGTTGGGTTATGTTATGGGACGGCTAGGGTTGCACAAATAATGTTTTGGAGGTCAAGGGTGGTATTTATAAGCGTTTTTGGTCGTCCAGCACGTATTCATGCGAGTGTGCAGACCTATACGCGAGTAGGGTGCCTACTCGCATGAATGTATAGGCGATTAGCCCTACTCGCCTGTAGGCAACCCCCTACTCGCCCCTATATCATGCGATTAGGCTATTCCCCCAAGCCTAATCGCCTATAGCCCCTATGTTGGTGTGTTTTGCGCGTTAAACCCCGTTTTAACACATGTTAGCACATATTCACATACCGACAAGTCACATAATGATTGTAAACATATAATACATGATAAATGACACGTTCCCGCCCGATCACCAATTCCCGGGACCCGAGACTTGCGTATGTTAAAACCCTAATGATGTGCGACTCGACTCGACCATGTGTAACGTATGCGCGACTCGCTAAGGTAGACTTACTAGGTTTTCAAAAGTTAGTTACCGAAAGTTGCCGGGTGTCACACCCGTTAACCCGTTTAAGTATTTAGAAAAAAAATATATTATATTTTTGTTTTTCTTTTTCCATTTCTATGTACATGGTTAGTTATAATTGTGTTATTTTTGGCACACTGTATTATTTATTTGTCACACTTATATACTCACCATTAAACATTTTATTGATAACCCGCTTACAACCCAACAACCCGCTTAAAACTCATGAACATGTATTACTTATTTAAAAATATGGGTTAAACGGGTCGTCTTCGGGTTGACCCGGATTTTATGTGGGTTGGGTTAGGGTTGAAATATTTGACACGAATAATAATATGGGTCGGGTTCGGGTTGCACATTTCAACCCATGAACCCGCCAACCCGCAACCCATAAACCCGCCAACCCACCAACCTGACACGATTGACACCCCTACCCGTCCCATTACCCGTCGGGTTTTTGTCAGGTATTACCCGTCGGGTATAGAGCATACCCGCAGGTATCGGGTATACCCGTTGGTATTTGCATGTGTGTGTATATATATATATATATTCTTTTATAGTGTTATGTTTTAAGAAATCTAGAGTATATGAAATTGTAATAAGTAACATATATATTATCATCACCATAATAATCTTTGAAACAATTAATATGTAAATATATTTTATAGTATGAATTTTGAAAACTATTTATATATTTCATATCATATAAATATAAATAATAATGTTATTAGAATATATATTTTAGACGAAAAGTTTATTCTTCAAATAATGAATCTATTAGAATGAAATATTACTAAAAAATAGTTAAGAAAAGATATATATAAAACTTAAAGTATTCGGGTATATATTTCGGGTAGACGGGTATTTAGTTTCGGGTAATCGGGTCGGGTATCACCTAATACCATACCCGTCCCATACCCGCGAAATATTTTTTTTCCAATACCAAGCCCGTCCCATAACCATCGGGTATCGGGTATACCCGTCCCAAATGCTTCGGGTTTCGGGTATACCCGCCGGGCTCGAGTTTTTTTGCCATCCCTACTCAAAATCTCATAAGGCCTCATGTACGTCCACCCCCCTTTCCTTGAGCTAAACTTCTTAAGCGCCTCTTTCAACACATTCTCGTCACTTTGACTCGTTCTTCGATTGTTCCAACAATTTTGATAAACATCAGCAAATTGTTGGCATTTGTTGTTCATCTCCCTAAACTTCATACTAATGGAATGGAAGGTTTGATAAAGCTCGTGTTGCATTAACTTGAAAAACCGAATGCAAACATAGTTCCAAAAGCTTTCCTTTCTTTGATTTGTACCTACACGTGATAATATTTTTTTAAAAACAATACATATAAATATAATATTTTTTTAAAGACAATGTATATATTTAAAAAAAAATCTTACTTATTAGAGGGTCGGTAGGCACGTTCACCCAAGCTCGTCTTGAGCTCGACTTGACTCCAAGGAATGTTATCCGCCTTACTAGTACCTCGTTTACGGCACGTTTTTTTCCCTTTGGTATCTTTTTTGAGATTGGTTGGGTTTCGGGTATAACGTCGTCATCGGCGCCTAAGGATACAAAATCGTGTTCGGGTTGTGATTGAGTTATCGCGGGGAACATTGGCATTTGTTGTTGCATTTGCCAAGCGTTTTAGGGTTGACTAAAACCGTCAAACGCGTATGTGCTAGGGTCAACCGGTGTAGTGCGGTATTGAAAGTTTGGGGCTTGGGTCGAAGGAGTAGCGGGGGTGCTTGGGAAAAAAGGTAGCGGGTTTGAATGCCTTGGATCCATAATATTTTTTTTTGTTTGAAGATTGAAGGTATTGGTTTATAAAATGTGTGCTTGTGTGGTTAAAATGTGTGGTTGTGTGATTTATATAAAGTAAAAAAGTTTGAATTTTTTTTACTAACGGTACAATTTTCCAACGGTAATATTATTCCAACGTTCACTTTTCCTTTGCCAATCACATCGCTCGGTACAAACGGTGCATTTTCACCAATATCACCGAATTCTTCTGGTGGGGGTTGTTCCCCAACTCACCGAGTGTCACGTCCCATCCCCGATTCCTTTTGCCGAGTCCACACCAAATGGTCTTAGAATAACAAGAAAACATAGTAGGACAAATAAAAAAGATTTATGGTTAAAGACGAATTAAGAAGAATGAGTTGGGCCTTGATAAATCAGTTTGGCTGTTTGTTTCTTAGATGAGACCTATGTCTGTCGATGAATACTATGCTGTGTAGGTGTTTATCAGTTGCATGGGTTTGCATTTTTCAAACATTGATCATCATCATGTGCTGGGACATCATCAAACGGATACTGCTACGGAAAGAGAAGAAAAAGATGAAAAAGAAAATGAAAGAGAAGGTGAAGCATGAGAAACACAAGAGAAAGAAAAGAGAACAACACCAACACCTACACCTACACCTACAGAAGAAACAAGCCAAAGCAAAGAAACAAGAGAAAAAACCAACCAACAAGAAGAAGAAATAAACCTCCTAATAATATGTTGACAAAGAAAAGCAAATGTTTCGGTATTATGGGTCAAGACTACCATCAACCATAGCATTGCATTGCATATGCATACACGATCAATGTTTGAAAAATGTGGTTTTCACTTATACTAGTTACTTATGGTCCGCTGGTTGAAAAACAAATAAATAAATAATATATGTAAATTCTCTAATAATAATAATAATAATAATAATAATGCACACTCACTCACTCATGGATCATTTCATAATGTACACAACCTAGCTTCTTAGTTGGAATCCCCCAGCACTCCCCTCAGTTGTTCAATCAATTTACTTTTGGTCGCTGGATCCACCTGCATCAAGGAACCAACCATAACAAGACATTACTAGACTGACTTATTGTACTATGTATACCAAAATTGCAAATGGTAATAACAAGGAAGGATTACCTCTTTTAGAAGTGCAGCCAGCCCCTGCGCCAACGCTTCCACATCCGACGCTGAACCACCAATCTTTAATAACTCATTTGCAACCTTGCGTGCACGTAACTCACTTAACTTGTGCCTGTAGTTCTTTGGTTCATCTTTCCATGTGAAAAAAGCATCATCATCAACCCACAACTCTGCTTCCCCTTTGCTCTCCAGAAACCATTTCTTAATCATATCATAAGCCGACTTGTACGACAGCGTCCCACCCGCTGCATCACGCATGCTACTTATCAAAGAAGCCTCCCCCAGCCTACGCCGCAGCCTTTTGTAGAAGAAAAACCGAGAAGCTTTCCAGTCAACCACTTCTTTTACCACCCCCTTTTCAGCCATTCGGAACGATGTGTCATGAAGCTCAGCGAATTTCGTGGCAATCTGAGTGTATATTGGTAAAAGCTGTCTCTCACGGGCCTTTATCTGGTCGCCGATTCTTTGATCGTATTTGGACTCTTTAAGTTTTCCTTTAAGAATTTGGATTTGTGGATCGAGTCGGCTCATGCAGTCCAACAATTCTTTATTTCGGAATTTGATTTCAATCATTCCTTCAGGTTCAAGAACATTTCCTCTGGCGGTGGTTTCTGCATACATTTCTATATGGTCTGAATTGATCCGACTATCCACAACCACCCATGCACCACCACGAAGTTCACCAGTTTTTGGAATGTAAACGAAAACTGGCTGTTTATACGTTCTCAGATTCTCAACAATTGTGGATCCCGCCTGTAAAATCCCTTCAAAAAGGTCACGTTGACCTGCTGAAAACCCCCGCCAGTTGGCCATAATGAAAAGAGGGAGCTCTTCTCGGTTAAAATCCATTATAGCTTGAGCCGTTTTACTAGCAGAGTCCGGGAACCACACCTGCCCAGCTTGTGGGACCACCCGTTCATGTGAATCAAGCTGCCCAGGATCGGCAGGAATAATCTGCATCACCGTTTGTGTCTCGACGGCAATAACTCCAACTGGGATCCCACCGAGTTTGGCCCGGCCTGTAACCACTGTCCTCGCCCAACCCTCCAACGTCTCCACAAAACTGTCTCGATCAAAAATCCCACCAACCCATTTCCCGTCCACCATCCCACAAACAGCTGCCCGAGGGTCACATGAGTTCTCAGGCAGGTACTCCACGGGCCGGTCCACTGGGTCCACAGGTGCCAAAACAGGAAGTGGACCACCTACATAAGGTGGAACGAAACTCAACCAATTCAAGATCGCCAAAATGCCTTCAAGATCATCAGAGACCGTTAAATGAACAACACCGTTTGTCCCCATAATTTTCGGCCCACCGAGTTGCATCTGAGAGCTGTAAACTTCTCGGCCCAAAAGCTTGTTCAGGGCCGAAAACCCGGTTAAAATAATCGGTTGGTCAACCCGTTGTATGCACCGCATACCCAAACGGGCTAAATAAGCACCGATGCCTACGGTTCTTCCCGTCACGTACGTTAGTGTAAAAGTCTCTTTATACGCTTTGGAATACACACCAGCAATTGCTCCACTACCGCTTAAATTCTCAACCCCGAGTCCATCTTCTTTTCCCACGATTGTATCAATAATCCACCTAGTTTCACCACTTTCAAGACTAATTTCATGTGCAATTACCGACGCTTTAAGACGACTGTAATCTTCAGGGGTTAGGTATAAATACTGGAACCCTGAATCAGGGTTCGATTCATCAGACCACCCGATTCTAAAGCAAGATCTGACCTCCTCAGCCGCCCCGATACGGGCTCCCGAGTTTGCTGCCAGGTAGATTAAGGGCAGTTTCTTAGTGCAAGCCAGATTAGTGACAGCCTCAAAGAAGGCATCCTCAACTGGACCGAACGACCCATTCTTAAACGTGACATCATTTGCAACTACCAAAATTGTCCTTCCTTGAGGAAACTCAGGTGTGAAGAGGTCCATGGTCCAAGCCACCATGCCCACATTGTTTTGGCCTGGCTCACGGTTTACTGGCACAAGCGGTGTACCCCATGAGCCTCCTGGGTCAGCAAACATGAGCTCTGTCGCATTTACAAGTTTACCCTCGGGCCTACTAATTCCAGAGAGTTTCGATGACCAGATATTTTCAAGGGCTGCTTCAAAGGCCTGCAAATACAAGCATGTTAGATAAGAATAGGCACTTCTTTATTGAAAATACAAGTGCCAATCAAAATCAGAAAGGGCAAAACGGTAGTTTACCAGCGCAAAGTCATAGCAGTAAGTAGTATTGCTTTTCCTGGCCAAAAGACGTTTCTGATCGATTAATTTCAAAGGCTGAGAAGGTGTGTTGATAGGTACACCATGTAATGGGCCTGATGTTGAGATAGCATGATAAACCACCTTTTGTTTAACAGTATCTTCAATTTCCCTATACACCTAAAACAACCAAAAATAATTGTTAAATTGACTTGACCTTAGGTAAAAGTGTTGTGAAATGATTAAATGCCTATTTAACTACTTACGTGTACAATGCAGGTATGACCGGTCAAGTTAGTGACCACAACCCTCCATGCACCATTAACTTGACCAGAAGATGCCATGCAAAGCTTAACCTCCCACTCAAAAACACCTAACCTGTGCATTTTTACACCAACCATAGAGTGAATTTCACGAGCCATCTTTACCAAAAGTGCCTCAACCACACCTTCGGCCCCTGAATCTACATCCACTCTCCTGCAGACAATTTGTAATTGTTTATAAAACAATCCATATATGTATGTGATTTGCATGACTTTTTCTACATAGTTTAACAAAAAAAACTGTAATATTTTTGTCTATTTGTGAGCAACATTTATAAAACGGACATAAGAATGTTCACATGATTTTTCTCTGCACTTTTAGGCGTATGCAAATTCTATGCATCTGTATTTTGCATGCTATAAGTGCAAACAGAATATCTATGATTATAAGTCGAAACATTCTTGTGATTATATACTGTAGACAAACTGATAGAAACGTACAGATGTTAAAAGTGTGTAGAAAAACAAATATGTATATTTGTAGTTAAAATTAGAAGGAATAAAAAAAGAGAGAAACAGGAAGTGAATGCTTACTTTGATAATGGAACAAGATCGTTGATTTGTTGTTCCTTCAATACATAAAGGTACATATGAGCATGATCAGACTTAACAGTAGCATTATGAACATGAAGTTCCAATTCTTCCATAGCAGTCACTAAAGATCTCAAAATACTCCTTGATGTGTAAGATAAAGTCAACTGAGACCGTGGGCCCGCAACTTCTGAACCTTGGTATCCTGAGGGTGAAAACCACTCTTTTGTTGGCTGTCTTACAAGTGTTCTAAGAAACATTCTTTGAATAGGAAGTGGCTTTGCATCAACTGTATACATGTGCCATTGTCTGTCACGGGACGGAGTGTACTTTATATTCTCGTACCCCTTAAGTTTATCCTGAAAATAGAAGAAGATACTTATAATCCATACATTATACTACAAGGTGCAATATGTTGACGTGGCATTGCCAGTTGTATAACATAAATGATGTGGCATCCTGGTGAGGCAGGATGTCACAATCTACTGACATTTGTTCTCAGTGGCGAGGCTTGAAATTTTTATTTGATTATTATTATTATTATTATTATTATTATTATTTTTTTTTGGGGGGGGGGGGGGGGGCGAAAGTTACGAAACCCTTAAAACAGTGGGGGCTGGACTCAATACGCGTAAAATTTTCGGATAAAAACACGTAAAATTAAATTAGGGGGCAAAAAACGGCGGGGGCCGGGGCACCCCTGGCCTAAACTATCTTTCGCCCATGTTTGTTCTCAATATTAATATTTGAAGAAATATAACTTGAAGGGTGCTACAAGTACAAACCAGTTCAAGATAGATCGATAATGGAGGTTCCAGGTGGCGCATTAGTGGCTCTTCGATATAATAATTGTTGTTTTCTGACCAATGAAATGAGTGTCTCATCGGGCCCCTACCTTCATCTCTTTGTATAATGCAACTTATAACTTCATATCCTGCGTTTTTCAGTCTTGAACTGACTTCTTTATCTTTAAGTATTTTTGCCAACCGGTTGACTCTCTCTTGAGCCTGATCCTCATCCCCACTGCAGTTGACCAGATTATAAGTCAGCATAAAGCATATTTGAGCACCAGCTTCGCACACCATCAAACATAGCTTTTAAATATGGAATGGCATGCATACCTGTCTTGAAGCAAACTCATTTGGTTGTTGATGCCGGCCAAGGCGATGTGCATCATATTACCATGGTTAGTATGACCCGCTAACCCATTTTGACTCGAAGCATGAATGTTATGAGTCGTTTCTTTTAGTGCAGCACTTATTACATCAGGCAAAAATTGAAGAGACTTAATGATAACCATAGCTCCCCATTTGTTGTCAACCAAAGGTGTTTTGATCTTTTCATCATCATCAGAAGCATTCAATTCCCCACTATTCCCTTCCATGAATTGCCACGAAGCAATAAGCCCAGATCTGTGCCATTGCATTCTAACACTCCCCTTCACAAGATATGGCTGAAAAATAGAAACAAGGTACAATTACTCATTTGCCCCTTGTTTATCATAGCAAATATCAATATGAAGATTTGACTTGATTTTGATATTTACAAATTAATCACATCCATCCTTTAACTTTATTGAGCTGTATTTAAATTGTCCACTTTTGAAAATGTATTACTTACTAGTCAATGGCGACTTAAATGGATAGATAGTATATGTTTAAGAGAAAAACCAACTGCATACCTGGTATAATCTTCTGACATAAGTCTCAACAACACGCCTTTGAAGAGTGTGATCACTATGGTCAAAGAGACCAACAAGGGCATCTTCAACTGCCAATGGAGCACTCACTATATCCTCCATTCTTTCATCAATAGCACCTTTTCTTTTAGGGGTATCGATATTTTCACCTTCTTCAGTAAACATTTCTAGTTCAGAGAGACTTCTAGCAATACTTGAACGCAGTTCACTTAGTTTAGTTTGTTCCAACAATTGACTTGCCTTCAGTGCTAACTATTAATAACAAATAAAAGGCAGAGATCAGTTCAAACCAAAAAAAAAAAAAAAAACAGAAAAAGGTGAGCATTTTTTACATACATCCTTTTAAAACATCATAATTTACCTTTACCCATTCATATGCTAAAAATATCATATTTATAAATTCCATGGTAAATAAAAGTAGATAACTTGTGTGATGCAAGATTATCTACAAGTTTAACTTGAAGATATTATCTTTATTATTTATTTGAATTTTATTCCATTGGATTATTGTAAAAAACACCTTTAAGGCTATGTTGTAACATTCGGTTCGATTATAGCTTTTGATTAAACCATGGAGTTTCTCGCCATTTGATTGCTTCCATCCCCGCATCATTGTGTGTTTCATCAAATAAGTGGAAAATAAGACATTATTTTTCCAGAAATCATTTCTTTATAGAAGATTCAGAATAACTTTGGTTTCCCTTTGGTTTATTTAGTGGAAACACAGGGTTCTCAATAACCATAGTACTTATAGGAAAACAACATTGTTATAAATCAGTATACTAATAATTTGTTTCATCAGGTAAACTAACAGGAAAACAACATTGTTACCATAAATCATCTTAGCCCATAATTCTCTCTTCATTTATTCATAATGTTATAATTATAACGAATATTAATTTATCTCGGTATAGGATGGTTAAGTATGATAATTTTAAAGTTTTATATAGGGGTTCATGTGTATACATATACAAAGTATAGATTTGTGGGTCATTGGGGGCAAAAGTAAAATTGCACTAATTTTAACACTATTTTACTAATTTTGTGAAAAACAAAACATTAAAAACAGTGGATGGTTAATCATGCATCATGTGGTGGCGTTGATAGCTAAAATACACGTGGGTACATGCACCAATTGGGTTTGTTCCGATTGCTAAGTGTTATATGACTTATGTCTAAGGCTTGATGCAAAACCACTATCAAGCCGGATGACGCAGTGCAAGCAGCCTCTCCCTTCCCACGGGCTAGAGGTAAGGTTGTCTACACCTTACCCTCCTCAGACTCTACCTTAGCTTAGCTTTGCTATTGGCGGGGTATACTCTGAGTATGATGATGATACGAATGTATATACATGTGTGCATGTGTGTATACTAATTTAAGCAAGTTAAATGAAGATACGGACCTCTGAATAATTTGTGTGGTTGAGTATAGAAAAACGTATGAGTTTCTCTCTATAAGCAGCAGGATTAGGGTAAACCAAATGCTCCATCAATCTTAGTATCAGCTTGTTTTTACGCTTGACACCCTGTATGAACATTAATTATTGGCTGTTCAAGTTGAACATTAACAAGTGCAAACACACACACATACCCAAAAAAGAACTAGAGGCCAGGATTTCGACCCATTTATACGTGTAAAACAAAAAGGAACAACCTAAAAGGAAACATGGCAAACACATCAATAGCTTCCCAAATTTTAATTTGTAATACTTAATAGCGCGTCTAGTTCATTTGTTCAAAATATGAAAAGTATTAAAATAATAAAAACTTTGTTTTTATTTTTGGCACACTATGAATTAAGAAACTAAAAAAAATCGGACAAAATGTTTTTTTGGCACTCGCCGACACACCCATTATGCCATTCTTAAGAAAAACATATATACCTGATGAGAAAGCACGATGTCCACAACCCTTAAGAGATCTTTCTTGTATTGGAGTCGAAGACGTTCAATAACATCAGCCTGAACAGGAAAGGATACCGTTTCGAAATATATATTCAAAATGTACTTTAAACTTATGTCAGGGAATATGCATCTGCAAACTTTGGAAGAAAAAGTTTGTAGTCTACTAGTGTTTAGTAATACAATAATACAATAAAGATTTAATAAACACATATTCTTCTAAAAGTTCAAAGCTTAAAATATCCCATTCAAGATTTTATATTATCATATTTACCCTTTGGAAACACTAAAAGTATTATATTTACTTATAGCAAATGTATCACTAAATAAACTAAAACTTGGTGTTTTTGGAGTTCCCCATTGAAATTCAGAAGTAAAGAAAGCACCTGAATATTGTCACTAAATAATTCTTCAATGGATAAATATTTTTCAAAAAGTGCATGAACAATTCCACGTGCATGACTCTCTCTGCCACCTTCATATGACTTAACAAGACTCATCAACGGTTCAATGAGTCTTTCTTGGGCAACTTTCTCTTTTTCTAAGCAAGATCCAAGGTGCGTCTAACCATAAACATTACAAAAGTATAGTATAAAGTAAACTAAATATTTAAATACGAAAAAAGTCATATTATAAGAATTTGATCGTAAACTAACTTCTAGAATGGCCCGTAACACTTTGGCAGGGAATTCGATAGCTTGTTGGGTGGAAATTCCTTCGTACTCCTTAAACTTCGACTCCAACTGTTATAGAAGAATTAAAAATTAGAAAAAAAAATGTTACAGTAATATTTGTAAACAACAATTATAAGACATTAATTTGCCTTGTTTCTTAGATCTTTAGGAAGTCGATTTGCTAGAACTGCAAAGCATTCTTGCCATTGAAGGAAAGGAAGCTCAGGACTATCCAGACAAAGAAGCAGGTTTTGCACAACCTAAAATCAAAGATTAAACATGTTAAAAATAACAAAAAAATAAAATTAAAAGAAAGTAAGCTCATTGAAGAACTAAGCTAATGGTGAGAAAAAAGAACGACTTGGTGGGATGGGTCACAAGTCAAAACCGGTATGGAATAATGCATAATTTTGTGTCAATCAAAGCAAGTTAGGCTGGCTTGACCCTTAACACTTGTTCAAAAACTAATTTTAGTTATATATAATTAGCATATCAAATACTATTCCAAAATTTATATTATTAAAAGAAGTTAAAATTTTGAATAAAATGATTTAGGAGGTTTATGCATTAGAATACACTTTGGCCGACTTGACCCATATGACCATTATCTTTTGAGCATTTCTATTTTTGTGTTTGACCACTTATGGATCAACATAACCCAAGTCGACCCGTTCATAAATTGTGGGTTAAATTTTTCACCACTACACAAAGTTGTGATTAGTTGATTAAAATATTTCATATGGGTTATTTAAATGGCAAAAGAATAAAATAAAAACAAGATTACTTCATCAATGTTATGATCATAGCCTGCGAGAATCATTTGAGCAGCACTTAGAGTTGCAGCACATTTCTGATGAACTTTGTCTGACATAGCAGTTGGCTGGCCCAGAACAGGAAAGCATCCATGAAAAGGCTGTGCTTTTCTTACAGCTGATGGGTCATCGAGATCAAGCCTTGCTATAAGCTCACCAGCCTAGAAATAAACACACTCGTATTTGTTCGAAAATACAAAATAAATAATTTGTGGGTCCTATGTATAATTTAGAGAAGACAAAGATATGATCCAATTGATGGAAGGAAATGTGAATACTAAAGTAGTATTATTTGATTATTTGTAAGAACTCAAACTCATTGTTTCTAAATATCTAGAAGTTTTACATTAAAAATACATTCTTGAAAATCTTTAGAATTTTGCTTTTGCAATGGGATTGTGAATAGCACCAAAGAACGAGCCATCGCCTTTTGCATATAAGGCCTTGGACTTTCGTTTTGCATGATTAGATCTTCAACTTTTAAAACATAAGACATAACAATCGTGTTTAGCATGATTAAATACACAATTTTACAAAATTTAATAAAAAGGTATGCTATTTTGCTATGAACTTAATAGGACTTCCTTGTCAATCTCTAAATTTAGAGATCTAATCATTTGAATGACGTCCAAGGACTTTTATATACAAATTCAGTGACAGTTGACAGGTTTTCTTCTTGGCAATTGCCCAAAATTTCATCAACAAAGCATGTGAATGCACTATTTCTTACTTTTATGGTTTTGTTCTTTTATTGAAATGCCAAGTAAATTCAGATATTTTTTAATCTAACCTGCATGGCTTGACCTTCAGACATTTTAAATTGTATAACTCCAGAAGCTGGTGAAAGAAGTGGCATACACATCTTCATAACTTCCACCTCAACATAAGGTAAGTCAGCATCAACATGGCTACCATCTGAGACTAAATATCTTAGAAGCTTGCATGGTGTTTCCGCCACCAATTTGGAAGGATCATGATCATTCTAGAAACAATTGAACCAAATTTAGCATCAAAATCAGCAATCAATAAATAGACATAAAACACAAAGTGAGTGTCTTTTCGGGTTGGTCTTGGTTGACTTGAAACTCCGAATCTCTTTCTCCAAATTTATCATAATTAACTAATGTGTCAGATGCATATTAAACAATTATATTCCTTCTGAATTTATATTATCACATTTAACCTTCTCAAAACACTAAAATATAGCATACATAATTTATAGATTGTAAATAGATAAATCAGTTACTTATAACAAATTGTTTCACCAAAAAAGGAAGAAAAGTTATGCGTTGAGTTGATCCATAATTCACAATAATAACACTGTTTTCCTATTCATTTATTTAGTGAAACACACATTTATAAGAAACCGGTTATAGTTTACTTACTATGGAATGGATGCAAAATTAAAAGGTTACATAAATTCAATGAAAATCTATTTTTTTTTTTAAATAAAATGGCTTCGGAGGTTTATGACTCTATGTATTAACAAATACACATTGGGTGACTTTCAACCTTTTGACCCAGCTAAATCAAAAACATAGGGTGACACAAAAACATAACTTGAATGATGAATCAACTGTTTCATAAGGAAATGGATCAAAATTTGCAACCACTACAATACATGTAAGAAATATAAAATAAATTTTAAAATGTGATTTTTGGCACCTGAAGCAAGCAAGTCCGTCCATCAATTAGAAGACGAGTACCAGCTGCTTCTTCCTCTGCGTATATAATATGACTATTTCCATCCAACTACAATATGAAATTAACAAATCATAAGTTATATATATTTATGTTTCGGGCACGTAACAAATGAAAGTATAACATGAAAATTAAACCAGAATGTGTACCTGCATCAGTAAACCCCCATCACGTAGAGTATGTATTTCTGCTTCAATTTCAGATTGATTCATTCTCAGTCTATAACTTCCTGGTCCTCTTTTCAGCATATCAATCTACGCAAAAAGTGCAGAGATCAGAAGAAAAAAAACACAATACTAACAGAAATATTCAGTTATGTTGTTACTTACGGTGTATCTACTACCCTCAATATTCAAAATAACTTGAGAGTTGACCAACGATATATGCTGCAAGTATAACAAAACACTAATCAGCAAAATGCTTTCTGATGTCAAATAAAGTCAATGACAAGTGTAAGTACCTTAGGAGGGATTTGACCCTTTTCAAGATAACCAACATAATCTGATACCATGGCTGCACTTCTAGCAGCAGCTTTCTGAGGTCAACAAAAATCAACAGTAAGACAAGAGTACATTATACGGTGGTGAATATAGAAAAGGAAAAGTATTATTAACAAACCACTTACATAAAGAGCTCCTCCAACTACCGAAAGATACCATGGGGGCCGTTCTGCTCTGACCCGCATTGCAATTCGGCTATCTAACCACCCTGTATGTATCTTGTTTTCTCTATAATCCAGAGCCTACAAATAAAAAATAAGTAGTGTGTGAAATAATATACACCTATTAATTTATTGTCTACATTTTTAGTTGAATTCGTACCAAAATCAAATGGAAAGTTGCCGTTGGTTAACCTTATCAATAGATCTTGCAAGTTTCCCAAATCAATTTATATAATTGCCATTTTACAAATAGAGGTATGCTGGTATCTTTCTTTTTTTTTTTCGAACGGAAATTTTAGATACCTAAATTGATTAAAGTGAATGAACATTAAACTACTGTGATTTTGAAATCCTAAAATGCTCACATGTAATAGATCGATTGTATAATCAACATTAGTACGAATTTCGCCACGAATTTGGATTTCCTTCAGCCCAAGAACCATATTTGCAATAGCCAACGTTCTTGACTCTCCAAATGCAAAAACATGACCTGAGGAATATACATAAATAAAATAAGGCACTAAGACCATAGACTTTTTAGTGAAGAATCGTGTACGCAAATAAATGTAAGGATCAACTATCTGAACTGAAACAAAACAAAATTCTGTTTTCTTACCAAATTGAGAATCCGAAAATTCATGAATGCCTCCTCCAGACTGCAATTTTCAATAATATATACAACTTTGCAATCAGGAAATTAAATTAAAATATGAATATATATTTTAGAACAAGTCTTACCTTGACAGAAAAGTATGCCCACACATTTGGCTTGCTTTTAAAACTTAGTTCCTAAAAAGTGCAATGTATATAAATATGAGAAATAAGGCATAAAATATTATGGAGCAGTTTCATATACACAAACACGCACGTCTATTATGTCTACTTGTTGTAAACACTAAAAAGATCATATTTCTCCATTCCATAGTAAATTAAGAAACATAATTAAAAAGAAAGACACTTAGACCATTTGTTACCAATTAACGCCCCTTCCACGTGGCCGGTGAAGAGGCACTATACACTGTTCCTAGGGAGTGTGTGTGTGTGTGTGCGTGTGGGGGGGGGGGGGTTGAAAGTGCTTATGGTATTATTATTTTGAATGAATCAATTACAAAGAGGTTCTCTATATATAGGAAACCATCTATCAAAACCCTAGCACTTAAATATGGAAGAGAGAGACATATTTACATTACAACTCTATCTCCTGAATAATAGAAACTAAATCTACCTATACAAATGATATATCGCTAAGATCCCCCCGCAGTTTGATAGGTCGTAGGACAGACGGTTAAACTGGACCGAAAAGATTGAAAACGATGTCTTGAAAGTCCCTTTGTAAAAATATATGCATATTGAAACGCCGAGAGAACATGCAACACGCGTATGCGACCAATCCGAACCTTCTCTCGCACAAAATGAATGTCAATTTCAATCTGTTTAGTTCTCTGGTGTTGCACTGGATTATCAAACAAGTAAACTGCAGAGACGTTATCACAATACACGATGGACGCCTTTAAAAGACGGACCCGCAGCTCCAGAAGAAGAATTCTGAGCCAAGTCGCTTCCACGACTGCATTTGGAACTCCTCTATATTCGGCCTCTGCGCTTGAACAGGAGACTGTTGGTTGTAGGGATGAGCACATAGCACCGAATATCGATCCCCTCCCGTCCCGATCACGTACCGAACCGAGGGTGTTCGGTATCGGTACCCACATTTAGAGGTTTTTGGTTTCGATATTATCGGTATCAGTACGGGATTGGTATGGTATCGGTATTTTAAGGTAAAATACCGATACCATACCGGTATCGTACGGTATAGTTTCGGTATTGGTATCGGTATTGGGTTTTAGGAGTTTTCGGGATTGGTATTTTCGGAATCGGTATCGGTTAGTACCGATACCGTCCCGAGCTCATCCCTAGTTGGTTGCCGTTAGGAGGACCACGAAATTAAATTAGAACTGAGAAACACACAATAGCCGTTGGTCGATCTGCGGGAGTATGGGCATCCACGCCAGTCGGCATCTGAAAATCAAAGAATTCACATTGGACTTTACCATACGAATTCCATAATCGATTATTCCCTGAAGGTATCTAAGAATACGCTTCATGAACGCGTAATGGGGATCATGAGGGGGGGTTCTAATTTAAATATTATTTTCAGGGTGGTGGATGGTGGATCCATTACACGAAAGTGAAAAAAAGTGACGGTTACTTTTTTGACATGACAGTGAAAAATTGTGAAACTATAACACATAGTCTTATAACAATATGTGCTGAGATGATTAATAGTAACATTTTTTTCTTATTTGTTTATTAATTAACTAACTAATAACACTTTATTTCTTATGGAATGGATAATTATGATACTGGTAGTATTATGAACTCTGTTGCCAAAGCCCACGTAGGCGCGCGCCTAGGCCCACTTTTCAGGCCCAGGGCATCTTTCTAGCTTCGCTTCAAAAGCCATGCTTTCATGCCCTTAAACGCAGTTTTCCATGCCAAATTCCGACGGAATTCTGGCCAACAATTGTCTAAACAGGTCTGAAACAATTATAGTCTATAATTAACCTAAACTAACCCTAAAGAATCCTAAAAAACATGCTTAAAACTCCTAAAAGCTCTTGCTTTTTAAGCGCCTTGCATTGAGGCCCAAGGCTCACCCTTGACGCCTTAAGTGTGCCTTGCGCCTTTGACAACTATAACAAGATATACATGATATTATGAGATATAAAAGGAAATAAATGATATAAATCCAAATATTTAGGGGTAATATGGTCTTTTCACAAACCTGTACTTTTCCACCGGTGGGCTTAAAACCATCATCTGGATCCTCACTCGTTACACGAACAGCAATACAATGACCCCTTGGTCTAATTGACTCTGCTTGGTCAAAGTCAAAAGGGGTTGCAAGAGCCGATGTTTTTCTCCAAGCATCATAACCTCCACTATTATCCATCCCATAAAACCGTCTAATTTCTAAACACAAAAGAAAACATGGATATATAATCATGTAAAAATTCACAAATACATACAGGCATACAGCAAATGTATTTATTGTATATTTGACTTTTCAAACCATCATAAGCGACTACCGTTATCTGCTTGCATTCATGCAAATTATAGTGTGTATTTTTAGCATTTCCATGATGGTGGTTAGTTCGTAGTGAAAAGCAAAGAATGATGATTAGAAAAAAATCACCCATTTGTTTTCAGTTATGAATCATTTAAATAAACTACCTGGTATTTGCCAAAGTGGAATTCCCATTCCAACTGCCACTTGAGCTGCAGGTAGATTAACTTCTGCTATCCACTCAGTGACCGGATGCTCAACCTGAAAATATAATTAACAATTAGCCTATATTATTTTGTGGGCCCCCACATCAAAGTAGATACCACTAACCGTCACATATCATTTCTTCTGACTTATAAAGAGGGCACACATACAGAAAATCAAATTATGTGTCAAAAGCCAAGAAACCTACTAAATATCTCAAGAATAATATGTATCTTAGACTACATTAGACGTATTATTAGGATATCAAGCTTAACACATCACTTGTTACCATAATCAGATTAAATTAGTTCCCTAGTCTAATTGGTTTCCTACACTATAAATACAAGCCGCTTGTAACCCTATTTTATACATCAATAATATATTACTTACAATAATCAAGTATGTTTTAAGAATTAATTTCAATGCACCTGTAAACGGGGATTAAGCTCCAAAAAGTAATAATCTCCGGTTTCCATACTGTACAAATACTCTACAGTGGCAGCTCCAACATAATTAACCGATCTTGCTAGTCTTCTTGCTGCTTGCTCAAGCTTCTTTATTGTGTCAGGTGGAGCTACAGTAATTGGCCCCTCCTCAATAATCTTGAAAATACCATCAAATAAATACATACAACTATATTAAAAACAAGATTAAAAAATTGAAGAATGAACATGTGTATGGTTCTCAGGCTACCTTTTGATGTCGCCTTTGAACACTGCAATCACGACTATGTAAAGCTGCCACATTGCCATACTGATCACACAGCAGCTGAACTTCGAGATGCCGGCTCTGTTTTTAATATGAATTTAATTGCATTATATTAAACCTTGAGTTACAAACTAATGGCAAATCAGCATATAACAGGTTTTCTCACCTGGGAGGCAACTTTCATAATGAATATAGGTGAACCTGGCACTTCACCTTGAACTTGCTTGAAGAGGGCTTTGACTTCTTCGTCATTATGAACCTAAAGTTTAAAAAAAAAAAGGTTTTGACTTCTGAAGTCACAGACAACCTTGTTGACTTTTAAAGGTCAAATTTGGGATAATTTATAAATTTGAAGGAGCAAACCTTTCTTATGCCTTTGCCACCTCCGCCCCATGATGCCTTGATCATAGCTGGATAACCAATAAACTGACAGCTAGCAATTGCTTCTTCAGTTGTAGATACACAAGCTTTTCTATATACATCATCTGGGATTGTGGCCAAACAGCTTTCCACAGGAATTTTCACCTAAAGCAGGATATTTTATATAATAAGCAGAATAAAGATGAGATTTTTGAGGTTTATAGGTGCAATTGTAAAAGAATACGAGCTAAAAAGACTAGTAAAGATGCAATTTTTAAAAAATGTAGAACATATAAAGCGCAATTGCCATACAAAAGTCCTATAATTTTTTTTTTTTTTTTTGGCATTGTAAAATCCCTTTGCTTTTAAAACTTAACATTAAAGCACTTGGATTTGTTTAACAAAGATGACTCTTTTTGCATGGGCCCTTGACTTTCATAAAAAGGGCGTTTTCTTTATGCTTTAAAAGTCCAGTGATATAATCATTCAAAAATAATGTCAAGGACTTGTGGCAAATCTCAAAAAAGGTCCTGGTGATTTTTTTTTCAACAATAGCTTAATGTACAAACTATAAAGATGTCATTTAAATGGCAAAGAAGCATAAAGATGGCATTTTTTTAAAGAATAACAGGTATAAAGACATGATTTTTAAGAGTATAAAAATGCATAAAGAATCAATTTTTGAAGAAAAACATGAGGTGTAAAGATCATTGTACAAGTATATTAAAAAAAGTGGCAATATTTACATGAGAACCACTCCATGGAAGTGTTGGTACAGCAGCCGCTTGTGCAATCAAAGAAGAACCAATTTTATCTCCTAAAGCCGCCATGGATGAAGCAGGGGGGCCAAGAAATACAATTCCTTTAGCCTCCAATGCGTCTGGTAGTTCAGGGATTTCAGATGCATGACCCCAACCAGGCCAAACCGCATCGACATGTGTTATCTCAGCAGTCTGAAATCATTAAACACAAATTCATAATTACAATAATGTTTTATGCAGCTAGTGACTTTTCATCAAAAAGTAGCATAACCATTTCAAATGGATTGACATTTAAAGGAAGCATACTCCATTTTGAAATACTACTATATTATATTGTTGTCAATATTTGGTTAAAAAGGTTAATATAATCATAACAAATTCAAATAGAAAGTAGTTATTTTGACAATCATAGTCAACAATGATTAATAAAGGAAAAAGGAAGTATCTGAAAGTCTTTTGAGCATGTGAAGATAAATGAAATAAATAAAAAGTAGTTACCTCAACAATGAGTTGCACATTAGCATAATTATTATTATTTGTACCACCAGGGACTTCAACAAACTGATCAGCAATTCTAATATGCTCTGCATTTATCCTCATATCTTCTGGAGTAGCCATGGCCACCAATGAAATAGCTTTTTCGGAACCAAATGTTTCGTAGCTCCATGTTCTGACACTGGTTATAAACTTAACAGCAGCCATTCCATTGTTTGCAACAAGAATATTATGAATGGGCCTATTTCCACCAAGTGCATAACAAAACTCATCAATGGCAGCAGATCTAGCTGCAGAAGACCTCAAGGAAATGTTGTAGTTTAAGCTGCTTCCATTTAAAGGCAGTCTTTGAGCTTCTGACATGCTTCCACTGCCAAACAGAGCAATCAAACTTTAGTTTTTTTTTTTAATTTGGGGGAAAGGCGAAGAAGACTAATTACCGTAAAGAAGACAAGAGTTGAAAGCATCGACAATTGCAAGAATCTTGGAGAGAGAGTAGTGAGGGAGGGAGGGAAGGGTGGTGGGAATTAAGTGTGATTTAGGTGGGTGTTTGGTTGGTTATCGGTGAGGTGCCTTAAACATATGCATACTAATAATAAATATAATACATACATAAATAGGAATAGGAAGGAAGGGGTCCAACTTCAACACTTACACTCTATACTGACCACGTGACACGGTTAACCAACCATCATTCAATTGCATTTTCAACTCTCCTCATCACTTCATACTCATCTTTCAAACTCTTACACATCTCACATAATAACAAGGGAAAATGACCAAAATAGCCCGTTGATCGGGCGTTTTGCATAAATAGCCCTCTCCACCGTCTTTGGAGAGACGGGACACGGCTCCCAACCAGCCTGAACCGTCTCCGAAACCGTTTGGTTTTAGAGCCAATTGCCAACCAACACGTGGCATCTCTGATCCCGAGGCTGTACCGTCTCTCTTCAGACAGGTCAGAACCCTCTCCCAGACGGTTCACGTTTCCCCATGTCGGCTGCCTTCGGTTCAACCGTCTCCCAGACGGGTCACATTTCACATGCCGGCTGGCCCTTCGGTTCAACCGTCTCAAAAGACGGGTCACCTTTCCCCAAGACGGCTGGCCCTTCGGTTCAACCGTCTCTCAAGACGGTTCACATTTCCCAACGCCGGTGAGTCCCGATGACCGGGCGACGCTTCGGTTGTCCAGCTCAGCCCTATAAATACCCGTCTCCCGTCCCATTCCCGTCATCCAACACCGTCTAAACACTATCCACCACCGTCCAACACCGTCTAAACACTATCCACCACCGTCCAACACCGTCTAAACACTATCTACCACCCCACCACCATCGTCCAACACCGTCTAAACACTATCCGCCACCCTCCAACACCGTCTAAACACTATCTACCACCCCACCACCACCGTCCAACACCGTCTAATTCATCCAAAAATGGCACCTCAAAGATGGACCGAAGAACAGGAGATTGCCTTGATTGCAGCATGGCGTCATGTTAAAGAAAGCACCCACCAAAACAACAAATGGTTCCGAATATTACACGAATACAATCGGCTCGTTGGAGGGTCAGAACGTACAACCGAGTCCCTAAGCCGGAAGTTGAGCGATTTGACCACGAAGTGTCAAATCTTCAACGGGCACCACAACCGGACTCTTCACGACGTACCCTCTAACTTTCCCAAAGACGTGGCAATTAGACACAGTCTAAGACAGTATAAAAACAGGGAGCGTAAAGAATTTAAACACGTGTCTGTTTGGCAAATGATGAGGGATCGTCTTAATTAATTTGTAATTTATTAACTTTTTATTTAATGCAATTAATGTTTATATTTTTATTATTAATGCAATGAATGTTTAAATTTTGTTTTTTATATTAAGGTAAATATTTTATTAAACATACTATACTATTACAATCACAAATAAACAAACTATACTATTACAACAACAATAAAAAAACTACACTATTACAACAAACTTCCTAAATTTACTTCCAGAACTAAGAACTTTGTTTGAAGTAATCGTAGTGTCTAACCAACTATTGAAGACTACATCTTAGTGTTAGATGTTTTGTCCTCCACAGCGGCGGTAGTAGCAGTGGTCTACATAGACGTTGTTTCGAATGGTGTATGTGCTCTACACAGACAAGTCCGAGACGTTTCCTCGTTTTATGTAACAATAGTTCTCAGTGAGCACACGTCGAACATCGAGACATAAATTCGGAAAGCGAACGAACGTGCCTCAAATGTAGACCACCACATCATCGATCCATTACACGGGTTGTAAACCACGCGCAGATGGAACAACAATCCAAGTAGCCGTACGCAGATGAAACAACAATCCAAGTAATCGGACAATATTTTCGTAAGCCGGTAGGCTTCGGCTGGGAAAGCAAAAAAACGTCATTGGTTTGGAAGATGAAAGCTTAGAGGAGAGGGGTGGGTGCAAATTTCGTTAAGTGAATTGGGGTATTTATATACACTCGTGAGACGGTTCAGACGGTTCAGACGGTAGCACAAAACGGCTTAAGACGACTTGGGAAATGTGACCCGTCTGGGAGACGGTTGAACCGAAGGCAGCCGGCATGGGGAAACGTGAACCGTCTGGGAGAGGGTTCTGACCCGTCTGGAGAGAGACGGTACAGCCTCAGGATCAGAGACGCCACGTGTTGGTTGGCAATTGGCTCTAAAACCAAACGGTCTCGGAGACGGTTCAGGCTGGTTGGGAGCCGTGTCCCGTCTCTCCAAAGACGGTGGAAAGGGCTATTTGTGCAAAACACCCGGTCAACGGGCTATTTTGGTCATTTTCCCTAATAACAAACTTAAACATAACTTCAAGTCCAAAATTGTAGTAATGATGACTGCCACCTGCTTACTAGGATGTTTGCACTGACAATGATGTCCTCAACATATATTAAAGATATTAGAAATCATACACCCTCTAATTAGGAATCATACACCCTGGTCCACATCACACACCAACAGGAGTTGTCACATACCTCAGAATGTGATGTCACAGGGTATATGAAACCCAAAACCCTATATTAAAATACAACAGCTAATATTCATGTGCCTAGTCCAACACTTGTAGCCCAGTTGGTTGAGGGCCTAAAGTTTCCTATGGGAGGCTTGGGTTCAATTCCCACTAGCTACATTTGGAGGACATTGGTGGAGGGGAAATGAGGGATGGCCCGGCCATTGGCTTGGATTCGAGTCCTGATCCCGACCGGTTTTACTGATTATTTCACCGTCGTGCATTCGGGCGGGTGAGTGGTCGGGTTTTCCCGGGAATTGGTGGCAATTGATGGCCCGGGTACTCTCAACTACCTGATTCGCCAAAAAGGGTGCCCGAGAGTGCTGGGAATTGATTCGTTGACCGTTAAAAAAAATATATTCATGTGCCTAGATAAACATGAATGTGTTGGTTTTGGAGTCAACAAAGCCAAAAGTTAATACTTTGAGGCACGTGATGGAAACAAGCACGAGCGGCTTTTTGCGGTCAAAGAGGGTGCAATAAAGGAAACAAGCATGATATGGGTGAGACACTATCCAAATTCCAGATCGAGGATACAAGAAAGAGAATAACTAAGTAAAGTTTAAAAGAACGGAAAACGAGCCTTGAGGCGAACCGAGGCATAAGCTCGAGGCGTAGTAAAAAAGAAATATAAAAATTATGTGTCTATAAAAAAAATAAAATACTTGGACCTAGAAAAGTCTAAAACATCAAAAACACATATCAAAAATAAAATAATTTACCCAAAAAGTCTAAAACACCACAAAAAACACATAAAAAACCCCCTAAACAACCCAAGGCGAGGCGCACATTTTCTTAGCGCCTCAACCCTTAGAGGCGTATGTACAATCTGAACCCCATGAGGCACGCTTCAGACTCGTTTTCTTAGAGTTTCGCCTCGAGGCATACGCTTCACCCGTTTTTTTAAACCATGTAACCAAGTATCATGAACCACGGGATCCAATCCTTCTATCGAAGGAAGTATATATACTCTTCAACAAACTAGGGATAACCGATAATAGATTAACAAGTCTTAATCAACCATGTAACAAGACCTTAAATGGATGAGGGATGACACATATCAGCAGGCCGGTCTCCACACTACAACCAAAATGCCTATGAGTTTCAGGTAAAATCATAAGCATCACTCACTATATCATTAAAATTGGTCACATGGAGAATCCACTCACCAAGGTGAGTCTAAACTAGTGTTCTAGTTTTGCAAGTTAAAGGTCGCACTGCATGTTGTCCTTTAACGAAGTTGGATCAAGTTTCCTTGAAGCAATACTGGATGGGTTGAGGCACGTGATGGAACTAAGGATGAGTGGCTTGTTTGAGGCTACAATTGAGGGAGTGATGATATGAAGGAGATAACATGATACAGGAGATTTTAGTCAACAAACTACTCCGTGTAAATGGTATGAGAGACGCACATGATCAGTATTAAACTAAAAATAATTCAGAAAAAACTTAGAATATATAATGTTTATGCTATTTTGGTGATTCTCATCACTCAGTATGTGCAAACTGAATCTATCATTTTCCAACCCACGTAATTGATTATATATATAAAAGAATAAGAAAAGATTGAAAAAAATAACAAGTATACCTTTGCACCGGAGTCCCTTCTTCTCTAAAGCACAAAGGTGATTCCTGCAAATTTGTTAATAATTAATCAGTTTGAGGAAGAGATTCATATTGTGATCGAAAAGTAATTAAATAAATATAATGAAATGAAAGAACCTTGGCGTAATGGGAGGCCATGTGTTGGAGTGCGGCAAGTCGTTCTCCAAACTTCACCTTATAATAATAATAATAATAATAATAATAATAATAATAATAATAATAATAATAAACCAAAATTAAGATAATAATAATATAAAGCAAATTAATACTCCAATAGATACCTTTGCATGGGATTGGGTAGGCATGTTTTCGGTGGTGCCAAAAGTAAGAAGCCGCTGCTGCTGATTGTATTCACACCTAATGTTTCTGTTCGGCTGTGGTAACAAACAAACAAACAATCAAGTGAATTGACATTGGAAATAAAAACAAATCCTAAATAAATAAATAAATTAATGATCGAGTTATTAAACAAACACACACACAGACCTCTCTTCTAGCATATTCCTGATCCGTTGATCCGTCGGCTGTCATCTGCGGGGAAAAGTTGACCTTCAAATCAAACACTTTAAGATGATTCATCCCTGCTGCTACTGCATATATATAGTTTGATCAATGTTGCTTCTGTGATTGATGAATTATTATTATTATTATTATATATGAGTCATGTTGTCTGCAAACAACATTTATACATACACATATATAGATCGAGGAGGAGTGTAATATATAATGTAAACCCTAGTTTATGTAGGAAACCCGGCCCATAGAAACAAATGAAATGTGCTCCATTTTTTATGGAAATTAAAGTGTTTTCACTAAATCTACTTGAGACGTGCTCACCAAGGAATGCTAAACAATAATATAATATTTTTTATTCTTTTTTTTTTTTTTTAACATTCAAACGGGACCACTTTTATTCATTCGCCAAAAATTACACCACAACATCACCCGAGTCCAATTAACGAGGGGGCTACCCGAGCCAAACCAACATAAAACATTAAAAAGATAATTACAAAAACGACAATCGCCCCAAGCATACATATACACTTAACCCCTATTCCATTTTAATATTTTTTATTCAGTGGTGTGTACTCACCAAAAATAATGTTTCTCTAATTTATCTATCTATATATATTATTTTACATAGTGGGTTGTACGCGCGTTACGACGGAGAACACAACATTTTGATTGGTGATTTTAAAGGTATGTATAAACTGTTGTTCGGTTCAGTTTGGTTTTGAGCCATAACCAAAACCAAAACTTTCGATTAAAATATTTCAAAAACTGAATGGTTTCACATATTTCAGTTTGGTTAATCAGTTATGAACACCGAATCCAATTGGTTTCGAGTAATAACTGGAAATTTAACTTGAGCTTTAACTTGAGTTGAAGTATTCAACAAAAAGAATCCATTATTTTTTTTTTAAACGGCCAACAAATCAATCCCGAGCACTCTTGAAGTACCCACTGGACAAAAGAGTACTCTGAGAGTAACCCGGGTCCACCAGTTCCCGAGGAAAACATGCCGCCCGAAGACCCACTACGGTAAAACCCGGCCCACAAGCAGCATTTTGGTGCCTGTAGGACTCGAACTCCCCACCTCCCATAAGGAAAGCAAGGAGGGTGTTATCTCAACATTTCGATCTGAGACGGTCTTTGATATAAAAATTCTCAGTAGGTTGATTTGAATAAATTGAAAGAATACAGTACGTTTAAAAATAAAACTGATTCAAAATTAATAAAAAAATCCATATGAACAGGTGTGATGATCCATGAAATGATAGTGATATTTAGTGTAACCGATACGATTGATCATGTAAGAATGTCATTGAATGATTTTTGCACCTTTATTTTTTCAGCTTTTATAAGCTATATATTATTTCTTTGTATCACTCAATGTATAACGTAAATGCCAATAACATCCTTGAAGATAAAATTTATATTTATAACGTATCTTAAATCATCATTTTTTACATAAGTGGTAAAATTTGTTTTTTCTTTATAACGTATCATTAACATACCAATGATATATATATATATATATATATATATGTTTTTCTTTTATTTTTAAAATTTGATAATGAACATAGGTATTATGAATCTAACCATATCTTTCTTTAAAATCATTATAAACAAAAACTTTCTTCTTCAGTCATGAAATCTAGTGACTTTATGGTTTAGATCATATTAGGCATGTTTGCGTGTATGAACATAACATAATAGCTTCATAATTCAAACCGTTACTTCATGATTAAAAGACAAAATTACACGGATGGTGCCCGTGGTTTTCCTAAAGTAACACCTTAAGGTACTAAGCAACTTTTTTAACCTTTTCAAGGCCCGTGGTTTTGGTTTTGTAACGAATTTGGGTACTAAGCATTAACAGAGTTAAAACTAACTGATCCAACCCCTCACGTGCATCTCACGTGAGGGTATAATAGTCATTTCGTTTTATCCTAGAAGATTAAAGCCACAGGCACGTTAATAACAACATATTCAACCCCTCATCCTTTCAAAGCATTCTTCTTCCATAACAAAGCTAGTCGATCAGCACCATGGTGAACCCAATCTTCTGCCATTGTGGTTGTCCTGCAAAGATTAAGACCTCGTGGACCGACACTAACCCTGGTCGTCGCTTTGCTTGTTGTCCAAACATGGTAGGTTTCAGTTTTTTGCCCTAATTATTGATCTCCCCTAATTATTGCCCTAATTTTTTTTCAGCAAGGCTGTCGCTTTTTTGGTTGGATTGACCCCCCAACATGTCGTGGATGCACTGAAGTCATTCCTGGTCTGCTGAAGTCAAAAAACACTTTGGAAGAGAATGTCGTGGCTCTTCAGAGTCAACTTGATGATACGAGGAAGACACATCAGGCGCAACTAGACATTAAAAACAAACAACTGATGTTTTGTTGCTCAATGTTCCTCCTGTTGTTGGTTTTGTATTTTGTCAAGTAGGGTCAAGTAGGGTTTAGTAAGTCTTTTGTAATAGATGGTGAATGTCTATGGAAATCAGGTCTTTTGAATCTTTTGTATGGAATTAGTAAGTCTTTTGTAGTAGTGACAATGTATGGAAATCCTGAATTTTGGCATTAATATATGGAATTCCTCTTTTTTGGCATATGTGTTTGAATGTGTTGTGTTTTAAGGCTGATAATGGGTCAGATTCACCATGTGTTGTGATTGTGTTGTGTTAAATATTCAGCTGTTGGATATGGGTCAGCTGCTGATATGTGTTTGCAGCTGCTGATATGTGTTTGCAGCTGCTGATATGTGCTGATGTGTTGTGTTTGGATATGGGTCAGCAGCTGTTGGATATGGGTCAGCAGCTGTTGGATATGTGTTGTGTTTGAATAAGGGCTGCTGTAGGTTAACAGATGGGTCAAAACAGTAAGGGCTGCTGCAGGTTAACAGGTCACAAACATAACTGATTCAGCTTTAACTTTAAAACAGATGGGTCAAAACAGGTCACAAACATAACGGATTCAGCTTTAACTTTAAAACAGATGGGTCAAAACAGGTCACAAACATAACTGATTCAGCTTTAACCTTAAAACAGATGGGTCAAAACAGGTCACAAACATAACTGATTCAGGTTAACAGATTCAAATACTGATCAAACATAACTGATTCAGGTTAACAGATTCAAACACTGATCAAACATAACTGATTCAGGTTAACAGATTCAAACACTGATCCAAAAAAAACTGATCCAAACAAACTGATCCAAACAAACTGATCCAAAAAACTGATCCAAAAACAGATTCAAAACAGTGATTCAAACACTCATGTAGCCTTTGACTTAGACTTTCTTGAACCCTTTGCAGCTCCAGCCTTGGAAACCTTAGATGTAGACCCATTTGCAGGCTTTCGCTTAGATTTTTTTGCCTTAGAAGATGCTGATCCTTCTCCACCTTGACCTTTACATGTTTTTTTGTTGTGCCCTTTGTTTCCACATTTCCCACAAGTGACAGTCTTCCCTTTCCTGCTTAGCTTTCCATCTTTCACCATGTCACCATCTTTCTCATTTGGATCCTTCCTCCTTTGCTTTTTTGGCCTTCCAATAGGTTTATGATAATAAGGTTCCTTTATCTTTGTAGGACAATCTGACCTTGGCCACAAACTTCTACCATTGATAGGTCCAACCTTGTGTGAATAAACCTCTTTCCAAGTGTCAAGCCTATAGCATGGATCAACCCATGCTTCTGGTATGTCAACCTATTAATTAACAACATGAGAAATGCCCAAACTACATTCAAATAAGTAGTAAACTTAAGAAAATAAACATACCTGTTGTCCATTTAAAGACATGCTCCAATTAGTGGCAACTGCATGCTTGCAAGGTATGCCTGTTAACTCCCACATCCTACATGAGCAGTTTTTTCCAACCACATCTACAACACATTGTTCCACCTCATTCAATACTACATTATACCCTGTAACTTGATAATGTCTACCTCTAGGGGTGTAAATGACACGTAGTGGCTCGGAATCGGCTCGGGATCGGCTCGGTAAAAAGCTCGAACGAGCCGAGCCTTAACGAGCCCGAGCCCGAGCCCGAGCCTGAAATATGGCTCGTTTAGTTATCGAGCCCGAGCTCGAGCCCTAGATACAAAGCTCGATTGGGCTCGCGAGCCTTAACGAGCTAGATCCCGAACCCGAGCCCGAGCCTACGTTACAGCCGAGCCTAAGTTACAGCCTTAACGATTGGGCTCGCGAGCCTAAGTTATAGCCGAGCTTTTGCGAGCTCGAGCCGAGCTTTTGAGCTCGTTTGAGATTCTCAAATCACCTCGAGCCGAGCCGAGCTCGAGCTCGAGCTTTGGATTTTACTAGCGAGCCGAGCTCGAGCTCAAGATTGTAGGCTCGAACCGAGCCGAGCTCGAGCTCGAGCTTCACAAAACCTTAACGAGCCCGAGCCGAGCCCAGTCAGGCTCGGGCTCGGCTCGGCTCGTTTACACCCCTATCTACCTCCATTCCACTGAACACTAAGCTTGCCTGCAGCTTTCTTTATCTCTTCAACCTTGTCAGTAGCTTTTGGAGTTAATAACCCATCAGTGTGGTCAATGGTTTTCATCACATTAACTATCCTTCTCATTAAGTACTCTCTCACAAATTCTAAGGCTGTTATAACTGGTTTATCCCTACCATCAAGTACTTTTGAGTTAAACACTTCACACCCATTATTCAATAGAACATCAGATCTAGCTCTACCTATATAAAAGGAAACAATTTCAAACAACAATCAATAAAAATTATTGCAACATCAGATGTGACAATACAATATCAAAGTCAAACCTGTAAAATGGCTTCTTGCCCAATGCTTTGCTGGGATCTGTTGTAGGTACTGGTAAGCTTCTTGATTCATTGATCTCAACTCTTCCATTTTGCTATTGAATTCAGGAATGGTGGAAGCTTTGGCTATATTCCATAACATGTCTTTGTAAGCTTTGCCACTCCATTGTGTTTTCATGTTTTGGTGTATGTGTCTAATGCAATACCTATGTTCAGCAAATGGGAATACATTTTGTAAAGCTGGAATTAAACCTTTTTGTCTGTCTGATATGAATGTGAAATTAGAATTCACATCTAAATCCAGGTCATCCCTAAGATATAGCAGAAACCACTCCCAAGAATTTAAACATTCAGACTCTACTATGGCATAGGCAACTGGATATAACCCATTGTTAGGATCTTGCCCAACAGCTGTCAGTAGTTGTCCAGGAAATGGACCCTTCAGAAAAGCACCATCCAATCCAATTATTTCCCTTCTACAAGCTTTAAAGCCCTGTTTGAGTGACCCTAGACATATGTATATTCTCTTAAAGACTCTAGTGTCAGCTTCAACATTAGGCTCAGGTTCAAATTCAAGTTTCACAGTTGTACCTGGGTTTGTTCTTTGCAACTCAAGACCATAGTCTCTCAAACTTCTATACTGAGCTGTGTAATCACCCATTAATAGTTTTGAAGCATAAGATTTTGCCCTAAACGCCTTCATTTTTGAAACGCCCATTTCAAATTTCTTTTGTGATTGTTCTTGCAGAGATTTGATCGGGATGGTAGGATTTGATTGTACCTTAAACAAGATCTGGTTTGAAAGCCAACCTGCTGTGAATGCTTTGACAGACCTACTTTGAAGACATTTGTGTTGAGGGTTATATGTTTTCACAACCCAAGTTGACTCATCTTTTAACTTAGATGCATACAGAACCCAAGGACATCTATTACCCTTTTCAACTGTTTTCCTACCCCCTTCCTTTTGACCCTTTTCAGCTATTGTACTTGAACTTGGATCCACTATTGTAAGTGCTTTGCTTGGGCCTCCAAAATGTGGGATAGAACCTTTGCAAACAGCTCGAAGTTTTTTTTTATCATTTCTGTAGAAGCTAATTTCTCTCCTTGTTTCCACTGCATGCCTTTTAACAAGATCTTTTACTACTTTCTTATTTGGAAACTCTTGACCAACAAAAAACAACAAACTCTTACTCATTGCTTCCTTTCTAATCATTCTCAATTTTCTTTTCCTATCCTTCTCTATATCTTCACCTGATGATGAACTACCAAATGAATCACTGTCCAAAGTTTCTTCTACTTCTTCTACTTCTTCTACTTCTTTGCCTTTATCATCATTCTCTAGATAAAACATAAAACCCCTCATATCAACTTCCCCTTCTTCAATAAGGTTTTCAGGATCCACAATATCATCATTAGAGTCACCTCCATTGTCAGAATCATATCCATTTGATGGATTCATCACTTCATTCAAAACAGTCTCAAAAGCATCATCAATAAGTTGCATATCAACAGGGCCAAACTTTGCACTTTCTTGCTGGAAATTTTTTAACATAACAGTGCTTTTTCCAACTTCAACATAAACACTAATCTCAGGTTCACCACCCAAACATTTCAACATACCAACAACATTAGACTTATCGTTTAAAGGCCTCAATCCAAAGTCTAAGTTATCACCGGGAATTAGATAATGAAAATACAGAGTACACCCGTCACCATAACCAAGTTGTGAAGCAATCTCGTGTAGTTCATTTACACTAAATGAATCCTTGTTAATCAAATCCACATAAGTAATCTTACCATTTGCATAAACCCGATCAGTAAACTCTGTAAAAACACCTCCATGGTGTAGCTTTACACAAAATAACTCTTGATATAAACCTACAACACAAAAAGCAAAGATTTTTATAAAAAAACGTATTTTGTAAAGCTGGAAAAAACGATTCTGTGATTGATATGTCTCACCGTAAACGTGTTCATGGTAATCATCATCTTCCTTTCTTATGTTCCACATTATTCAACACCAAGCATGCACAAACCCTAATCCCCTATTGCTCTGTTTACGAAGGCTGCTGTGTTTGTGTCTGTGTATGTGTAGAAGTTGAACGATCGTTCTTTTGTTATTATTAATATTAATTTGAAAGATTAAAATATAGGATAAAACGAAATGACTATTATACCCTCACGTGAGATGCACGTGAGGGGTTGGATCAGTTAGTTTTAACTCTGTTAATGCTTAGTACCCAAATTCGTTACAAAACCAAAACCACGGGCCCTGAAAAGGTTAAAAAAGTTGCTTAGTACCTTAAGGTGTTACTTTAGGAAAACCACGGGCACCATCCGTGTAATTTTGTCTGATTAAAAACACATCGTTTATTATTGATTTCTCGATTTTGATTTCTTGTAGAACTTTAATTTTTATAAGAGTTAATAGCCATTTTCGTCCCTGAGGTTTGGGCCAGTTTGCAACTCCAGTACAAAAGTTTATTTTTTTGCAATTCCTTCCCTGAGGTTTGGATTTTGTTGCCAAATTCGTCCTTTTCACTAACCCAGTTAAAAAAGGTCGTTAGTGTCAGGGGTATTTTTGTCTTTTTACCTGAACTTTTATTTTTTAATATTTTTTATCAAGTGGGACCCACCTGTTTCTCTAATCTCTGTCTCTCTTATCTCTCTTTTATAAAACTCAAATTTAACATAAGGTGCATTTGCACCACCACCACCACTGAACACCCACCACTACCACCGAACACCCACCCGTCCCACTCAGTCATCCACCACCATATCACAACAGCAAACCCACTCAGGTTGTTCGGGTGGGCATTTAATGGTGTTTTAGTAACCTATCATAAACACATGTTTTCTAGTAACCTATCTCAGGTCTATAAACTAAAAATGTAACAGCACCAGAGTCAACTGAAGCGACGAAATAATTAGTGACGAATCTTGACCTATTTTAGGCAATCATATCAGCGATTCAGCCGATCAGAACAAAGAGATTAATAACTAAATCATTAGTGACTATTTTCTAGTAACCTAACAAAATTGCTTACACTCAGACTACATAAAACCTTCTAAAATCACAACAAACATCGTCCTATAGACTAAACCTATAAGAAAATTAGGGTTTATGAGAGGCAAAATACTCTGTAGTTAAAGGAAGACATGATTAATTATAAATCGAGAATTTGAATATTATTATTCATCTTCAACTGTGAAAAGTCTGCCTCTTTTCGGCGATCAACGAATAGATTAATAAATTAATAACTAAATCATAAATAACTAATTTCTAGCAACTTATACAACAGCAAACCCACTCAAGTTGTTCGGGTGGGCATTTAATGGTTGTGATATGGTGGTGGATGACTGAGTGGGACGGGTGGGTGTTCGGTGGTGGTGGTGGGTGTTCAGTGGTGGTGGTGAAAATGCACCTTATGTTAAATTTGAGTTTTATAAAAGAGAGACAAGAGAGACAGAGATTAGAGAAACAGGTGGGTCCCACTTGATAAAAAATATTAAAAAATAAAAGGTCAGGTAAAAAGACAAAAATACCCCTGACGCTAACGACTTTTTTTAACTGTGTTAGTGAAAAGGACGAATTTGGCAACAAAATCCAAACCTCAGGGAAGGAATTGCAAAAAAATAAACATTTGTACTGGAGTGGCAAACTGGCCCAAACCTCAGGGACGAAAATGGCTATTAACTCTTTTTATAAACTACCTAATCGTATATAAAAGATTATAACAAAACATGTAGCATTATAGATTGTTTTTTATGTGTTTTCTATTTAATTTGTTTAAAGCAATTGTAGAATTAATGTCATGAGCCCTCGGCCCTCATAAATATCTCTTGCTACTTGACTTCCTTTTGATTAAATGTAGTGTTTTAAAAGACAAATCTACCCTTAAAAAGTAGCTATTATATACATTGTATGTTGTATCATTAGCAAAACTTATACCTCTTAAGTTTTAAGAAGACCTTGTCAAATGATTTATAATATAGTATAGATATAGATATAGATAGTGTGTGTATATATATATATATATATATATATATATATAGATAGATAGATTAAGTACCAGTTAGTGTTTTGGCTGATATGGCACCCCCAATCTGACGTGGCATGCTAACATGACACCCCAAATCTAACTATGTTAGTGACTTAACCTAAATTGGGTGCCAGAATAAAAAATGTTAATGGTACAAGTTATATATGACTAATTTTTTAGTTTGAGGTAGGGGTGTGATTTTTTGACACGACCTGAAAACACGACCCGAACCTAACACAAAATTAGCGGGTTTGGGTTTAGTCTAAATGGGTTCGAGTTGAACCCACGAACCAGTTTAGCTAAACAGGTCAGGTTCGGGTCAACCCGGTCAGATTGGCGGGTTGACCCGTTTAACCTATTTATACTATATATTGTTTTTATACAATATATTTTATGTTATAAATTAAATTGGTTAGATATTTTATGCTACACTTATAACTTTAAATATAAATTGGTATGAGATTTTATAAATAAAACATAAATGTTTTATGTTTGTGTTTTTTGTAGTAAAATTTTAATTTTAATACATTAGTTTGTGAAAATAAATAAAAAATTCAGGTTGAACGGGTCGGGTTCGGGTCAACCCGATAATATTCAGGTTGGGTTCGGGTTCATATGTATCTCACAATCCCGCAGCTATAAATAACGTAACTAAATTAAACGTTTCCAATACTCAGCGGCTTGGTCGAACCAAGTTTTCGGGTTCGGGTTCACGTAAAATTTTCGGGTTCGGGTCGGGTTAGACCCGTCAACCCGAGAACACGACCCGTTAAGTACCCCTAGTTTGGGATGCCAACGACCAATTTCAAATAATTTAAGTTATTAAAATCCAATTCCCGAAAACCCACGAGAGAATCCCAAAAACGATGGTGAAGGATCCGAACAAGTAACACCTAGTTAAAGCCCTTTCCCGACGGTGTATAATTGTTAAAAATATATGAAAAATAACATAATTAAAGTCAAATAATATCTTCAGAAAGAATAGTCCACAATGGGGATGTAGCTCAGATGGTAGAGCGCTCGCTTAGCATGCGAGAGGTACGGGGATCGATACCCCGCATCTCCATCTTTTTTTCTGTTTCTGCATATTTCTTTTGTAAATTTTTTTTCTTTGCTCCCGTTTGTCACCATCATAAATCAAAACATTTACATTTTATACAAACATATTGCCTGGTTATGAATGAATTTGTCCATCTTTGTAACAAAAATTAACCGACTAGACTGGTTATAAGACAAAGGTACAATGCAGAAAATGAAAATATAATGTATGGTATACAATAGTGAACAGTGTAAACTACTACGCCTTACAAAAAGAAAGTGTGACGGACAGGGCAGCATGCATAGAAGCAGCAGCCCCAAAGTATTTTGTTGGATTACAAATTGTAGATTCTATGATTATTGGGAGCAACATAAGGAAACCCTTTGTTTTGGCATACACTCACTCCTGAAAAAATAATAAAAAGAAATCAAAACATCAGCAAGAGTATATACAGCTTAAGCACGAATCTGCATATATATGTCGTGTGTGTTGTGCGTGCTCACACGTGGTTTGAACGCCACTAGATGACCATGCCACAACCATCATCCCCGCCACTGCCTCTTGTGGTCACCACCATCATTTTAGCAACCACCATTGCCTCCCATGTCGGTGTCGTCAATGTCTTCGTTGACACCACTATGTTATCATTTGAAATCTATTAGCTTCCTCACAATGCATGGAATATGATCTTCTATAAATGATTATGTTGTTTTTTATGTGATGAAAGGTGTAATAGACATTCTACTAATATTCAAACATTTATCAAATTACAGTACAATGTCAATGATATACTCTTCATCTCCTACAACAAGTGAATGAGACCCTTCTTCCATAACCATCAACCCATCTTCATTAGCCCTACTAAAGTGCTCACAAGGCTTCACAACAAACTCAACCTCACCTCTTCCCATTGCTACTAAACTCACTCTCTGAAAGCCCACCAACTCTTTGATCAAACGTCCAGTCGAACCCTTAACATCCCATTTGGCAAATAATAACACCGTGTGATTACTCGCCCGCCCCTGGTTCTGGACACCAACCACCACTGTGAACTTCACTTTCTCACACAAATCCTCCCCAACCCCCGAAACAAGCACTTCACCCGAGGGAGTGTTATGTGATGCTTGGTTTCGGTTAATAAAAATCTTGGTTTGGGTACCCGAAACAAATTTGTAGGAGTGGGTTGAGTAGCTAAGACCATACCCAAATTCATAAACTGTTTTTCCGTTGTAGAATCGGTATGTACGGCCTGGGTAGCCCGATGATGGGTCAGGCCTCATTCGCATATCCGTCATTGCTACATTTGAAAATTCTTTGGGATACCATGTCATAGGTAATCTTCCTCCTGCAGAGAAAATAAAATGGATACCAATAAGGAAACAGGTCGAACAAGTAAAAAGTAGTCCGAGTTGTATTTTTAACGCACACACGACCATCTTCACAAAACTAAACTAAGTGATTATATCAAACCAACATATTAACTATTTATCAAAACAATCAGATTTAAAATAAATAAATAAAAAATCAGGTAAGTTTTTGCTTTAAAGACCCCTACATTTGACCTCAAAATTCAAAGCGCAAAGTCACCTGGATTATGGTCACCAAAGATGATTTCAGCAAGTGCAGTCCCACCAGCTTCACCAGGGTAACCAGCCCACAAAATGCTCCCAACCTTTGCCTCACTTTTGGCAAACGAAACATCCACTGGACCACCACAAATTAAAACCAACACAACCGGTTTCTTAGCGGCTTGAGCCACTGCCAAAACAAGATCCTCTTGCTTCCCGGGAAGACCCAATTCAAGCCGATCATGCTTCTCCCTTTCTTGACTTTGATCCAAACCCATCACCAAAATTACAAAATCAACCGCTTTTGCTACTCCCACAGCTTCATTGATCTCGGCAGATGTGCAATTCACAGAATCAACACACCCCTGGTGGTACTGTGTATTTTTTACATAGTTTCCAAGTGCTTGAAGAACCGTAATGTTTTTGCATGCCACACCCTCGTAGTTACCGAGCAATGTCGCTGTGGTGTTACCATTGGGTCCAATGACAGCAATGGAGGTGGTGTCTGTTTTTGAAAGAGGGAGAATATTAGGTGAGTTTTTGAGCAACACAATCCCATTTCGGGCTGCATCAAGGGCTAGGGTGTGATGTTCAATGGAGCACACTTGTTTGGGTCCCAGGTGGCCATAAATGCCGGTTTTCGGGTTCCCGTTGAACAAACCTAGTCTCATTCTGATTGTAAATAAATTCTCTAGAGCTCTGTCTATATCTGCTTCTGTTAACTTGTTCATTTGGACTGCAGTTTTGGTGTATTTCTTCAGATATGAACCACAGTTGACATCCATCCCTGCAAATGAAAACTGATCATATCCATAATTTATAACTAGTGGGAATGCCCGCGCGTTGCCGCAGATATTTTTTTGACGTACGTTACGGAACGGTTTTTACGCATATCATACTATGACACAAGGCAAATGGTGTATAAAAAAGTGAGGACCAATTAAAAGATTATAAAGTACGGCAAAGTCAGATATGCATATTCGCGAAAACTTTAAATTGTTTGACTGACCTTACATTTACTACATCAACAAGGCAAATGATGTATAAAAGAGCGAGTAACAATTATTAGATTATAAATGGCAAAGTACGCCAAAGTTAGATACGCATATTTGCGAAAGCATTAAATTATATCGACTTTACAGTCAAAAGTGAGTAGCACAAGAAATATATTAATCCATTACCCACCCATATAAGATACTAACTAAGATAGTATAATGTCATAACAATATGTAAACAGTTTAGTATGATGGTAGAGTAGAGTACCTGCTTTAAGCACGCTGGCAACGGCATCTTCGGGTAATTTAGAGTATCCTTGAACATCATGCATAATGGCAACTGCATCACAATCAGAAGCAATGTACCTGTTGGAGGCATAGGTTTATTAAGTTAAACAACCAAGCAAGCAAGCAAAGTAGCATTAATTAATTTTAATTGAAAGGAAAGGAAATGGTACCCTTTAAAATTCCAAGCTTGGCGAGCCGTTTTGGTTAAAAGGTTATAATCAGCACAATTTGGTACACCGTTGACCCGATTATAAGCACACATGATCCCAGTGGCTTGGGCTTGGTGTACACATTTGTGAAAGGGTGGCAAGTATGTATCAGCTAGATCCTGTTGAGTTATCTGGATAGGAGATATAATATTATGATGAGTTTGAAATGTAGAATGAATGCAGCAGGACTGGAAATGTACATTACATTGGCATCAAAGGAGTAACGATCAACAGTTTTCCAGTTATCAAGATCATTAGCAACAAAGTGTTTGCAGCAAGCAGACGCTTGAAGCTGCTGATCAGAGGGAGTTAGTTTGCCACCTTCAAAGGCGTCACCTTGAATCCCTCTGACGTAAGAAACCGAATAGTCTCCAACGAGGGATGGGTCTTCACCTGGAGTCTCCTGTGCTCTACCCCATCTAGGGTCCCTTAACACATTAATGTTTGGAGCCCAAAAAGTGAGTCCTCTTGCTTGACCAGCGTTGAACATTGCTCTTGCTTCTCTCCCAATTGCCTGCATCAGTATACATTATTAGTTTTTTTTTTTCAAATAATAATAATAATAATAGAATAGAATAGAATAGAGGTAGGTTAGGTTACCTGTCCAATTTGGTACCAGAGAAGGGAGTGAAAAGAAGCGGCGGTTAAAATAACCTGAGGGAACATGGTGGAGGCGGTTATGGTGGAGTTAAAGGAGACACCCTTGCCGTGCCTAGAGACACCGTGCAAGGCCTCCGACCACCACTCGTAGGGGGGGATTCCGAGGCGAGGGATGCCCGGGGCTCCGTTAACCAACTGCAACACTTTCTCGTCTAAGGTGAGGCGTGAAACGACGTCGTGAGCGCGTTGGGAAATTGGTAAAGTGAAGTTGCAGAATGGGTATGGCGGTGTATGTGTATGTGATTGTGATGAGTCGCATGAAAATGGAGGCTCCGCCGAGACGATTATCATTATCATCATCGACAAAAGGAGGAGAGCAATTATGGCCATGGTTTCGGAGTTCAAATGTTGGATAATCACATTCACATCAACTCTACACATATACATATAGTAGTGGGCTCTCTGAAGAACGCACTACTCTGCCCTTCACGACAAAATGGAGCCTATCCCATCACCTCACCTTGGTTTTATACATTTTCTCTTGGACCCTTTATCTCTTCTTGAGTTGACTTGAAGAAGAAAAAGAACTGAAAAAATTCGAACGAAGGTAAAAGAAATAATATATATATATATCATTTTCTTTCGTTTCCATTCAAATCGAAAGAAAAACTAAACTTAAAAAATTGATTTAGTTTTATTTTTATTTCCTTTCTTAAGTGAAACTCATAAACATAACATGTTTTGTTTTCTTTTCTGGCAATAAAGAATTGAGGAGTAATATAAGTCATTTGAACATGTACTTAGGAACATTCGCACCACAATTTGCGTGGCCTCTTACGCTGTGTTCCCGAGTTTACTAAATAAAAGAAAAGAAGAGAAAGGGATATTAAGAGAGAAAAGAAAGGAAATATATAATTTTATTTCGTGTTCCCGAGTTGAAAAGAAAATAAACTAAAGATTTTATGTGTTCCCGAGTTGAAAGGAAGAGAAAATAAACGTATATTTTACAATTATACCCTTGTAAGATTTTATTATATGTTAAATGAGAGGGTATATTGGTAAATGATATACTTTAAAAAAAATTTACTCTCCCTTCCTTCTGCTTCCTTCCAATTTGGAAGGATTGTTATTTGGGATAATTTTCCTTCCTCTTCTCTCCACTTCTTTCCTTTAATGAAACTCTGGAACACAAAATTGTTATCCTTTCTCTCCGCTTCCTTTCTTTTCCTTCCATTATTAAACTCTGGAACACAGTGTTAGTGTATAACAGGTGAATGATTTTTCATTTCCATATTTTAGTGCTCTTAACTGATGTTGGGCATGTAGTATAATGTTACATAGTGAAATGGCTCTTTTACTAAGTTTCAGAGGCAGTAAAAACATGCATAACCACCTACACCACCAGGAGCAATAAGATGCAGCCAAGCTAGAAAAAAAAACGCTTTCCTTCGATCACCAGGTACTTAAAAAACTGTTTTTAACATTCTTACTTCTTCATTTTCATTACATAACCGGCGTAGAATATGTTTCTGATAAAGGTTTATTTGTAAAAACTATCGGATAAAGCATGGTACTGAATAGAATAATTAAGTTTTTTGTTACAAGAGTTCGTACGTTATTTGGTTCTTTCTTGGTTTAAATCTTCTTAGACCATTGTGTATTTATGTTTTTAAAATACATAATCATCTAATTAAATTAAATATGTTGTGCTTACTTGAAGGGGTAGGGTACCAGCGTGTAGGCGCATCCTACCCGCCAAAATTATGCACCACGCATCAGCAAAGCTATGCAGGGAAGCAAGAGCATCGTCTTCAGCGGAGAACACCCACGGAAAGATCCTCTGCCAAGATGCATCCCCCCTGAAGCTCCACTTGCTACACGCCTCCCCGAGTGTCAGATGTCACCTCAGCTGACACCTCTTGCCACCAGGAGGAAAAGGAGGTTCCTGCAGACCACAACTTGACGACACGTGTACCAATGACAGTGCACCGCTCCTAATAGCCAATCACGGGGCGCCACGTGGACCAATTGCAAAGTAACATTCTCGATTAGTTTGCTTTATCTAACTAAAGATCCTAACCCAACCGGATGGGCCTCGAAGAATATCGGCCCAACTCCAAAGCCCGGACCCAGCTCTTCAAAAGTGGGCCACAAGCCTCCGGCCCACAAGACCTCTATAAAAGGATGGTCTCCACACTTTTTAGGAGGTCAAAGAATTCTCGAATCACATACACACACTTGTATTTCCGATTTGTGTTTTCTCGAAGTTACATTTGTAATATCCCGAGTAATAGAAGATCGTATCTTTGCAGTGGACGTAGGTCAACGAGACCGAACCACTTAAACTTTGTGTGTGCATTATATTGTTTGTTAACTTACCATATATCTAATCGGACCACGGATCTATCATCGTTGTGAGTGAAAGGATAATATCCTGTAGCGAGCACGAGTAGCCACCCCCTCATCATACCCGAGTCATACTCGTTGTTTCTTCATTGGCGCCATCTGTACTGGCTAAAAACGTAGTTTTCTCAAACTCATCTTTTCAACCCACCTATAGCAGATCCCAACCCGATCGGTACTCCGGGCCCAACCCCGTCTACGGTACTCCAGGGTACAACCACCGGAGTAATGGGTACTCCGGACAACCCAGCCAGACAGCCAGATCCGTGGGTCCACTCGCCTCCACACGCGGTCACTTGCTCAGATTCTGAGCAGGAGAACGCCGGACCAGTGGACCCAGACGAGTGGCTGTTCCGACGACATCCGGAAACAACAAAAACTTACCAATCCATGCTTACTAAGCAACAGGCCGGTAAGTCACCTCTCTTTACATCCCCTTTGGCCAGACAAAGCCGAAATGGTAAAGAAAAAGAGGTTGAAAATCAAAGTCCCGACATCCGGCCCGCAGTAGAAATATGCGCAGGCAGAGCCGAGACAAATCAACCTCTGAGTCAGATGATGACATCAATCGGCCTTACAAGCCTAAGTCGTTCTCCATAAATTCAAAATTCTGTCAGCGGATAGCCACCGCTCCCATTGAGAAACAGGCTAAACTCCCCAGCAGCATCAGCAAGTACGATGGCCTGCGCGATCCTACGGATCACCTGCACGACTTTGAGTGCGCATGAACCACTGTTCTCTGGCCCGTCTAGGTCTGGTGCCACTTATTTGCACAGACACTGACAAGTGTAGCCAGGGTCTGGTTTGATAACCTCTCGGTGGGAGGAATAGTGGATTTTAATGATCTCATCAAAAAATTTAAAGACAACTTCTCCCACCTCATGAAACACAAGAAGGATAAATCCCATATCCTGCTATGCTAGCGCACGGACAACGAGTCCATTGATGATTACATAGTGCGCTGCAACAAAGAGGCGCTACAAATAGGACGTGGAAAAGAACTCACGCGCGTGGGCTTCATTCATGGTGTCCGCAGTGAGGAATTAATGAAGACCCTGTCTGGAAAAGTCGGCATCCCAAACGCTTGGGATGAAGTCATCAGGGCCTCTAAAGTTTACGCATCATCCGAGCGCTCACTAAAACAACAGCGTGGCTACCGGTAGACCCATAACACTAACAGAAATAAAGGCAAACAGTCTGTTTGGTCGCGCATCTTAGGAGCAGCGGACGAAGGCAAATATTCATCTGCCAACGACATCCGCCAAACCATCAATAACAAACAATCGCGGGACCAGAGGGGTCACTCCAAGAAAAATACTGATTGGACCCCTCTCACCAAGACACCGTCTCAAGTGCTCATGTGACATCCGACACCCTCGACTTTCATCTAGTTTACAATTTTAGTCCTTCAAACATTTCTTGTAATCGTTGTCGTTTTCAAATTCAATAAATGTGCGAAACTTAAGTTATATTATTTGGATCTCGATCTCGATTTAATCTAACGCGTATGTTGCAACGTTATTCGGGAATAAATATTACAAAAAAAATTCAAGTTTATAAAGGTTTTAAGTTATATAGTTAACTTAGTTAGTCATTATAAAGGAAAAATTAACAAGGAAACCTTAAAATTAACTAAGGTTAAATGTGAGGGGTCAATCCTGCCAAATCCTGAAAGTTTTAAAAGAAAAAAAACCCTCCTTGCTGCTGTTGCTCGAAAATCCGGCCAACCCAATTCCGGCCGCCGGAATTTATTTCGGCGAGGCCTTAAAACCATTTATATGCGTCCGTTTCAGCGTTTTTATCAATCCAAAGGTTATTCTCCATCATTAACGGGACATTTGATAAATAATTATGCGTTTCAACAAAGTTTTAAGGCGTCTTTAATGACATCAAAGTATGAAACCGATCGGAGGTATCATACCAAGTGAAACGCTTGTTTTCTCGCATATATATACAAATTGATCTCACCACTTTATCTCTGCACCTTCACACAACAAAACCCATAACAAATTTCACGTTAAAAACGTCCAGAAAGCCTTTTAATTGCGTTTTTTTTGCGAGCCAAGAAGCTTCAATCGTGATCCTAAAACGAGTTGTAAGTGTTCAATTTTGTTTGTTTTGTCTTAGTCGAGCATTGTAGGGTAAAACCCCCTTATTTCAGAGCTTCAATCATGTTTGATTCGGGTTAATTGAACTTTGGTTGAGGTTAGGGTTCTTGGGTTAGATAAATTGGGGAAGAAGACACTTTTGTTAATAATATAAATACAATTCACGTTCAGGTATATCAACAAATGGGATAGATGGACTAGTGGTTAATGCTGTTGGGTTGCACAAGGGGGATCCGGGTTCGACCCCTTGGACCACCACCCCTTTTTGGTTTATATTTTTTTCTTGATTATACATATATATTATACATATAAACTTAGAATATTCGTAATAAATCCATTATTTATCCAAAAATTATGAAAATTTAGACATAACATCTTGACATCTAAAATAAGATTTCCACACTTTTATTTTCCGGAAAATGTATCAATTTTATATTTTTATTGAATTTAATCGTTTTAATCATAATTAAATGATTAAAAATTCATTTTAAGGGATTTTAACCTCAAATTTTCTGGAGATTTATTTCTATGAATAATAAACTGAAATAAAATATAATTCCTCAGAAAATGATTGTTTTTTTATCATTTAAAACACTATTTAAGTTTATTAAAAATGTTTTAAATGCAAATAAATTAAAAGAAATTATGGAAATATTATTTTAGTATTCCACATCATAAAATAATATTTTTCATAATAATATCATTTTGGGATCATACCTTGTATTATTCATGCTAATTATATTTAAATTAGATATAATAATAAATTGTTTAATTAAATATAAATCATTAACTCTATTTCAAGGTTATTTTTTTCTATAAAATAGAATTTATATCTATATGTGAAACACATAAGAGTTTTAGTCATTTATTAAATTCATCGTAAATATATTTATTTCAAAAACTGTCGTTCACATTATTACTAACAATTTCATCTTCCCTAATACGAGTCTAGCAAGTCTTAATACCTTAGATGATTGGTTGTCTTAGATTTTTAAGTCATTTTCCTCATTTAGTACTTTTATATATAGGTTGAATTCTTCGGAATTCTTAAGCCTTACGACGAACTTTCTCGGAATTTATATTTAGCGAAACTGTGAGTATATCTTTCCCTTTTCTTTACTGTTTTACTATTTCGGGATGATTCATGTACCTATTAATCAAGTTTTATTTCTTATACTTAATGCAATTCTCATGTGTGTTTGCCTTATGTGATTTGGTGTGTATTATGCTTAATCATTAACTGCTGGGCGGCCTAGCATTTCAGTGAATAGTACTATGGTATACCCCTTTGAGACTCTCTTGAGAGGTTCTTGGTCATTGTCATGTTAAATCATTATTCAGTTTGTTAGTCATGTGTTAGTCATTATTCTCAGGTTTGGTTTTGACTGATACTACTTAATTACATATTTGCAAACGGTATACAACACATGAATTGCGAAACATTTTATTTTTATACTATATATATCAAACGGGTGTACTCACCAATACATTATATGTGTTGACAAAATTGTTTTGTACATGTTTCAGGTGACGTTTGATCTTATATGCTTTCACGCTTAGGCTGGACCTAGTGCTTAAATAAAAGTTGAACATTTATTATTTATGTTTGAGATTTATATTAAGACTCTTTGTATTTCTTTTGAACAATGGAAGTTATTTGCTATTAATATTTACAATTTAGTCCATGTGCTATTGAACAATCGTCACTACGTGACACCTCGATGTTTCCGCCATCGGTTGGGGTGTTACAGCTCAAGACTGAGCAAATCACTTTCAAAGAGCCCAAGGCCCTTGGAAAGCAGAAGAATGTGGATACCACAAAATTTTGTGACTACCACAGCGACTATGGCCATCTTACAGACAACTGCTATGGTCTGAAGCTGGAAATAGAAGCCGCCCTCAAGACTGGCCAACTGGGCCACTTGGTGAAGAACGTTCACAGAGGCGGGCGCGGGAACAATCAAGAGGACAAACGCGACGACGACGGACGAAAGCCAATCCGAAACCTCGAAGCAAATTTCATCCACCGCCCGTGCCACCACTGCAACATGACTACCGGGAGCTCCAAGGGAAAAACCAAAGGAAAACGCCCCCGCCAGCAAAACAACGACTCTTGGAAGGAGGCTGACGTCCTCCTTCTCCAAGTCTCAGACGGCCCTTCATCTACAGCGCCGCTTATAATCACCGTCGTGGTCGGGCATTATCGAACTAGATCAATGTTCCTAGACGGCGGAAGCAGCACTGATATAATCTATGATCAGTGTTTTCAACAACTGGACGAGGAAGACAAAGTCCGCCTCGTTCTAGTCAATAAACCAATCTCGGGCTTTATTCATGAAGTCATCAGCCCGCGAGGTATGATATCCTTTCCGGTCACCCTGACCGACGGAAAGCTGGAGTGCACAGAAATGTGCGACTTCATGGTCTTACCGGCAACATCGCACCCTGACATCCTTCTGGGCCAGGAGGGCCTGGCACGCTTCAACGCGAATGCGTCTACACCACATCAAATGGTCGGCTTCCCCACCCGCAAAGGCATTGCATTCATCCGGGGCAACAAAGACTGCCACGCAGTCGACACGACGAAGCCCCAAAAAATGCCAAAAACACAGATTCGCTTGGAGCCGGAAAACTGGGTTCTTAAACCAAAATTCCCGGACCAAACGGTAGTCATTGGCCATGAAATCTCCAACACTACCAGGGCGCACCTAAAACAACTTCTCGTAAAAAACATTGACGTGTTCGCCTGGCAACCATCTGACATGATCGGAGTTCCGCGAGAAATAGCGGAACACAAGCTCAACACTTACAGATCAGTTGAACTAATAGTACAAAAGAGGCGCAAGATGGGCCCGGAGAAAACAAAGGCCATGAACGAACAAGTCAACGAGGTCCTACATGCGGGCGTCATCCGCCCAATCCGCTACCAAACCTGGGTCGCCAACCCGGTCATGGTAGGCAAAGTAACCGGTGGATGGCGCATGTGCGTTGACTACAAAGACTTGAACAAAGCCTGTCCAAAAGATTGCTACCCTTTGCCGGAGATCGACCTCAAAGTGGATTCCCTTGCGCCTTACCGCTACAAATGCTTCTTAGACACATACAAGGGATACCACCAAATCCAAATGGAAAAAGGAAGATGAAGACAAAACAGCCTTCCGCACAGACATGGCCACATTTTGTTATACAAAGATGCCTTTCGGCCTAAAAAACGCGGGAGCCACATACCAGCGTCTGATGGACAGCGCCTTTCATCAATGAGATAGGCGTACGCTTGGAAGTGTTCGTCGACGACCTCGTCATCAAAAGCAAAGAACAAGACAACATGCTATCAGACATTCAGAAAACATTTGATCAGCTACGCAAGGTGCGCATGAAGCTCAATCCAAGCAAGTATGGCAAAGTTGTACATTTTTTAGCCTTTAGGATATGTGTTAATATTAGAGTTACATTGGAGTTGTATATTGTTTTAGGTTAGGTGTTAGCATTAGAGTTGTACATTGTTTTAGGTTATGTATTAATATTAGAGTTATACATTGTTTTAGATTAGATGTTAACATTAGAATTATACATTATTTAAGGTTAGGCGTTAACATTGGAGATACATTGTTAATTGTTTTAGGTTAGGTGCTACCCGAAGCTTTCTTGCATGTAACTATAAAGCGCATCAGTCTATTTCATATGTAAAATTGACGTGTCATATTAGATTTTTCAACCTCAGGATGCTCCCGGGTATAATCTAGTTAACTAATAGGGTAAACTGCTAAAATCGTCCATGTGGTTTGGTGAAAGTTGGCACTTACGTACAAACTTGAGATTTTTTATCATAATCGTACCCTGGTTTTCATTGTTTGTCTAAATCGTCCCTGGCACTAACTGTAACACACCAAATTTTAGTAGTCTAAAATAATAGTATTAAAAGTAATAATTCAAATAGATTTCATAAATAATATTAAGAATAATTGATGAATTATTAGACGCATGAACTTTAAGGTTTGGTAACAGCAAATGTATACAATTCAGTTTAGGCAATATTAAATTTGAAGTTAATTTTGTTTTCAATTCATAGTGTTGGAAAGTTTTAAAATGTAAGTTGTAACTCATGACATTTAACCCGATATTAATTTTGTTTTTATTAAATACTTAACTCTTGAGAGTTATGATAACTACAATTAATTTATATTTATGGGTTTGTTTGAAATTAGTCAACATGCTATAACTTTATTTTAATTTGGTTTCATTAACAAACGGTTGCCTATCATGTTCCACCTTAGCTATAAAAGTCGGTCACATTGTTTTTGATACAGAACCATTTGTCACTCATTAAGCCACCTATGTTTGATAAACCAATGTACTTTCAAGTCACGAACCGATCGATATATTACCATGATTAGGGCTGGCAATTTAGACACGAACACGATAACCTGATACGAACCTACACGATTTTAACAGGTTTCGTGTTTGGCCTTAACAGGTTTCGTGTCTATAACAGGTCGACACGTTAAGACCTGTTTATTTTCGTGTCGTGTTCGTGTTTACCTGTTTCATGTTCGTGTCTTATCGTGTACGTGTCTTAACAGGTCTTGTCGTGCCTTATCGTGTTTCTTATCATGTCTTGTCGTGTCTTATCGTGTGTTATCGTGTCTTATCGTGTCTTGTCGTGTCTTATCGTGTCTTGTCGTGTTAACTTATTTTAGTAGGTGTTCCTTATCGTGTCTTGTCGTGTCTTATCGTGTTAACCTGTTATACACAGGTTCGTGTTCGTGTTTGAAAAAAATGACACGATTAGATTTCGTGTCGTGTTCGTGTTTACAAGTTTCGTGTTCGTGTCTTAACAGGTTCGTGTCTTAACAGGTTCGTGTAACCTGTTATGCCAGCCCTAACCATGATATTCAAGAAGCCGCTAGAGCTATAGTCAAGCCTGATTCAACGTATTTAAGGTATGGACTCTAAACAACATTGCATGACGGGTTTGGGTTCTTTACTACTTCGTAGTCGAGAATTTAAATTCGATATTGATTGACTTATTACATAGTATTGTTTGTATATAAATATTGACTGTACCACTGAACTATTGATATTCACGAATGGTGACCACTGAACCTGTAAGTCCTTCATATATACCGGTCGAGGGGGAAACGAAGCCTTCCTTATAAAGGGGTTGATACCCTTTCATATCAAGATGCGTTTCGCCTGGGCGAGCAACTCGTCGGGTGAGTCGTGAGCTTCTGGATGGGCAACCCATCGGGGGCAAAACAGATTAGTAGCTTCGCTGGTTCATCTTCATTGGCAGGGGATACTTACTTCATTCAAGTAGATGATGATCATCTTGAGACGTTCGTGACGGATTCCCCGACTGAAGTAGAATGGTGGATTGTAACACCCCGAAGTCTCGAAGTGATTACGTCACCTTACGTGTCTCTTAAACGGGTCGGGTCGGACTTGACCACCCGGTTATCCAAATTAATTATTCAAGTTCGAATCTCGCGATTAACCGTTTCAACCAAATATATAAATAATAATTATGAAATTATTATTATCGCGGCTAAACGCTCCTTATCTGTTATTAACCCGCTGTCAAATGTCTTTTGTTTGATCGTTATAATTATTACCAAACACCCGAGTCTCAGTATTTATCCCCGTAGACAAACACCCTCTATTATTAATCTTCTATAAAAACCCCTCTCTGCCCTCATCTCGCCCTCTCTCTCTGTTCGATATACATACACACACTATGTGTGTATAAAGCTCTGAATCAAGAAGCCTTTACCGGAAAACCATGGCAGGCTTACGCCGCCCCTGTCTCCGGTCACCACCCTCGCCGGACAGCCATGGCGGCTGTTGCCGCCTCCGCTGCTGTTCCGGCTATTGTCTCCGGTCGCCGCCTGCAACCATCTTCCTCTCCGGTAAGAACCCTCCCCCTTCTTCTTGCTTCTGATTACAACCGGCAACTCTCCTTGTCCGATGAACTCCAACCCGATAACCTATCCTTTCGTCTCTCTGTTTCAGCTAATAAACCGGTGTCTTGTTTGGCTCTGTCCCGGAATAACTGAACGGACAGTCACCGATATGGTGACTGTCACCGCTGATAACTCACTGGTCCTCTGTTCCTAATAAACGAAACCAACAGTCAACCGAGTTGTCGTTATCGTCGGGTCTTGTACTCGATGGGTTTGGTGGAACCTACGTTCCTGTTTCCGGTCTATACTCGATGAACCCTCCGATTGGTATTTGATATGTGTATGATGTGCGTATGGTTCCTGTGAGAACCCGAGTCACCGTTGTGAACCCGATAATCTTCTTTCTTGTTCAGCCGAGGTATAGACTACCGGCTAGTTATAAGGAGTCCGGCGGAAGTCCGATTGATAGCCTGTTATCCCGATTATAATCCAACTATAGTCCGGTTATAAGTTTAATCCATATATAAGTTGTATAGTTATCAATGGATTATTCGGTTATTAATCAATCGTGTGATTATTGTTATAGGTATTAAATACGGAGAACGGGTCCGACACCCGGTTAAATCCCGGTCAACTCCCGACTAGGTTCCGATAATTATTCGGTAAGATTCGGTCACTATTTCACATTGATTTATTGGTTACACAATCTAATAATCGGATATTAATATAATGGTTATGATTGTGCGAGGTACCGATAATCAAATTGGTGAATACGAGTCATCGCCGAGTCGACTCAGTGACTCGGTCAACACCCGGAATAGAACCCGGTCCAATAGCTAGACGAGGAGTATTATTAATTATACGAATATATATATAATACGAATAACGTACGGACTTGATAATAATAATAAGAGACTAATAATTATATATAAAATATATACGTTTATATATAAGATTCGATATATAAAACGATATACTAGACTCGGGTAAGTTATGTCTAGAGTTCTCTTAGGTTCGCGTGCCAAGCTGTAAAGGCCAGCTTTGTTTCTTTTTGCCTAGATTGACCAAACCCCGAGTTTAGGACTATCTAATATATACCGGATTCCATATATATAAATTGTATATATGATATATATCCTAAGTATTACAATCTAACAAGTCCCACGCGTAAAACGTATCAATATATATATGAAATATAATTGTAATAAGAAGATTAGCTGAAGATATAACGCAAACCGGTGAGTATCGTGAACTCCCCTCTTTTACAGTTTATTAAACGTTTTAGGGGAAATACATGTCATTTATAAGAAAACATAATGCTTTACATAAAAGAATAACAATAGAAGTTATATAAAAGGGGCAATAGAAACAACGAGGACAGTACTGGACGGTATCGCCATTTCCTTTCTTGTCCAACTAGAGGACAAGAACCAGTTTTACCCGAGTAGAGGGTAGAAATAATCATATATTATCACAAGCAGAGTGATACCATAGACAGGAATGGCAACTTATAGAATCTAATCGAAATGATAGACATATAATCGAATTAATAGAATATATAGTTCCCCTCCAGAATATAGAATTGTAAAGCATATTTATAAAAGATATTTATAAAAGAATTATCAATAAACGAACTGGCCATTCACTTTATAAAATACGCGACCTCACCAACTTTATGTTGACAGAAACTATTTTTGACATGTGTTCAGGTAACCCAACAGATATGATGACGTGGATCCTGGAAGACTACAAGACTGTTATTACCCTGGATTCCGCTGTGTAACTCCGATAACCCGACCCGACAACCCGGCCACATCAGCCAGGGTCGTTACATGGATTACAGAGAAGGAGCTGAAACACCTTGTCGACTCCACCTAGTCGTAATTGACGTCCTGTTGCCTCCCATCACCATCGTACTCATGCTTTTTATTAACTACAATTGTATAATGTATAAAATCCAAAGCAACAATATTATCCCAGGCTGTCTGAGGAGTTTTCTAAAAAAGAACTATAAACTTGTTGTAGTTAATGTTCGTGGAGATAGGTGGTGGGTGGGTAAGAGTGAAAAAGATGAAATAGCTGAGGTAAGTGGTGGGGCCACATAAATTTGTTAATATTAATTATCTTTCTCTTAATTTTTAATTTTGGAGGAGGGACAATTTTAGCAATTAAAACTTTAAAATGCGAATAGACGAAAATGCTCTCCACTTAACTAGCACTAACCGGATGGAGTTAGTGTCAGGGACGGTTTTGACAATTAATTAAACCTGGGTACAATTATAACAAAAAATCTCAAGTTTGTACGTAAGTGGTAACTTTCACCAAACCAAAGGGACGATTTTAGCAGTTTACTCTAACTAATAAATAAAAAACGAGATTTAGCTCAAGTTTGTTCAAAGTCGAGAGAGTTTGAGTCATCATAGTTGATCGCTTGGAACCTTAGTTTGATGTAAAAGTGAGTTAGCCCATTAGTGGAAGCCCAAAGTCGAAGTCACATCGTCCCTGTTTGAAGTGGAATGGAATACACAAAACCTAGGTTAGGTTGTTCATCCATTATCAACAGTCCTTTAAATAAATTACTTGCTCCTGCTGCCACCGATTACCTCCACTATTCTATTTATCTCCCCCCTCCTCTTCCTCTAACACAGGTACAATCATTCATTTATATATATACAGGGGGCAGATCTAGGCTCTTCAGGTGGGTTTCCGAGAACCCAATCGGTTTGTAATTCATAGTGTTAATGCATATAGAAAACTGGAAATGAACCATAAATAAATAATTTAGGAATGAGTTAATTACACGGATGGTCCCTGTGGTATACACAAATTGCATGAATGCCCAAAATTAACACGGACAGTCCCAGGGGATGAGTTTGGCACTCGGTTGGTCCCTACCTCTAACGGACATTAAACTTCTCCGTTAAGTAAGTGTGAAATGTCTAATTTAACCCTCTAAAAAGACTACACCACCTTCACCAACCTATCTTCTTCTTTTCCTGCACCAAACCACCACCTCCCCAAACTACCACCATACCGGAACCACAACCACCACTATCACCTCCTGATACCCCCACCACATCCCTAAAACAACCACCGTCATATCCAAGAACAACACACACCACAACTATTTTCGATCCACCATCTCCTTCATCCACCCCACCCCCACCCTCACATGTGCTATCTCTTCCAATTTTACAGCAAGCCACCACCATCTCCTAATGTCCCAATTAATAGCCTTTTTTTTTTTTTTTTTTTTTTTACTGTTACGATTTTTCCATTAACATAAAGGGGTAAATTACATAACGATGGTAGGTAGGCGGGCAACAAGCTGCGCCGCCACCCCTTTTTGAATAGAAAATCCTAATCTGCTAAAAACAAAACCCCGCCCTTGGGGGGTGGAAAAGTTGCTGTGCACTACTCGTTGAACCCGAGCCAAAAACCGCACCGCCTCCGGTGCTAGGGAACCGAACGTGTCAAAGGCCAAGGGAACGAAAACATGCTGATTATCCTCACATGCTTTAGCATGCTTTTCCACTTTCTTGGATTCAGCTCTCATGACTGCTTGCCCGGCCACAAACCCACTATCCCGAAGCCCAACAAGGGGGGACACCCCGGTAAGATCAACACATGCATGTTTCCCACCTTCCCAACCAAAAACTAAGACGTCAGCTGGGCGCAAGGTGGACCTCCCCTCCGCGGGGTCTGTGAGAAAATTAACTGACGCCTCTTTTCTTGCGGAGATCCCCGCTCTTCTAAGGATGTCTGCCAAAGCATCCCGGACAAAATCGTGCCGATATTTAAACCCTGGCAATTCCTTACAATGCAACGCATGTTCCCCATACTTATCAAGGCATGCTTTGCGACAAACCGGACAATTTTCATCATCGGGGAAAATGGGTATCATCAGCCGGTATTTAAGGATTGCCCTGTACTCTACTGCCGACATCAGTTGCCCCAAGCCTTCGATAGGTAACACAGTAAGGAAGTCCTGGGCGTGAGGCTTTTGCAAGCATTCTAAGACTGCCTTCTGACGGACAGACAGACGAAAATCCTCCTCCAAACTTTGTACGATTCGGTTATAAAGAGCATTCACCAGAGTTTTTTGTGGCTTTTTGGGGGCGGTGTCCTTATTAAAGAAACCGAATCAAACAAAGCATTGGCACCATCAATATCTCCACAAAGATTCTGATGCAATTTGATGATGCCCTGCAGCAGCTGCAATCTGAGCCCTAGCCAGTAAAGCAATTTTTGATTTTTCAGCAAGTTCACGAGCTTGTTGAATTAAACGATCAAAACTTTGAGAAGACTTCCTAAAAAGAAGGATATTGAAAAAAGTATAGAATAATGACCTGGTCTATTTTTTTAGAATGGAGAAGCAACAGCATCCGATTAATGAAGATCAATTCCTTCTGTTTTGGTAAAAGTTTCAACTCTAAACTAGGAACAAGCTGGAAGCTTTTATCTCCACTGTTTTGCTGGATTAAATGATCAAGCTTCTTTAAGCCATCAGTTATATCTTTAGGACCTTTTAATGCTACTAGATTGTTTATTGCTACTGCCTTAGATGGTTCAACGACTTCTTGAACAGCTGAAATAAAAAAAAAGATGATTTAGTTTAAGATTGCAAAAAATATGATAATTAGAAATTTATAGGTTGTTCATTACCTGCTTTACATAGGCTAATTGCACAGCTATGGGTGCCAACTCGATCTCTATCTCATCATTAGCTAAATTTTCATCCATGAGTGTCTCCTTGCCAAGAGGTGGCTATCGGTGGTGGTGGCACTGGTGGTGCTGTTGTAGAGTAGGTTTGGTAGGGTGGTGGTGGTGTTGTGGTGTGAAGGTCTTGCAGAGTAGGTTCCTGTGTTTTTTATAATTCTTTTGTCTTTTAGTATAAGGGTAAAATCAACATTTTACTATCCACTTAACAGAAAAATTAACGACCATCTATGGTAAGGACCACCGTTGTTACAAAATGCATAATATTAGGAGCATCCGTGTAATTTTTAAGTTTTGAGGACCATAGCTGCAATATTTTTAAAGCCAGGAACCATCCGTGTAATTAACTCTTTAGGAATCCACTACTAAACTTTAGGAGTTCTTTAGGGTTGAAAATTGAAATCCTGAATCATAAACACGAAATTCCAAGTTCGAGCCATGTTTCATGCGTTTGGTTTTTGGTTCTAAGGGGGGGACGGGGCGCCTACCGAATCGTCCACGGGTACCAACTACCAGCACGGTAACACCGCTGCCACCCACGTTGGTAGTGGTCCCATGGACCGTTTTGCTGGTTCTGTTTACCGTGCTGGTACCGGTTTTTTTGTTGGTTTTTGGCTTTCATATATACATTTTTTTGTGTATTTAACCGTTTGTTTTATTTTGTTATTATTTTCGCCGTTTGTTTTGTAAATATCTTTACCTTTTTAAACTGTTTGTTTAAAATTTACTTAAATAATAAGAACATTAAAGATAAATACACATAAAAAACTAAAATTCATAACCATTAAACATAAAAAAATTAAAAATAAAATACATTAAAAGAAATAAAAAACCTAGGGTTGGCACAACAGTTGCCATGCCTCGACATGGTCAAAGCTGGTGTTATATCGAGCCGCATAGTCCACATGCGTGAGCTCGATAGCCAACTCCGGGTCAATGCCGGACTCCTCCCTCAACGTGTTCTCGTATATGCTGGTCCACCGATCACACTTATTGGTGAGATCGGTCCACTTCCGCTGCAGGCTGACGGTTTTCCGGTCATTGATGCCAACGTGTCGGCTGAAATCGGCCCGTACACGTTCTCAAAAAACCTGTGAATGACGTTGTTGAAGTGCCGGGTAGTTCAAGGCGTTGGCTATCGAGCTCACGCACGTTTTTTTTACTACAAGCACCCTTTTCTCCCTAATGGTTTTTTTTTTTTTTTTTGCAAGCCTAGGGTTTTTACCCAAACCCAACTCCTTCCCCTTCAAAGCCAAACAAACATGAAACATACAGCAGCAGCAGTCCCAAACCCAACTCCTCCAACCTGACCTCTGCCTCCTCCCCCCCCTCCAACGCCTGTCCGCCTCCGCCACGCGGTATGTTGTCTTCTTGTTCCTTTTTACCTGTTACACTATTTCCTTCTTTTCAGCAATTTTAATGCTCAAAAACACATTCTATGGTACGTGTTTTATGGAAACAACAGTTTGTACCGGTGTGATAACTTTTATTCAATTAATTAAAACATTAACACATGTTTCAACCCTTATTTATGGAAACAACAGTTTGTAGTTTGTTATTGAATTAGCCATTTGATTGCTAGTGATGCACTGATACATTAATAATTTTAGCCCTTATTTTTGTGGAAGTGGTAATCTACATGATAAGTTGTAAGGAACTGATACCAAAAACTGTTGCTTGAATTGTTTTTTATTATGTAGTTTGCTATTTGATTGCCAATTCAATAGTTAGGGCAACTTTTGTTTTATATTTCATCATCAATGCCTAATGTTCTTTTCTTTTCTTTTCTTTTCTTTTATCAGTCTGCTACTACCAAACTTATAAATAAATGGGTAGGTAACCTTTTTCATTTTTGCTTATCATATCTTCATTTGCATTTTAATGCTTACAAATATATAATAACAATTAACAATACTCTTCGCTTTATTTTGTGACCTGCAGCTAAAGTTTCCCAAGTTATAACTCGTAGAGATAAACGGAAAGAAGATCGATTACAAAAAAATAAGAAAAAGTTTGACTCATGGCTCCAACATCACCATGTATACCAATTTCTATTTCATTTTCTTTTTCCTTTTTAATTACAATCTGAATCATAACTTTCCAAATCGCTTTTCTTCTTTCAGAAAATAAAAAAGAACAATACTCAAGTTGCACAACTCGGAAATTCTAAAAAGCCATCAAAAACTGTATTTGAGGAAACTCATAAAGATGCTGATACACAAGGGCTACAAGTAGAAGCTTCTACAAACACTAGTCATTCACATAAGAAACATAAGAGGACTCTATCCTCAACAAATGACGACCAAATACATTCGTCTTTGGAACCAATTAAGAAAAAGAAAGCAAATTTTGAAAAATATTTGGAACTCGAAAACCATGGTGTCATTTCCGCAAAGGAGGATCTTGCATTGGAAAGAAAACTTGCAAAAAAGCTCAAACTCAAAAATAGCAAATTAGGGGGAGATGAAGATGGACTCAATCTCTTATTTGAGGGAATGTCAGCTGGATTTGATTTTTTGGAAACCCAAGAAAATACGGACACGGAAGAAGCTTCTAGAACTAACATTCCACTGAAGAAACATAAGAAGAAGTCAAAGAAAAAGCTGGATTTGGATGCTGAGATTAATAGTGATGATTTGGTTGAACAACTTGACACTGAATATGAAAATAATGATGCTCAAGCATCGGTAACGGAAAAACTTGCAAAATATGTGCCACCTCAGCTAAGATCTATGTCCAGAAATGAATCCGAAGAATATGCCCAAATTCGAAAACGTGTGCGCGGTATGCATAACTAAGGTTTTTTTTTTATTTTTTATTGGTACTGGTCTCACATTGTATTCTTGATGGTATATTTAAAAAGTGACAACTTCGTTTATAAATCTTGATGGTTACAGGGCTTTTGAACAGGTTGGGTGAATCCAATGTCGAAGGAATTACACAGGAAATGTCCTCAATTTTCCTGGTAAGCTTTTCAATTTTATATGTATGTTTATTTATATACATACATGTATGTGTGTGTGTGTCTCTCTTCTCCTGAACTCACTTCTCAGTTTTCTCCATGTTACAGTAGTAGTTTAAAGTTTAGTATTTACCCCATTAAAAAAAACTTATGTTTACCCATTTAGTAGTAAATAAAATAAAATAAGGTATTTAGTACCTGTTTCACTAAATAAACAACAACAATATTATGCACTGAGATGATTCACGTTGATAACTAATGGCATTGTCTTCCTATTCTTTTATTATGTTACAAGTAACTTTTGTTAACTATAGAAGGGGTAAAGGCTATCAAGAGAATTTAAGTGTTTTGAAAGGGTAATTATCAAAATTTTGAGGGGTAGATTATTAGTATGAAAGTAATCCTGATTTTATGTATTATGAAATCATAGTTGTTAAAAGCCATCGCTTCTTGCGCCTAAGCCCATTTTTCAGGCGAGGCAAGGCAATTGCGCTTTAAGTCGAAGAAATTGCGCTTTAATTCTCTAGGTGATGGCTTAGGACTTTGGGCGTAGATTCCGGTGAGATTCCCAAACTCCCGAGTGTTTCTAGCCGAGTTCTCTAATTATGGCTAGATGCTAGCTAGATTTCTACTTTTATCTAAGGGAAACTACTTTTATACACTAATATTTTAAAACATTTGATACTAATCAGATGATATTAAATGTTATACAATAACTTTTTTAATTTTATTTGAAAAAATAATATTGTTTTACTAATACATAATATGTTTTTACTTTTTTCCTTTGTTCGCTTTTTTTGTCTCAGGCCCTCGCCTTTTTTTGCGCCTAGGCCTTAGGCGAGGCCTATACGCCTTAAGTGCGTCTAACGCATTTGATAACTATGTATGAAATGAGGGATGTGGCATCGTGAAGTAACACTTTATGCTCCCACTCAGGATCTAAAAAAATAGTCTCATCTTCCTTGAACTTTTTGCATGCAGTCTATTAGCCGCAGTGATGGTGCTCAAATTATAAGTGAAGAAATTTTGACATCATGTTCGGGCGGACCCCGTGGTAACGAACAGTTGAGTCTAGCTATCATACCTTACAAACAAAATTCACCCCTCTGTTTGGTATTCCTTTGACAAGATTACATGTGTACCCTTCCAGGTATGCTGCTGTTTTTGCATCTTTAGTTTCTGGTTTGGCTTGCTTGGTTGGGATTGACTTTGGTGCAAAACTGCTTGCTTCACTTGCCAAGTGTTTCGAGGTTCTTGAATGATTTCATTTTAATAAATATATAAAAAGTTTTGTTTTTTTTAAGCAATCCACATAATGAATTTGATTGTAATAAATTTCCTATGCTTATTTTAGGATGAGTATCAGAAGGAAGACAATCTGTCCTTGCGGAACTTGACTCTTCTTCTCTCCTATCTGTACATATTTGGAGTTTGCTCAAGGTTATTCACTTGCTTTAAAAAAATTCATATTGGAGATGATTGCACCTTATATAAATAATAGTTTGTCCCTTATGTTTTTTGTTTTATTAACAAAAGTCCGTTATAATACCATTTCAGTGATTTGATATATGATTTCATGATGATGCTGAGCTCACGGTTGACCGAGGTTGATGTTTCCACTATCTTGACAATTCTTAACTGTAAGATTTTCAATACTTAATTGTTATATTTTTTTCTGTTAGAGATGGAAAATGGGCCTGTCATGTTGGTGGGGGGTAATGGGCCAAAATTACGGCCTTACAGGCTGACCTGGAATATTTCTTTGTCCTAAAGGTTTATTTATTTTTATAAGTAGTTTTTTTGGGAACGGCAACCTTCCATTTTTATATGTAGTTGGTGTTATGATTAGTAAAGCTGTATTATTTCAATAACGATCTAATAGTTTGTGGTAAAATGTTAAACAAGAAGCTAACAAACTGGGCCCATTTGGGTTAGGGCCTGCCAAACCCTTTCTCTTCTCCTCCTCTAATTCATGCCTGGGCCGAAGGCTACACCAGCCCAACAATAAGTAGTTGCTATTTGCATTCATTAGGTTCTGGGATGAGATTGAGGAGTGACGACCCAGCCACCATGAAAAACTTTATTGTTAGCATCCAGAAGAAGGTGGCAGAACTGAAGACTACATCTGGGGATAGCCAGGGAAACACTAGAAGTAAAAGAGTATGCATTTCATTGATTATATATATACATATATTAAGAAATAAGAGAGCATGTATTTCACTGATTTTAGCTTCTCTTGTAACTTTGTTTGCTTCATGGGTGGCAGATGGAGTTCATGCTTGAAACCATATTTGACATCAAGAATAACAAAAAGAAGGCTAAAGAGGATACCTTACAACATACTCGAATCAAGAAGTGGCTTCAGAAGGTCATTATAATATGCTCATTTTTTTTTGTACATCATTGTAATTATAACAGTCACAAAATCAAAAGAACTTTTTTTTTTACTCCTGTTTACTTTTTCTCACAGTTGAGGGTAGAAAGTATCTTAGTTCGGGGATTGAAATGGAGCAAGCTTCTTGACCCTGAGAAAAAAGGTCAATGGTGGTTATCTGGAGAGATGATGTCATCTACTATAAATAGTAATGATAATATAGAAAATTATGCCAAAAAGATGGATAGAGAGAGCTCGGAAGCTCAAAAAATGCTTCAACTTGCTGCTGGACAAAGAATGAATACAGATGCAAGAAGAGCGATATTTTGTGTAATTATGAGTGGGGAGGATTATATTGATGCGTTTGAGAAACTGTTGAGATTGGATTTGCAAGGGAAGCAGGTATCTCTACTTCTCTTATTATTATCGGTAGACTCGTTGGCAAACTGGGGTTTTTAATTACAAAATGGTTAAATTCTTTGCATAGGTCGAAAATGGTTAGTATAGAGTTACTTTTTTCGATAGATGCAACAAAATGGGGCAGGTATATACTATATAGTGCACCAAATGACGAAATGTGATTATAGTTCTACATTCTTGTTTTTAAATACATTCTGGAAAACATCTTGATCTATTTGACTCATCTCCTTTATGCAATTTTCTTATTTACACCGATCCTTCAGAGATAAAGCATAGCCCAAATCAACCCATTCATGAGTAAATGGGTCAAAACCCCCTGTGTTATTTTTTGTTACCCATCAAAATATTGATCTGATGATATTATCTCCTTTTTATGAAAGTTTACATACTGACTTTTTAAGTGTTGAACAATACTGAACTTTAATATTGATTAACTATATTTGATTTTAATATCTACATTGAAAAGTAAACAATCGGTGCTCTGAGTGCCGAAGAATGTATGATACTTTCTTTGTCTATTGAAAATGCGGCATTTACTTGTATAAAAAGTGTTGAAGCATAAACTTGTACGTTGTCCTCATTGTAAAGAAGATAATTACTAATGACCACCAGCTTGAGGGCTGTTTTAGACAGTTACTGATAAGCAAATACTGACAGTTGAAAACTTGAAAAATGAACTAATATTCAAAAGTCTAACAATGACACGTGAGACAGAACATATAAGCTATTATTCTTACTATTTGTTAATTATTCTTTTTTTATTGAACCTTTATATTTGCACCTAGGAGTTGGTTGTGAAAATTGAACCCTGAAATAAAACAATGTTTTTTTATTGATATATATTTCATCAGATTGTCATATTCTTGTAGGATAGGGAGATCATGCGGGTCCTTGTGGAGTGCTGTTTGCAGGAAAAAGTATTCAACAAATACTATTGTGTTCTGGCTTCAAAGTTATGCAATCATGACAAGAACCACAAGTTCACACTACAGGTATTTCATTGGCCGGGTAAGGTGGGTTGGGTAACATGTAAGATGTCAAATGTTGTAATTTAGTATATGGTAGAAACTGGTTGGGCTGGGATGAGCTGAAAAGCGTTATGCCTAAATAAAGTTTCCTGTTGGCGGCTTTCTTTGACATGTTCGACCCATTTGGTACGTTGTAATGCAATGCTAGCTTAGTTTTTTTTTTCTCTCTTTTTTTTTTTTAATTTTACCTGTTAGAGATAAAACCAACCCAAATCAATCCATTTTAAGTAAACGGGTTGAAAATGCCACCATTTTATCTAGAACATTTCTCAAAACACACAACAAATTAGAAATCAAGAATTCGTGGCACCTTTGTATTTGTAGCACACTATTACATGAGTTTACTACTCTCTCCTGGTCACAAAAAGTTGTAATTTGGCTTTTGGGCTTCATCAAGTTTGACTTCTAAATTCGATATCTTGATCCTCTTTCTTATAATTCTATTACATAAATTTGAATTAGAAGGAAATATGCCAAAATTAAGCATACCCATGACAATTAGAAATTTTTATGTGCGGGCTTAAACGGGTCAGTTCAATTTTAAAACATTTTTTAATCGTTTTCTATTAGTTATATTGAGGAAGGTTCTTGTACAAATGGTTCTTATCCTACAAATAGGTCTTAACGTGAAGTGAAGGAGGGAATTTATTTTTTATATATTTTTTTTTGAAACTTTTTTTTTTTCAATCTTGTTAAATATGTATTTTACTACTGAAAGCTAAAAAAATAGTGTAGAGGAATTACGTAATTATTCTAGTGTAAACTACTATAATTGCTCTAATGACTAATGGCATAATTACGCAAAAAAAAAATTAATTTTTTTATATTATTCATCTAGAAAGCATGTTTAAGCAGATGGAAAAAAAAATAAAAAAAAAAAAAATCCCCCCCACTTTTCATGTTTAGTAGGTTAAGCCCATTTGTATTTGATCTTTTCTCCAGTTATATAAATAAAAATGTGATAATATAAGTACAAACATTCTATTGGTTCAAAAACATCTTACAAGATATATTTTTGTTTATTGTTCAGTATTGCATATGGGATCACTACGCGGAACTCGAATCAATGGAACTAATGAGATCAATGCACCTGGCAAAGTTTAAAGCAGAGATGGTGTCGAATTTTACACTTTCACTCGCAGGTTTAAAAAAAGCAGATCTACACGACACCACAAAACTGACTACCAAAAAAATAATGCATTTTAGGATGTTTTTTGAGGCTGTTTTTCAGTACGCCGATAATGTGGTGTGGAATATATTCAAACGTATAGCTGGGAGTGGATCGCAACAATATGAAACCCTTAGAACCGGAATCAGGTTTTTCATAGAAAGGTATGCTTTGGGGGATCAAAAACAATTTGCAGGGAAATACAAGATTGCCAAGAAAGCCTTGAAGAGTGTTGAAGAAGAAGAAGACCCATTTCTTTAAAATTATCCATTTTCTTCTTTTTTAATTGATTGTAAGAAAATTTTGTAGCTAGGTTTCTTATTTAGAGTTACTATGAAGAAACTTGATTGGATTTAAATTATGTTAAAAAATTTTTTTTACATGTTTTTAAACTAATTTTGAGTATTCTTAAAGCAACATTCTTAGAATTATTGTTTGTTTTTCAATTACCCAAGTGATTCCTGAATGATTCTAATTCTATACACTCTTTGGAAGGACTGGACACAGACTAGTAAAATATAGTGTCAAGTAAGGACATAAATTTGTTAACTTATATGTATATATTTGAATTGTGTAATATACTAAGATGAATATTCAATACTCAGGCCATTTTTATTAATGCATAAGTTTGTGTTTGTTTAAGAAGTGTTTTAGGTTAATTATGGATATAAAACGGGCGAAGAATGTTGGTAATTTTATTGTTATCAACGTATTTTTGTAATATTGGATTAACATGTCGACTAAATTGATCTTATTAACTAATAAAATTGCGTATATTTATTGGTTATATATAACAGTTCATAAATAGTTTGGGGTTGTTTTGCTAATTGATTTTGTGCCTCATAATCAAATTGGTTTTTCTTAAATTAAATGAGAGTAAATGGGCCATGGATGGATCAGATTGCCAATGTGTGATTAGTATATCGCATGGATCAACAAGGTTTCTGGTAGGTTTTGATGTAACCTAAAAACTAAACCAATGTGACACGAAAAACAAGAAACTTGATCGGACATAACAGAAGATAAGTGTACGGTTATTTTTCAAACAAACGATCAAATTCGTTCTTAATAAACCTCTTGGTCTAATCTGATTGAGCATTTGTGCGTACCGACAAATAGCTTGATATGATAGTGCATCACAATTCCAAGAGAAATCCAATTGTATGTATTATGTTTTTAATTAATGTGTTTTATTAGTGCAATTCATTAAGAAGCAAAACTTTGGAATCAACCTGTGAATCAGAAAGACGTCAATGTGGTGGGCTGGGCTGGGCTAGGAAGAAGCCCAATTTGGATTTAGAAACCATTCATTAAGAAGCAAAACTTTGGAATCAACCCAATCCAACAACAAAAACACGAATTTAACGTCACATTAGCGTCAAATTATTTGATGATCATGGCAAAACACATTTATCTTTTAAAGATAAAATGTTCGCCAACGGCAAGTTTCCATCATCTAAACAAGACCCTAAACACCCAAAAGACATCAAGTTAACCCTTAGTAGCTCTTCCAAATGAAAGTTGCCTATAGAAATTCAAAAGAGCATGAATGAAACAAAAGTAAAATCCCAAAAACATGTTGAGATATTACTTGAGTTTTGGGTTCCTGTGAAAATGAAGTTTGGGGCATTGCAAATGAAGAGCAAGAAGCTATCCGTTTTGTGCCATTTCAAAGTCAATAATTTGGCAAATAATTCACGTATTTTATCTCAAAATTGTGATTATTCTACAAGAATATGATCACAAATTCAAAACATGATGGCGGTTCGATGATGCCAATTTACTAGTTTTGCCCTAGAGATTTTTTTAACATGTACACTATTAGGTTTTCACAATTTTTTTTTAATATTTTAGTTTATTTTTGTAGTAAAGGAGTATACGTTAACCCGTGCGTTGCGGCGAAAATTGTGTTTCTTAAGTGAAAATTGCTTCCATTTAAAAGCAAGATAAAATTAACTGGTATAATGATAAGGCTATCCGTTGTGGTTGGGTTATCACCCGGCGCGACCACCTTCAAACCATCACTCCAACAATCGCTCGCGTGGGGTGTTATGGCTCGCTCCAGACCAACATTCTATGCATTCCACTTAACTAGGGTTAGCTAGATAAGTCACACGTCGCACAATTATAGGTTAATAACTACATGAAGTGGTAATTCGGGGAATTACCAAACTATATACATGAGTAGTGAACCCCGGACGTTGGTGAATTGTGAAATTAGATAATTGTGAATCAATTGTTTGAAGTTGATTGCAACTACGTGCTTCTGTGAAACTATGTGCAACCTGTATGTGATTACGTGAACTTAAACCGAAAGCGTTAATAAAAATCGTAATGGGTGGACCGTTAGGATGATTGGGGTCTTAACACATGGTGTTACACTTGTTAGGGTCCAAAATAACGAAAACATCGAAGAAAACACACGGTACAACGAACTAGGCCACTCGGAGTGAGCCGGGCAGAGTGAGCGGCCGCTCGCGGGCACTTGACGCAACCAAACCACCTTAAATCACTATTTAAACAATCTTAAGCCTCATGTATCCCCTAAACTCAACCCTAATCGCCCCCTACTGCCTAGTTACGAAAATATTAACCTCAAACACCTGCTAAGGCTCAAGAACATCAATCGGGAAGATTGGAGAGCAATCGGTTGATAGTTTTGAAGTGCTTGCGGTATAATATTCAATCTCTTGTGTTTTAATCTTCTTTAATATGTTTTTAAAACATCATAACCGAGTTTGTCCAGGTCTGAAACGTTTTCATAAAGATTAAAACTTGATGTTTATAAAGATTGAATGGGCTAAACATAATCTTATGTGATTATTATTTGATAGGTTGCATGATATGCATGTTTATGATGTTTTAGACTTCTAGGGTTTATGGTTGATGATGTTTAGCATGTATTTTGTAAGGTTCTGATCATGTTATGTCTTATGAATGTTGTATGATGTTTGTTGATCGATTATATGCGTATATGAGTAGTTTTAATAGGAGTTTATGCATGATTAAAATCTGGACATAATGTTTGGGTCAACTTGCAGGGTCTGTTACGTGACTTAAAAGTATTAGTTTTGATGATTTCTTTGCATGGTGTATTATACGTGGTCTTAGCTTTTCATAATGGGCAAAATCATCTGATTTGGACGTTGCTTGATAAGTTTTTGAAATTTTCTTTGATTAAAGGTCATATCAGATTTTCGGATTAGTAGACTGGGTCAACTTTAATTGATCATAACTTGAGTTTTACAAAGAATTAAATTATGAAATTTGGACAGTGGGTCAACATTGGAATAACTTGGCTTTTCCAAGTGGATTCATCGCGTTTGGATGAATGCACAGTTTTTGGGAATTTTTCTACTAATCTGATCTGTTGTGAGTATTTTCTGGACATAGCTGTGTTGTGTGATTTTTCATAATTTTTGTGCATGGTTTTATCACAAAGTAAAAATACAGAGTTGTCCAGTAGATCCCCTGGAATATTTAGTAAAATTTTGGGAGTCTAAATCACTGGATAAGTATTTTTAATAAATTAGTTTTCACGGCGCATAATCTGTCATATAAACGCAGATTGTGTAATGTACGTTTATGTGACTATTTGGAGTCTTATATGGTACGTATTTGACATGAACTTGAATGGACACTTATATGTAGGGCTGTAAACAAACCAAACGTTCGGCGAACAGTCTGTGAACTATTCGGCGGGAAGTTCATTTGTGTTCGTTCGTTTAATAAATGAACGAACACAAACAAAAAATTCCATTCGTTTAGCCAAACAAACGAACATGAACAGAGGCCGCGTTCGTTCGTTTATGTTCGTGAACGTTCGGTAATGTGTTCGTTCGTTTTATGTTCGTGAACGTTCGGTAACGTGTTCGTGTATGTTTTTGTTCGATAGTTCATTAGGGTTTTTAATTTTTTATATTTAATTTAAGTATTTCAAATTTCGCAGTGGTAGATTATTTGACATGTATTAGTGTATCACATGTTAATATTACTTTAACTATTTTGATTAACGGTTATATTTGGTGGATTAAACGAAGATTTCAAGTTTAATATGATACATGTGTGTTTTTATAAGACATTATGTGATCAAGATTATGTCACGTATATTTGGGTAATTGGATTAGTATATTCTGGGCGGACAATGTCAGCGATGAAAAAAATGCAAATTTTCAGAATTTAATGTGTTAGTTTGTGCTCGATTTTGTTTAGTGATGCCTATTTGTGTTCGTTTACATTCATTTGTGTTCGTTTTTGGCCGACACCTAAATTTAGCAAATAAATACAAGCGAACACGAACAAAAATCTCGTTCGGTAAGTGTTCCTGAACAATTTGTGAACACGTTATTTTCTTAACAAACGAACACGAACAAAATATCTTATTCGGTAAGTGTTCATGAACCGTTCGCAAACACGTTAATTCCTTATCAAACGAACACGAACAAGGCCTTGTTCGTGTTCGTTTGGTTCGTTTACAGCCCTACTTATATGAGATGTATATGAAGTGTAAAACTGATGATAATCAATATATTCACCAATGTGTCCGTATGGTTTACTTGTGCATGTAGAATCATTAGGTGTCACTTACACAGTTTTGAACTTTTAAACGTCTTGGACAAACCGGTTATATGGTGTAATGATATTACACATATACTCACTTAGTGACACATGTAATAGGGAGTCGGTAGCACATCCTATTTTGGAAGTTTGGATTAATTGCTTGCATTCTAAGGTGAGTTTCACTACTTTTTCTCGAAAGCATGTGTCTCGGGCTTGAGACAACTTACAAAACGTTTTCTAGTCCGGTTTGGGACTACTTTTACATCTCGGGTTTTGAGATGCTTTGACTCCTTGTGTGGGTCGGATTTTGACTCCTTGTGTGGGTCGGGTTTTAACGATTCCTTGTGTGGATCGCGCTTTTATCAGTTTACAACTTTAACCGTCCTTTGTGAACTAAACACACTCTATCACTTAAAGTCCTTACATATTATTGGGTTAATCGCTGGAGGAGAACGGGGTATTAGTTGATAGCGCTATTAGGTTGTGCAGCAACCTCATGCTTGAGGTGCTTGTGTCACGGGCATGAACTTCTGACCACATCTTTCCTACTAGTGTTGATAGACACCAGTACTAAGGCAGTTTAACGTATGTTAACACATTTATGAAGGTTCCCAATAATCACATGTTTAGTTACAATTAGTGGGCTAGCTACACCTGACAAGCTTAAACTGATGGCACTTTAACATTTGGGTTTTTGACCACTTTATACCTGTTATCCAAACTGTGAACTCACCGACTTTATGTTGACACACGCTAGTATGCTTTTGCAGGTCGTTAGGTATGGAGCACGAGTAGGGCATGCATCATATAGTGTCATTGGGATATGAACACTTAACTGATTTCGAATATTTAATTATTTACTTTTGGTTTTGGGCGCGATGTTTTGCGCATACTATTACTTAACTGATTTCAATTTCGCTTCCGCTATTACTTAAATGGTTTGGTTAACTTTTAAACTTGGTTTTTCAATAACGAACTAAATGGTTTGGGCATTTAGAGTCGTTCATGTGACTTATGGCTATGGGATCCTGGTTTGTCATGCGCCTCGCGGTATAAACCTCGCAGTGGAAATTTGAGGGTGTGACAAATATTGACATGATTTTATGTTTGATTCCTGAGTTCATAAAGAGGAGAGAGTGGTTGAAGATGGAAAGTGAGAACGCTGTTAATTTACTTGAGAAAACGGTGGAATATGGAGTAAATGGAAAGTGGAAACTCATGACTTTGAGCAATCTTGTGAATACAGAATGGAAACTGTTGTTAAGTTAATTTTTATATAACGGATATGGAAACTGCCGTTAAGTTACTTTTTGTATGTATATATATAATTTAGAGTAAACTGCAAAAATGGCCCCTGAGGTTTGCCCAAAAATGCTTGTTTAGACACCAAACTTGATTTTTATCACCGGTAACCCCGAGGTTTCATTTTGGACACTTTTTTTTTAACTCAATTAAAAAAGTCAGTTAACTCCAGGGGCAATTTGGTCATTTTATGTCATCAGGGGTCAAAATGGCAGTTAAAGGAAAGTTATAAAAAAATAAAATTCAAACCCCTTTCCCCCCTCTTTTTTCCGGTAAGAAAAACCGACCAAAAAAAGATGTGTTTCCAACGAGAATAAAACTTGGATTTTAATGCGTTTTATGATCCGATTTCGAATCCCATACGTTTTGTCATCAAGTTTTAATTATTTCCAGCATTTAAACAAGCTATAAACATGTTTATTGAGCTTTGAATCGGGTTAATGTTGTGTAACGGCCGGAATAATGTAAACCCGACTCAAAGATCCTTCAGTTGCCGCTAGAATTTGCAGACGATTGACACGAAATAAAGCTAGACCTCGTGACAAAGTTAACAAGACGTTATTCCAAGATCTAATGTTCTTACTTACGGATTTTTCCGTCAAGAAACATAAAGAAATCAAGGTTCTAATTCAGGAAAATGGTGGCATGGTTTTAGATGATATTCCTTTTCCTTCAGCATCCAGAAAAAAGAGATGCTTAAAGCTTCCTCTTATTTTGTGTCCGAAAAAGCTACTGACAACCAAGTTCTTGTATGGATGTGTAGTAAATGTAGGTATTCTTAAAGTAACATGGCTGTTTGTTTCAGTTGATGAAGGTTTGATCTTACCACATCAGAAATACTAGATTCTAAGCAATCACTCAAGCAATAATAGTCGTATCTTTAATGATATCGCCATTATGCTTCATGAAAAACAAGATTTCAGCAGCAAAATGGGAAAAGTTATAAAGCATGGAGGCAGGTCGGTTTTTAAAACATTTCATTGGTTGGTCAAGAGCCTTGATTCTAAAAAGGTATCAACAGGGGTCATTGTCGTCAAGGACGAAAATGGGATTTCACGTCAGTTGAAACAATGTGCGTTAGAGCAAACGGGATTTCACGTCAGTTGAAACAATGTGCATTGAACCATGGGGCCCAAAATGGCAAAAGAATCGGACTTACAAGCTGTATATATCGATTGAAAAGAAGGCTTCAAGTCATGAAAAAAGGAACCGTTAGTTGAAGCTTTACTGACACGATTTTTTGTGATGTTAAACTGGGTTTATGTGGTTAAAGAGTGCAAAAGCCTTATGGATCGATTGGTTTGTATAAAAGTTGAGGAAAAACGAACGTTTAGTGAGTTTACATTATTTCGGTCGTTACACAACATTAACCCGATTCAAAGCTAAATAAAATCATGTTTATAGCTTGTTTAAATGCTGGAAATAATTAAACTTGATGACAAAGCGTATGGGATTTGAAATCGGATCATTACTTGAGGAAAACTAAAGAGACAACAAGCTCTTATAAATGAATTTTTTTTTTCATAACAATAATGGTTAGATAGAATGTGAATGTAAAAAGAGAGCCACCATGCATGATGCTTACCGTTTGAATACATCGAAAGACGTGAAAATATTCGTTAGAAAGGTTAACCAGATTCCCGAGAAAAATGCCACATCACATGGAAAACAAGGGGATTTTGGGATTTTTTTTAATTTGTATTGCAAACTTGTCATTCTTTAAAATAAAAAATAAATAAATAAGTAAATTGATATATATTTGAGTAACTAAAAGATGCCATGTCTTTGTAAACGCTGTAAAGTGAGCGCATAATTTTTGAATTATAAAGAGAAAATGAAACTTCACTATATAATATCACAATCCATATGTCACAATAAAATCCGTGTAATTTACTCTCAATTTCAGTGATTTCACCTATTTTCTATGAAATCAAGAGTTTCTAGTTTGATAAAATAGATAACTATTTTTTTAACGGCAAAATCGCTTTATATATATATATATATATATATATAAAAAGCCAGCAAGCGACTGGAGGATACAACCAAAAGAAAAACAATAAAAAGGCCAGAAGCCAAAACAATCCGGACCCAAAAATAGGCCGAAGCCCAACCCCTACATAGAAGCCGAAATGTCAAAATCTACCCACTTATCCCAATCCGGCACCAAGACTTTCGACCTGTGCTTAAGCCAAACGAAAGCGTCTTCTTTTATAAAATCCACCGTCTTCCTAGGTTGAATAACCTTATCTTCGAACAACTTGACGTTTCGAGCAATCCAAATCCTCCACATAGTCGCATAAGCAATAGTGATCACTATCCGCTTCCAAATCTTTGAACCAGGGCAGCCGTATAGGAACTTCAGAAGGTCTTTAAGAGTGGAAATGTTACTTTGGAAGGGGATCCGTATCCATACAAGAGTCTCCCACCAAATACACTTTGCAACCAAACAATTGACAAAGATATGGTATGGGTCTTCGACGCCTAATCCACATCGGACACAAGACAAATCCGATAAATGCAGACCTCTGACTGCCAATTGAGATTTAGCAGCCACTCTACCCTGTGCCGCCCTCCAAACCAACACGTTACACTTAGGGGGAGCCCACGAGTTCCAGCGAAAGACTTCCGCAGATTGGTTTGGGCCCTTAGCCGCTTCAATGTCAAGTCGCACCCCTTTCACAGAGAAGTCCACCCCAAAATTATTCGCCCAACCCCACTTGTCTGCACCACCAGGTGGAGTAATCTGCAGCAGCCGCTGCATCAGGTCTAGGAGCTGCGTTTGGCATAAGCTGTTCACCCTACCCGGTTTCCATTTCGAGCTCCATATTTTGCTACCTCCAGAATCAACGAAGTATGAAGCAACAGACACATCTTTCGCTTCAGCCATCCGGTATAACTCGGGATACTTCACTTTCAAAGGTTCACCATTCAGCCACATATCTTTCCAAAAAACAGACATTAATACCATCTCCCATCGTAACTAAGAGTTTATTCTGAACATTAATACCGAATTTGGCGAATTTAGCATCAACATTACAGATGTCTTTCCAAGCACCCGTGACCGACTTCTTGCAAGGGACCAAATTGTTGTTGCCTTTCTATTCATGGATTGCTGCTATCACCCGAACCCAAAGCTGTTTCGGGTCGTTTTTAAATCTCCACCACCACTTGGCGAGCATTGCAAGATTGTAATCTTCACTGCCCCCCAATCCGAAACCCTCGGCCTTCTTTGATTTCATCATAATATCCCACCGAATCCACCTAATCTTTTTACGCGCCCCCGACTTGCCCCAAACGAAATCCCATCTCAACCCTTCAAGCTTGTTAATGACCGCTTTAGGAGCCGAGAACAAAGACAGGTAGTATGATGGAAGGCTACCCAACACTGCCTTAGCTAAAGTCGCTCTTCCCGCCAAGGACAGAAGCCTACCTTTCCAAGACGAGAGCTTTTTAGTGAATTTGTCGAGCACCGGCTGCCAATATTTTTCCTTCTTCATGTTCACTCCAATAGGAATATTGAGATAGAAAAATGGGAAGTCACCAGCTTTACATTTGAGTCTTTTAGCCAAATGCTCAACTTCTACCGTGTTATCCCCCACACCGAACAATTGGCACTCGTTGTGGTTTACACTAAGGCCAGAGATCAGGTTTAACCACCTGAGAAACCAGTTGATGCTGACCACGTTGAACTTCGACCACTCCCCCACAAAGATCATATCATTTGCGTAACATAAATGTGAAAGGATCGGACCATTACTTGGCAGTTTAATCCCATGGAAGAGACCAATATCCACCGCTTTGTTAAACAACATAATAACCACCTCCATAGCTAGAATAAACAAGAACGGGGAAAGAGGGTCTCCTTGTCGGAGGCCCCTCTTAAACGGAAATTCCGACGTCAGGGTCCCATTTAACAGAACAGAGCCCATACCCGTGCTCAAACACCCTTTAATCCATCCGATCCACACCTCTGGGAACCCCATGAAAGACATAGCCCGGAACAGAAATCTTCAGTTCAAAGTGTCATAGGCGCGGAGAAAGTCTACTTTAAAAATCACAATTTCCCGTTTAGTCATCTTCGCCCAAGACACCACCTCGCTTATGATCAAAGGGCTGTCCAATATATACTTTCCACCAACAAATGCAAACTGTGAAGGAGAAACGAGCGAAGGCATAACCCGTCTAAGCCTCGACATAATTGTCTTGGTGATTATCTTATACAACGAACCCACTAGAGATATAGGACGAAAATCTTCCAAAGATTGTGGGTCGCCCTTTTTCGGAATTAAAGCGATAAAGGAGGAGTTGCAGCCACCGGAGATATCTCCTCCATTATAGAACTCGTTCAACATATTAACAACCCTTGGTTTAAGGTGCTCCCAATATTTCTTGAAAAATTTTAAAGTAAACCCGTCCGGACCTGGAGCTTTCCCCTCGTCGTAGCTCTTAATCGCAGCCCAAATTTCTTCTTCAGAAAACAGAATCACCAATTCCCGAGCTTGAGTCGAAGACAGCTTCGACAGCCCCAAATCTTTAAACCCAAGCCTTCTACGAATCTGCTCAGCAAATTGTTTCCTGAACCATTGTTTTGTCAATTCTTTAATTGCAGCCGGGTCATTTATCCAGACCTAATCAAACCGCAGGCCGGAGATATTTCTTTTGGCAGCCTTCACCTTAATAATCCCATGGAAGTAGGCGGAGTTTTTGTCACACCCTCAAATTTCCACTGCGGGGTTTTACCGCGAGGCGCATGACATACCAGGATCCCATAGCCATAAGTCATATGAACGAACTCTAAATGCCCAAACCATTTAGTTCGTTTTCAAAAATCAAGTTTAGTTAAGTTGCGTAAGCGTAAACCAAATTTAAACCTTTTAAAAACCATGCGCAAAACAACGCGCACAATTTAAAACCATATGAAAGAAAACGTAAAAGTATAATATGTAATTTAGGTGTATGCCCAAGACCCCAAATGCAGTGAAGTGTGCAGTGCTTTCTAATCCTGGCACCGGAAGCTAACTACCTGCAAAAGAATGTATATCGTGGGTCAACAAACAATGTTGGTGAGTTCACTAAGTAAAGTAAATGAGTATGTAAATGCGTTGGTTTCCAAAACCACGTAAACAAGTAATTGAGTTGGTTCCAAGAACCGTGTAAACACTAGTTCATCGCATGTCAAGGGTAGCTAACCCATTCATGATAACTAACACCGATATACCGAATTGCTAAAGAACGTGTAGCCACAAATGTGAGCCGCATGCCTTACATCATTGCCTATCAACAATGATAAAATCTGTTAAGTTATAGTTCACTCCCGCACTCCCCGAGCCGGTGTGAGGTTTGTCAGACCTAATAGCACTATCAACTAATAAATCGCTTGCCATAACCTAGCAACTCATTCGGTATGTGAAGAACTTACAGATGATAGAGTTGGTTTAGTTCATCAAGGACACAGTTTGCGAACTAGCAAAACCCGACTCACACAAGGAGTCAAAAACCGACCCACACAAGGATCCATAGCATCCCAACCCGGGATGTGTAAGTAGTCCCAAACCGGACTAGAAAATAGTAGTCCCAAACCGGACTAGAAAAGGTTAAGTAAGTTGTCTCAACCCGAGACACATGCTTTTGAGAAAAGAGTAGTGAAACTCACCTTAGGTTGCAAGTGAATAATCCAAATTCCTCAAACAGAAATGAGCTACCGACTCCCTATTACAAATGTCACTAGGTGAGTATATGTGCATAATCAACACACCATACAACTCGTTTGTCCAAGACTTTTAAAGTTCAAACCGTGTAGTGACACCTAATGACTCTACATGCACAAGTAAGTCCTACGTATCCCGTTGGTGATCATATTGATTATTATCAGTTTTATGCCTCATACACATCTCATATAAGTATTCATGCAAGTTCATGTCAAATACATACCATATAAGACTCCAAATAGTCACGTAAACATCCCTTACACAATCTGCGTTTTCAGGGCAGATTGTACACTGTGAAAAACGAATTATTTAAAATACTTAACGAACGAATTAAACTCCCAAAGTTTTACTTAATATTCATTGGGATTCATTTGATAACCCATATTTTTGTTTTGTCTCACAACCAAACACAAAAATTATTAAAATTCGTACAACACAGCTATGTCCAGAAAATTTTCCACAGCAGGTCAGTTTAGTAGAAAAATTCCCAAAAATTGTGTATTGACCCAAACGAGGTGAATCCAATTGTAAAAGCCAAGTTTTTCCAATGTTGACCTACTGTCCAAATTTCATAGCTTAACCCTTTGTAAATCTCGAGTTATGATCGTTTAAAGTTGACCCGATTTATAATTCCGAAAATCTGATATGACCTTTAAACTTATAAAATCATGAAAACATATCAAAACAAGTCCAAAACGCATGATTTTGGACTTTTTGAAAAGCTAACACCATAAGTTATGTTTTAGGATTAGAAAACAATCAGATTACACCTTTTAATCACTCTATAACAGCCCTACAATTCGTCACAATGAATCTGTCAGCAAATCAGAATTTTATCAACATGACTCTTATAAACCCTAATCATTCTCAATACCTTATAATCATGCAATAACTTCATATTAACACAATAACATTCATATTATCACGTTTAATCTCAGGTTTTTACGTACCATATACTCTAGATATGATTTCTATCAACAATATTCATCAACAATTTCAACAAACATCATAAACATTCAACATCATTGATTTGCGATTCTAGCATGCATATTTCCTAAAGTTTTTACAATTTTTACAGCCTAAAATCACATCATTCAACATGTAAAACACATACCTTGAATTGCTAGAGTCCCTAGAATCACAAGATAGCACCCGAAATTGCTTGAACTAGTGCAAAATTGATGAAGATTGAGATTGAAAGGTGATTGTGGGGGTGTTCCTAGTCCACGGCGCAAAGAGTGTGTCTATGGTTTGTTTTTTTGTTTTTTTTTTATAAACAATACACTAAGGTTTGGATCATGGGCCAAGGTATCGGGCTCTAGTGATTTTTATCTGATAAGCGAGCCCAATAGCCATATCTAACTCTCGAGATTAATCCCGATAATAATAGTCATACCAACTCATATAAAACTACTGTTTTATCAATTCATATTATGTTTACCCTAAGTGTACATATCTCATAACGTTTACGTACAAGTTAACTAACACGCAGTAGTTCACATAAGCATGCAATTCACGTACACGTGTTATTCCACATTCATCAACATCCAATCATTCATATAATCATGCATGCCTAACAAATCACCAACGTTCGGGATACAGGATTCATGTGTGTGTCAAGACAATTATTTTTCCTAATTATAACGTACGTTAATGTCGCCTAACATGTGTTATTGTTACATAACATCCTGAAGGACATGTTTAACTAACCCTAGCTAAGTGTTTAACCACATATGATTATGGAAATTAACTAGAGTTCAGTAAAAGAGTTAACATGAAAATGCGGGGTGTCACAGTTTTCGTCTCCGTCTCTAATCCATTGGGTCCGGGCCTTCTGTTGCAGATCACGGGTTCTATCCAGGTCCAGTTTTCTTAATTTGGACCGAAGCTCAACTCAAAGCCGCTTCTCCACATCAGACAGTTGAGCAAACTTAGTCATACTTTCCAGGTCCTGAATAGCCTTAGATAAAACCGTTCGGTCCTTGTCTTCGATCACCTTGGCATTATGTCTCCATATTTTAATATCTCCTTTTAGGGCCTGCAAAAAGAAAGTAAATCTCGATCTGCGTTAGCGTACGACCCACCATTCGTCACCCTCTTCATGACGAGGTCATCCAGAGCGGGTGACCCCAGCCAATAATTAAAGAACTTGAACAGTTGGGGGCTATAATCCGAGGAGGTCAGCTCAAGGACACGGGGCAATGGTCCGAGAATCCTTTCTTTAAAACTTCCAACTTGGCAGCCGGCCACAAGGTCATAAAGCCCTCGCATACAAATATGCTTTCCAATTTACTGAGTTTGATGTCCAGATTATCAGAAATATTTGTAAAACGCCCCCAGACATCCGGTATTCAAGCCAACCCACATTCGCCAAGAACCCATTAAATACCCCGACTGCCCCACTATCAAAAATAGAATTCACCTTCTCCTCCGCGCACCTAACCTCATTGAAATATCCTAGTGCTACCCACAGACCATCGACCTGGGCTCTAATTTCGGCAATCTTAGCCCAAAGTTGTCTTCTACTCGGCAAATCGTTCGGGGCATACACATTAAGAAAGTTAACTTTCTCCCCAACGTCCGAGATAAACCCGGACACCAAAATAAAGGACTGATCAGAAATTCTACTACTAACCGAAAGCAAAGAAGTATCCCATATAGAGGCCAGGCCCCCAGACCTCCCAATAGCATCAACCCACACGACACCCATAGGAGAGCGATCCCAGAACCTGGTGTAGAAAGCCTCAGTCACCCCAGCTATGTGTGTCTCCTGAAGACCCAAGAACGAAGACTTACAAGCCCTTTTCAAATCCCGAACCCAACCCGGTTTGTCAGACCCGGAAACACCCCTAATATTTAAGGTGACAAAATTCATTGGTCACCATTAGTCTCCCTTTCCCCTTTAACGAGCTTGCGCACGTGGTTGTCAAAGCCCTCAACTTCAATCCCCAAGCATTCACCGTAGCGCAAAGAATCGGACACCTCTTCCTCGAAATCCGTCAGTTCATCCTCCGAGTCAGGAGGAGTATCAGCTACTTCATCACCTTGGTCAATTTTTGTGTGAGGACAAGAGCCAATCTCCCCTGTATCTTGCATAGCTTTAGCAATGGCATGTTCCTCTGCATCCCTCTTGATAAGTTCATCCAGGCTGAAGGGATCCGAATTTGCTGGATTATTGAGATCAGGGGTTATAAAGTTATGGCCTAACAACGCTTTTTTCTTATCTTTTTTTTCTTAAAGTCACAGAACTTGGTCTAGGCCCACTCCCAATTTCACAACCACTAGACCCAGGCCCACCTTTTCCAACAAGGGTGTTTAATAAAGTTGGAGGATCAGTGGTCCCACCATCATGTGTAACCCCACCATTAATATTATCAGCCGCAATATCCTGACAAGAACCATCCGATTGGGCAACTGTTTCATTCCCCATGCATGTTTGAGGCCACTGCCATGCTCCTCACCCATGCACGTCTGTTGAGTTTCCTCTGTATTGCCTTCGCCCATACTTACAAGTTTAACAATTTCCGATTTGATCACAGGAGCCACGACAGCAGGTTTTTCCGTCATCTTGTCCAAACGAAACGTCGGAACCCACACCGGCTTGGTCTCATGAACCCAAACTTTGAATTTATGCCCCTTCCAAGACACCAAAAATTCCTCCGAGATACATCTTCCAGTAGACACAAGCACAACCAATACCTCTCCAGACAGGTCGGTATCACCTATGTTTGCTTTCGACTTAACCAAAAGCCTCCCACATCGTTCCACAACCTGGTTCACCACATGCCTTTCCCACAAACACACAGGGACACCTATAATTTTAATCCAGACCACTCTATCGAAGACCAGCGGGTTACCTTCCCAAACGTATAGTCTAGAGAAACATTTTTCCCACACATCATATTGGTCTTTGAGAAACTCCTCAGCTTCATTGCAAGTCTCGAAAGTTAACATAACTTTCAGCCCTTCTAAGTAACGGATGAAAGTGCCCACAGCCGCTGCTTCCACCATCATGTCTTCAAGTTTTTTCAAGAGCTCTAGCTCTTTAACTTCACCAATCAAGGACTTATACTCCCAAGCTTTCTTCACATTAGTAATTAGAGGGGTCAGTTCAATGTAGTTAGGCTTGAGGCCGTCAACACTTATCTCCTCATTGACTAGAGCAACTTTGAAATTTCTCCCATCCAACGTACGAGTCGTCGCATCAGCATAAGAATAATCCATCTTCCCAGCGTTACCACCATCGGTCCCAACCTGTTGAAGACGAGTTCGAGTTATCCTCCACCATATTGGTTGTTCTACTACCATCTCTGTTGAAACGAGCTAAGCTGATGTTGACAATGGCACCGTCCACTTTTGTGCCAATGAGATTTTCTAACCAGGTTTCGGCATTACCCACACCTGAGAATCTAATAAACCCTAAAACTATTACCGGCACCATCTACCTTCTTGGGTACAAATGCATCCTCTAGGTTATGAAGATGTTGGAAAGCCCTCCATAAACTCTCACCGTTACATCCAGCAGGCAGGTTCGAAACGAAATAGGTAGTAGCTCTTCTAAACCTCTGCTCCCTTTTGATAAACAACTTCTCCTTTCTGGCTTCCTTCTTGTTAAGCACCTTATGCCATTGTTCATCCTTGTCATTCTGTCTGTTCTTCAACCTGTTTTGTTCTTCATGCTTCCTCCTTCTAAGGTCTTGGTTAACTTCTTGAACTTGCTGGAATTGAGTAGAGGTTTTGGAGGTGTCGCCTTTTCGCCTGCTCATGTTGGAGAGAGGATTTTCTAGATAACTAATTCAATCTCTTTGAGGAGGGGCAACACTTTATAAAGCTAAAAAGCAGTGAATTACCAAGGCATCTATTTCTTTTACTAACTACACAATCTATCATTCTCTTTAATTTAGCAATACTTGAAAATTGAAACTAAAAAAAAAAATCATTAATTATTGTACGCACGACAACGACCTTCCCCTTTCAAAGATGCCCTTCCGTGGGTCAAACTCTTTTTAGATCCACAACTGGTATTCTTATAGAAGTAGTCTATGAAGGCTTTTCGGCTTTGTAAACAGGTTTGTTACCCACTTGCAATTCAAACCTATAAAAACCTCTCCTGGCAGGAGGAAGGATTGGAAAACCTTAATTCCGTGCGCCTCACATTGTCATACTAATTATTACAAAGTTTAATATAAGGGAAAATCACCGAAATGGCCAAAGACCAACCAAAATCACCGAAATAGCCACCTCAACCGACTTTGGAAAGTCGGTTCCCGGTTCCTAAGGCTTTGGAGCCGACTCCGGAGCCTTGTCCGCTGTTGACCAATGGTAAGACGTCACGTGTCCCGAAAGTTGTGACGCGTCTCCGAGACGTCTCCAGAGAGATGTGAGACGACAACAAGTGTCTTCTCGGCTAATGGCTCAAGCCGTTTCAGATTTACTCAGTTGGCTCGAAAGGGACACGTCTCCTTGACGTCTCGGGCGGGTCGTCTCTTCCGTACTGTCACCGTACGAAAGCGTCTTTCACAGACGGTAACGTCTCTGTTGACGTCTCAACCGTAAAAAATACGTCTACGGAGATGACTTTGAAGCCGGAATCGTCATAAAATAAAGTTAATTGAAAAAAGAAAAGAAAAACATAAACATTAAATAAGTATATAATTAAACAAAGAAAAAAACATAAAATAAACGAGACATTCCATTAAAATAAACGAGACATTCCATTAAAAAGGTAAAATAAATACATAAGCCTATCCCTCATTAAACCAATTGCGCAACAATCGCCATGTCGCAACATGGTTGAAGTTACTCTCGTGTGCATAGTAATAGCCGCGACGCGTGACTTGGATTGCAATGTCTTCTTGAAGATTAGGGTGCCTCTCAATCGTGGCTTCATAGATGACGTTCCATCGGATACACTTGGTGAAGGGAGCATGCCACTTACTCATGAGCGAATCCTTGGGGCGGTCATTTGTGCCGGTTATTCGGTTGAATTCCATAGACACGTTGTTCCAAAACGTAGGTCTCCGTAAATCAGTACGATAATTTGTGTTTCTCACTGCCAAGTACGCCCTTGTTAACGCGATCTCCTCATTTACATTCCTCGGGACCCTTTTAACGATATGATTAAAGTATGATAACCGCTTTTGGTGTGATTTTGGTATTGGAATTATGGGGTTTTTTATAGGTGTTAGAAAATGTACCCATTAGGTTGTAACCGGTAAAAATTAATTACCGTCCTAGTTGAAACTGAAACGATGCCACCGAGTCGTCTCGTGAAGTGGGAAACGACAACAAGTCGTCTCAAACAGTGTGAGACGACATGAAGTCGTCTCGGGACATGGGAGACGGCACCAAGCCGACTCATTCCGCAGAATCCGTCACAGAGATGTCTCAGGACGTGGGAAAAGGCACCAAGTCGTCTCGGGATATGGGAGACGGCACCAAGCCGTCTCATTCCACAAGAGTCTGATTCTTTTAGTGGGTATATATATAAATGCACCACTCCACTTCACGAAGTTTGTACCTTTTTCCAGGGCCGGCCTTGAGGCAGGGCAGGGTGGTCGCCGGCTCGGGGCCCGACCCGCAAATGGGCCCAATTTTTTTTATATATTAATTTTTTTTAACTAGGCCCAACGTGATTTTAGATTTTCGAATTGTAGTTTTTAATAGGCCCACAGTTTTTTAACTAGGCCCATTGTGTATTTGTTCACACTTGAAATTAACCAAATATTTGGGCCCAATCCAAATTTTAATATTTAAACCTAATAAAAAATCTAGGTTAGTTTATTATTATTTTGAGGATAAGGGAAGGGGAGGAGCCAAAAAAAAAAAACAAAAAAAAAAAAAACAAAAGCCAACACAGAGGGACGATCATCTCATCTGACGATCGGCTTGATAAATAAACGAGCTTTGTTTTAGGCTCAAGCTCGGCTCTAGCTCGATAAGGCTCGGCTCGTTTTGAGCTTTTTACCGAGCCTAGCTCAACTAGCTCGCGAGCGGCTCGACTCGTTTGCACCCCTAGAAACAAGTCATTTTTAGAATTCTTGGACTAGTAAAATTTCTTGCAAAACATGGTTTGGCATTTTGTGGATCAAATGAGAAGTTGTATCAAAAGGGCAATGGAAACTTTTTGGGATTGGTTGAGATGTTGGAAGAGTTTGACCCAATTATGAAAGAACATGTGTGGCGTATCATCAATGATGAACTTCAAGTACACTATCTTGGGCACAATATCCAAAATGAGTTGATACAATTACTAGCTCATCAAGTTAAAACAGAAATCATCAAGAAGATAAAGCAAGCAAAGTATTATTCCATCATACTCGATTGTACCCCCGACACAAGTCACCAAGAACAAATGTCCATAATTGTGAGGTATGTGAATTTTAACTCTACTTTTGTGACCGTCGAGGAATCTTTTTTGGATTTTTTAGTAGTTGATGATACCACCGGTAGGGGACTTTTTGAGGTTACATCTAAAAATGCTAGGAGATCCACGCGATTTGCTTAAGTAAGTAGGTTCGATCATTTTATTAAAAAACTTTTGTTTTGTTTGCTTTATAACAATTAACGTTATATTATGATTTTTTTTTATATTTGAATGATGAATTTATATCATATTGCGGGGGTAAGGCCCGGGTTTTTTCGCCAACGGCCCGAACAAATTTTAAGATTTTCGAAGACGGCCCTGCCTTTTTCTCTCATGTGTTTTAAATATTTCGAATTTTTTTATAAAGTTTTTAAACCGTTATCTGTTTTTGATTCTCATGATGTTTTTCTAATTCAAGGCAACGATTCCACATTCACATTTTCGACATTTTCGACATTTCGACACTGTGACTGTGAATGTGAATATGTTTCACTCCACCTCTTTCACTTCCGGTTCAACTTAAAGGCAACGATTCCACATTCACATTTTCACCTTGCTTCAAATTTCCACATTATCTATAATTCCATTTCTACATTTTCACACTATCATTCCATATTTAATAATAATATGTCGTGTCTTGTCTTTCGTCTCTTAAAATTTTCCAACCGAAAACTAATAAATTTGAAAAACACAACCGTTTATCTATTTCATCGGCCATATAGTTGGAATAATATGATTTTTGGAGCAACTTCGATCGGTGTTACATCTGCAAGAAATTACTTGGATTGATGTTACATCCACACGTAGTATACCACGTGTAGAATGTTACTTCGGTTAAGTAATTTCAAATATATTAATGCTGGAGTGCCCCAAACATGGAGAAAAGTCCATCCGGTTTCTTTTTCCCGGGCTTCTACAAAGGTGGCGGGGATGCAGGGAGGATTGGGCCTCTTTTTTTCCATCCCGTCAATGATTATATCCCGAAAAATTATCCAGCTGGCACCACTGGGGAGGATGGGCTGTGCTAGGTGTTTGATGGGGTGCTTTTGCATCGGCAACACACATGGCCTTGTTGAAGGGATTCTTGGGTACCAATCACACTCCTATGGTATGGGGTGCTTGCGGCCAGGCTTGTTATTTTGGATCAATGTTACATCTGCATGAAACAATGCCTGTTTGGAATTTTCAGCATACCATTTGAAACCGTGTCATTCGTGACAGTTGGAGCGATGGTAGTTGACAATGGTGGCATTTAATCCTAGGTTGTTGTTATCACCTATCACAGACTCTTCGGTGATCTTTTGGTTTCACCTTCCTGCGCCAGATTTTCGAGATCGGATTTCCGGTGTTGTGGATTTCAGTTAAGGCTTGTACAACCAGCCAAAAGCTTTAGTCAAATCAACTTGGATCGATGCTACATCTGCTACTTAAACTCGTGTCACCAGCGGCCTAGGGAAGACACCTCTTGATTTACACCTATGCAATCAGTTGGAAGTGGTGTAAATCAAGAAAAGCACACTTTGTGGTGCTTATTGGATCGATGTTACATTTGCATAGAGATTTAATGATATTGGAGTTGTGTAAATCAAGAAAAGCACACTTTGTGGGCCTCCCATGACGATTGGAATTGGAATTGGAAAATGCTGACATGCACCATAGTTAGGGTTAACCCTATAAAGTTGGAGTTGGTGTTCTCGAAAAAAGCACACTTTGGTGCTCATTGGATCGATGTTACATCTGCTAGAGACTTCTATAATATGGAAGTGGTTGGCTACTTAAATCCTCAAACTATGGATTAGTAATCTCAGAAAAAAGGATGCTATGCGCTCGTTTGTAGTTTTATTAATATTTGGATTGTATGTATTTGTCCATTTTGAGTAATCTTGTAAAAAGCACGCTTTGTGATCATTTGTAGTTTTATGTTGTAATTTAATCTTTGTATTTAATAATAAAAATAATAATATTAATAATAAATGTAATAATAATAATAATACGTATAATAACAATAATAATACTACTACTAATAATAATAATACGTATAATAAAAATAATAATAATAATAATAATAATAATACGTATAATAACAATAATAATACGTATAATAACAATAATAATACGTATAATAGGTATAAACAAAAAAAATTAAAAAAGTACATCCTTCTTTTTATCTGAGGGCAAGTTTAAGTTGACCATAAGATGACGATAACACAACCCGGAAAAGCATTAGGAAAAACAGTCCGTATCGCCAAATCTTTTGATCTCGTTTATTTTATGTTCATTTATGTTTACAATGAGTATTTTAAATATATTTTATTTTATTTTTAATTAATTTCCGTTGAGTCCAAACATTAGTTTGTATTTCACTTTTTTCTCATTCTCAGGGTCCAGACCAGCTGGTTTGGGCTTGTGATTTAGTATACCGAGCCGGCCATAGGCCCGGGTTCGAATCTGTGCCACAACCTATTTTTTAAAACCGATTAATAAGTGGTGTGTTTTAAATATGTAATGTTTATTCGTTTTAAAATTTATAAAATATGACAATTTTATTAATATGTTTAAAAACATTTAAACAATAAACAGCTAAAGACATTAATTTACATACAAAATACTGCATATCATACAACATATATCTGAGTTACCTATCTACATACAAAATACTCGTAATCGTTACATAGACAAAAATTAATAAATGAGCTTGACGTGGTTTTGAAACGAAAAAAGTCGAGTTCTCCCATACCCCTTTACCAAATAGCTTTAGTTATGGCAAGAGAGTTCAAAACAACCAAACCTTGAAAATATCCTATCAACAACAATTAAGGGCGGCTCGCTACCGTACGTCCGTCGCTGGAACTCGTCGGCGTCCGCTACTGCTACTACCACCACCGACGTCCTTTCACACGAGTGAGAAAAATGTTCCAGCAAGGCAAAGTACTCGCCAACATTATAAATACCAGACCGAAGTTGCATTCTACACGGGTTTATACCACGTGCAGATGTAACTACGATCTGACTAGTTTTACGCAGATGTAACAACGATCCAAATGAAGTATAGAAAAACATCATGAACGCATTCAGTCGGATGCAACTTGAACTTAAGAATAGAAAAACATCATGGGAATGAAAACTAGATAAATGTTTGAAAACTTTATAAAAAATTTGAATATAAGATTGAATTTTTGAAGACATGATGAGACGAAAAACACAAAAGGTTTCACCACAAACATTTGATAGAAAAAAAAAAAAAAGATGAAAAACACAAAATTTTAAGAAGTGGGGTAAATATTTATACCCAAAATTTGATGGAAAAAAATAATAAAAAATTGGACGGATTCACCGATCCGAGACGTCTCCGTGACAGCTCACGCCCAGTCGGCTCACAAGCCGAGCCAAATGACACTTGTTGCCGTCTCCCATCTCTCCGGAGACGTCTCGGAGATGCGTCACAAGTTTCGGGACACGTGACGTCTTACTATTGGTCAACAGCGGACAAGGCTCCAGAGTCAGCTCCAAAGCCTCAGGAACCAGGAACCGACTTTCCAAAATCGGTTGAGATAGCTATTTCGGTGATTTTGGTTGGTGTTTGGCCATTTCAATGATTTTCCCTTAATATAAACATGATTATGTGAATAGACTTTTTTTGTATATTATATTTGTTTGTTGAGACTAAAAGCTGCTTAATATTGTATTTGTTTTGATATAATTTTTCTGAAGATGATGAAATCGTCTTCTTGATAAAAACAAATAGATGATGACTACTTTATTGTAAATTAAATACTAATTGTTGTAGTAAACCCAAATGTGGTTGACCTAATCTTAGTTATATATAGTAAACCAATATACCAACTCATGTTATAAATGTAAGAAAACTTTTCCAAAATATTAAATTAAGTAGGAAGCTTCGATTCATAAACCTTTTTTTTATTTATTTAGTAGGACAAATACTGATTTATGTGATACGCGTCGTTGCATTATCATATAAATATTTAATATTTAATAACATCTCACGCTAAGATAAATAGTTCTTTAGTCACACAAGATTACATGAAAGTGTCACTAAGACGTATATTTAACCTGCATGAGTTAACTATACTTTAAAAATGTCAAAAGTTTAAGATTGATTAATATATTTTTTTTTTAATAAAAATGTTAAAAGTACCACTAGAAAGTAAGATATAATACAACTTTTCTTTGTGTCATCGACTCATCAATACATCTTAAAGCTTTGCATTTTGGTTTGGGTATGATTGAAATCAAACTTTGTTGAAAATAATAGTTCTCAATTCAATTTTATTAGTTCCTCTAATTTACAATGTATCTTATCATGTTGCGTAAGTATACGTGCAGGTTTGGCTTTGTATAGTTGGTATGTCTGTGACTGAAGTTGTTGCTGCGTTTGTAGCTGCTTTGGTTCAATCATAAAATAAAGAAGTCCAGATTGGGCTTAGGAGCTGATTTCAGCCTGGACATAAGGCGCATTGGGCTAACATCTTAGTGGGATCATCACCTAATTCAGTCCATTCTCAGTCATTACAACATCACAGCCTTTTGAGTATACTTCTGGATATAAAACACAGACATGCAGCCTGCTCTCTTTTTTTAGGGATGAGACACACAGTGTTATTATCTCTACTATCTCTCATATACAGACGGTTACGTAGAGCATCACCAGAGTTCTTATTAGTGATATATTTCTGGTTATCAAGTCTGTCTTCGAGACCCTTCTTCTTGATTCTAGATTTGTTCTAGGGTTTGAGGTTTTCTAACGGTTTCTCAGATCTTTGATATTCTTAGTTTGAATCTAGAACTGTAAGGTCTTGTTTTATGTCTTGTGACAGTGAGTCTGTTTGTTTAGAGATTTAGGGTTATTTCTTTGTATCTTTAAGAGTCTATGTATCTATTGGGTTTGATTATTATTTGGGTTGGGAGAATAAAAGATTTTTTTATGTTTTGATATCATGGTTCTGAATGGTATCAGAGCCATAGCTCTTGCTTTTGGGTTTGCGTCTTGTTTCCGCTGAGTTTATGTTGAGGATCTTGTCTTCTTTATAGATCTGGTCCTCATTTGTTTTGATCTGGTTCGATTGTACCTTGTGGTCACAATAGTGGTTCTAGGTCATATCTTGCTAGTCGTTTAGTTGATTCAAGGGTTTGTGCCTGTGATTAGATCTGTTCGTTTATTGTTTGTGTTCAGATATGGTGACTCTTGGGTCAGATGTGGTGCGACTGTAGAGCCGAAATCTGATTCTAGCTTATACTTGCTCTTCAAGGATCCTATCTTTCTTTATAGATTTTGGTTCTTTTTATTGGTTTAGTTGTTTCCGTTGCCATTTTTAAGGATATCGTCTAATTTATGGATTTGTTTAGATTGTGTCTCGGTTAACATTATTCAAGGGTCTGAGATTTGTAGATATGGTATTTGTTTGCTGAATCTGATCTGACATGTCCTCCGTTCGATTGTTGGTATTTCAACCTGAGGAGTTGCTGGAGTATTGTTATTTGCCTCACACTTCTGTACCCTAAATGAAGGTATAGGTTGTGAGTTTGTTATTGGCGAACCCTAATTTGAGAAACCCTATTGGTGAGATCTTTCCAACCTTGTTTTAATTTTGTTGGTCTAGGCGTCTGGTACCGGGTTAGAAGGACCGACAATTGATTGAGTCTTAGTTAAGGTTGGTCTAGGTCTAAGTGGCTCCTGGGTGAGGACCTGCGCTGGCACCCTTGAGTGACGAATCAACGATCTGGACACCCACGTCGCTTTGCCAGTATGTTTGTTTTGTGTTGATTTGTTTTTTTCGGTTTTTAATTGCTTTGTTAATCTATGTTTAGGTTATCTAGAAAGTGTGAGATTGGTGTTACTATTGTGTTTGTTTGGTCTGTTTATCTCTGTAATGTTGTTTATCTATGTGAGATAGTTGGTTTAGACTGTGTTATTGTAGTATGTTGCTACTGTTTGTTAAACTTGTATTAATAAGGTTAACGGTTTTTGATAACACTCTGTCATGGCTGATAATGGAGATAATAATGATAATAGTAACAATGATAATAAGTCTTTCTTTCTTTTATGAAATGTGTTCTTTTGTGGTTATTGACGTTATGAGATTTGATCTTTCCGCTTGTAACCAGATTTATTTGTTCAAAAATGTTCTTGGATATTGAGTCAGCCTTGTTTTTTCCTCCATGGGAATATTTTTTTTTTGTTGCAAAGTCATGTGATTTTTGTATTAAAAAAAGTGTTTTTTGGCTGACAAATTGTTGTAGGAAGCATGTGATTCTCACCTTATCTGACTTGTTTTTAAATCTTGTGACTCATAGTTTCATGTGTTCAGATGTTGCAAAGTTGTAAAAATTTGACAAAATCAAATTAGTCTTTGTGTTCTTTACACATTTTGACATGGGTTGTTTTTTCAAGCGTTGTTCTGAAGTTTAAAAGTCGTGTGACTTTTATTGTTTTTTAAATCATGTGATTTAAGTGTTAAGACTATTAGTCTAAGTTGTATAAGTCATGTTACTTATTGGTTATCTGAAATCTTTTTTTCTCTCGTTGGTTCTCTCCATGTTCAGGTAAGATTCATTGTGGTGTTGAATATTTGCAATTGTGCATAGTGAGAGATTTGTAATCAGGTCATCGTATTGATTATCTGATGGAGAATAGCAGTTCTTGTTGATCTTTGGTATGTAAGATTCAGATAATTTTTTCCTTTATCTCTTCTCTTGTAATCTCTGGTTTTGGCACTAGATCTAGGAATCTTGAATAAAAATCTACATGTGTAGGTTTAGGTAATCCGTTAGATCGTGTTAGTGTTATTGTTTGTTGTCTGGTTGATGACTTGAACCATAGAGGTTAGAGAAGATTGTAAGCAGGTCCAGTTGACTTCTGTTGTTTTAAAGATTGAATCTTGTTATCGTTGTAGCTTTATATGTTTTTCTTCTTGTGTGAGAGATTATATTCTGGTATTGAAATCATGTGATTTTATAAGTTATCAGATTATGTTTAGGCTGTAACGTTGTTTACTGGTATAGAATCCTGCGATTCCTGTTTTTTTAATATAGGCTTTGACCGTATCTTGATGAGTTTTTTTTTTTTTTTTTTTTTTTTTTTTTTTTTTTTTTTAACTCGTATCATGATGGTTTTATGTGGTCTATATGTCATGAGTATAGAATATTGTTGTTTGGTTAGTCAAACCTTGTGGTAGACTGAAGGGGTAGGGTACCAATTCTAGCGCACAGACGCACCCCACCCCACAACGAAGTTCCCATAACCTATCTCCGCGGAACATCAGTTCTCAGCGGAGGAAGCAATGCACGAATAACACCTGTGAAGTGCAATCTCTCAAATCTCTCAGCGCCAGCGCCTCGCCAAATCTGGTGATGGCCACCCGCGAATTATAAGCGGCTGGTAGGGTCAAGGTGCAGCTCCCCTTGAGCCCCACTTGCTGCACAATCTCCTAGGTGTCAGGCGTCACCTTAGCCTATCTTCTAGAGGAAGGTAGTTGCCTGACACCCTTTGCCAACAAGAAGAAAAGAAAGTCCACCACAACGCGCCACATGTACCACTGGCAGGGCGCCGCCCATGACAACCAACCACAGCGCCACGTGGACCCATCGCAGGACGCCACCTCAACTGGCTTACTTTACACAACCAGTTGGTCCAAACCCAACTGGGTGGGATTATGAAGACCAGGCCCAATGCCTGGGCCCAGCCCACTGCTCCTGAAATAGGCCACAGGCACCCGAGTATGCATCCTCTATAAAAGGGCCACTTCACCTCTTTTGTAGAGGTCGATCAATTCTCCAATTACACACATACACTTGTATCTTTCTTTTACACTTGTAACCTTTCAAGTAATAAAGATTGTACTTTGATAGTGGACGTACGTCAACGAGACCGAACCACTTATATCTTTTGTTTGTGTACTATCTCTTTATCCTCTATCTATCTTACGGGCCACTGATCTAACCTTAGTGTGAGCAAAGGATTATATCCTGTAGTGAACACGGGTAGCGACCCCCCGGCTATACCCCGAGCTAACACTCGTTGTTTCTTCATTGGGGCCATCCGTACCGACTGAAAACCAAGTTTTCTAAAACTCATCTTTTAGCCCACCCATGGCATATCCCAACCCAACCGGAAGTCCTGGTCCGACCCCATGTACCGTGACAAGAAGATGAGGTTTGCATATAATATAAATTAGTTTTGATTTAAGTTTCTTCACCAAGTCAAGACTTGTGGTGGAGTGGTTTTTTGTCTATGTGTCCGACGAAAGGACTCAGGTTCGAGTCCCACATACACGCCCCAGATTCCTAGTTTTTTTTATATATCATATTTGTTTTTATTTAAACATATATAATTCATAATCAATTACTTTTTCATTCAAAAATCATCAAAATTTAGGTGTAATATTTTGACACAATAAAGAAAATTATCATCTTTTTAATTTCTAGAAAGTATCTTATTTTTTAATTTTGTTAATTTAAATTGTTTTAATCATAATTAATTGATTAAATTTTTTTTAATGATTTTAATCTCAAAATTTCTTGGAAATTATTTCTATGTATGATAAACTAAAATAAAATTTATTTCCTCAGAAAGTAGTTATTTTTGCTGTTTTCAATATTTTTAATCATTAAAATACTATTTTAATTCATTAAATCTGTTTTAAATGCAAATAAATTGAGAAAAATTATGGAAAAAATATTTTCACTATTTTACATCAAAAAATAATCATTTTTCATAAAAATATTATTTTTGGACCATATCTTGTATTTCTAGCTTATTTATATTTAATTAGTCATAATAAATTATTTAATTAAATATAAATTATAAAAGCTGTGTTATGAATATTTTTTATATAAAACAGAAATATTCCTAAGTGTGGAAAACATAAATGTTTATATTTCTTAGTCACATATTGGATCTTAAATCATGATATATTTAAAACTATTATTAAATTCGAGTTATCATAAAACTTCACCTTCCCTACAAATGCCTAGCAAGCCCTAATGCCTTAGACCCTAGATGACTTAGACTTTTTAGACTTTTCCCTTATTAGTATTCATAAACGTTATAGGTATAATTCCTTGGAATTCCCAGTTCTTTAACTCACAACGGCTTAAGTTGGATTTAGACCGCTTTCGCAAACTGTAAGTATATCTAAACCCCTTTTTCTGTTTTACTCTTTTGGGGTGAATCATGTACCATTATTATTAAACTTATGTACATTCTTTATGACGCGATGTGCATTATGAAATGCTTATGTGAATTGTATGAACGCTTGTCAAAATCATTAACGATTGTGCACCGAACATAACAATGAGTAGTACTACGATTTATATCCCTTGATTGACTTATGTGAACGTATTGAGTCCTTGGTCATTGTTATGGTTTTTATGATCGATATTTGAACGCTTGTTGAATGATGTTAGGCTTGATTTTGACCCTTTTACATGTTGCAAATATCATATCACATAAATTGCGAAACACTTTTTTTACTATATGTATTCAAAATAGGGTAGGCTCACCAATAAATTTTTGTATTGAAATATACTATTTTCGTACATGTTTCATGTTATTTTGAGACGCTTCTTTTAAGTTTTTGGATTTATATTTAAGCTTTAACTTTATTGTATTTTAGTTAGTTAACGCTTTAGAATTATTGTATTCTGTAATTTTCCTTTCAATGTAATAAACTATTTAATTCAATGTATCCAAATGTACACTTTAGTACCATGAGCTATTGAACAATCGTCACTACGTGACACCTCGATGTTCCACCATCGGTTGGGGTGTTACAGTTACGGTTTACTAACTCAATTTTTCTCCTCATGTGTAGCCTATGGTCCATATGGTAAAAGTCTTATCATCGGGGATCATGATTGTTTGTAATAGGGGTGTTACAAAACATTTCAATCCGAATTATCCAATATTTGAATCTGCACTATCCAAAAATTCAGATATCAATTTTTTTAGAATCGAATAGTTATTTTAAAAAAATTCAGGTATTTTGGATAACCGAACAAAAATTTATAAAATTATTTTTTATAGGATATCCGAAAATATCCAAAAATTACTCCGTATTTGACACTAACGAAAATTTTATATTCAGATATTAAAAAATATCCGATATCACCGGTTTCGAATAAATAAAAAATTGAACATTCGGATATCCAATTCAGCATCCGATTAGATATCCAAAATTTTGGTCCACCACTTTGATAAAGAAATTTTAGATTAATTCTTAAGAGCTTGATTTTAACATAACCCGAGCTTATTTAAATATCTACTTAGATGCAACTATAAGAGCATATCCAACGCTCATATTAGTATGCTTTTAAGCTTACATGGGGCATTGAGGAAGGATATGGCAGCTGTGTGGAAGAAAAATGAATGAGAAACGCTCTTAGGTACTAACGCCCTGGAAGAAGGGTGGATGGTGTACAAATGTATTCTTGGTTGTGAGGCTGAAGGGTGTGGATCGGTAGAGGGGATCGGTGAGCCTACGTGGCCTCCTTCACCGTCAGGGAACACCCCCCTCCACCCCCGCCGGAATTTCGGTGCAAATGGGGTAATCTCTCTCTCTCTCTCTCTCTCTCTCTCTCTCTCTCTCTCTCTCTCTCTCTCTCTCTCTCTCTCTCTCTCTCTCTCTCTCTGTGATGAGGTGACTTCGTAGGTGGTCAGTACCACACCCCTCCGCCTGAGAGGGGAAACCCCTGAACATGAGTGACGTGACCAGTTTTTAATAATGATTAGCCCCATATAGTCAACATAGTGTATAATGTTGCAAATAGACTAGGATGTAAATTTGAGGTTATTAAAAGTTATTAAAGTGTTACAATTAAGATTGTTTTTAGGCCCAACCTACACATGCTAGGTGCAAGACAAAATGTAAAAGGATTAACTACTCGCGTATCTACCAAGTAAGAAACAATTAATGGATTTAAACATATTGTGGGGTCAAAATATTAAACCGTATAATCAAGGGGAACATGACTGCAAGGGACTTGCAAAATATTAAACCGTAAGAAACAATTAATGTTTCTTTTTTGTTTATACCGATCAACACTCAGGTCTTTCTTGTTTTTCTTTCACAGTTCGCATGTATTTTAACACAACATTATAAAACATAATTATGTGACATAACTCCATAATAAATATAACTAAACATGAAAAATATGTCAAACATGATCTCATCTAATCACTAGTGGCGAAGCTTGGATGGTGGAAACCTAAAGCCACAAGACCTAATTTTTTTTTTCACAATTGGTGAAATTTACACTATTGAGCTAAAAATAGGAGGGGGTTACCCCCCCCCCCCCCCCCGGGCCGTCAATAAGCCTCGCCCATGCTAAATGCTAATGACCATACACTAACTATGTTTATTAATCATCATAGGAGAAAAAAATGAGTTTGATTGAATAAATTTTAGTTATACCGATAAGTATTGAATAAATTTTAGTTATCTCAATAAGTATTTATCATTAGGTAAACTAAAATGTTTATAAATACATGGGTCGGATATGTAACTAAGGGGGTGTTTGGGATTGATTATTCAAAACAGATTATGCGTTTTGGAAAAGCAGGGGTGGAGCTGCTTATAGATTATTGCGTTTTGTTAGCCTAAAAAACTGATTATCTGCGTTTTCAAAACGCAATCCAAACACTAAAAACTGATTATCTTCGTTTTCAAAACGCAATAATCTAAAAATTAGATTCAAAACGCAATCCCAAACACCGTCTAAAAGTGCTTAAAAACACAAGTTTGTTTATATTACTAGCCAATTATATTTGTGCACAACTAGTGTGGAATCCCGCGCTTCGCGGCGGGGTTGTAGGAAGGTGTTGGTGCTGCTATATTTGTTACATGATATATCGATGGGTAACGACGGTAAAAGTAAGCAATCAGTATGGTTAAGTAAGCATGTATAGAGTTAAATTTATCTTTAACTACAATAAGGTAAATAAAAAGATATTTTAACCTGTTACTGGTATATATTTTTTTAAAGGTTAATTTCTTTAATCATATGGTTTGGGATTTGAACTGAAGACCTTCCACAACCTAGGTGTTTTAACACTACACGGTGTGGTCATAGAGTGAAGGGGGCATGAAACAACATTTGGCAGTCATGTCACCTCCCCTCCAACCCTCAAAAAACCACGGGGTGGTGGTGGCGTGGATAGGTTTAAAAAAATTTATAAAACGTCAAACAACCAATAAAAATAAATAAAAAGTCAAATAACCAATAAAAAATCATTCATAACCAAAGAACCAACCATAACCATCCACCTCACCATCACCTTTTGCCCACGCTCATGGAAATATCCCGTTAACCTATCCCACGTTACATACGGTGTGGTGATGGTGGCGTGAAAGGTCTCTACGTCACCCCCCTCCACACACACACACACACCGTGTAGCCTAAAGGCTTTACCAGACTTTAATCTAGACGATGGTAAATAGGCAAGTAATATGATTAAATAAAAATAACTAAAGTTAACAGTTAGCTATTGAACTTATGAAAAAATATTTGTTAAAAAAGAAAAGAATAACTTTATTAAATTTTAAGGGTTGTATAAGACTATATGGTGTGGAGTCGGGGAAAGTTTTAGGAGAGCTGAGTTGTCACTTTCCCCCAAGGGGAACACCGCCCCCCGCCCCCCTAATAAAATTTCGGTGAGTTGGGGGAGGTTTCCCCTTTCTCCTCTTGTAATATGATTGGCCCTTTTTCTTTTTTCTTTTTTTTAATTAAACTTTATATAATAAAAAAAATGAAGAGGGAGTGGGGGAATTAGAGGAATACCATTTCTAAATTTTGGGGAAGAAAATAAGGGAAATGATGTGACACTTGGAAGAGTTGGGGGAATTATACACCACACCAAATAGTCTAATAACTTTATCAAAATTTGAATGTCAAAGCGAATGATTGTTAAACTTTGATATGATTTATCTATTGTAGCTAGGAAGTATGAACATAAATCATTTATAAAAAAAGTCAAGTATTAAAGTTTAAGGGTTGTAGAAGAAGTGTGTTAAAATTTAGAGAAAGTTTTAAGGGTTGTACAAGGAGTGTGGAGTAAAAATATAAATTAATTAAGTAAAAGCAAAACAATCATACTATATTGAAGTTATATTAATCAATCAAGATTTTGTACTGTTCACACAATGTGTTTTGTTATTTAGTATAATAAGATTTATACAACCCAAGGCATTATAGCCTAGTGGTATCTTGGTGGTGAGATAAGACTTAGGGACTATAAGGTCCTGGGTTCGAATCTCACAAAAGGGGGTTTTCTCATAATTATGAGTTTCCTCCTGAATTGGTGACTTGGTGGTGGAATATGATCGCGTGGCAACACTGGTGGCACGATGATACTCCAGTGTTCCGTGAGTGATTCCAATTTGTTGGCCGTTCAAAAAAAAAAAAAGATTTATACATGAAAATTGGACTGGTGATTCACGAAGGTCGATAAGATTTATACATGAAAATTGGATTGGTGATTCACGAAGGTCGATGGTGGTTTGTCACCTACAACACCTATACGGCCCAATGGTAGGCCCCCTCAAAACCATACCCCCTCCTCCATGAAACGTTAGAATTGACGACCAAAAAGAAAGTTGACAAGTCTTCAACTTATGGAGCATTAATAACGTTGATTAAATTGTTTTATTTTATTTTTGGTTTTATTAACATTCTTTTGTGATTAAAAAATGTTTCATGGAACTCTAAATTTATTTGACGTCTCTAAAGTGTGTATAGATTTCTAACAAAGATTATACATAACTAGTATTTTGAATCCACGTGTTAAAGCGGGACCATTAAACCAAACAAAAAGTAATTTTAACAATACTGAACCATACACACCCGTTGAGGCGTGTTAACAGTGAAATTTAGACCGAAATGTAAAACATATAAAAAAGAAGACTAAATTACGGAAAACGTCATTTATGTTTACCCAAAGTTGCAGGTTTCATCCTTAATGTTTAAAACTTGTAGGAATTAGCCTTTATCAAAGTTTCTGATGCATGTTTCAGCCTTTTCACTAACTCTGTTAGTGTTTGTCATTAACTGCCCCTCAAATGCATGGGAATTTATGACAATTCACATGCCCTTTATATATTTTTTTTTAAAAAAGGACAAACATTAAAGCCCTAACCCCTCTTTTTCTACTTTTCAACTCTTCCCCAGTAAACACACTAACACTGTCAACCATTATGAACGAGGATGATATCAGAAGGGAAATGGCAAGGATTAAAGGAGGCCAATACAATATTCGAACGGATGACGATGAATACGATGTCGACTCTGTATATGGTATGTTTGTATAATATAAAGCCCTAATTTTTGTAATCAAACTATTAAACTTAAAGCCCTAAACTTATTTTTGAATTTTGTGAATGTAGCTACGTATGAATCGTTATTCACTATTAATATGCATCATGGAGGTTATTTCAGTTCATTTCCAGGACGTGCGTATGTGAATGGGGTGATAAACATTGTTGATTTGATGTATACATATAAATTTGGTGTATGCGAGTTAGGTTGGATTGTCAAGGATTTAGGTTATGATGAAGGTATCGCAAGTTTTTTTTCCATTTTTAGAGCCCGGGCTTGATTTAGATCATGGTATTCATCCATTAGCCGAGGAAGCTGATATATTGAGGTTCGTAGACATCATTCGACAAGGTAACAGGTTTGTTGATGTGTATGTCAAGGACTGCTGTCACACCCTCAAAATCCACTTGCGGAGTTTTACCGCGAGGCGCATGACAAACCAGGATCCAAACCAACGATCACAATAAACAAGTCTAAATGAACATAAATGCAATTTCAAAACATAGTTTAAAATCCCCGTTTACAGCGGAAGCTTATTTAAAACAATATCTCAATAATGAAACAATAGTTCAACGTTCAAAAGACCATGCAACCCTATTAAGACGCCGTGCAGACGCGTGCGCCCTAGTCCAGTCGTGCTACCTTAGCGACCTGAGAAAACATGTAAAAGTTTACGTCAGCACAAAAATGCTGGTGAGCTTACAGGTTTTGTATCCAAGTACCAAGTCCACCTGTCCATACTATAACAAATAGAAAACCAGTATACGCTAGCTAGGCGTACGTTTTGTTACTACCACGATTGGAAAACCATTACTAACGCGAATACCAAAAGTATGCCCGATGTAGTTCCTGTTGTTCCTGTTGTTCCTGTTTGAGACAATATGCACCCGCCGACCCTCCAAGTCGACGAGCGGGGTTGGTCACTCCCAATAGCGCTATTCACATTTCCCCGTTGTGCAAACCCGCACATTCATGGTTCCCCCCGGGACTTCCAAAGATCGTGTAGTACACAATAGAAACCCATAGTATGACAGTAATTACCAAATAATCGTTTTAACACATGTTTTCTCCCCCGAAAGTATAAAACCAGTTTAAAAGAGGGGCCGTAAACTCACCTTAAGTTGCGTTACTCCTTAACCCGAGTAAACCCAGTTGCTATGCTAGTCCCGTAAGCGGCGACCTAACATACGACAGTTACAAGTACTTAGACTAATAACCCGCAGGTTAATTAGTCCCTAGATGTCCAGACCATAACCAAGTTCGTTTGAAAACACCGTGACTGTTTAACCGACCCAAAGTACAAGACTCGACATCCCATTGGTGACCCGAGACTCCCCGTGTTATGTTTACGCTCCAAAACGTACATTAACGCAAGTACACTTAACATACGTTAACGCACAACAAGTTATAGCACATAGTTCACGTATCACCGAAATACATCCAAATATATTTTACCAAGTTATTAGACATGTTACGGGGTTCCTAGCATGTTACTACATGTTAAATCGGGTCTCGGAATGCTAATTTACACTTACAGCAGCAGTACACGCGATTAGGAAAAGTCAACTAGCAATTAGGTTGGTCAACTAGCAATTAGGAGTCCTATTCGCCCCTATTATAGGCGATTAGGGGCTACTCCCCTCTATTATAGGCGATTAGGGGCTACTCCCCTGAACTTTCTAGTGATTAGGGCTAATCACCTGAACTGTCACACAATTAGACCTCTACTCGCCTGTGTTATAGGCGATTAGCACCCTACTCGCCTGTAACATAGGCGATTAGGAATGCTACTCGCCTGTAACCTTGCTGTTCCGGTTTTTCGCGCGTTTAATGCTCCAAATCAGATCCAGAACGTGTGTAACTACCCAATATCATCCCAAACACTATCCTAAACATGTTTAACCCAAAACCCTTCGTTCAACCTCGTATAATCAGTCCTGCATGCAACCAAAGTAATCCAAACACCATTCACATAGCATGCAACATCATACTAACACATGTAATCATAACACTATTATCCAATTACTGAGATTTCTATCATCATACTATCAATATCAATCCTGACCTAGCATGATAACCCATCAAATCATCATCAAGAATCATAAAAATCCTATCTTTCTAATCATACACACCCATAACGCACGTATATTAGTTATAATCCGATTAACAACCCTTATTGACGATTTTCAGAAAGCTTTTTCATTTATGAACAGGTCTGGACCATTAGGGATTGATTAAAAACGTTTACAAAGTGTTATGGATGAGAATCAAACCTTAGGATTATGAAAGAATGATGGTTAGACCTTGAAACCTTGTGTTTTTGATCAAAATCGCCTTCCAGAGGTTGTTTATGTGTTTGGGGCGGTTATGGGACGACTAGGGTTGATATTAGGAAGTCTAGGAGGTTAGGCATTGTATTTATAGGCGTTTCTAGTCGTCCAGCACGTTATAGGCGAGTATGCAGCAGTTTCATGCGATTAGGGCTGCTAATCGCATGATTGTGCAGGTGATTGGGCCTAATCGCCCCTACATACACACGAGTAGGGCTCTAATCGCCCCTAAGGTCCTCTACTCGCCTCCCCTACAGGTGATTAGGCTTCCTAATCGCCTGTAGGGGTTGGTTTGGTGCGTTTTGCGCGTTAAACCCCGTTTTAACATATGTTAATGCATATTCACGTACCGACAAGTCATATAATGATTGTAAACACATAACACAAGTAAATACACATATTTACACTCGTTCACCAATTCCCGGGACTCGAGACTCGTACGTTCCGTATGCCCTGACGATCCTACCGATCGTCACCGTTTGTACACTTGGTTAAGGACCGACATCTAATGAACCTCTAGACCAACATCCAATGATCCTCTAGGCTAAACCAATAGTTCCCGAACTATAACCCGACTTAACTAACCCAGTTAAGTACAATATACGCGTGACTCGCTAAGGTAGACTTTCATCTAGACAACGTTGTTAACCAGAATTTGCCGGGTGTCACATCATCCCCACGTTAAAAGAATTTTCGTCCCGAAAATTGCACAAGCACCAAAAGAACAAAAGAAATAACGAAGGAAACAAACAAAAAGATAGAAACCGAAAGAGAGATTTACCCGAGTTGTCACATCATCCCCACGTTAAAAGGAATCTCGACCCGAGATTCATTCAGCTGCCGAAGAGACATGTCTCGACTCGAACGCTTCCTTAGGAAAAAGATGAGGATACTTAGACTTCATCTGATCCTCCCGTTCCCATGTATATTCCGGTCCCCGGTCCGAGTTCCACCGAACCTTAACGATACGAATCTTGCTGTGACGCAGGCTGCGAATCTTGTAATCAAGGATCTCTACAGGTTCTTCCACAATCCGAAGACGATCATCAACCTTGATCTCTTCCAGTGGAACGATGAGAGACTCGTCAGCCAGACACTTCTTCAAGTTTGACACGTGAAAGACGTTATGTACGTTACCGAGCTCCGTCGGTAGATCAAGTCGATATGCCACCGGCCCAATCCGTTCCAGGATCGTAAATGGGCCGACATATCGCGGATTGAGTTTGCCACGCTTCCCAAAGCGTATGACGCCCTTCCACGGTGAGACTTTTAGAAGTACCTTGTCATTGACTTGGAATTCCAGTGGTTTGCGACGCTGATCAGCATAACTCTTTTGCCGGTCCCGTGCCGCCGCCAACCGATTACGAATCTGTACGATCTTTTCCGAAGTTTCGTACACTAGTTCAGGCCCAGTGAGTTGACTCTCACCCACTTCAGCCCAACAAAGAGGAGAACGGCATTTCCGTCCGTACAGTGCTTCGAACGGAGCAGCTTTGATGCTCGTGTGATAACTGTTGTTGTACGAGAATTCCACCAACGGCAGATGAGCTTCCCAACCCTTGCCAAAATCGATCACACATGCCCGCAGCATGTCTTCTAAAGTTTGAATCGTACGCTCACTCTGACTGTCAGTCTGTGGATGGTAAGCCGTACTCATGTCTAGTTGGGTACCCAAAGCCTTGTGCAAAGACTTCCAAAAGTGAGAAGTAAAATGGGAGTCACGATCCGAGATAATAGAAACTGGTACCCCGTGCTTAGAAACAACTTCTTTCAAGTAAAGATGAGCCAAACGATCCATGGTGTCGGTCTCCTTAATAGCAAGAAAATGGGCTGATTTCGTCAACCGATCGACAATCACCCATATCTTGTCGTTCCCGCTTGGTGATTTAGGAAGTTGTGTGACAAAATCCATAGTAATCCGTTCCCATTTCCATTCCGGAATTTCAGGTTGTTGCAGGAGACCCGACGGTTTCTGGTATTCCACCTTGACCTTAGCACAGGTCAAGCATTTGCTCACGTATGAGGCTATGTCCGACCTCATGTTTGGCCACCAGTAAAGCACCTTCAGATCTTGGTACATCTTATCCGAACCAGGATGAATAGAATACCGGGACTTATGAGCCTCATCAAGGACAAGCTCCCGTAGTCCCCCGAATAAAGGAACCCATAAACGTTCTGCGAAATAGTGCAGGCCATCAGGCCTTCGCTCTAGGTGCTTGTCGGCACCGTGCATAGTTTCAGCTTTAAGGTTTTCCTCCTTCAAAGCTTCTAACTGGGCAGAACGGAGTTGATCAGGTAACGACGAATGGATAGTGAGCTGCAACGCCCGAACGCGACGAGGTTTAGTAGATTCCTTCCTGCTCAAGGCGTCTGCTACAACATTCGCCTTGCCAGGATGGTACTTAATAGCACAATCATAGTCGTTCAAAAGTTCGATCCAACGGCGTTGCCGTATGTTCAAGTGTTGTTGGTCGAAAATGTGTTGGAGACTCTTGTGATCGGTGTAGATGGTGCATTTGGTACCGTACAAGTAATGTCTCCAAATTTTCAACGCGAATACCACAGCACCCAACTCCAAGTCATGAGTTGTGTAGTTCTTCTCGTGCACTTTGAGTTGACGAGAAGCATACGCAATCACTTTCTCGCGTTGCATCAACACGCAACCGAGTCCATGAATGGAAGCGTCACAGTAAACAACAAAATCATCAGGACCCTCAGGTAAAGACAAAATAGGAGCAGAACACAGTTTAGACTTCAGTTCTTCAAACGCTGACTCTTGTGATTCACCCCAGTCGAACTTCCTATCCTTCTGAGTGAGAGTGGTGAGGGGTTGAGCAATCTTCGAGAACCCCTGAATGAAACGACGATAATAGCCCGCAAGGCCTAGGAATTGCCGCACCTCAGTTGGCGTCTTTGGTGCTCCCCAGTCCTTGATCGCTTCGATTTTAGCTGGATCGACATGAATTCCTAGTTCATTAACCACATGTCCTAGGAATTGAACTTCGCGTAACCAAAAGTCACACTTTGAGAACTTGGCGTAAAGTTGTTCCCGTCGCAAGAGTTCCAAAACTAACCGCAGATGTTCCCCGTGTTCGGTCTCGTTCTTGGAGTAGATCAGAATGTCATCAATAAACACAATGACGAACTTGTCCAGATATGGTTTACAGACGCGGTTCATCAAGTCCATGAAAACCGCTGGTGCGTTCGTGAGACCGAAAGGCATGACCAAGAATTCGAAATGGCCATAACGTGTTCGAAAAGCAGTCTTCGCAACGTCAGCCTCCCTGACGCGCAGCTGGTGATAACCGGACCTCAAATCGATCTTGGAATAATAACTAGAACCCTGAAGCTGGTCGAATAGATCATCAATACGTGGAAGAGGATAACGGTTCTTGACGGTCAATTTGTTCAGTTCTCTGTAGTCCACACACAACCGAAAACTTCCATCCTTCTTCTTAACAAATAGTATCGGGGCTCCCCAAGGGGAAGAACTTGGCCGGATGAAACCCTTGTCCAAGAGTTCCTGTAACTGACTAGACAATTCCTGCATCTCGGGAGGTGCAAGACGGTAGGGGGCCCGAGCAATAGGAGCAGCCCCTGGTACAAGATCAATACCGAACTCGACTTGACGATGAGGAGGAAGACCAGATAAATCATCGGGAAAAACATCAGGAAACTCGCGTACCACCGGAATGTCGTCGATCTTCTTTTCATCACCAGAGGAAACAGATAAAAGCGCCAATACGGCTGGATAACCCTTTCGAAGACACTTAAGGGCTTTCATGCTAGAGATGATGTTTAGCGGAACACCACCCTTGATACCGTACACAGAAAGAAATTCTCCATCAGGGAGAGGAATCCGAATAACCTTATCGTAACAGGCGATCTCCGCGCGATACAAAGATAACCAATCCATTCCTACCACAACGTCAAAACTACCCAATGGTACCGGCATAAGGTCGATGGGGAACGATAAACCCGACAACTCTAATTGACACTCCCGAAGAACACTAGTAGCTTCAATCGTTTTACCGTCAGCTAACTCAATAATATACTTGGTTTCTAATGGTACGGGTACTACATCTAGCAGTCGACTAACATCCATGGATACAAAACTCTTGTCGGCACCAGAATCAAATAACACGCTAACAGAACGATTATTGAGAAGAAACGTACCGGTGACTGTGTCAGGGTCCTGCCTAGCCTCAGCAGCTCCAATGACGAAGGCACGTGCATTTCTGCCGCCGCCCCCGTTGTTACCATTCCCGTTGTTCCCACCCTGCTTCAGTTTTGGGCAATCCTTCTTGTAATGCCCAGTGTCACCACAGTTGTAGCATCCTTGTTTCCCTGTAGTCCCCTGAGTAGTCGGAGCTGAGCTGTTAGTCGGAGCCTGAGTCGATGGAAGTGTAGCCCGACAATCCTTAGCATAATGCCCTGTTCGCTGGCAGCGTTGACAACGGTTACTGTCGCAGTTCCCTTGGTGATGGCGTCCACACTTGTTGCATTTGGGCAGTTTTCCCGCATAACCACCCTGCTTGCTACCCGAAGAAGATGAACCCCCATTATCAAACCTTTTACCCTGCTGTGCAGACCCAGATCCTTTCCCGTCATTTTCCCACTTGCGCTTGTTGTTCTCTGGGGCCTTAACTGTTGAACCCTTCGCAGGCAAAATCCCCTCATTCACTTTTAAGTTGGTCATCCTATGGGCCGATCGAACTACCTCCGCATAAGTAGGATGATTCCCAGCAGCCACTAACCCTGCAATTTCCGGTACTAACCCTGAGACATAGTGTTCAATCCTACGATACTCTGGCACGTGCAGATCGGGACACAGCACTGCCAACTCATTCCTCCTCACAGTATACTTCTCGATTTCCGATCCAGTCATCTTGAGGTTCCACACCTCATGCTCCAGCTTCTGTACCTCTTCCCTCGGACAATACTCACGCTTCAGCAACTGCACAAAATTCTCCCATGGCATAGCATATGCCTCCCCAATACCCATGTTCTGGGTGATACCATTCCACCAAGTCAATGCCACGTCCTGAAATAACGCAGCCGAATACTTTACCCGGTCTTCTGGAAGACAGTTACACATCAGAAATACCGACTCCACTTTCTCCAACCACCTTAGCAAGCTAACCGCACCCTCAGTGCCAGAGAATTCCTGGGGCTTACAGTCCCGGAACATCTTGTAGGTGCACATGGGTGGGGGTGGGTCAACAGGACCACCTGAAATGAAACGTATGAGAAACCACGAATAACGTAAACAAGGCTCACCAATGAGGCAAAGAAAATGGATAAAACAACTTACCACCACCGTTGTGCCCTAACTGGAAGGCAGCTTGGAGCAAGTTGTTCAGATCAGCCTGTGATAGGTTAATACCTCCACCACGACCACCAGCACCACCGCGACCACCACCACGTCCACCATTGCGACCACCTCCACGTCCTCCACGCACTCCAGACATGATTCTGGCAGAAAGAACGAGAAAATTTAGTTTCGCAGTTAAAGATAACCACTAATGTTCACAAGATCAAAGCCAGATCCAATCCAGGATTATCCCTCCAAATCCAGAGTTCACCAGGACTTCCATGCATTTCGTTTTATGATTTTGTGTGCACCCAAAATGATAAAACGCTCTACATGGTCCTCCAAGTGTTCTCCTAGTTCAAAGTTCAAATCACCGAACATAGACTCTTAGCTACACACCGTAATACTACGGTGGTTTATGACAAGTGTTTCTATTGGGGTGCGAAAGGGAGATGTCCGAGCCTTGGACAAATCTCAAGAGTACACGAGTTACTCCAATAGACTACACTGCCTAGATAATAAGTAACCCAACCTAAGATAGAACGGATGATGTAACGTAGAAAGACCAACGATTTAGAAACACCCCGACAAGACCATACGTAAACCACTATAACGTTTAGTACCATGTGATCGTCTAGTGTGTGCGACTCGGCTATAGACTAGACTCTACATGCAGTCCTAGTTCACTATAACCTGGCTCTGATACCAATCTGTCACACCCTCAAAATCCACTTGCGGAGTTTTACCGCGAGGCGCATGACAAACCAGGATCCAAACCAACGATCACAATAAACAAGTCTAAATGAACATAAATGCAATTTCAAAACATAGTTTAAAATCCCCGTTTACAGCGGAAGCTTATTTAAAACAATATCTCAATAATGAAACAATAGTTCAACGTTCAAAAGACCATGCAACCCTATTAAGACGCCGTGCAGACGCGTGCGCCCTAGTCCAGTCGTGCTACCTTAGCGACCTGAGAAAACATGTAAAAGTTTACGTCAGCACAAAAATGCTGGTGAGCTTACAGGTTTTGTATCCAAGTACCAAGTCCACCTGTCCATACTATAACAAATAGAAAACCAGTATACGCTAGCTAGGCGTACGTTTTGTTACTACCACGATTGGAAAACCATTACTAACGCGAATACCAAAAGTATGCCCGATGTAGTTCCTGTTGTTCCTGTTGTTCCTGTTTGAGACAATATGCACCCGCCGACCCTCCAAGTCGACGAGCGGGGTTGGTCACTCCCAATAGCGCTATTCACATTTCCCCGTTGTGCAAACCCGCACATTCATGGTTCCCCCCGGGACTTCCAAAGATCGTGTAGTACACAATAGAAACCCATAGTATGACAGTAATTACCAAATAATCGTTTTAACACATGTTTTCTCCCCCGAAAGTATAAAACCAGTTTAAAAGAGGGGCCGTAAACTCACCTTAAGTTGCGTTACTCCTTAACCCGAGTAAACCCAGTTGCTATGCTAGTCCCGTAAGCGGCGACCTAACATACGACAGTTACAAGTACTTAGACTAATAACCCGCAGGTTAATTAGTCCCTAGATGTCCAGACCATAACCAAGTTCGTTTGAAAACACCGTGACTGTTTAACCGACCCAAAGTACAAGACTCGACATCCCATTGGTGACCCGAGACTCCCCGTGTTATGTTTACGCTCCAAAACGTACATTAACGCAAGTACACTTAACATACGTTAACGCACAACAAGTTATAGCACATAGTTCACGTATCACCGAAATACATCCAAATATATTTTACCAAGTTATTAGACATGTTACGGGGTTCCTAGCATGTTACTACATGTTAAATCGGGTCTCGGAATGCTAATTTACACTTACAGCAGCAGTACACGCGATTAGGAAAAGTCAACTAGCAATTAGGTTGGTCAACTAGCAATTAGGAGTCCTATTCGCCCCTATTATAGGCGATTAGGGGCTACTCCCCTCTATTATAGGCGATTAGGGGCTACTCCCCTGAACTTTCTAGTGATTAGGGCTAATCACCTGAACTGTCACACAATTAGACCTCTACTCGCCTGTGTTATAGGCGATTAGCACCCTACTCGCCTGTAACATAGGCGATTAGGAATGCTACTCGCCTGTAACCTTGCTGTTCCGGTTTTTCGCGCGTTTAATGCTCCAAATCAGATCCAGAACGTGTGTAACTACCCAATATCATCCCAAACACTATCCTAAACATGTTTAACCCAAAACCCTTCGTTCAACCTCGTATAATCAGTCCTGCATGCAACCAAAGTAATCCAAACACCATTCACATAGCATGCAACATCATACTAACACATGTAATCATAACACTATTATCCAATTACTGAGATTTCTATCATCATACTATCAATATCAATCCTGACCTAGCATGATAACCCATCAAATCATCATCAAGAATCATAAAAATCCTATCTTTCTAATCATACACACCCATATAATCCGATTAACAACCCTTATTGACGATTTTCAGAAAGCTTTTTCATTTATGAACAGGTCTGGACCATTAGGGATTGATTAAAAACGTTTACAAAGTGTTATGGATGAGAATCAAACCTTAGGATTATGAAAGAATGATGGTTAGACCTTGAAACCTTGTGTTTTTGATCAAAATCGCCTTCCAGAGGTTGTTTATGTGTTTGGGGCGGTTATGGGACGACTAGGGTTGATATTAGGAAGTTTAGGAGGTTAGGCATTGTATTTATAGGCGTTTCTAGTCGTCCAGCACGTTATAGGCGAGTATGCAGCAGTTTCATGCGATTAGGGCTGCTAATCGCATGATTGTGCAGGTGATTGGGCCTAATCGCCCCTACATACACACGAGTAGGGCTCTAATCGCCCCTAAGGTCCTCTACTCGCCTCCCCTACAGGTGATTAGGCTTCCTAATCGCCTGTAGGGGTTGGTTTGGTGCGTTTTGCGCGTTAAACCCCGTTTTAACATATGTTAATGCATATTCACGTACCGACAAGTCATATAATGATTGTAAACACATAACACAAGTAAATACACATATTTACACTCGTTCACCAATTCCCGGGACTCGAGACTCGTACGTTCCGTATGCCCTGACGATCCTACCGATCGTCACCGTTTGTACACTTGGTTAAGGACCGACATCTAATGAACCTCTAGACCAACATCCAATGATCCTCTAGGCTAAACCAATAGTTCCCGAACTATAACCCGACTTAACTAACCCAGTTAAGTACAATATACGCGTGACTCGCTAAGGTAGACTTTCATCTAGACAACGTTGTTAACCAGAATTTGCCGGGTGTCACATCATCCCCACGTTAAAAGAATTTTCGTCCCGAAAATTGCACAAGCACCAAAAGAACAAAAGAAATAACGAAGGAAACAAACAAAAAGATAGAAACCGAAAGAGAGATTTACCCGAGTTGTCACATCATCCCCACGTTAAAAGGAATCTCGACCCGAGATTCATTCAGCTGCCGAAGAGACATGTCTCGACTCGAACGCTTCCTTAGGAAAAAGATGAGGATACTTAGACTTCATCTGATCCTCCCGTTCCCATGTATATTCCGGTCCCCGGTCCGAGTTCCACCGAACCTTAACGATACGAATCTTGCTGTGACGCAGGCTGCGAATCTTGTAATCAAGGATCTCTACAGGTTCTTCCACAATCCGAAGACGATCATCAACCTTGATCTCTTCCAGTGGAACGATGAGAGACTCGTCAGCCAGACACTTCTTCAAGTTTGACACGTGAAAGACGTTATGTACGTTACCGAGCTCCGTCGGTAGATCAAGTCGATATGCCACCGGCCCAATCCGTTCCAGGATCGTAAATGGGCCGACATATCGCGGATTGAGTTTGCCACGCTTCCCAAAGCGTATGACGCCCTTCCACGGTGAGACTTTTAGAAGTACCTTGTCATTGACTTGGAATTCCAGTGGTTTGCGACGCTGATCAGCATAACTCTTTTGCCGGTCCCGTGCCGCCGCCAACCGATTACGAATCTGTACGATCTTTTCCGAAGTTTCGTACACTAGTTCAGGCCCAGTGAGTTGACTCTCACCCACTTCAGCCCAACAAAGAGGAGAACGGCATTTCCGTCCGTACAGTGCTTCGAACGGAGCAGCTTTGATGCTCGTGTGATAACTGTTGTTGTACGAGAATTCCACCAACGGCAGATGAGCTTCCCAACCCTTGCCAAAATCGATCACACATGCCCGCAGCATGTCTTCTAAAGTTTGAATCGTACGCTCACTCTGACTGTCAGTCTGTGGATGGTAAGCCGTACTCATGTCTAGTTGGGTACCCAAAGCCTTGTGCAAAGACTTCCAAAAGTGAGAAGTAAAATGGGAGTCACGATCCGAGATAATAGAAACTGGTACCCCGTGCTTAGAAACAACTTCTTTCAAGTAAAGATGAGCCAAACGATCCATGGTGTCGGTCTCCTTAATAGCAAGAAAATGGGCTGATTTCGTCAACCGATCGACAATCACCCATATCTTGTCGTTCCCGCTTGGTGATTTAGGAAGTTGTGTGACAAAATCCATAGTAATCCGTTCCCATTTCCATTCCGGAATTTCAGGTTGTTGCAGGAGACCCGACGGTTTCTGGTATTCCACCTTGACCTTAGCACAGGTCAAGCATTTGCTCACGTATGAGGCTATGTCCGACCTCATGTTTGGCCACCAGTAAAGCACCTTCAGATCTTGGTACATCTTATCCGAACCAGGATGAATAGAATACCGGGACTTATGAGCCTCATCAAGGACAAGCTCCCGTAGTCCCCCGAATAAAGGAACCCATAAACGTTCTGCGAAATAGTGCAGGCCATCAGGCCTTCGCTCTAGGTGCTTGTCGGCACCGTGCATAGTTTCAGCTTTAAGGTTTTCCTCCTTCAAAGCTTCTAACTGGGCAGAACGGAGTTGATCAGGTAACGACGAATGGATAGTGAGCTGCAACGCCCGAACGCGACGAGGTTTAGTAGATTCCTTCCTGCTCAAGGCGTCTGCTACAACATTCGCCTTGCCAGGATGGTACTTAATAGCACAATCATAGTCGTTCAAAAGTTCGATCCAACGGCGTTGCCGTATGTTCAAGTGTTGTTGGTCGAAAATGTGTTGGAGACTCTTGTGATCGGTGTAGATGGTGCATTTGGTACCGTACAAGTAATGTCTCCAAATTTTCAACGCGAATACCACAGCACCCAACTCCAAGTCATGAGTTGTGTAGTTCTTCTCGTGCACTTTGAGTTGACGAGAAGCATACGCAATCACTTTCTCGCGTTGCATCAACACGCAACCGAGTCCATGAATGGAAGCGTCACAGTAAACAACAAAATCATCAGGACCCTCAGGTAAAGACAAAATAGGAGCAGAACACAGTTTAGACTTCAGTTCTTCAAACGCTGACTCTTGTGATTCACCCCAGTCGAACTTCCTATCCTTCTGAGTGAGAGTGGTGAGGGGTTGAGCAATCTTCGAGAACCCCTGAATGAAACGACGATAATAGCCCGCAAGGCCTAGGAATTGCCGCACCTCAGTTGGCGTCTTTGGTGCTCCCCAGTCCTTGATCGCTTCGATTTTAGCTGGATCGACATGAATTCCTAGTTCATTAACCACATGTCCTAGGAATTGAACTTCGCGTAACCAAAAGTCACACTTTGAGAACTTGGCGTAAAGTTGTTCCCGTCGCAAGAGTTCCAAAACTAACCGCAGATGTTCCCCGTGTTCGGTCTCGTTCTTGGAGTAGATCAGAATGTCATCAATAAACACAATGACGAACTTGTCCAGATATGGTTTACAGACGCGGTTCATCAAGTCCATGAAAACCGCTGGTGCGTTCGTGAGACCGAAAGGCATGACCAAGAATTCGAAATGGCCATAACGTGTTCGAAAAGCAGTCTTCGCAACGTCAGCCTCCCTGACGCGCAGCTGGTGATAACCGGACCTCAAATCGATCTTGGAATAATAACTAGAACCCTGAAGCTGGTCGAATAGATCATCAATACGTGGAAGAGGATAACGGTTCTTGACGGTCAATTTGTTCAGTTCTCTGTAGTCCACACACAACCGAAAACTTCCATCCTTCTTCTTAACAAATAGTATCGGGGCTCCCCAAGGGGAAGAACTTGGCCGGATGAAACCCTTGTCCAAGAGTTCCTGTAACTGACTAGACAATTCCTGCATCTCGGGAGGTGCAAGACGGTAGGGGGCCCGAGCAATAGGAGCAGCCCCTGGTACAAGATCAATACCGAACTCGACTTGACGATGAGGAGGAAGACCAGATAAATCATCGGGAAAAACATCAGGAAACTCGCGTACCACCGGAATGTCGTCGATCTTCTTTTCATCACCAGAGGAAACAGATAAAAGCGCCAATACGGCTGGATAACCCTTTCGAAGACACTTAAGGGCTTTCATGCTAGAGATGATGTTTAGCGGAACACCACCCTTGATACCGTACACAGAAAGAAATTCTCCATCAGGGAGAGGAATCCGAATAACCTTATCGTAACAGGCGATCTCCGCGCGATACAAAGATAACCAATCCATTCCTACCACAACGTCAAAACTACCCAATGGTACCGGCATAAGGTCGATGGGGAACGATAAACTCGACAACTCTAATTGACACTCCCGAAGAACACTAGTAGCTTCAATCGTTTTACCGTCAGCTAACTCAATAATATACTTGGTTTCTAATGGTACGGGTACTACATCTAGCAGTCGACTAACATCCATGGATACAAAACTCTTGTCGGCACCAGAATCAAATAACACGCTAACAGAACGATTATTGAGAAGAAACGTACCGGTGACTGTGTCAGGGTCCTGCCTAGCCTCAGCAGCTCCAATGACGAAGGCACGTGCATTTCTGCCGCCGCCCCCGTTGTTACCATTCCCGTTGTTCCCACCCTGCTTCAGTTTTGGGCAATCCTTCTTGTAATGCCCAGTGTCACCACAGTTGTAGCATCCTTGTTTCCCTGTAGTCCCCTGAGTAGTCGGAGCTGAGCTGTTAGTCGGAGCCTGAGTCGATGGAAGTGTAGCCCGACAATCCTTAGCATAATGCCCTGTTCGCTGGCAGCGTTGACAACGGTTACTGTCGCAGTTCCCTTGGTGATGGCGTCCACACTTGTTGCATTTGGGCAGTTTTCCCGCATAACCACCCTGCTTGCTACCCGAAGAAGATGAACCCCCATTATCAAACCTTTTACCCTGCTGTGCAGACCCAGATCCTTTCCCGTCATTTTCCCACTTGCGCTTGTTGTTCTCTGGGGCCTTAACTGTTGAACCCTTCGCAGGCAAAATCCCCTCATTCACTTTTAAGTTGGTCATCCTATGGGCCGATCGAACTACCTCCGCATAAGTAGGATGATTCCCAGCAGCCACTAACCCTGCAATTTCCGGTACTAACCCTGAGACATAGTGTTCAATCCTACGATACTCTGGCACGTGCAGATCGGGACACAGCACTGCCAACTCATTCCTCCTCACAGTATACTTCTCGATTTCCGATCCAGTCATCTTGAGGTTCCACACCTCATGCTCCAGCTTCTGTACCTCTTCCCTCGGACAATACTCACGCTTCAGCAACTGCACAAAATTCTCCCATGGCATAGCATATGCCTCCCCAATACCCATGTTCTGGGTGATACCATTCCACCAAGTCAATGCCACGTCCTGAAATAACGCAGCCGAATACTTTACCCGGTCTTCTGGAAGACAGTTACACATCAGAAATACCGACTCCACTTTCTCCAACCACCTTAGCAAGCTAACCGCACCCTCAGTGCCAGAGAATTCCTGGGGCTTACAGTCCCGGAACATCTTGTAGGTGCACATGGGTGGGGGTGGGTCAACAGGACCACCTGAAATGAAACGTATGAGAAACCACGAATAACGTAAACAAGGCTCACCAATGAGGCAAAGAAAATGGATAAAACAACTTACCACCACCGTTGTGCCCTAACTGGAAGGCAGCTTGGAGCAAGTTGTTCAGATCAGCCTGTGATAGGTTAATACCTCCACCACGACCACCAGCACCACCGCGACCACCACCACGTCCACCATTGCGACCACCTCCACGTCCTCCACGCACTCCAGACATGATTCTGGCAGAAAGAACGAGAAAATTTAGTTTCGCAGTTAAAGATAACCACTAATGTTCACAAGATCAAAGCCAGATCCAATCCAGGATTATCCCTCCAAATCCAGAGTTCACCAGGACTTCCATGCATTTCGTTTTATGATTTTGTGTGCACCCAAAATGATAAAACGCTCTACATGGTCCTCCAAGTGTTCTCCTAGTTCAAAGTTCAAATCACCGAACATAGACTCTTAGCTACACACCGTAATACTACGGTGGTTTATGACAAGTGTTTCTATTGGGGTGCGAAAGGGAGATGTCCGAGCCTTGGACAAATCTCAAGAGTACACGAGTTACTCCAATAGACTACACTGCCTAGATAATAAGTAACCCAACCTAAGATAGAACGGATGATGTAACGTAGAAAGACCAACGATTTAGAGACACCCCGACAAGACCATACGTAAACCACTATAACGTTTAGTACCATGTGATCGTCTAGTGTGTGCGACTCGGCTATAGACTAGACTCTACATGCAGTCCTAGTTCACTATAACCTGGCTCTGATACCAATCTGTCACACCCTCAAAATCCACTTGCGGAGTTTTACCGCGAGGCGCATGACAAACCAGGATCCAAACCAACGATCACAATAAACAAGTCTAAATGAACATAAATGCAATTTCAAAACATAGTTTAAAATCCCCGTTTACAGCGGAAGCTTATTTAAAACAATATCTCAATAATGAAACAATAGTTCAACGTTCAAAAGACCATGCAACCCTATTAAGACGCCGTGCAGACGCGTGCGCCCTAGTCCAGTCGTGCTACCTTAGCGACCTGAGAAAACATGTAAAAGTTTACGTCAGCACAAAAATGCTGGTGAGCTTACAGGTTTTGTATCCAAGTACCAAGTCCACCTGTCCATACTATAACAAATAGAAAACCAGTATACGCTAGCTAGGCGTACGTTTTGTTACTACCACGATTGGAAAACCATTACTAACGCGAATACCAAAAGTATGCCCGATGTAGTTCCTGTTGTTCCTGTTGTTCCTGTTTGAGACAATATGCACCCGCCGACCCTCCAAGTCGACGAGCGGGGTTGGTCACTCCCAATAGCGCTATTCACATTTCCCCGTTGTGCAAACCCGCACATTCATGGTTCCCCCCGGGACTTCCAAAGATCGTGTAGTACACAATAGAAACCCATAGTATGACAGTAATTACCAAATAATCGTTTTAACACATGTTTTCTCCCCCGAAAGTATAAAACCAGTTTAAAAGAGGGGCCGTAAACTCACCTTAAGTTGCGTTACTCCTTAACCCGAGTAAACCCAGTTGCTATGCTAGTCCCGTAAGCGGCGACCTAACATACGACAGTTACAAGTACTTAGACTAATAACCCGCAGGTTAATTAGTCCCTAGATGTCCAGACCATAACCAAGTTCGTTTGAAAACACCGTGACTGTTTAACCGACCCAAAGTACAAGACTCGACATCCCATTGGTGACCCGAGACTCCCCGTGTTATGTTTACGCTCCAAAACGTACATTAACGCAAGTACACTTAACATACGTTAACGCACAACAAGTTATAGCACATAGTTCACGTATCACCGAAATACATCCAAATATATTTTACCAAGTTATTAGACATGTTACGGGGTTCCTAGCATGTTACTACATGTTAAATCGGGTCTCGGAATGCTAATTTACACTTACAGCAGCAGTACACGCGATTAGGAAAAGTCAACTAGCAATTAGGTTGGTCAACTAGCAATTAGGAGTCCTATTCGCCCCTATTATAGGCGATTAGGGGCTACTCCCCTCTATTATAGGCGATTAGGGGCTACTCCCCTGAACTTTCTAGTGATTAGGGCTAATCACCTGAACTTACTAGTGATTAGGGCTAATCACCTGAACTGTCACACAATTAGACCTCTACTCGCCTGTGTTATAGGCGATTAGCACCCTACTCGCCTGTAACATAGGCGATTAGGAATGCTACTCGCCTGTAACCTTGCTGTTCCGGTTTTTCGCGCGTTTAATGCTCCAAATCAGATCCAGAACGTGTGTAACTACCCAATATCATCCCAAACACTATCCTAAACATGTTTAACCCAAAACCCTTCGTTCAACCTCGTATAATCAGTCCTGCATGCAACCAAAGTAATCCAAACACCATTCACATAGCATGCAACATCATACTAACACATGTAATCATAACACTATTATCCAATTACTGAGATTTCTATCATCATACTATCAATATCAATCCTGACCTAGCATGATAACCCATCAAATCATCATCAAGAATCATAAAAATCCTATCTTTCTAATCATACACACCCATAACGCACGTATATTAGTTATAATCCGATTAACAACCCTTATTGACGATTTTCAGAAAGCTTTTTCGTTTATGAATAGGTCTGGACCATTAGGGATTGATTAAAAACGTTTACAAAGTGTTATGGATGAGAATCAAACCTTAGGATTATGAAAGAATGATGGTTAGACCTTGAAACCTTGTGTTTTTTATCAAAATCGCCTTCCAGAGGTTGTTTATGTGTTTGGGGCGGTTATGGGACGACTAGGGTTGATATTAGGAAGTTTAGGAGGTTAGGCATTGTATTTATAGGCGTTTCTAGTCGTCCAGCACGTTATAGGCGAGTATGCAGCAGTTTCATGCGATTAGGGCTGCTAATCGCATGATTGTGCAGGTGATTGGGCCTAATCGCCCCTACATACACACGAGTAGGGCTCTAATCGCCCCTAAGGTCCTCTACTCGCCTCCCCTACAGGTGATTAGGCTTCCTAATCGCCTGTAGGGGTTGGTTTGGTGCGTTTTGCGCGTTAAACCCCGTTTTAACATATGTTAATGCATATTCACGTACCGACAAGTCATATAATGATTGTAAACACATAACACAAGTAAATACACATATTTACACTCGTTCACCAATTCCCGGGACTCGAGACTCGTACGTTCCGTATGCCCTGACGATCCTACCGATCGTCACCGTTTGTACACTTGGTTAAGGACCGACATCTAATGAACCTCTAGACCAACATCCAATGATCCTCTAGGCTAAACCAATAGTTCCCGAACTATAACCCGACTTAACTAACCCAGTTAAGTACAATATACGCGTGACTCGCTAAGGTAGACTTTCATCTAGACAACGTTGTTAACCAGAATTTGCCGGGTGTCACAACTGCAGTTGAGTTACCCTCTTAATCAAGTGTCACTGATGAGTTAGGCAATCTTAATATGAAAACTGTTCAGGAAGATGAGAATGTTGAAGAAGTTGACAATGTTTAAGAAGATGCCAATTCTGAAGAACACAGTGACGAAGATAGTGATTTTATAGTAGATCATGATAATGATATGTAAGAAATTGATGTGGACATGATGGACTTCAACTTCATGGTTGATGATGTAGAAGAAGATGAAACTCACAATGAGGCAGTAACATTGTGATTTAGAGGTTTTGGACAATGATAGTCTAAGACCCCCAAAAACCGGGTGTCAAACAGTTGACATTCAAAGTCTAAAACCATAATTAATACTCAAGAAGTCTTATTTTATTTTCAGAAAAAAAAGCAGCCGAAGTCAATTGTTTAAGTTATTCAAACATGAAATTCCAACATATTTGTAAAAACAAAACAATAATTCAGAAAAAAATGAGTTTTAAGCAAAATAAAGTAGGTTCTTCTTATTCGAATGTCAACCGCATCTGAGTAGTCATGCAGCATGCCAAGGCATCCCTTTTATTCTTCAAAAACCTAAAATTAAGCTAATATGCACGCAAAGTCAGACGAGCCGAGTGAATTCAAGTTTTATGAAGTTTTTAATACTAAGTAAATTGTCAAAATAAAAGTCAGCAAAATACTTTAACCTTAGAGTTGCAATAAGCGCAATCCGCCTATATGTCCCCTAAGCAAAATGTAAAGTCTAGAATAAGCGCAATCCACATAGTTAACACAAGACTTTATTTTAAATCTACAATAAGTGCATTCCACCTATTTGTCAAAAAACTACAACAAGTCGACATAAGCGCATATCGCTTACTAAGACTCAAACCAAACTATAAATCAGAGCAGACATACTATATAACTATCTTAGCTCAATTTATAATACTAGGTAACCGTCATACAAAGTTTATATATTTATATATATATATATATATAGTAACACATTTAACCTAAACAAGTAAAAATCAAGGCAAATCCCGATCTAACAAGCAAGGTTCCTAATACGCTTTCAAGACAAGCATATTAGCCCAAAATGTTTAAAACAATAAAAATGGCATCATGAATTCACCTGAATGCGAGAACAATACCCAACAAGCAAATTGGTACCGGGAGGCTACACACACAATCAAACACCTTCCAAGTAATAATTTATATTACAAGCTAGCCCTATAAGACTTTTTGGTTCCTAACGGGTCAACCGGGTAATATCGAGTTCCTAGAGATGTGTAATTAATCAATTCAGCCCTTAACCTTTAAAATATCATTTGTAACAAGTTCATATGCTATATTAATGGTCTAGGACCTGATTTTGTGACTCACGTGATGAATCATTACTTAAATCGCGAAAATTGCTAAAATTTCTGAACCGAAAGCCCCGTTTCGCAAAGTCATGTGTCCTTCACCCAAATCATATCTATTATGAACCTAAACCATATTTTATATCATAGTTTACCATTTGAAACATTTGGGATCAGATTTGGGTGGTGTGTGCACAATATTAACACCTTGTTCTAAATCGCCCATTTGTTACAAACCGAAAACCCCGATTTGACTATCGTTGACCAATAAACTTTTTAATCAATCCAAGACATAATTTAGGTTACAAAAGGTCCTAAATGGGGTTTTAGGGCTGAATTAAACACCTAATAAATTTATTAACACAAAGAACTCAAAATTTCCTAAAACAATAACCCTATAATCATAATTCAATCAACTGACCCACCAAACCTTAATCAATGGCCCCCATTTTCAAATATGATGTTAATCACATACCTTGGGGTGGCTTAGAAGCAAAACCCCCCATTGAATAAATCAAATCGTCCAAGAAACAAAGAAGCCGATTTTGAAACCCTAGTTTTAAATTCATTCAATTAATCGATCTAAACATCAAAATTAATCACGAATTCACTTAGAGACTTGTTAGACTAACCTTGTAGGATGATTTAGAGGTAAAACCCCCAAATAAAAATCTTCAAACTTAGCTGAATTGAATGAATCCGAATGGAAACCCTAATTTGCCAACATTATTCAATTAATCGATTTTTGCTTAACAATTGACAATGAATCGGTTAGGGACTTAGTAGACTCACCTTAGGGAATGTAGAATAAGGCTTGGGGCTGCTCAAAAAGACGAAAACAAACTGTTTGGTGGCTGCTCCTTGCTCCGTGAACCATAGGGAAGAGGAGGAAGGGTCTTTAGGGTTTTTAATTGCAAAATATTACAATAAGGTCCCCCCCATTTTGACCCCTTGTATCTTGTTCCCAAAGTTACTCAAATTGGTTTAGGAAAATGCTAAAGAGCCCCCTCAACAAAGCTAAAATAGAACTATACAAGTGAACAAACTTTACAAGGCGAAACAGAAGTCCGAAAATCTAAGGGTATTACAAGACTCCCCCCATTGCATTAGGATTCGTCCCCAAATCATGCTGCAAGGGAAACAAGTGTGGATAGAGCCTATCATTTCTGATTCGTACTCCCAAGTAGCTTCCGGCCCCCTTCTGTGTCTCCACTGTACCTTCACCTGTTTAACCAATTTGTTGCGCAACTTCTTTTCCTTACGATCAAGAATGGCAATAGGCTCCTTTTGCTCCGCGGAAGTTCCATGGCTTGCATGCCATGAACGTTTTGTAGGAACACACACGCATGGTGTTTTCTACTTCAACGGCATCATAAGAAAGGATGATTAGCTAATGCTGATTGAAACAGGACAAAATCGGGAAAGGAATAGATGAAAGCTTTACTAGGCTCAGGTTCCTAGTTCCTACGTCGGCCTGCAGCACCCGAACCCCGATGGAATCAGCGTGGTTCGCTTCATGTTGTGCAATGGCCTCTGCAATAACCCTGGCTAGGTCCACTCAGTTGATCGGGAAAGCTTCATCTAATGAAGTCGATCGAGTAGTTCTTTTGGGAGGCATGTTCTTCTAATAGTCCAAATTAAAAGAGTAAGACACATATCACTGTATAATATTGTCAATGTATGCATAATCAAAACAACCATAACAAGCATAAACACAATAATCAACGATAACCAGAACACAAATAAGTCAAAAGGAAATCATAATATCCATACATTCATTTCAAAGTTTTGACGTACTCGTCATGATTTTGTCTGGACAAAAAATAAATGAGGCATCATGCCTTACAAGTTTTCAAAACATCAAAAAATAAAGTACAAACATCATGATCCTATGGAGATGGAAGCGGGAATGCGGTAACCAAGACGCCAATGGAAGCTCTCAACCTCTGCTTCAAATCCTCAAGACGCTGCTCAAGCGCTGCAACCCTGCTATCTGCATCCTCACGTCGCTGCTCCACCTCGTGCATGCGAGCTGTCAAGTCCGCAATGGTGCACAACACTGGATCCCTGGCCCTGCTCTCTGCATCCTCACGTCGCTGCTTCGCCTCGTGCATTCGAGCTATCAAGTCCACAATGGTTCACAACACTGGATCCCTGGCTCTTCCCTCTATGTATAGGTCGTTATCCAGCTCCTGAATCCTCTCACGAAAAGCTCGTAGATGGGAGTCATGACGTCCGATCATTTCCCTCACAGAGTGAAGGGTATGATGAACTGGTAATGGCCCATGTCTAGTGGGTAGATGTAACATTACACATTTTTTACGTCAATTTATTCCCAATAAAATTTATGTTGTTTCTAATTATTTGTAAATGTTTAAATCCTTGCATTTTTTTATCCTTCAAATAAAATCATTCTTGCTTTTATGAAGTTTAATCGATTGATGACCCTATTTTTTTTTCTTATTTGTACAAATTTTATTTCAACTATTTTTATATGAAAATTTATAAAAAACAATTTAGAACCTATTCCCGATATATTGTTTAAGATATGATCAATTCTATATTTAAAGTTTCACAACTATTTTCAGTTACATAATTTATGTTTATACATATTAATTCATTTTGGGAACTTTTTCTTATATAAGGCTAGTCATGTCTCAGTACCATGTAGGCTGTCATATCACCAAAGTGGTGTCTCACCATTCTTGAGACATGGGTGGGATGTGCAGACATAAAAAACCCATGTCTCAAGCATTTAATATTTTTTTTGTTTTCTAAAAAAACATACGATTTCCTAAAATTTGTCTTGCAATTTCTTCATCGCGGCGCGTCGTTCTTCGGGATACTTCGAGATATCCGCCTCCATAATTCTCCACTCTTCCAGCGCCTTCGATTCATCAATCAACCGAATCTTTTCCTTCTTGAGCTTATTTTTTCGTCGTTAGCTTTGTTGAAAGCTTCCATAGCTTCGGTTAATTTATCAAGCTTTGAAGCGCTCCCGCTTGTGCTATTTGACGCCGCCGCTTTCTTTCCTGCCGCCGTTTCCTTTCGAGCTTTATCCCGACCTACATAAAAAACGCAACCATTTTATTATCCGAAAAAGAAACGCTACAAATTATATAAAAAAACTATAAATTTATAAACCTATGGGGCGTTCCTCCTCCACATAAATTGGTTCTTCTTCATCGGGGTCGTCGTTCATATCAATCTCGATTGGAACGGACGAGCCTACTTTTTTAGCTTTGGTTTTTCGTTTGGCCCGTTCAACCTCGTTTCGGACCCGCCCATTTTTGTTCATCTTTCAAAACCTGCCAAGCCCGTATCATCGAGAATGTTCTGCGTGTCTCACTTTTATAGTCCGATATCGCTTTTTCGAAAATCATTTGCTCGTTCCATCCACTAGGTGGGTGCGCCTTAATACGGTTGTAAATTCCATTGAATTTACCACAATCCGAATTCAACTTTCTCCATTTCGAGCTTAGAGCATCGTTTTGTCGATACGGCTTAGCTTGCATATACTTATGAAAGAATTCGTTCGTCGTCTCCCATAACTTCTCTATGTTTTGGGCGGAACCTTTGAATTTAAAAAAAAATGGTAAATATATATATATAATATATATATATAATCGGAATTTATAAAAAAATAAATACACACATATATATATATATATTCGGAACAAAAAAATACATAAATATAAATTTTGCGCAAGTTTAAAAAATTTACCGACTGTGGGGCGTTTTGAAGCCGCGAGCCACGCCTTAGCTAAGACTTCCTCTTCAACATCGGACCATGGTTGCGCGACTCCTTGTAGTGGTTTACCACGTCCCGGTCCTGGCTCTCTTTGTTTTCCTTTGCGTTTCCCTTTTGCTTTTTGGGTGGGTGGCATCTCTTGGGTTTCGGCAATTATCTCCTCATCGGTTTCGTTCTCATCCTCTACGGGTTGTGATGTTCCGATAGGTGTAGTGGGTTGTGATGTTCCGATAGGTGTAGTGGGTTGTGATGTTCCAATAGGTGTAGTGGGTTGTGATTGTGGAGAAAATTGTGGTGAAAATTGTTGTGAAAAACCCGCTTGCCTTGCTAGTTGCATATAGTTTTGTATTTTCATGAAGCTTGTCGGGTTTAATTGGGCATAAGCCGCCGGGTTTTGAAGCATTTGGGCTACATGCGGATTTATTGGAACGGTTTGCGATATGGGTGGATTAATGACCGGTGTGTAACCGGGTGTGGTGAAAGGTGGATTCGGGTTAGGTTGATTCGGGTTTTGGTTGAATTGTTGGTAGGGATCCATGAAGTTTTTTTATAAAAAGGTTGGGAGTTTATAAAATAAAAGGATTGAATAATGATTGGAGTGGAGAAAAAGGTTGATTTGGTATAATATTTATAGTTTGAATTTAGAAAAAAAAAAAAAGTAAAAAAACTAGCCGTTCACCAAATAGAGCCGTTAACCAACGTTTAAAAAAAATAAAGAAAAATTCCTATTGGTGCGTCTCTTGTGTCCCATCAAGACTGGGGGAGACGGGGGAGTGGGGGACGGGGCATGGGAGGGCGGTGTAGCAATTGGGACCGGACAGGCTTCTGTTTAACGACTAGTCTAACTTAAGTTTATATCAAGGTTTAGTTAATTTGGATTAAGAATCTATTTAATGCATAAAGTAATTGTGATTGACCAACTCAATTATCTTATGAAATTGATTTTTCAATTTATTGTTTGAAATCGTTAGGCTTGAAACCGGTATTTGACCAAGAAGCACTAAAATAGAAAAAAAAAGGAAATAGATTATTATCTCCTCAATTCAATACTTATCGAGTAAATATAGAATGAAAACACACCTTATAAATTGATCAAACCAATGTTTTAAAAACCGGTTTTTAAATCATACCGGATTTGGCTTAAAAATGGTTTAACCGGTTGAACCGGATTGTATCGGGTGGTTCAACCAGATTGACTTGTTAACTCTACGAATTCATAAATTACAACATGAATTCAAAATATAATCTAAAAGTGAATGAATACATATTAAAAGATAATCCAAAAGTTATTCCATATAAAAAAAATCAACCAAAAGTATTCAATTTTTTAACAATGTTCTTTTAAATGAAAGTGTAGGCGATGTCTAAGCTATTGTAGTATTGAATACATCAAGTTCACAATTGCTTAAAAGATGAAACTCACTACCATCGTCTTCCTCAAAATCTAAAGCATAACTATTTTCATATCCTTCATTATTACATAAGAAGTTTTAGTAGAAATAACAATCATAATATACTTAAATTACCAAAGATAAGTAATATATATAATAAGTAACAGTGAGTTTGAGGAGGCGGTTCATGCTCTTCCTCACCTAACATATTATCTATATCATTATTATGAAGTTTTTCTTCTTGCTTTTCTTGAACAAAAAAAAAAAAAGGGTTCAAAACCCAAAAATTTACCTTGTGCCGGTACCGGTATAAAGGTTCAAACCGGTATACCGTATTTTACCGGCGGTACGAACTTGATACCGTTTCGCCTTTATACCGGGGTGTTTCGTACCGGGCTACCCTCCGAAAAACGGTATTACTGGTATAACCGGCCGGTACGTACCGGTTTTTAAAACATTGGATCAAACTACCAAACTTTCAATACCAAACAATCTGAGTTTAAACCCGATTTCCAATCGCAAATACCCTTTATCGAGGATGGCGAGTCATCCCCTCCGACCGATTCCGACAAACATCCCGATAATCACCATCACCAATCTCCCACCATACTTTCGTGCCCCCACCACTGTGTCTCGTGAACCACCACTGTCCGGCGAGCAAATGCCACTAATCGCTAAGCACCACCTTGGCCGCTCGTGACCGTCGCGCCAAGCTTCGTTGACGTTGATGTCATTTTTTTATTCACGATTTAGCACCATCACACATACGTGCATCACCTCTACTATTCGTTTGCACATTCGTTACTATTCGACTGTTATGGCAATGCTTTCATAGATCCTTAATCTTTTACGTTCAACATTAACATTTTTTTTCTATTCGAATATAGTTTCTATACACCGCGACTAAAACATCTAATAGAACATATAAATGCGATTTTTTTTTTATAAAATTCAAGAACATGTATATAGTTATCTAAAATGGTGAACCTTGTTTAATCTTGTACCACGAAGACGATGACCAACAAATTCTTGTTTTTATATACATTACGTTATTCATTATGTGATATGGCCATGTAAAAACGTCACCACAACAACTAATATTATGTATATTATATTTTTATAAAGCTAATGTTATATTATTAAATTAGTTTATAAATATGAAGGTCAAACTTTTTATTTTCTTAAAGATGATGCTCATTGTAAAAGATGAATCCATGATATGAAACTTCAGAACAATCATTTTAGAACTTTAACAGTTAAGTTTTCGTTGTCAGAAATTTAGTAACCCATGGATTAAATAACCGATTTGTTGTTTGTATATTTATTTTGACAACTATGAAAATATAGGTTCAAGCATAATTCATTGATTCTCATTTATATCTTGCAAGTTATCATCACGACCATGTGAGTATTACTTATCCTCTTTTTCATTTTCACACTTTTGGGGTGATTCATGTACACTTATTTAAACTTGCACATTCACATACACATACTTTTGATCGATTACAATTCATATACATGTCTTGTTTATCTTCATGCTTATGTTTGAACGTGAACGTAAGTTACATGCTTATACATAAACTCAAACATAACTTCAGTTATGGTGCTCTATCAGACATAACTTCGGTTATGGTCCTCTATCAGACATGACTTCGGTCGTGTTGCTCTATTAGACTTTACACGTGTTGAGGTGCTCGATATACTTTTGTGAACAATATTCTTAAATTCTTATTTGTTACTTACATGTTTACATAAGACATCGATATTACATGACACGTGAATTGTATCTCTTTTTAAACTTATACTATATGTACAATCTTACGTAATGCTCACCAACATTATTTTCGTGCATGTTTCAGGAAAGGCTTGCTTGATGATCACATAAGGCTTTGGACTTTAGTTAAATTTAAAGAAAATTTTTATATTGTCTGATTTTGGTTGTATTCTTATATGAAAATCTTCTATGTAACTTTAATTCAATATCTAATAACATTAAAACTTTAATAGTGCCATGAGCTTATGAACAATCGTCACTATGTGGCACCCGATGTTTCTGCCATCGGTTGGGGTGTTATAGTAGAGTGGTGTCAGGGAACGGTTGAGACGACTCAAAGGTAGAAGGAACCTCATCATCAGACTCATCATCGCTAGCACGAGGAATCCGTCAACAGTAGGCAAATAGGTCCTCTTGCGTGCCTGAAGTCTCCTCAATAGCTTCTTCTTGGGCGGCTTTGGATCTGCTAGCACTAGTGCCGGTGCCAGTGCTGAGGCTGGTGGAGCAACTGGAGCAGGTGGAGGGTGAGCTCGTTTCCTGGGGGTATACATCACACGTACCCCACTGGGAATCGGGCTAAAGGAGCGGAATGAGGGCACACGTGGCTCAACTGGTAGTGCTATTGCGGGTGGAGCCTCTGGTATGTCATCATCATCTGAGACTGGGTGATCTCCCTGTGCATCCTCCTCCTGAGCATCCTTCTCCAGATCAGAGGCTAGGTAATCAGGCTCCTCGTCATGTGAGCTGTCGAGTACAACCAGAATGTCCTCCTCGGTGTCGGATAGGATAACGAGGTCGATGCATGGCGCCATGATCCTGTAAATCAATAGCACACGCGGGCGTGAGTAATCATGCAACTTAATTACTAACTTATCTAAATGTAAATGTATGATGTATCTGGCATTGAACTTGCGGAGTGCATCGGGATGTGGGATATTTTTCCATCTCATGGAAACATTTTGAAAATCATTTTATTTAAGTTATAGTTTGACTCGAAAAAGTATCTCAGTTCGCTATAACTTTGTGTCTGATACCAATCTATCACACCCCGCCAAGGCGGAAACGCGAGATGTAACTTCGAAAGGTTTTCCAAGCACACAAGTCACGCAAGCATCAATTTCATAAAATAAGAAATATATTTAAGATGTCATTGTTTAGCAAAAACCATCATAACATTGTCATAAAACCCATAATTAAAATGATAAAACCCATAATTAAAATGACATTGTCTAAAATCATTTATTCAAAATAAGGTTCATAATATCCCCGAGATGCTCGTGTGCAAATCCAAGTTCCATGTTGCTCAATTAAATGCATGAAAAACATGCAAATCAAATATGTCAACAATTAAGTTGGTGAAGTCACGGGTTTTGGATTCTATGTAAACCATGGGTGACTGGATCATTGCCTAGCTAAGACAATAATCATTATGTGACTGTCATGAGCCCGTAACCAAACCTTGACGAATGTTGTGCCTCGCCCATTGTACACTAAAGATAATGAATGTAATGTGAAATACAAGCACTCTTTTGATATCTGTCATCCGGTTAGAGCGATTAACCAAGAATGGGGGTGTCAACCCAATAGATCTATTCCGATGTTTCATGGCTAAGTCCATAGCTAATGGTTACAGTAAATGAATGACACGAGGGCTTATGAGTACTCTGAACCTTTCTGTCTCATGATAACATAATAATAAAAAAATGTAATTGAACTTGTACGCATGTTTCCCCCAAAAAGTATGAAAACAGTAAAAATGGGGCCGTGAAAACTCACCTGATGTCTGAGTGCTAACTACTGACTGAATCTGGTGTGAAATGTCAAAACAAATGTGCCCTAGATTCATATAAGGACAACTTAAGTCTATGTTTGTACTGTTTACCATGCAATTGCTCACTCAACTTGTACTTTTATGGACTATGTGTTTTTGTACGGCTGCCCATATATGTCACACACTGTATGTGTTGGAAAACTCGTTTTTGTCGTTACTTGTGACTATGATTAATCATTTGTGGCAAAACCGTTGTCTTTGTTTTCTATATTTTACCATGTGGTATGTATGTTACTTTTTTGTACCAAATTGGGCATATTAACACATGTTTTGGGCCTTTCTTGTATAAAATTGTCATTTACTCATGTTTTACTCTAGTTCACACATACATCTTGGTTGTTAACATATCTTTTTCCAAAAGTCTTGAGTTAAAGCTTTTTTAACATATGTATCTTGGTTTTTAACGTATGTTTCCAAAATCGCCATTCTAAATATGTTACATTCTAAGTTTCAAAAACGACTCTTATGGCCTTTATTCAAGCCTATACACACACAGACGCATACACTCGTGTGTATATGTGTGGGTATATATGTTCGTACGTGTGTGTTTATAAGTGTGTATATATACCACATGTAAGTATACATACAAATGTGTTCTTTTTGTAATTGTTTTGAATTGTGAGTGCCATTATCGATTATTATTTACTTACTACCTCCGTGTATGTGTGTGCAAGTGGTGGAAATGGTCAGATAAGCTTTACATGGACCGAAACATGAATGGAAAGAAAATAAGGAATAGTTTGTTAACATACCACTATAATGTTCCTTAGGAAAAATATGGAATCGATTTCTAGCTAGTTCCTTCCATTTTACAACCTCCAAGATTCCTAGAAATGGCTCGTGTGGGTTGTGGTGAGTGTGTTCGATCAAGATATGTTTCAGGTATTGGGGTTGGGTTCAGCCAAGGGTTACACAAAGAGGGAATGGGAGTTGTGATGTGTTGATGAGTTATGTGGGTGTGCCTTCCTCTTGGCCGGTTATATACACAAAAAGAGAGGGAGAGAAGAGTGTTGGATTGGCTAGTAGATGAGGTAAGTCAACATATGGATTTCTAGTGTTTCATAAAGGTGTTCCTCCATATTGATTTAAGTGTTGACTTGAACTTTTGGATTGTTTATGTAGGGTGGCTCTAGGCCGACCTTGGGAATGTACATGGACAAACTAGGAAGGTCAAATTGTATGGGAAATATTTGTGGGAAAAGTTAGGCTCTATGTTAGTGTTATACCTAATTAATGAGCTTTATCTTGGGACCTTGGATTGTGTTTGATTATGTATGTGTGGCCGTGGACATGCATGTGTGAGTGGGGAGGTATTTGTTTAACTCTAATACTCATATTTGTCTATATGGATCGCATATATATATATATATATATATCCATACACTTTTGTTCTTGGAACTTGATTATCATGTTTGTCCATATGTGTACATATATATATATATATATATATATATTCATATATTGTTTGATATGAGATTAGGTTATGTTGATTGTGATTAACCTCAGGCGTGTATATGTGTATACATGGCCGAAAATTATGTAACTTAGTGATGAATCCATTAAAATTCATGGATTGGTGGCAATATGTTTGTGATGTTATGTTAATTTGTTGAATACATAACCATGTCATGTGTTAATTCATCTTTGAACATATGTTGAATTGATTTTTTAACCCGTGTTACATATGTTTCAACAATACAATCAATGAATGGTGAAGTTCTATGATTTCATGTGTTGATCATTCCCAAAATGTTTCATGAATGTTCGGGTTTGCATGAGTAAACGGGACTTTGTAATGGATTCCTGAACTATCCTGGCCTTGTTAGACCTGGGGTGACACATTTACTGTACAATGTCTAATGCATGATTGTAAAAATAACAAAATGATAGAAGTGTGTACGGATCTTGACCTGAAAATTTGGCGGGTGTCACAAGTGGATAGTAACATTACCTTGAAATGGTGCTTGTTCCATGCTGAAGATTCGCTGAGAAACAATAAGAGGCGGCCATGGAAGGTTCAATAAGGGAGGATGACAATGGTGAACTGGGAAAATGGTGCTTGTTCCATGAAGTGAGGTTTTCTATATTAACTTTTATTAGTTTTAGCTATTATAAATGACAGACGGTTAATCATGCATCAGGTGGTGACATTGATAGCCAAAAGGCAAGGGAGTACATGCACCAATCGGGTTTGTCCCGATTGCTAAGTGTTATGTGCTTTATGTCTAAGGCTTGATACAAAACCACTATTGAGCCAAGGGTCTCACTAGAAGCAGCCTCTCTATTCCCACGGAGTAGAGGTAAGATTGTCTATATCTTACCCTCCTTAGACCCTACCTTAGCTTTTGCAATTGGTGGGATTAACTAATTAAGTATGATGATGATGAGTTATTATACCTATCTATATTAATTTTTAAATACATTAATTGTTAATGATTTAAAATAAAATTAAAATAATTTAGCCTTGGGCGTGACACCCGACAAACTCAGGTTAATAACTTTTATCAAACTAGTAAGTCTACCTTAGCAAATCATGCATGCATTAAACTTAACTTGGTTAGTTGAGTCATTACGATGATTCGGGGAATCATCGGGAGTCGTTATGATGGTTCGGGGAATCATCGAGAGCCATTACGATGATACGAGGGATCATTGGGAGTCGGTCCATAACCATGTGTACAAGGGTTGATGATTCGGAGGATCACCGGGTTTAATGCACACACGTGAGTCTTGAGTCCTGGGAATTGGTGAACGAATATAAACATGTTAGTTATCAAGTAATATATGTTTATAATCATTATATAACTTGTCGGTATGTGAATACGTGTTATTATATGTTAAAATAGTGTTTAACGCGCTGAAAAACGAAAACAGCCTGCAGGAGGCGACTGGGTAACTGGCTACACCAATTGCTACCTGCAGTAGCCTAGTCGCCTGTTATGTCTGGGACGACTAGCAGCAATTATAAATACCATACTTGACTTGTTAAACATCATTTGTGCAACCCTAACTCGCCCCAAACCTGTCTCACACCACCCTTAACCTCTGGAACCCGTTTTTGCCCTAAATCTACTATTTCTAAGCCTAAAACATCATTTCTAAGCAAGATCTAAGGTGTGTTATTCATCCTAGGCTCTTGTCATGTCGTTATTTTGAACCCTAAAGGCCCAGACCTGGTTTTATAAAGTTTTTGTCTTTAAAAACCTTTGAAAAATAGTTCTAAAACAAGTCTAATCATTTAAATGGGTTCTATATGGAAGATTCATGCATAAAATGGTTTTTGATGATTAAAACATGGGGATTATTATGTGTTTGATGTTTTAATGATATGAATGAGTTATTAGGATGACTATCTCAGATTATGAAGGTTGTTTGATGTGTTTTGATGATAATATGAGTTTTGACCCGTTTGCGTGCATTAGGAGGATTTATGATGTCATATGATGATTTAATGATTGAATGATGTTAGGGTTTATGCTAGAATGATGTAGTGACAGTATGATGATGTTTGGAATGTGATTATGTGATGAAATCTGATTAATTGCCATTTACGGTAAGGTTTTCATGCAATGATGTGATGTTTTCATAATATTATGCTATTTTGGGAAATACTTGCAATTAAGGTGTTAGACTGATGATAAATTAGGGGTTATTGTTGGGATTGGGTTGTTTGATGACTGTGGATTGATATGGGTGTTTTTACATGTTACGCAACGAATTTGGAGGGTTTCACACGCGAAAAGAGCTGATGCGTCTGCGGGGGCGACTAGCTAGCTAGTCGTGTGCCCTGGGAGGCGACTACCTTAGATAGTCGCCTGGAAGGACCCTAATCGCTCCTCCAAGGTGGCGACTGGCTTTGCCAGTTTTCTGTTTGATACGTAGTCGTGTGTTTTGATGCCTAGTCGTGTGTTTTAATGCTGGAAGTGTATTTTGGAACCCTAAAACATGTTTTGACACCTAGGAACATAGTGTAAGCCCCGTGGCATGCCTAGAAACCTAGACTTGATGGACTGCTATGCGTATAAGGTGCGTACTTAAACATGATTTCTTGGTTACTTGTATTTGGTTAACACTGGGATGTCAGGTCACCAATGGGATGTCGAGTCTTGTCTTGTGTAGTCAGGTTAACGTTCAAACGTGTTTTCAAACATACATGGTTATGGTATGGACATTCAAGGACTAGTTAACCTATAAGTATTAGTTTGGATACTTATATACATCTTATGATAAGTCGCAGGCATTAGGGACTATCATAGCATTTTCAGTTTAACTGTTTTCAATAGCGCAACCTAAGGTGAGTTTCACTGCCCTACTTTTACTGGTTTTACTTTCGGGGGAGAAACATGCTACGTACTTAGGATTCATAAGGATCATGTTATACCGTGGTTATCTTTTGTTTACTATACGGCTCATCCTAAGTCCTTGGGAAACCATGAATGTGCAGGGATGCACAACGTGGGAAATGTGGACAGATCTATTGGGCGTGACCTGCCCCACCCGAGTCGACTAGAGGTCGGACGGGTGGATATTGTCTCGATTTACGTACCGTGGATGACGGTAGTTCATTCGGGCTGTATTCATATAGGTATTCATATTAGTATTCGTGTCAGTAATGGTTTCCAACCGTAGTAGTAACAATACATACGTCTAGCTAACGTTCGTATAACATAGTAATAATGGAATTGATCTTTCAAAACTTATGGAAACGTTTTATGAATACCTGTGAACTCACCAGCATTAAATGTTGACATTTTTAACATGTTTTCTCAGGTCGCTAAGGTAGCAGTACTTGGAATAGGGGCACGGAGTCTTGAACGACATCTAGGGTTCAGTTGCATGTTTTAACCATTTTCAGACTTATGTTAATTACTGTTTTTGAGATGTAAAATTTATGAAGCTTTCGCTGTGGTGGTTTTAATGTTATAAAATTTGCATTGTTTGGTTTACGTATTAAAATACATATAGTTATCGTTTATTGTGACCGTTGACTTGGATCTTGGTGTGTCACGCGCCTTGTGATAAAACCCCACAAGTGGAATTTGAGGGTGTGACATTAGGTTAATATAAAAACAAAAAAAAGTGTAAAAAAATTGACGTAACACACGGGAAACTATGAGAAAACACGAGGTTCCCCTCACTTAAAACCACGCTTAATGGTCTCGTGAAATCCCATTGGTTTTAGTTATTATAGATGTGTATATTAATTTTTAAATACATTAATTGTTAATGTTTTAAAATAAAATTAAAATAATTTAGGTTTGGGTTAATATAAAAAAAGTGTAAAATAAATTAATGTAACACAGAGGATACTGTGAGAAAAACACGACGTTCCCTTCACTTAAGACATGCATAGTGGTTTCGTGAAATCCCATTTCACGAGAATATTTCACTTGTACAACCACCCCCCCCCCCCTCGTGGTTGTGTGATTGAGCATGGGAAATGAGTCGGTGTGAATTGTATCACACAATGAGAAGAGAGAGAACAATAACTTGAATTACCCGTATACACATATAGATTTTTTTTTATTTTTTTTTTTACTTTTTAAAATTTGTATTAGAAAAGCAACAAGAATTACAAGTGAGGCGCGGGTAGAAATGAGATGTGTGTATAAATGAGAAGGTTAATTTAAAAACACACATATTTTATGCAAACTATGAGAACGAAAAAAAAAAAAAAACATTCAAATTTAAAATTTCACATGTAGATCAATAAACATGTTTTAAGTAACAATGGGATGATAATAAAACGTAATTAGTACGTGATGGAGAAAAAAGAAAAAGAAATGGATGACTAATACATGGTCTAAATTTGTTGATAAATACCTAATATTGTAATAATTAAAAAAAATGAAAAAAGTATGTAAGAAATAGTCAAATACAAACGTATCCTTCTTCCTTCCCTTTTGATAAGAAATCCAAATCCCTCCCAGATTAAATTCCCTTTTTCCTTGTTGCTTTCTCTCTCTCTCTCTCTCTCCTCTCATCATGGACTCCAGCAACAGCGGCAGCTTTCAGTCGTCTAGCGGCGGCGCCGGCGATAACAACGATGAGTATGATTCAACAACCACAACCACCACCCAATCCCAATCCATCTCATCCTCTTTCTTCAACTCTCCTCCTTCCACCAACTTATTATTTAACCCTCCTAACCACCACCACCTTCTCCAACTACCCACTTATCCTCACCCACACCGTCCATCCGATCACACCACCTCCTCCTTCTTTAACCCTTCTCCAGCACCACCCTTTTCATCCAACCCTCTCCAAGATCCCGGTTCTGCCTGGACCGGAACCATGCGCCCAGACCACATCAATCTACCCGACTTCGGTTCCTACTCCACCATTAACCCTAACCCATCTACCACTGACACCCAAACCAAAACACCTCGTGGATCCGATCATCATCAAATAGGAGTAGCCGTAAAGAACTCCAAAAAACGTACACGAGCTTCACGAAGAGCCCCCACCACCGTCCTCACAACCGACACCACCAACTTCCGGCAGATGGTTCAAGAGTTCACCGGTATCCCCACCGCCCCTTTCACCGCCGCCGCCCCCTTCTCTCGCCGCCTCGACCTCTTCCGACCATCTCCATCGCAGCCGCCACCTTTTTTGAATTCTGCTGCCAATATCCTAGACTCTGCCCACACTACCAGTAATATTAATATTAATATTAATAGTAGTAATAATACTTCTGCCGCCACTACTTCTAGTAATTACCATTTTGCCCCTTCTACTATGAACAACTTCCAGAAACAACCTTCAAGCTTTCTAGATTCACAAAACCCCATGTTTTCTTTCCAATCCCTTCTGCAAAACTCAGTCCCTCAACAACCTAAGAGATGGGGTCATGACCAGGATGGAAAGTTGGAGGAGCTACTAGTTGCTAATAATAATAATAATACTACTGCTCAAAACAATATTATTGGTGGGTCTAACTCAAAGCTAGAGAATATGCTGGTGGTTACATCTAGGAGTAGTGGAGGTGCTGGTGATCAAGTTCAAGGTAATGAAGCTTCATGGAATATTTGCCCTTCTACTTAATCCATTAGGATTGTTTTTCTTTCCTTTCTTTTGTGTAATAGTTTTAGTTAATTAATTATCATTATGCACAAATTTTATAGTATCTTAAATTCTTTCTAAGTGCCCAAAATTCAAGTGATTACAATTTACAAAACTCATACTTAATATAGGGTAGAATCACGAGATCGATATTCATCTCACAACACTAATTCCACACTTGATATTGAGATGACCCTAATGCAAAACTAGTTATGCTTGGAATATGTTACACACTCGGCTTTTTTTTTTGTATTTAAATCTTTTCTATTAATTACTTTTTTTTTAGAAGTTTTAAATGCTTTATTATATAATCAAAATTTTATTGTATATTATTGTTTTTTTTAACGGCAAATTTTATATCACCTTATTTTCACCTAAACTTGCATTTGCAAAGATTTGAACTAACAACCTTACATTTGTAAGGAGAGACATCATACCACTAGACCAAGAAATCATGGTTATTGTATATTATTGTTATATTTTGCTTACGTTGGAGTTCTTTTGAGAGGCTTTAAATGCTTTATTATAAAATCAAAATTCAAAATCCTTACAATGATGTGTTAAATGATAGCGTCTAGTTTTCACGGTATGATGTATGTATGACATATGGATTACATCGGTGCCTACAAAACTCTTTCTTATCTAACGTGTAATATTTGCTAATGCTAATATACTATTTCTAATTTGGTGAAACTAAAATACCTTCATATATGTTAATTATCGTACATCCTCTATGAGGAGACTCTACAAACGTAGTAAAAAAAAAAAAAAAAAAAACTCGGTTCAGTGTGTATATCTAATTGGGTGAAGGTAAAGATACATTATATGTGTTTAACGTAAGTCAAGATAGCAATCAAAAAAGATATTTTTAAGAGTTTATTCAACACTTGTTATACTCTATCATAAAATATTCTACTGCGAAAACAATAAAACGCACTTGATTCGTGTTACTGTACAACACTTGTTATATACTCTATCATAAAATACTCTACTGCGAATACAACTCTATTTTTAGCAGATTTACACCGCCAAAAAAAAACACATAATCGATATTAATACCGATGTTACACAAATGGTATCGATTCACTTCTTCACAGTAAAGGAAAAAAAGGCTATAGGTGACCCGTTTGAATAAACTTTTTATTGAGTCGTAGAAAAAAAATAAGCATGTCACAACTAATATATTCTCAATTTTATGAGACGATATATTATACTACTAAATTAATAAAAATGATAAAAATGGTAAACGGCATTACTTTATGTAAAAAAAAAAAAACACAAACTAAACAACAATACGTTTGTGTTTTGATAAGTTGTATTCAAAATTATGTAAACAAAAAGGTAAATAACGTCAATTTATATTAAAAAAAAAAACAAAAGAAATGTAATGTAGATTTGATAACATGTATGTGCTTTGATTTTTTTTAATTAATAATAAATTACTACTTATAATCCAATTTCAAAAGAATTAATTATATTAAGACATAAAAAAAGCCACGTTGCAACGGCTTACTTAAAATTTATAAATGTCCTATTTTAAAAGTTATACAAGAAAAGCAAAATAATCAGAAAGATAATTTTTATTTTCAAAACCGAGGCTATATATATTCACTATTTCAATCAAAAACAGTCAACTACAAGTGACATGCAAGTAAACGGGTCACAAGTTACGTTGCTACCTCTTTTTGTATTGTAAAAAACCTACTTTATTGAAAATAAAACATTGGCCCTTAGCAGACGGAGAATTACTTTGCACAACTTTCTTCACACGATCGAGGAGTTTGATTGCTTGCGGGGCAGCGCTCAAATGGTATGAAAAGCGCAAGGCACAAACACATGTTGGTCCTCTAGATAAACCGCTTCATGTTTATCCACTTTTTTGCTCTCGGCTTTTAAAACTGTCTGCCCAGCCACAAAACCCGAATCCTAGAGTCCAACCAATGGGGATACCCCAGTAAAGTCAACACACGCATGTTTGCCTTGCGCCCATCCGATTACAAGAACGTCCGCTGGCCTCAGGGTGAACCGCCCGTCAAGAAATTCACGGGAGCCTCTTTTTTTTGTTGAAATCTCTGCCATTCGTAACACATCTCATAGAACATCTTTAATCAGATAATTAGAATAATAATAATCAAAGAGTGTTTGGTCTAGTGGTATAAAGATGTTAGATAAGGTTTTATCTTAATTCAAATGGTATGAGATTCAAATTTCATGAGTGACAAAAAAAAATTAGCCATAAAAAAAAAGTAAGGTGAACAATAGGGCAGTTTACGAAAGGAATTAGTGAGGTTTGTTGAGACGTTATAGTCCCGATATTTTCAAGACGATATAGTCTTTTGGTATGGACATTTTAAACACACATGACACAACTATCGAATGGTAAATTAGTTGAGTGTCAAGTTAATTACATATTGTTTTTGGGAATATGAAAATGATTAAATTCTTTGAAACCACGAGCGATTTACTATTCCACTTATTTAAGTTAACCTATATATATTCGTTAACCCATGACCTATTGGTCTAGTGGTATGGTATTCCCCCTTATAAATATGAGGTTGTGGGTTTAAATCCTTGCAAGTGTAAGATAAGGTGGAATTAAGGTGTTAAAAATTTGCCGTTAATAAAAAACCTATATATATTTGTTCAAACTATGCGAATAATTATTTATTATCAAATGTCGGATTAATTTTCAAATTTTATTTAGTTAGCATTAAGGTAACGTCATGTATTTGCTACATATTCATTTTGCTACGGTTTAGTTAAGATATTCGTCATACGTACATCCGTCAAAAAATAAAATTAGTATATCTCTACTAAATTACAATAAAGGTAAAAATATCTTAAACTATTTATAAAGATATAAATATGTAAGGCAATTGTTTTTTGTTAAGCTGCCATTACAGCGCGACAAGGTCACTTTCTTACACGTTTATAGTTTGCGATAAATCATCGGATGGGAATTTTTTTTTTTTTTTATCGAGAAAGATCTTATTCATACTGAATCAAGTTTAGGTTAACGTTGTCAAGTAAAATTTATTTGGGCTTGTTTTATCTAATACCGAAGAAAGTAAAAACCAAACAAACATATGATGATGATGATTTACAATGATGTAATTATTTGCATCAGTGTAAATCTACCATAATTTATACTGGTGTAATTATTTACACCAGTGTAAATCTATCATACACAAAACTTCTACAGAATACACTAGTGTAAAAAACCAAACTATAAAAATAATGGTGTGTTTTCTATTTTTCTTAGATCAAACATATATACATTTATATTTACACTGGTGTAAACTAGTGTTTTACACTAGTGTTTTTCTTACATCAAACATCTATACATTAATATTTTACACTGGTGTTTAACATCATCATCTTCACAGCATCATCTCCTGACAAAACTCAAATTTTTAACATAAAAATCCCATCTTTTTCACAAATAATAATAATAACAATAATAATAATAATAACAGAAATAATACATAAATAATAATAATAATAATAATAATAACAGAAAAATAATAATAAACAATAATAATAATGCCTGTTCTTCAACAGATTTGTTCTTCATCAAACCACCTGTAAGGCCCTACCCGATAAACGGGTGATTAGACGATAATTTACTAGGAAATAAACTTAGTTTGGAAGTTTATGAATAAAGCATTACATGTTAAACGTGGTTCACAAGTTTTTAGCACATACGCATCACATTTCAAAACATACGTATGGTCTAGTTAATGTCGAACACAACAACAAAACGCCTTCCAAAAACCAAGTTTTTAAAAGATTAAGTTTAAACGTTGCGGAAGCGGTCAAGTCAGATACGTTCGGTTCTTGCTCGAGTCTTGATCATCATCCGTATCGTATACCTGATTTCCTAGGGGATTAAACACGGTTAAAACAACCCAAAAGTTAGTTTAATCAAGTCAATGATAAGCATGGTAAACACCCATTGGCGTATCCCTACTCTTACTCAAAATTGGCTTTTGGGCGTATTTGGGGCGTATGGCAGCATAATTTCATGTTTTCAGAAACTTGACAATAGAGTGGGCGTAGCCCTACTCTCCTGGGCGTATCCCTACTCTGCACATAAATGGTTGCACGTTTATACTTAACATTTTTGCCCATTTTCCTTGCACCAAGCTGCATTTTTCATGCAATTTCAAAACCATTTTAGGGACTTCTTAGAACTCATTTATGGGTCACAATGCATAGTTTCTAAGTGATTAAATCTCGAGTATAATACCTTATTCGGTTTCTAACACTATTACCATAGTGATTCGAATCCTCATCTACTTGACCCGTTAAGGTTTATATAAGTTGAAAACATCCATTTTTTTTTATGATTCCCAAGTTTATATTTGTAAGTTACACATGACTAATCAAGCCTCAACTTGACTAAGTGATTATTGGTCCAAGCCATTCCGCCGTCGTAGCAATGCCTCGGGTCCATGGCCACGTGTGCCATTTCTCTCGGTCTTATTCGCTTGGCCTCTATGACTTGCGACATGGTTTTTACCCGATGTTTTTCTGTCCCTTTGAAATCACAAATTCTATTTCAACTAGATAATATTCCCATGGTTACACTCCCAACTTATGCATATATGTAGTTATCTTACAAAGTCATAAATACGACTTACTTTAGCTCGCGCCCCCTTTTGCTTCTAGTCTAGCTTGAGGTAGTTAACATTGAGTCTACGAATACGCTCAAGCAATTAACACAATTCGATATCGGCATAATGTTGACCCTTGGTCTAAGCTCTTATCTATCTAGCATTTTACCCAATTGACCTGATAGTCTAATTGGGATATTAACAACCTTCATCTAAGGCCATTTTTCTATAAATCGTGAATCTTGTTTAAGCTTCTTTTGTGACATTCCAATGTATAGTTCCCAAATGAATATACAAAAGGTATAACTAAGCATATAAACATACTAGAAACGTATTAAGAATTAAGCCATCGAGTGACTTACCTTATGTGTGCTTCCTCTTTACCTCATACTGAGACTCCTTGGCTATCCAAAGTCTCTTGTATCCGTACCTATGAGGTGAATGATTACTTAGGTTGTTAGAACCTAATCTTTACTTGTCTACACGCATTTTTGGTCGTGTTTCACCAATATACAAGTTTTTACAAATTATCTATGCCCAAGTGAAATCGAGTTTCATTGAGGCATTTTATCAAACACTTGGTAGGCGTGATTTTCCTAGCTTTAATTTTAAGACTTGGGGACCTCATGGATCCATCCTTAACCAAGTTAACATGTCTAGCATTCCTATAAACATCTTAATCATAGCTTGTCATTTACTAAAGCTAGTATTTCATGGTTTAAAGGTGGTTCCTACCAATCCACCAAGAAACCCATTTAACTTTATAACATGAATTACAAAGATATAATCTTCACACAAATATTTTGCTTAACACACACAAATTAACACGTATCATGGTTTCCTCATACTAGAGTAACCATTACAAGCCCTTAATTCACGTTTTTATAACAATCCATGATTTTCATCACACCCAAGCATAAACATACCATTAAATTTAGTCAAATAAAAGGTTACCTTGGTGTGTATTAGGCTTGGAAGATTCTTTTTAGGGCTAATGCACACAAAAGCCCCTTGATTTCATCCTTGATTGAACTTGTTCATGAGTTTGAGCTTAAGTGTGTGTTTTGGGAGGTGTATGGATCGATTTCCAGAAGTTTGTGAGTGTGTGTTTACTTTCTTCTCTTTTTTATAAGTATTCAACCAAACTCAATTTGGTTATTTGGCACTTTTAACCCTTCCCATATTCCGTTATGTATGTACTAGTTCAAGACACTAATCGAGTTAGTCTCGTATAATTGTTTAAGCCTTGTTTAGTTAACAAGGTTGGCGGAGTTAATTTCCCTAGACTAGGAGATTCGCATAAGTCGTGTTTCACGCGGCTCAGTTTAAAAGCCACATGTGCTTAGATTATCATAAAATACGGTTTAGAGATTTTGGGGTGTTACACCACCGTTCGAAAAAAGCACCGTCTGGACCACCACAGCCCCCACCACCATCATCGACCCCGTTGTGAACCACCACCACTGTCAAACCCCGTCTTCAAACCCCCATCGTGAACCACCATCTTCGACCACCACCATCGACCACATCGGAACCCACTGAAAAACCACACTCAACCACCATCGGAAACATACCTCTGTAAAACATCCTCAACCACCTCTGAAACCCACCACAACCCCCACCACCATCATCGACCACCACAGCCCCCACCACCATCATCGACCACCACAGCTCCTCCTCTTCGTCGGACCATCGAATCCAAACAATACCTTTGTCACCAAAACCTTCCAAATCTGTTCTTTGTTTTAGAGATAGAGATAGAGAGAGAGAGAGAGAGAGAGAGAGAGAGAGACGGGTGTGTTTGTGTGTGAGAGAGATCTAATTATTATTATTATTATTATTATTATTATTATTATTATTATTATTATTATTGTTATTTAAAAGGGTAATTGGGAGGGGTGGGTTGGGTATTATTATTACTAAAATGCCCCCAAGTACTTGTGTATAAAGACTTTCTTGTCCCTGATTAAAAAATACAAAAAAAAAAATACAAATATGATGATGTGGCACTTGGTGATTGGTCCATTGGAGTTCTCAAGTTCTCTCAACTCAATGGAGTTCTCAAATGATCCCAATCATATATATATATATATATATATATATATATATATATATATATATATATATATATATATATAGTGAAGAGTTCAAATGAGAATAAATTTTCTTGTAAGAAGAAAAAGAAGAAATTTAAACCAATAGAAATTTTCTTGTATTTAATGTTAAATAAATTTTTAAGTTTTTGTAACTCCCATAAACTAGTTAAATAAATAAAATCATATTTCTTTTTCAAATATATATCTTTAAATTAAAGATAATTTATAATGAAGGATAAATTAAGGTATGTGTAGGATAAATGTAGGATGAATTTCTACATGTGTATGATAAACCACACTATGACCCAACTACAAATAAAAACCCACACTATATATAAACCACATTTTTTTACCCACTGTCAAATAAAAACTCAACTACAAACCACACAACATTCAAAGATATGGGTGGTGGATATCCTAACGAGCCCGCCGGACCTTCCAATCTCCGGCGTTACTCTCGCCAGAGACGTCATCAACCAATTTCCTCTCCTTCTCCTCCTCCTCCTCCTCCTCCTCCTCCTATAGTGTACACTCATCCTCCTCAACCAATGTACACTCCTCCTCCTCCTCAACCAGTGTACATTCCTCATCCTGGAGCAACAAGAATTCCTTATCTATCAGGTTACACTCCCCCAACTCTAGATGCTCCTCTCACAGATGAGGATTATATTTGGGCTGTTGATTACACAATGGCTGTCATGGGAATGGGACGGCTACAATTGGTGGAGACCCAACCCAACGTCACCCCAAACCCTCCTGCTCCTGAGCCAAATCAGGAAGGATACAAAGCGGATACTGGTGGGGAGTATGTTAGTATGGGTGATGAACCATACTATATGCCAAGTGCTGACTATAGCTGCATCCGCTCCGATGCTAGGTCAGACGGTCGTGATAGCGATCGTTCTGTGTCGTCGCCGGAGTATACACTGGAGTATTGGAATAACTACTTTCCTTAGGTGTTTTTAAGTAATTTAGGTTTAATAAATGTTTTAATTTAGGATTATGTAATGTTATAATTAATGATTTAATATTATTTGTGAGGTTTTAATATTATTTGTAAGTTTTTTAAATATTATTGCATGTTTTTTTAATTTTAGTTGTATTTTTTTTAATTATTTTGACTTCATTAATTAAAAATAATAATAAAATAAAAAACCAATTATAAAATGGGGCCTTAAATTTTTCCCCCCACTACACCCCTTTTTGAAATTAAAGCCCAATGCTGACTCAAATGCCACGTAAACCAATCAGGAGGGGGGGGGGGAGGGCTTAATCCCCCTCCCCCCACACACACACATACACGGCCTTAGAGTGAAGGGAGTGAGGCGGGGTTTGGGCGTGGAAACCAACACATCCAAGGAAAACCACCTACCATGGTAGATGAGTTGGGGCGTGGCCTAATGGTGTGAGAAAGGAGACGGGTGTGGGGTTTGAAGGGGAGAGAATTAAAGACCATTGATTTGTTGGTTATTTAAAAAAATAAAGTTGACCCGCCATTGATTTGTTGGTTATTTTCAAACCTAAGTCTTAAACTTAAGCCCCTTTAGAGTGAGTGTAGTGGTAGTGTGACCCGGCGTTATAAACAAAAATAGCACCCCCACACCGTTACGGGGGGCGCTATCCTTCAAAACCTGGACGCGGGTTATAAAAATAACGCTGGAACAAGTTTGACCTTTCCAATCATATGTTGACATGTGGGGGAGGCAAGCAATTAACCTTTCCAATCAATTAACGCTGGAACAAGTTTGACCACTACACCCCTTTTTCACTTCATTTCTCCATGCTGACTCAGCTGTCACGTGGACTAATCAGAATCAGGGGCATTATAAATAACCCCCTCCACTGCACATGGTCTTACTCCTCTACTTTTAATCCTTAAGTTGGGAAGCACACTAATACCATAATAACTCAGGCTACCCGGTATGGAGACCAAAGAAGCCCCCGTCCTTGCACTTTTTGCCTTGTCCGAGACAAACGTCCCCCTCCTTTTGTCTCACCCCTGCCCCGTCCCCCGTCCCCCATGAGACAAAAAGGACGCTCCAATGGGAGCTTTTCTTTTCTTTCTTTTTTTTTTTTTTGAAATTGAGCTTTGACTGGATGGTGGCACTTAAATAATTAATGCTAGACACATGATGTGATTTAGTCTCCACACCTCACTCAAATCACAAAATGTTTAAGACTAAACTAATCCTATGTGACATCCTAGTGACATTGAGACAAAACCTTGGTTTAGTCTCTACACCCACTAGCCTCATGTCCCAACCCAAACCCCTCTGCCTCCACGGCTGCACTCCCCCAATAGTCTTATCATTTAAAACCAGGAGATTGCATGTATGACAATAAAATACTTTTAAAATAACAGAGGAACAGTAGATCCAGGTTTGAATTTAATGGGGTATAGTAATTTCAATAAACTTAGCATTATATATTTATATATACCTAACTTATTTTTTTAAATATTTCGTGTGCTGTATATATTTATATATTATTTGAAGACAGATGGTTTCAAGATAAGTGATTGACATATTTGGGGTGTAGTGGGTATAATGATGTGAAATTTTCGAGAGGGAAAATGATATGCTTTACCTTTTAAACAAAAGTTGTATCTGATTTCATGCATATATTACAAGATTGAAACTTGTCTAATAAACAATTTATTATATGAAACCCGAAAATATAATAACATTTTGCAAATTAAAATTCAAAATTACACAAGAGGGAAATCAGGTTGACATACGTGTGATTAATTCTGCATAGAGTTAAATTAGGGTATATCCAGTGGCGGATCTAGAAACATTTTTCAGTAGTAACGTTTTTCATTTTTTCATTTTAGTAGCAACGTTTTTCAAATTTCGTAAAAAAAAACCAAATTTTCCACTAATTTTCCACTACGCGAGCGAAGTTGAGCCGCAACGTCCGCACCCCTACCCATTAACTACATCCGCCCCTGGGTATATCTATTCTCACTCCCCTGGCTTCTATTTTGACTCCCATTAAAGTGTCTCGCTTTGGTCAAAGCGAGACGCTTTGGTCAAAGCGAGACGCTTTGGTCACATCAAGTACAACGTCAGTCCGAGGTTGCATGAGAGTGTGGAAAAGTCGACCATACCGAGGCGCTTTGGGCCAGGGGATGAACCTGGACATCTAGGTGGGGGGTGTTGGGAGGGTTTTGGTTTGGGTTTTGAAGTGTTTTTTTTTTTTAACTTTTTTATTTAATTATTGTAATTTTTTTTAACTTTTTTATTTAATTATTGTAATTTTTTAAATATAAAAAACAACGTAATAATCTAATCAAACTATCATTAATCAAGTAATCCCCACTTTAACCTATTAATAAAGTGTTCGATGTCACTATGAGTGGATAAATTATTAACGGAGAAGACCTCGTCAAAGAAAGATTGAACGAAGTCGCGGAACTTGATACGGAGATGGTGGCTGGTGTGGTCGAGGATGACGGCGCAGGGGTACCAGGCATTGTCTGACTGGCAACGGTACTCGATGTTGTAGTCGGTTATCTTAATCGTCGTCATTGTTGATGGTCAAGGTGACGTCGTTTTGGTTCAGAACATGCAGGTTTTGTTTGGTTTGGAATTGAAACAGTTGAGTGTTTTTTTTTATGTTTATAATTGGATATTTACTGTTTGGATCTCATTGGTTTTACTGGCTTGTCATTTATAATTTGGTGTTAGTTCATTTATTATTTATAGGTTTAATATTTATTAGACAATTTATTCTTTGAAGTAAACATTCAAACAGGTTATACACATTCAAAACAAGCATTCGAAAAGATTATAAACAATCAAAACAAACATCATATAAACAAAAGATCAACTGCATGTATAATAATCAGTTTCTACATACAAAACAAAAATACAACTGCAAACCAAGATATATACATAATCACTATGGCTTTGGTGGGGCCCCCGCTGGTGGTCCTCGCCCTGGTACTGGGCGTAGACCCCGTACCCCCATCTGTTGTGCCATCGCCTGTATCGCTTCGACCGTCCACTGCTGAACCTCTTACATCTGACCGATGAGGTGATCCATGTCCTCAGCCACCAAACGCGCAGCAGGAGTGAGGTCATCAGATATATGGCGTGGGTACTGCTGCTGTGGTCGCGGAGGAGGTGGGGGGCCGCCATCGTCGTTATCGCCGTCATCGTCGTCATCGCCGTTATCGCTGTCATCGCCACCGTCACCCGCCTGGTCCACCAACAGAGGTACCCCCGGCCGTATCTCTATGAAGACCGGTATGTCATCAGGCCCTGGCATGGGGACCGGGACATACGTGGCCTTGCCGCCGATAGATCGGAACCGATGTACTCCCTCCTCTATCTCCAGCAGGATCCCCATGCTTCGCCAATTGCCTCACCTATCGGAATCGATCGGATCTTGGCCGACAGGTTGCCGTCAGTCTCTGGATGGAGACCCAGCTAAGGCAATATATAGGTCAACATAAAGTTGGAGAGTTCACGGGTTTTAATAAATGGACATGTAATCCAAAACCGACTAAATTATTGCCTAGCTAGGGCAATAATTAATATGTGATCTGACATGAGCCCATAACCAAACCTCGACATGTTGTGCCTCGCCCATTGTACACTAAAGACTGTGAATATATGTGGAATACAAGCACTCTTTGATATCTGTCATCCGGTCAGAGCAACTGACCAAGAGTAGGGGTGTCAACCCATTAGATCTATTCCGGTGTTTCATGGCTAAGTCTATGGCTAATGGTTATGGTATGATGTATGACACGAGGGCTTAATGGATCCTGAACCCTAATGGCTAAGTCCAATGTACCTTGACTAGCTTGACCTGACTGCGACGAAGCTTCTGAACCTTCCAGTCTGATATCTCCAGTGGCTTCTCTACGAAATGGAGTTGTTCGTCAATGTGGATTTCCTCTAGAGGGATAATCAATGACTCATAAGCAAGACACTTCTTGAGATTTGAGACGTGAAACGTGTCGTGGACACCACTGAGTTCTTGGGGCAATTTGAGCTTGTATGAAACTAGTCCAATTCGTGCAAGAATTTCAAATGGACCTATGTATCTAGGATTGAGCTTCCCATGTTTCCCAAACCTGGGCACTCCTTTCCATGGTGACACCTTGAGCAAGACTCTATCGCCCACCTGGAACTCTAAGGGTTCACGCCTTTGGTCCGCATAACTTTTCTGCCTGTCCCTGGCAGCTTTCAGTCTGTCTCTGATCTGGAAAATCTTGTCGATTGTCTCCTGTATGAGCTCAGGGCCTGTCAGTTGCTTGTTCCCTATTTCTGCCCAACACACTGGCGATCGACACTTGCGTCTGTACAACGCTTCGAAAGGTGCAGCTTTTATGCTAGTGTGGTAACCGTTATTGAAGGAGAATCCGATCAACGACAAATGTGTATCCCAATTTCCTCCAAAATCAATTATACACGTACGAAGCATATCTTACAGTGTCTGAATGGTCCTTTCGCTTTGTCCATCTGTTTAGGGATGGTAAGCAGTGCTCAAGTCTAAACGAGAACAAAGGGCTTCTTGCATTGACTCCCAAAATCTCGAAGTGAAAAGTTGTCTTGATCAGAGATTATGGAGATAGGAACACCAAGACTTATCACGATATCCTTGATGTATAACTTGGACAATTTCTCCATCTTGCCTGTTTCTTTAATCGGCAAGAAATGAGCAGACTTTGTTAGACGGTCGACAATTACCCAAATTGCATCATGACCACGAGGTGTCTTCGGTAATTTGGTGATGAAGTCCATAAAGATCTGTTCCCACTTCCAAATGGTAATCTCCGATTAGTGTAGCATGCCTGAAGGCTTCTGGTACTCGGCTTTGACCTTTGAACACGTTAGGCAACGCCTAACATAGGCCGCAATACAACCATTTATGTTAGGCCACCAATAGAAATCTTTGAAGTCCTTATACATTTTATCTGCACCAGGGTGTACTGAGTACTTGGACTTGTGCGCTTCATCTAAAACCAAATCACACAGTCCTCCATACAAAAGAACCCATATTCTATTCAATAAATACATTGTCCCGTCAGGCTTTGTTTGCAGCTCACCTGACTGTATAAACCTTCTTTCCCAATGTTATTGTCCTTAAGAGCTTCCTGCCGAGCTTCGCGAATACGGGAAGTGAGATCGGTATGAATAGTCATGCCTAACGCGTGAACACGCAACATCTTGACACGTTCCTTTTGGCTCAATACGTCGGCCACAACATTCGCTTTCCCTGGATGGTATTTAATCTCATAGTCGTAATCATTGAGCAACTCAAGCCATCGTCTCGAACGCATGTTCAGATCCTTCTGGTCAAAGATATGCTGTAAGCTCTTGTGATCAGTAAAGATAGTACACTTGGTCCCGTACAGGTAGTGCCTCCAAATCTTAAGCGCGAACACTACTGCTCCCAGTTCCAAATCATGGGTTGTGTAGTTCTGCTCATGCACCTTGAGTTGGCGAGAGGCATATGCAATGACTTTGTCTCTTTGCATCAAGACACAACCGAGACCTTGATGAGATGCATCGCAATAGACAATAAAATCATCGGTTCCTTCTAACAGTGAGAGAATCGGTGCGCTGCATATCTTGTTCTTCAAAAGCTGAAAAGTCGATTCTTGTTGATCTCCCCATTCGAATTTCTTGTCTTTCTGGGTCAAGACAGTTATGGACTGAGCTATTTTAGAAAAATTCTCGTTGAATCGTCGGTAATAGCTAGCTAACCCATGAAATTGTCGAACTTCGGTTGGGGTACTAGGCCTAGCCCAATTCTTGATCGCCTCTACCTTGGCTGGATCAACATGTATACCCTTCGCGTTCACCACATGTCCAAGGAAGTGAACTTCACGAATCCAGAATTCGCATTTGGATAACTTGGCATACAGTCTCTCAACCTTGAGTAGATTTAGAATCACCTTCAAATGTTGCTCATGTTCCTCTTGGGTTCGTGAATAGATCAGAATATCATCAATGAACACAATCACAAATTTATCGAGGTAAGGCTTACACACCCTGTTCATCAAATTCATAACACTGCCGGTGCGTTTGTCAAGCCAAATGGCATAACCAAAATCTCATAATGGACATACCGCGTCCTGAAGGCGGTCTTGGGGATGTCCTCCTCATGAATACGCAACTGGTGATAACCTGACCTCAGATCAATCTTCGAGTAGAAACCAGAGCCCTGCAATTGAACAAACAGATCATCTATCCTGGGATGAGGATAACGGTTCTTCACAGTCAGTTTGTTCAACTCTATGTAGTCGATGCACATTCGAAACGATCCATCCTTCTTCTTGACAAACAGTACTGGAGCTCCCTAGGGTGAAGAGTTTGGTCGAATGAATCCCTTGTCGAGCAACTCTTGCAGCTGGTTGGACAGTTCTTGCATCTCTGACGGAGCTAAACGATAAAGCGAACGGGCTACGGGAGCAGCTCCGGGAGTGAGATCAATACAAAATTCAACTTTCCTCGGGGGTGGCAATCCTAGTAGATCTTTGGGAAAGACTTCTGGAAAATCTCGCACCACAGGGATGTCTTTGATTCTTCTCTCCTCCTGTTTCTTCTCGATCACATGCGTTAAGAATGCAAAGTGACCTTTCCGTAAACATTTCTGGGCCTTCATGCAAGATATGAGTCACAGTGGGGCCTTCCTGTACTCCCCCTTTATGGACAGAACATCTCCGTTGGGTAGTGGAACTCGAACTACTTTCTCAAAGCCAATAACCTCGGCGTGATTCTTCGACAACCAATCCATGCCAACAACAATGTTGAAACTTCCAAGATCAATCGGTAGAACGTCGATACCGAACTAATGACTCCCAACTTCAACGCACAACCCTTAACTACTTCTTCGGACTTAATTGTTTTACTATTGGCCAATTCTATTGAGTAATGTGTGTGCAACTTATTTGACTCTAATCCAAGGGTGCGTTTAAAGTCGGTTGACATAAAGCTAAGATCGACACTGGTATCAAAAAGTACAGAAGCAGTATAATTGTTAACGAGGAGTGTACCTATTACAACGTTGGGATCCTCGCGTGCATCATCCGCACCCATAACAGAAGCCATGCCACGAGCTTGACCCTTTAGCTTGGGGCAGTCTTTCTTGAAATGAGCAGTAGCTCCATACTCAAAATATCCCAGTATACCATCAGGATTTTCAACTGCTTTAGCCCGACACTGCACTGTAGGATGTCCCATCCGCTTGCATTTCTCGCATTTGATACTGTCACACGTCCCCACATAATGATACTTGCATTTGTTGCAGAGTGGGTGGGGCCCGTTGTATGGTTTGCGAGGTTCGGTAGCGGTAACAACGAAGGCTTTGACAGTTTCGGGCTTCTAGTTGGTCTGACTCTCTGTTCTCTTCCCCTTCTTGAAGTTGGACCACTTGCGGTAGTTTCGAGATATTTCACCCTTGTCTGATTCTTTCTGTGTTAGTGAGCCCATGTGTACCGCATCATCGGTAAGGCTGTGAGCAAGGGTGACAGCATGCTGAATAGAAGATGGAGCAGCAGTGGTGACCATGCCACAGATCTTAGGAGAGAGTCCCTGGATGTACCTTTCTACCCTCTTGTACTCGGGGGTAACCATGTGTGGAACTAATCGAAAAAGCTCATTAAATCAGGTTGTATAGGCAGTCATATCAGCCCCGTTCATGGACAGATTCCAGAACTTGGTCTTCAACTTCTGAAGCTCACTTCGCGGGCAGTACTTGCCCATCAGCATCGTCTTCAACTCAACCCAAGAAAGATTGTAGGCAGCATCACGACCCAAGGTCTGTACTTGCAGATTCCACCACGTCAACGCATCATCCTGGAAGGTGCAAGTGCATATTTGATCTTCTGGTCTTCTGAACAACCACTGATATCAAGCACTGAGTTGGTTTTCTCAATCCAACGGAGAATTCCAATTGTTCCTTCTGAACCACAAAGGTTCCAGGGCTTCCTGTAACACCCCAAAATCTCTAAACCGTATTTTATGATAATCTAAGCACATGTGGCTTTTAAACTGAACCGCATGAAACACGACTTATGCGAATTTCCTAGTCTAGGGAAATTAACTTCGTCAACCTTGTTAACTAAACAAGGCTTAAACAATTATACGAGACTAACTCGATTAGTGTCTTGAACTAGTACATACTTAACGAAATATGGGAGGGGTTAAAAGTGCCAAATAACCAAATTGAGTTTGGTTGAATACTTATAAAAAAAAAGAAGAAGAAAGAAAACACACACACACACACAAACTTCTGGAAATGGATCCATACACCTCCCAAAACACACACTTAAGCTCAAACTCAAGAACAAGTTCAATCAAGGATGAAATCAAGGGGCTTTTGTGTGCATTAGCCCTAAAACGAATCTTCCAAGCCTAATACACACCAAGGTAACCTTTTGTTTGACTAAATTTAATGGTATGTTTATGCTAGGGTGTGATGAAACTCATGGATTGTTATAAAAATGTGAATTAAGGGTTTGTAATGGTTACTCTAGTATGAGGAAACCATAATACGTGTTAATTTGTGTGTGTCAAGCAAAATCTTTGTGTGAAGATTATATCTTTGTAATTCATGTTATAAAGTTAAATGGGTTTCTTGGTGGATTGGTAGGAACCACCTTTAAACCATGACATACTAGCTTTAGTAAATGACAAGCTATGATTAAGATGTTTATAGGAATGCTAGACATGTTAATCTTGGTTAAGGATGGATCCATGAGGTTCCCAAGTCTTAAAATTAAAGCTAGGAAAATCACGCCTACCAAGTGTTTGATAAAATGCCTCAATGAAACTCGATTTCACTTGGGCATAAATAATTTGTGAAAACTTGTATATTGGTGAAACACGACCAAAAATGCGTGTAGACAAGTAAAGATGAGGTTCTAACAACCTAAGTGATCATTCACCTCATAGGTGCGGATACAATAGACATTAGATAGCCAAGGAGTCTCGAGTTGAGGTAAAGAGGAAGCACGCATAAGGTAAGTCACTCGATGGCTTAAATCTCAATATGTTTGTAGTATATTTACATGCTTAGTTATACCTTTGTATGTATACCTGAAACTATCCATTGGAGTGTCGCAAAAGAAGCCTAAACGGGAATCATAATTCATAGAAAATGGCCTTAGATGAAGGTTGTTAATGTCCCAATTAGGCTAACGGGTCAATTGGGTATAACACTAGTTAGACAAGCACCTAAGGGTCAACATTATGCCAACATCACTTTCATTAGTTGCTTGAGTATATTTGTGGACTCTATGTTAAAGATCTCAAGCTAGTCTAGAAGCAAAAAAAGGGGCGCGGGCTAAAGTAAGTCATATCTACGAATTGTTATAAATAAATACATGTATTCTTAATCACGGATGATAACTTTAGTCGTGTCAATAGTAAAAGATGCCTTTGGTGGTTTCCAAGGGATAGAAAAGATTGAATGAAAACCCATGTCGCAAGTCATAGAGGCCGAGCGAACGAGACCAAGAGAAATGGCACATGTGGCCATGGACACGAGGCACCGCAAAACACGGCATAAATGACTTGGGCATGAAGTTCTCTAGTCAAGTTAGGACTTGACAAGTGGTAAAAACCATAACTAGAACTTGGAAACTATAATTTTCTTATGATTAAGATATGTGCAAAACTACTCGGGGTAGCCTAAAGGTGAGTAGATAAATGGTGGTTTGCAAGTTAGAAATCGACGAAGGAATATAAAACTACCTTTAACCATGTTAGTTGATCACATGGGAACCATTAAACGCTTTCATGATTGAACACGAGTCAATTAGGAATGAACTAAGGGAATAGTGTATTAAACACTAACACCCATGAAACACACCAATTACACGGTCATGGTGAGCTATGACTCAGCCGAACCGGAAATTGGGGAAATCTAGTCGTATCACTTAGATGATGCGATGGACTGAGTGCAAGAAGCATTTAGAAACTCGAAAACATGAAATTTCAACTACACGGTCAGGGCGAACCGAAAATTAAGGAATAGATGCATAGAATACTTAAAACTTGGACAAATGCCAATCACACGGTCATGGTGGGCTAAGGCTCAGCCGAACCAAGAATTGGAAGGCATGATCACATCTACAAGGCTGCGCGATTAGATAAAACACAAATAGCTTAATAACGCGGGTATACAGAAATACATTAGACAAATAGACAAGAATGTTTATAGTAAATAAGACGCATGACCAGAAATTGCCACCTGGAGAGTACCGTGGTGATCACGATAGGATCACCGTGTCATGTGTGGATTGCTTACCCTGGCCAGGTAAGTGTTAAAACACATGGTGCGGTGGGCTTCTCGTGATCTACACGCCTGCTCTTTCACGTGACAAGGACTGGGTCAGGGGAGAAAGGTATATTAAACATTTCCAATATATAACTCGCGAGGTCATATAACAAGGAAGTATTGCCAAACAACGTAAGAGGCCGGGTAGACCGGGTAAGTAAAACCAATGCATAAACGACCCACGGGGTCGTACCAAAGGTATTACCACGACAGTTACACGGATCAAGGTAAGACTTGAACCTTAATCAAAGGTTAAGTCATAACTAAACTCAAACCTTTATAGAAGGTTGAATTTGCAAATAGACTTGAACCTTAATCAAAGGTTAAGTCATAACTAAACTCAAACCTTTATAGAAGGTTGAATTTGCAAATAGACTTGAACCTTAATCAAAGGTTAAGTCATAACTAAACCCAAACCTTTATAGAAGGTTGAATTCTCAAATAGACTTGAACCTTAATCAAAAATTAAGTCATAACTAAACTCAAACTTTTATAGAAGGTTGAATTCATAAATAGACTTGAACCTTAATCAAAGTTTAAGCCATAGTTAAACTTGAACCTTTATAGAAGGTCAAAATCGTAAATGAAGGTGAACCTTAATTAAAAGTTAAGCCATGAATAAACTCGAGCCCTAATCGAACGTTAATCCGTAAGCAGACTTGAACCATAAATCAAAGGTTAAGTCATAAACACAAACGAGTCCAGACTATAGAATGAATCGCAACTAAATCAATCGGGCCTTAACTGAAGGACAAACCATAATAAACCTGAGTTTAACCAAGGGTTAAATTGTAATTCAATCTAGACCCTAGTCGAGGGTTAATTAAACAGTAAAGGTTAAACCTTTATGGAAGGTAAAAAAAAATCAAAAATCACAGACGAGTCTGAACCATACCTAAGGGTAAACACTAAATAAATCTGAACCATACTCGAGAGGTTAACTCATATTCCAACATGAACCTTGTACTGAGGTAAAACAAAAGCCAAGATTCGGGCTAAGCTCAAGGTTAAGTTATACTTAAACTTGACTTCTAATAAATTTGTGAAAGCCTACGGGAAAATGTGAACTATGTGTCACACAATGCATATTAAATTCATGAAAGCCTACGGGCAAACGTGAACAATGCGTCACACCAATTATAATGAATTCGTGAAAACCTACGGGCAATTGTGAACTAAGTATCACACTAAATCATAATGATCCGTGAAAGTTCACGGGCAACCAAGAACTACGCGTCTCGCTAAATCAGAATGCAAACGAGAATAAAACCACACAGGGCAAGCGTGAACTATGATTCACCCGAAACCAAACTAAAAAAACATGGTTCTAGACTGTGAAACCACGTTAAATAAAAGAAGAAATTAAACGCTAAACCAAAAAGGGAGCTCGTAGGAGACCCTGGAATACCGGAGGTGCATCCGCACCAGAGGAACAATCCTAGCCTCGAGCAAGGATCATGTCAGAGTAAACAATGATTGATGTGGCCTAATGAAGGCATGTCAAAAACAAACAAAGCAAGATAAACCTCACGGGCCTTAGCACATGATGGATGAATGGAGAATCGAAAGTCTAAAATATATAGATGGCTGTGAATCACAGAAATAAAAGCAATGCCTTCATAATAAGCAAAATACGATCCAGTGGACCACTATGCATACGAATACTAAAGAAAGAAAACATAAGTAAACAGACTTGTGTGAATAAACATGGTAATGTGACACCATGACACACAGACGTTCAAGTACTCTTGTGAGAAACGATGAATTGATCTAAGGGTCCATAGGTCTTGAGGGATAAAAATAAACAGAAACGGGTCATAGTTCAGGAACAAACCCTGTAAGGGCGACCCATTAAAGGAATTGCCTTGGAACTAAAGCGTTCTGAGGAGTTAAATACAAACATAATCCGGTAGGGATTTGAAGACGAGGTGTTATATATGCAATAATACCTAGATAAATAAAAGAGTCGGGAGACTTAGGTTAAATCTCAATTAAGTTGCCTACGAGAGCTAGAAATGTAAATTCGAAAGGCTAGATAAGAAAGGGTCACGAACCCTATGCTAATTCTATCGATAGGATACAAATCCTAAAAGCCCGGGGCATCGGGGCAAGACGATAATAGGTGAGCAATCGCCTGGAATTAGTTTCGACTGAGAGTTGAAACTCACATACCAAAATTCAGGTAAAGTGATGCCAATGCGTTTAAAGTCCACGAAAATAGGTTAAATGCTATCTAAAGTATTATATGGAGGATTCCATGGGACATTCAAACTTGAATGAGTATACGAAATACTAGCCCAAGTGCGGGCCTTTGAACTAGAATAAGTATACATGGTAATCGGAAGTGTGACTTGTAGAAAGTCCAACAATTTAACTCAAAATTTTGTCGGCAGTGTGTAAAAACACATCAGAAATCGTAGTCATTGGATTAAATGACTGACTAAAACATGTGACTTATGAAACTTAAGTCTACTGTAACCGAAAACCCAGATGAATTAACTACACCCAGAATTAACAATCGGATAGTAAGAAAACGAATGATAAACCGTTAATATCCTAGTGATAGCTAAGCAAACACTAGAAAGATCAAACAGGTCAAGTGAATTCGTCACCACTTGGACCCAGAGGAATGCATAAATATACCTAAGCGTAGTGACAGGTGAAAACACCATTAAAAAAGACACGCGTTGTCTAGGACAAGGAAGGCGTGAGGTGCGGAAAAGACTCGATACTTTCCGGTAAAAGCATGACATTATAAAAGGCCTTTGAGCCAAAATCAAACGGAAATTAAAACCACGTTAAGTGTGGTTAAAGGTCTTTGGGAAGCCGTTTGATAACCAAACCCAATATGTGCCTCAGTGCATAGAAATGATTCTAAGCAGAGTAAATAATTAAATGTACACCCTAAGCCTTCGGGGACTTAAGGGTTCAAAACACGCAAAAGAGTTAAATCGATGGCTCTTGGACAAACCAGGACACCTGCGGGTGCCTAAACTAGAATAATCTCCTGTAAAGGTAAAAGAATATGCATACATAAACTTAGTGGCGTAATCAAATTCCATTAAAATAACCCTCATCGAGGAGGAATAAAACTCAAGGTCAACCATGAGGCGCGACCCATGGGAATATATATATATATATATATCCGGTTTCGAGGATGAAACCCTCATTAAGGGGGTAGAGTTGTAACACCCCAAAATCTCTAAACCGTATTTTATGATAATCTAAGCACATGTGGCTTTTAAACTGAACCGCATGAAACACGACTTATGCGAATTTCCTAGTCTAGGGAAATTAACTTCGTCAACCTTGTTAACTAAACAAGGCGTAAACAATTATACGAGACTAACTCGATTAGTGTCTTGAACTAGTACATACTTAACGAAATATGGGAGGGGTTAAAAGTGCCAAATAACCAAATTGAGTTTGGTTGAATACTTATAAAAAAAAAAAAGAAGAAGAAAGAAAACACACACACACACAAACTTCTGGAAATGGATCCATACACCTCCCAAAACACACACATAAGCTCAAACTCAAGAACAAGTTCAATCAAGGATGAAATCAAGGGGCTTTTGTGTGCATTAGCCCTAAAACAAATCTTCCAAGCCTAATACACACCAAGGTAACCTTTTATTTGACCAAATTTAATGGTATGTTTATGCTTGGGTGTGATGAAACTCATGGATTGTTATAAAAACGTGAATTAAGGGCTTGTAATGGTTACTCTAGTATGAGGAAACCATAATACGTGTTAATTTGTGTGTGTTAAGCAAAATCTTTGTGTGAAGATTATATCTTTGTAATTCATGTTATAAAGTTAAATGGGTTTCTTGGTGGATTGGTAGGAACCACCTTTAAACCATGACATACTACCTTTAGTAAATGACAAGCTATGATTAAGATGTTTATAGGAATGCTAGACATGTTAATCTTGGTTAAGGATGGATCCACGAGGTCCCTAAGTCTTAAAATTAAAGCTAGGAAAATCACGCCTACCAAGTGTTTGATAAAATGCCTCAATGAAACTCGATTTCACTTGGGCATAGATAATTTGTGAAAACTTGTATATTGGTGAAACACGACCAAAATGCGTGTAGACAAGTAAAGATGAGGTTCTAAAAACCTAAGTGATCATTCACCTCATAGGTGCGGATACAAGAGACTTTAGATAGCCAAGGAGTCTCGGGTTGAGGTAAAGAGGAAGCACGCATAAGGTAAGTCACTCGATGGCTTAAATCTCAATATGTTTGTATTATATTTACATGCTTAGTTATACGTTTGTATGTATACCTGAAACTATCCATTGGAGTGTCACAAAAGAAGCCTAAACGGGAATCATAATTCATTGAAAATGGCCTTAGATGAAGGTTGTTAATGTCCCAATTAGGCTAACGGGTCAATTGGGTATAACACTAGTTAGACAAGCACCTAAGGGTCAACATTATGCCAACATCTCTTTCGTTAGTTGCTTGAGTATATTTGTGGACTCTATCTTAAAAATCTCAAGCTAGTCTAGAAGCAAAAAAAGGGGCGCGGGCTAAAGTAAGTCATATCTACGAATTGTTATAAATAAATACATGTATTCTTAATCACGGATGATAACTTTAGTTGTGTCAATAGTAAAAGATGCCTTTGGTGGTTTCCAAGGGATAGAAAAGATTGAATGAAAACCCATGTCGCAAGTCATAGAGGCCGAGCGAACGAGACCAAGAGAAATGGCACATGTGGCCATGGACACGAGGCACCGCAAAACACGGCATAAATGACTTGGGCATGAAGTTCTCTAGTCAAGTTAGGACTTGATAAGTGGTAAAAACCATAACTAGAACTTGGAAACTATAATTTTCTTATGATTAAGATATGTGCAAAACTACTCGGGGTAGCCTAAAGGTGAGTAGATAAATGGTGGTTTGAAAGTTAGAAATCGAAGAAGGAATATAAAAATACCTTTAACCATGTTAGTTGATCACATGGGAACCATTAAACGCTTTCCGGGAAGGCCCAGGAGTAGTTTTAGACTAACCCAAAAGGGGCAGCTTGGTGCTGAAACATTTTGTACCTTGTCAGGATTTGGTGTAGCCTACGCCACTTTTGGAGTTGCCTACGCCAAATGCCTACACCAATGGCGTAGGATACGCCTATTCTGGCGTAGGATACGCCAACGTCAGATTGCCCAAGCTAATTTCTTCTGTCCTATGCCACCAGATGCCCTCTCCCTACGCCAATAGCGTAGGATACGCCAAAACTGGCGTACGCCAAATCAGCCAAAATTCATTTTTTTTGGTATTTTGCATCTAAATTCAATCATAATAACATATTTATGGGTTGTCTAACTGTGATAAACCCTTAGGTACTCAGCTACATGAACCGGATGATGATCGAGGCTTATGTGAAGAACCAAACATGCTTAACTCGCCCGTTTCCGCAATGTTTTGATAAACTTATGAAGATACTTAGTTATTTTGTAATATGCTAAGCCGTAACTATAATTTAGGATGTTTTGTACTAATCAATGTCGCTTTTGAATGTTAATGCGTTAAAGTAAACTATGAAATGCTTTAGCTTTCCAAGTACAAACCAAGTATATTATCGTTTAATTACCCCTATCATGGGTAGGGTCTTACACTTGCATGCCATGAAAGTCTTGTAGGAACACCCACGCATGGTATTCTCTACTTCTGTGGTGTTAGAAGGAATGGATTATCAACGAGAGGATTGATACAAGATCAAGACTAAGAAGGAATAGGCAAAATCTTTACGAGTCTCGGGATCCTGGGTTCTGCGTCGGCCTACTGCGCCCGAACTGCCACTGGAGTTGGCGTGGTGCGCTTCATGTTGCGCGATAGCCTGTGCAATTACCTTGGCTAGGTCCACTGAGGTGGTCGGAAAAGTTTCTTCCTCAGAAGTCGATCGAGTAGTCCTCTTAGGAGGCATGTTCTTCTAATACATAAGATAAAAAGACTGAGACCCATATCACTGTATAATATAGTCAACATATGCATCAACTAAACAACCATACAATCATAACAAATGAGAATCAAGATCACAAATGCACGAACAACACAAACACAATATAGGAATCAAAACATCACACTTCTCATAGAAAGTTTAACATACTTGATACGAATTTTGTTTCTACATACAAAATAAACCGGCATACTGCCTTACAAGTTTTTAAACCAATACATCAAAGTACAATAGATGAAAATATATGTTATCCTATGGGAATGGGGGTGGACGAGCAGCAGACAAGACTACAACAACTACAGTCGCCTCTAGATCATCCAACCTTGCCTCAAGCTCTGCAACACGTTCCTCAGCTATGGCACGTCCCTGATGCGCCTCATACACACGTGTACCCAACTCAGCGAATCAATAGAGCACTAGATCCCTAGTCTTACCTATTAGATATAGATCATCCTCGATCTCCTGAACCCTCATACGCAACACCCCAATCTCTGTGTCGTGACGCCCAATCATGTCCCGTACAGAGTAGTGGGTGTGGCGTACGGGAGCCAGCTCGAAGCCCGTAGGTAGTGGAGTGTCAAAGGGTGGCTGGGATGACCCACCGATATCAAAAGTAGATGGAGCCTCGACATCAGAATCCTCATCAGAATATAGCTGAGAAACCATCAATAGTGGGCAGATATGTCCTTTTGCGAGCATGGGACCTCCTGAGCAGCTTCTTCTTGGGTGGCTATGGTGCCTCTTGAGCTGGGGGCTCAGGGTCAACCTGGACGGGAACCTCAACTGGTGCGATAGGAGCAGGTGGAGGGAGCGCACGTTTTTGAGGGGTGTACATCATATGTATCCCACCCGAACACGGGCGATATGGGCGGAAAGAAGGCACTCTAGGCTTTGGCGGCGGTGGGGGTGCATCCTCCTCCTGTGCCTCTCCAGCAAGCACATCATCCTCATCGCCAGAAACAACATGATCCACCTGCATGTGATCCTCCTCAATGTATGAATCACTGGATCCGGGCTCGTAACCCTGCTGAATGTCCTCGGAAAGTGGGCTCTCTGGTACATGCTCATCCTCAGAGTCCGAGATGATAATGGGGTCCTCGTTGTGTGCCATGATCCTGGAAATCAATAGCACACGTGTGTGTCAGTAATCATGTGGTGTACTTACTATGTCTACTAACGTGTGGAATATGTAACTGGCATGGAACTTGCGTAGCGCGTAGAGATATGTGTTGTATTTATTTTCTTTGGAAAACATTTTGAAATCAATTTTGTTTAGATTATAGTTTGAATCAAAAGAATCTCTGTTCACTATAACCTCGTACTCTGATACCAATCTGTCAAACCCCGCGTAGGCGGAAACACGGGATGCGACTTTGAATGATTTCCAAGCACAAAGGTCACACAAGCATCGATTAAATTAAAATAGGGACTTCCATTAGACAACATAGTTTCACAAACATTAAGTTAATTGTCTTAAATAAAAACCATTGTATGAAAATGTTTACAACTAAAACAACACAACAACAGTTCAAAAGGTAGTATCCCACCCTCCCAAGTTCCATACTTCATGCTAGTCACCTGAAAAACATGCATGTAAAAATATAGGTTATCATAATGTTGGAGAGTTCGCAGGTTTTTAATAAATGGACATGTAATCCAAAACCGACTAAATTACTGCCTAGCTAGGGCAATAATTAATATGTGATCTGATATGAGCCCATAACCAAACCTTGACATGTTGCGACTCACCCATTGTACACTAAAGACAATGAATATATGTGAAATACAAGCACTCTTTGAATATGTCATCTGGTCAGAGCGACTGATCAAGAGTGGGGGTGTCAACCCAATAGATCTATTCCGGTGTTTCATGGCTAAGTCCATAGCTAATGGTTACGGTGTGATGTATGACACGAGGGCTTATTGGATCCTGAACCTTAATGTATCATGTTCACATAATAGTCATAATTGTAACTGAAAACTATACGCATGTTTCCCCCCCCCCCCTATAAAATGTAAAGCAGTGAAAAAGGGTCGTGTAAAACTCACCTGATGTCTGAATGCTAGACTGAGCTGTATCTGACGTGGAAATGTCTGGTCTGGGATGCCCTATATTCATTAAAGGCAACTTAAGTCTATTTATTGTCCTATTTACCATTCATTTGTTCACCCGACTTGACATCTACGGACTACGTGTTTCTTGTACCCGTGTCCATATATGTCACACAATGTATGTGCTGGAAAGGTTCGTTTTTGTCATTATTTGTGGCTATGATTAACCATTTGTGGTAAAACCAATGTCTTGGTTTACCTTATGTTATCATGTGGTATGGGTGTTAGTTATTTCTATCTAAAAATGGGACATTGCCGCATATTATGGTCATTGTGTATAAAAATACTATACTCCTATATTTTGCCCTTGTTAACACATATACTTTGACATTTAACATATGTTTAAAAGAAAGACTAGTGTTAAAGCTAATTAACACATGTTTTCGGTTTATTAACACATGTTTACAAAATTACCTTTAGGTATATATATCAAACTTTGAGTTCTAAAAACGATTGCTACTACCTTTAAACATGTCTAGACACACGCGCATACATTCGTCTGTATGTGTGTGAGTATGTGTGTCCATTCATGTGTGTTTATATGTGTAGATACCTCCCACATGTGTGTATACATATAAGTGTGTTCTTCATGAAGTTCTATAGGTTTTTGAGTGCCTTGGTCGATTATTTTTAGCTTGCTATGTTCGTGTATGTGTGTCCGAGTGTGGGTAGGGGTCGGGTGAATCCTATCATGGATCGAAACATGAAGTAAAAGAAACATAAAATAGTTTTGTTAACATACCACAATAATGAGTGTTAGAACAAAGGTATGATCGATCTAGAGCCGGTTTCTCCACTCCACAACCTCCAAACTCCAAGGAAATGTAGTGTATGGGCTGTGATGAGGGTGTTCTATTGAAATGGGATTCAGGTATGGGATTCGGCCGAGGGGTCTCCAAGGGAAAAAGGAAGTTCACAATGTGTTAGTGTGTTTTGAATGTTTAAGGTGTGATTCCCTTGGCCTCTTGCTTCCTTTATATAGCCGAGATGGGGAGAGAGAGAGAGAGAGAGAGAGAGAGAGAGAGTCCATGAGTGATTGGTTGATAATTATGGTAAGTCAACATACAAAATCCATGGTGTGCAAAAAGTTAATTTTTATGTTGGTGCAACTTGTTGACTTAGAAACTTGTTGGTTTGTGTAGGCCTCTTGGGAGCCGATTTTTATGGGGAATGGGCAAGGAATTTGAGGCTAGTCAACAAGGCTTGGATGTCATGTGGGTTTATGTTGTTTCCATTCTAGTATAAGTGTCTAGAGATTTGAAATGGTTGGATAAGAATGGTGAGTTGTGTATGTGTGTATGCATTTGTTTGTATGTAGGTGTAGGTGGATTGTTCATCAAATTTCCATCATGTGTGTGTATGTGTGTAACGATATGTATATATATATATATATATGTACATATGATGTGTGTGTGTGTCTTGTATAAGGTAGGTAGTGTCCAAAATCAACACACATTCTCTTGTATTGGGAATGTAGGAGCCAAAAATTCTTGGGAAAGAGCAATGTGTTTCTTTGGCAAGTCAACTTGTGAGATTTTAAGTGTATAGAGTGGCTCATGTCCTATTATGGTAATATTCTTGGATTTGGTGAGATTGTGAGGTGTGTGTGTGTGTGTGTGTGTGCTAGTGTTTCGACATATGTATGTATGTATATGGGATAATGGTTCAACAATGTGATATTATGTATAGGTGTATGTATGGCCGAATGTATGTGTGTGTGTGATAATGTATTTGTTTGATTCTAATACACACACAAGTCTATATGGATCAAACATATATATGTATACACACACATAATTGTGTTCTTGGAGCTTGATTAATATGATTGTTCATGTGTGTACTTTTATAAACATTCAAGCATCGATTGTATGAGGTTATGTTATGTTAATCGTGGTTAAACCTCACACACATGTATATATGCCTGGGTATTGGCGAATTTAGGGCTACATGTGGGTTCATATTCGTGTTTTTACTAGTCGTTCTACTAGTTTTCATTGGATATGTGTCGGAACACTTATTGTTCTAGGACATTGTTTGTTTTTGTTCTTAATTGAACCACACATTGGAACTTCGTGTTCAATTGTATCGCTTCCCAAAAATAGGGTTTTGCATGGATTTTTCTATAGTCTATCATGAACTATTCGACTAGCTGTGAAATTGTATCAACTAGTGTGTCTACTGCTAGACGGTATGTCTCGGGATTGACTTGTTGGAACCATGTATGGCCCAATTACAATGAAATATGTGGAATGTAATGCTATGAACAATGTATACATGTAATTAAGTGTACGGACATGACCTGTGATTTCGACGGGTGTCACAGAAGGCTTGTCTATGAGTTGGAAACATCCATGTTCTTGTGTTGATTATCTACTATGGCTGCATCCATATAGTATCTTCCGTACCTATTTCGATTTGTAGACTTTTATTATTATTAGTAGTTTATTTTAGTTATTTGGTGTGTTTATCTTAACTAATTCTTGTTTGTTTATCTTTGTGACAGGTTCAATTAGTTATTAACATAACAACCTTTAAAATCAACCCTAACTTAAATAATAAAATTAACTATCATAGGGTTCATACGGCTTCTAGTAGTCCCGAGCTGGATCCAAGGCAAGGAAACCGGTAGTGAGACAAATCCTTGGGTTTCTGCTATCCAAACTGGGTTCTAAGCAATGTCTTCTGAAGTGGACCAGATCCGGGTGACAAGTTTCTGGTTCTTACCAAATATGTGAGTGACTTTCTTGGCAAAGGGAAGATTCCCTATGGGTGCACCAGTGATCTTCGGTTTGCACACCTTTTGGATTATGTTCCACATTTGTTAAGGATTTCATTCATAAGTCTCGGGGGTTAAGGGTTGGATTTTTTAAGTCACACAATCACTAAACCAAACTTAAATTTATCTAATTAATAAATTATTCAGTTGTCACTTTTAAAAAGATAAATAAAATAAGGATACTTTACCCAGCTCTCGTTAGTACAACGCCGTTAACTTCTTAGATGGTTCCCCGTCATACACGATGATGGCATGCGAGATCCTTCGGTATGGAAAGCGAGAGTTGAGAGAGGTGGAAGGGATTCCCGGTCGGAATTAAGGCTCTCCATAAATTTAAGAAGGTAAATTAGAGAACCCAGTGCTTAAACGAGTGGCTTGGCGGTGGTTTGGGAAATGCCTAAAAAGTAGGACTCAGGCTTTCCAAAAAGCTACACGGCTAGCGAGTTAGGTAACACCACACTGTCAATTAGGAGAAGACCGACTTACGGGCCAGCAGTCCGAAGACACATTTATGGGGACTCGTATACTTCTCCTGTGCGTAACCCACAGAGTTGCCAGAATGTCATCCCTTGTTTATTTCTTTTCTCATCTCCTACTTTGAAGGGACCGTTCACCTCCGTTCTCCTCACCGATAATTAAACTTACTACTATCCCTACTATTTTATTGCTTTTATTATAAACTGTCTACTTATATGGTGGGTCCCCGATATGTGCATGTTTGCTATCCCTACTATTTTATCTTCTTATTTTAAAACCAAAACCTTTTCAAAAACTATTTTTCTTATAACCCATCCGTTTTATTTTCTTTTTCAAAACCTAATTAATTAATGTGATAAAAGGTTGAGTAGGGGAAAGTGTGTTATCTGGAATACGATACTCGGTATTTACCCTAGAAATCTATACTATACACGTCTTGTCTCTCCCTATGTGTTGGTTTTAGTTTCTAAGTAATTATCGTTTACTTATAAATTTAAAACTTGATAAATGATTTAGTAAAAATTTATATTTTTCCCAAAACCAAAGTTTTGAAATTAAAACATCAAGTTTTTTAGCACCGGGAAAAATGATATCTTTTCTAATTACTAAAGCCAGGCACATCAAGTAATGAAACGTATTTTTGTAAAATCTACCTTTCCGGAAATACAGTTTAGGACCAAAGTACCGAGCACATTGAATTGGATATACATTTCTTTTGTGAACATGTTAAACGGGGTACAGTCACATTTTACATGTTCCCTCTCGATTTCAGATTGTTTATATATTTACCAAAGGGTTGCCTCATATTTTGTTTGAAGACTTTCACTCCAGTCTAAGCATTTGACCACCTTTTGCTTCGACTGCATGTGTGAAATAACTTATTCTAGATAGTATTGTATTAGGAAACTATATTACAATTATTATATATATATATATATATATATATATATTTCTTCCCTAATAATAGAGATTATCATGTATGTATATTGAAAATAAATCAATGAAAGAAATCAACTTGAAAATCAATTCCTTCAAATATAAGTTATAATACTTATGAAAAAAAATATTAGTTTGTATCACCACTTGTTGGCTGTTGCCAGCTTGCCTCTCATCCAACTAAAAATTTGACTTTTATTGTGGAATGAAATACTTAGCTTATGTGTCAAGAACATGTGTTTTAAACGTTGTGTTTTAGCTGTGTGTTTTAGCTATGTTTAAATTCCATAGCCATACTACGTTGCATTGTGTTTTAAATTGTTGTGTTTAGTGTTTTTCTAACAAAAACAACCCAAAACATGATACTTAAATCTAAAACATGATGCCTATATGTCAATTCTTAATCATTCTCACATTTCTCACGAAATATGGTATTTGTATATATATAGGTAAAGAGTTAGCTAAAAAGTTCACTTTTCTTAAGAAGTGTAAGAAGTCTATGTAGGTATTGTGTTTTAAGTTTTATGAGAAATGTTTTATATTCTTTTGCTATTGTGTTATATAGAAAAACAACAAAATTAACAACTTAAAATAGTAAAATACAATCAAATGTATTCTATGCATTAAATTGTAAAACACACTTTTTTCTTTCTAACACTGATTATATTTCTTTGCATGGTGTTTTAGATTTAAGGCTTAAATTACATTTGATTGTGTTTCAAATTGTTACTTTTGGTATTTTTCTATATAACACAATACCAAAAGAATATAAAACATTTCTCTTATATTTTAAAACACCATGCCTACATAGACTTATACTTCTTATACCTCTTCGGGTGGTTCCATCTCATCAAAGTGGATGCTCATGTGAGGATAGACCTAAACGTTGAAGAAGCCGTTTACCCGTCTCCACGTAGATCACTTGGAAAGGACCAGGGAAAAAACCTCGTTTATAATGAAGCCGATGGCAAATTCTTGACGAAGATTAGCTAAATAAGTACCATGGAGATGACGGCGCAAGTGAAAGCGTCTAAAATAAGATTGAGGAACATGGACTTTCTTATGAAGGACTTTAGCAACCTCCCCATTAGTCATCGAACGATACTTGAAGAGAACAGGAGAGTATCGCAAAGGAATTCGAAGACGAGCAAAACAATAATGAGTAGTTTTAGTAGTTTTTATGTTTTTTTATTAATGATGTGTAATGTTTTTTAATTAATTAATATTTTATCTCATATTATTTAATTTGTCTTTCAATTATAAGTTAAATCACATTTTAAGTAATAAAAATGTAAAAAAAAAAAAGGATAAAACCACTACTCACATTAAGTCACTACAGGGATAATAATTAACATGTGTGGTGAGAAAGAGTATGAACCGATTTCTTAGACACGAAGTTATTTGTCATATATGTTACTTATGTTATGTAATTTTAGTATATTTTGATTATTGGTAACTAAACTTCTTATCAACGATTGTAGAAAACGAAAATGTTATACTTTTGTTGACGAGGATGATAGCGATTATGATAGTTATCCTTTAAGCAATCATAAACTTGATGCATTCAACACTCAAATGACATAAAACTAGTATACCCTTTCATATAAAAAGATTGTTGAAAATTTGGGTACTTTTGGATTATTATTTTATTAGACCATACGGAGTGGAGGGGGGGGGGGGAGGGGCACGAAGAGCCGTGTAGCACTTTTGGGACCCGTGTTTGAAATGTGAAAATTGTGGGGAGTGGAGGGGGGGGGGGAGGAATTATTATTATTATTATTATTAGTGTGTGTGTTAAAGTTAAAAAAAAATCAGCCAATCACCTCCATCCAAGACCCGCCCCACGCCAAGGGAATTCTCCCCCCCCCAAGGGGCTTCCCCCTTCCACGCCAAGAGGGAATGGTGTAGAAGGCGTGAATACCTCTTCCCCCGCCCCCCCCCCCCCCCACTCCATTCAATCTTATGGATTCACTTTTGAATTATTTTTTATTATGAAATCATGTAGTGTTGAATTACTTTTTTAATTGAAATCGCATTTTATAGAATTATAGGTTTAGCTAGTCAATCCGGTTGAACCGTCCGATACAACCCAGTTCAACCGGTTGTACCATTTCCGAGTCCAATCCGGTATAGTTAAAAAACCGGTTTTTAAAACATTGGTATATTTATAAAGGGCCCCAGCTATTCGCACCCCCACTTCTATTTCAACCCCCCCCCCCCCAAGCGCCTCGCTTTGGCCTAAACGAGGCATTTGGGGTCAAATCGTACGAGGTGGTAGGAGGTGGCAGAAAAGTGGAATATTTTGATCCAAAATGCCTAGCTTTGGCCAAAGCGAGGCGCTTTGGATCAAAGTTTTATTTTGGGGTATTTTTTGGTGTTTTGAATTTGTTTTTTATTTTTTTTTAACTTTTTTAATATAATTATTTTAAAAAGTTAAAAAAAATAAAAACAAAGGTCTTAACCATAATCAAACGTCTATATAGGCATTTTCGATTTCCAAATGAATCAATGGCTTAAACTTGACATCATCAACCACGTATAGTCAAAGATTTTAACAATAGATTCAGGAAGCTTGAACAATAGATTCAGTATTTCTGGGAAAAATACAACATTAATCTTCGTTATCCTTTATCATCTCTACGAATTAAATTCCTAACATCTGTTCACGACCGTTAAGTACTAATGAAGACCTTTATCTGCAATATTTGAAAATTATCATTTCTTGACATGCTTGGTAACAGAGAGGAACACTTTCTTCTTTTGTTCTATAATATTTTTGTAAGTTGTTAATGTTGTTATAGTTTTTTCTACTTTTAGAAAAAAATAAAAAACCAATTCGAATGCGGTATGCGCGTTAAATTTCATTAAATAAGTGAAAAACGCGAATTGATCAAACTTTGTAGAGGCCTATGTTCTACGGGAGGTGAGTTGGCAATGATCAAGGGATCCGCTTGGAGTCTAAAGCTTCGCGTGTCATCTCAAAGTATTCAATTCCGATAATCCTTTCTCCTGGAGGTGAGTTGGCACCTTTCTCCTGAAGCAAAACCTCTCTAGGTTTACCATCACCAAACGGATTCACCTTAGGCATCGGTTTGTCCACTCCAATTCCAATCTCTAACATAACTTGCACCAGCTTGAGATGTGAGTTTGATTAGCTTAAATCTCTCTGATCCATGGTATCCACTTTCAAAGGATCCATGACACGCGATAATCGCTACAGTTAGTGGATACCATGGATCAGAGAGAGTCAAGCTAATCAAACTCATATCTTAAGTTGTACCAACAACTGAATTTGACTTGCTTGCATGGAATCTTGTACGAAATCATCTCATTGCATATTCTCCATATCCATACCTTGTTTCAAGTATCTTGTAAAATTCATTTGGTCTACAAGACTTCTAGGAGTCAACAAAGGTTGACTTCTTTGAACATTAACCATGACTATATTACATATTATTATTTAAATTAGTATTATATTTGCAACCTAGTTTCTTTGTTTTATTATTATAATAATTTATTATTATTTTATTTATTTTTATTTTATTTTCTTTTTTGAGGGTGTAATGATGATGATGGTTATGATTTGACAAACGATTTATGAAAGTATCAAGAATCGAAAATTAGTAAAATGATTTATGAAAGTATCAAGAATAGGAAATTAGTCCTTTACGCTTTATATTTCTTTAAAGGCTGAACACGAGTATACTCAAACAAGGGTTCCGCGTTTCGGTACGTTTTAATTGATCGGATGTGACTTCTGAAAACCACAAACGATCAACTAAACATTACGAAACGCGTCAAACAGAGACCGGAAGTCTAGCATGTCGATCAGACATTAAAAAATCGTGTTTTGAAAAAATATGGGTATCGACTGTATAGTTGGAGCACCACGTACAATGATTCATGAAAGTTGAACAAACTCGGATGTTTCAACCAAAACACACTAACGAGCAATAAACGACCCGTAACGCCTCAAACGAATTTTGTTGTATTGGGAATAACTAAAAACATTTACAAATGAATTAAAATTAATTTTTAATCAATAACAAGTATTTAAAATGAATTAAAACAAATTAATTTTTGTTAAAAAAGGCCAAAGCGCCTGGCTTTGGCCAAAGCTAGGCGCCTGTGGTCTAATCAAGCTAACCAGGCGCCTAGCTTTGGCCAAAGCTAGTCGCTTTGGCCTTTTATTAAAAAAAATTAATTTGTTTTAATTCATTTTAAATACTTGTTATTGATTAAAAATTAATTTTAATTCATTTTAAATGTTTTTAGTTGTTCCCAATGCAACAAAATTCGTTTGAGGCGTTACGGGTCGTTTATTGCTCGTTTGTGTGTTTTGGTTGAAACATCCGAGTTTGTTCAACTTTCATGAATCATTGTACGTGGTGCTCCGACTATACAGTCGATACCCATATTTTTTCAAAACACGATTTTTGCATGTCTAATCGACATGCTGGATGTCCGGTCTCTGTTTGACGCGTTTCGTAATGTTTACTAATTTCCGAATCTTGATATTTTCAAAAATCGTTTGTCAAATCATAACCATCATCATCATTACACCCTCAAAACATAAATAAAATAACAATAAATAAAATAATAATAATAAATCATTGCTCCAACATAACTTGTACTAGCTTGAGATATGAGTTTGATTAGCTTAAATCTCCTTGATCCATGGTATCCACTAACCGATCAAACAACGAGATCCATATTTTCAGACGTTAGGGTTTGATAAACACAAAACTTATTATTAAAAATAAAGAAAAACAAAACTGGAACCTTAAATCGTACGGTGAAATAAAGAGAGGCCTATTAGGAGTGCCGTGGAGGAAGATCGTCGGTTTGCTGTAGTCGATGATGGCGCAGAGGTTAGCAATAAGTTTAATTTTTTGAATGATGTTCGTCGGTTTGCTCTCTATATACTAATTCATAACAAAGGTAGGAAAGTATTCATGTATAAAAAACATTAAAAAGTCACTATTCAACGAAATGTATCTACTCACAGTGATATCGAACACTTTATAAAGCAACAAATTCAAAATAGAGGTAGGTTTACCAGAGGGTCACTATTCATATATATAGAACATTAAGTAACCAATTGCCAAAGGGTCACTATTCATCAGACTTTCCAACCACTACGGAATTTATCTACTCATAGTGACATTGAACACTTTATATGAGTTTGATTAGCTTGAATCTCTCTGATCCATGGTATCCACTAACCGTAGCGATCATTACAGTTATTTGGAATGTTATTTGGAATGTTCCTGATCATTACAGTAACGATCGCTTTACAACGCCGAAAACGACTATCATCACTCGATTTCTTTCGACAACCAGTACAACGAACTCTGTATGGGTTGCTTGTTAGCGTCGATCCTACTGTCGATTTCTTTCGACAACCAGTACAGCTGAAATATTATATTACAATAATATTACCTTGAGCAAAAAGTTGTGTTTGAAGCCTTGTTCTTTTAGTTTACATTTTGTTAGGACTTTAAACAGAGAAGATGAAGGGTTAGTTATCACACTGCACTTCAAGTAGAAGAAGATGAAGAAATAAATGAAGTCTATTAATAAAGGTCAGTAGGTTACTCATTATTGTCGGGATGCAAATCGTGATATGATGGATTTTTATAATTTTAAATTATTATAATTATTATTATATTTGCAACCTAGTTCCTTTCTACCGGGTTGCAAAGGAACTTCAGGTCAGCCAGACGTTTTGTCAAAAGCAAGTGTGAAGATAATAGGAAGAAGATTAGAGATCCTAAAGCAAGTGTGAAGATCAAGATCAAGAAGAACAGTGCTCCAACACGGTCAGAGAGATATCTGTCAATGATGAATGCAACATACTTGAAATCAATGGGAAGGTGAACAATTCTAGAGGTCTTGATGAATATCTTCATCAATCTCCTTGATCTACGCATAAGTGTGAGAGTCGATTTTCCTATGAGGGTGACTAACAAAGAGATGGCCTTTTTGATGAATGTATTATTCACAAATACATTTGTTTAACTATTTTAGCAACTTCCATAAGAACTCTCCGTTTTTCAAACACGGTCATTTTGTATGGTATTAGGGGTTGGAAACTCTGAAGACCAATGACCCTCTGGCAATTTGATCGATATCATCCGTCGCTATTTCTGCCACCTCGTATGATTTGACCCAAAGCACCTAGCTTTAAATAGAAGGTACGGGGTTTAATTGGTAAAATTCAGTTGTTGTCGGACAGATATTTGTCAACGATGAAGGTAAACATAACTAAACAGTTATTTGGAATGTTCCTGATCATTACAAAAGAGAAATGGTTTTGAAGGTGTGTGTTGTATGTATAGAATGGTGAATTATTGTAGTGTTTTAGGTATATGAGGGAATGGTTTGAAAAGAAATAGCACAAGTCCCTCTTTAATGTTGTTTATAATTAAAAGGAACTAGGTTGCAAAGGAACTTCAGGTCAACAAGACGTTTGTCAAAAGAATTCTGTACTATGCATTCTCACATGAACATCCAATAACAATGGTATTTTGGACCGCTTTCAGGCAAGCAAGTAAAATTCAATTGTTTTCGGAGAGATATATGTCAACGATGAAGGCAACAAACTTGAAATCAATGGGAAGGTAAACAATTCCTGCTCCTGGATATATGAATAGTGTTCTTTATATATGAATAGTGACCCTCTGTAAGGGTCTTGATGAATATCTTCATCAATCTCCTTGATCTACGCATAAGTGTGAGAGTAGATTTCCCTATGAGAGTGACTAACAAAGAGATGGTCTTTTTGATGAATGTATTATTCACAAATACATTTGTTTAACTATTTTAGCAAATTCCATAAGAACTCTCCGTTTTTCAAACACGGTTAGTGGATACCATGGATCAGAGAGATTCAAGCTAATCAAACTCATATCTCAAGCCGGTGCAAGTTATGTTGGAGCAATGGTTATGGAAAGAAATCGACAGTAGGATCGGCGCTAACAAGCAATCCATACAAAGTGATGATAGTCGTTTTCGGAATTGTAAAGCGATCGTTACTGTAATGATCAGGAACATTCCAAATAACTGTTCAGGTATGGATCCTTTCATCAGAAAATATATTCTCAAACAATTCCTACAACACCTAGCTGTAAAATTAAGTTGTTGTCCGAGAGATATCTGTCAACGATGAAGGCAAACATACTTGAAATCAATGGGAAGGTAAACAATTCCAGCACCTGGATATCAGCCAGACGTTTGTCAAAATAATTTTATATTATGCATTCTCACATGAATATCCTTTGATCTACGCATAAGTGTGAGAGTAGATTTCCCTATGAGGGTGACTAACAAAGAGATGGTCTTTGTTGATGAATGTATTAGGGGTTGGAAACTCTGAAGACCAATGACCCTCTGCAAAAGAAACTAATCACACCTGATCATTCTCTGACACATTATATAACATTCTCTTCTTCTTCCCTTACAATCACTTTGCCATTAATACCAATGGACTACCCTCACGTCGGTATGGCCATCACCTAGTTCCAGGTTGCCTTCATCGTTGACAGATATCTAGCTCCCTCTTTAATGTTGTTTTTAATTAAAAGGAACTAGGTTGCAAATGAACTTCAAGTCAGCCAGACGTTTGTCAAAAGAACTTTGTACTATGCATTCTCACATGAACATCCAACAACAATGGTATTTGGACCGCTTTCAGGCAAGCAAGTAAAATTCAGTTGTTGTCAGAGAGATATCTGTCAATGATGAAGGAAACATACTTGAAATAAATGGGAATATAAACAATCCTCATCCACAATGTTCTTACCTAGAGCTACCAACCATCCAGTTGTTTTCAGGTTGCCTTCATCGTTGACAAATAATGAGATTTGGTGTTGAATCATAAGCAAAAAGGTAGACCACACCACTGTGAGTAGATAAATTTCCTAGTGGTTGGAAACTCTGATGAATAGTGACCCTTTGGCAATTGGTTAGTTAATGTTCTTTATATATGATTAGTGACCCTCTGCAAAAGGTCTTGATGAATATCTTCATGAATCTCCTAGAAGTGTCATCTTAAAGGCTGGAAACTCTGAAGACCAATGACCCTCTGGCAATTTGATTGTTATCATCCATCGCTATTTTCAAAATGTTCAGGCAAGCAAGTAAAATTCAGTTGTTGTCAGAGAGATATCTGTCAACGATGAAGGCAACATACTTGAAATCAATGGGAAGGTAAACAATCCTCATCCACAATGTTCTTACATAGAGCTACCAACCATCCGGTTGTTTCAGGTTGCCTTCATCGTTGACAGATAATGAGATTTGGTGTTGGATCATAAGCAAATCTGATCATTGTAATATACCGTTTGGCAAAAAGGTTAGTGAACCCTGTGTTGGATGGAAAGTGTCTTCGGCTTAAATGTCATGTTGAGTTGAGTTGGAGAAATGATTAGCTTTGTTGGAGCAATGTCGATAAAAGTTGGTGGTTATTATTTTGTTTTTTAATTTTTATAATTTTTTACAATAAATATATTAAAAAATAAAAATAAAAAATAAAATAAAAAACCAATTCAAAACACAAAAAATACAACAAAAATAAAAGATGGATTCCAAGCGCCTCGCTTTGCTTAGGCCAAAGCGAGACACCTGGGGTCAAATCAGAATAACTTACCTCGAACCGAGGTAGTTAAAAAAGTAATCAAAGCGCCTCGCTTAGCCCAAAGCGAGGCGCTTTGGGGCAGGTGGGAATAGAAGTGGGGGGTGTTAAATATAACCACCCTTATAAAGTCGTAGGAATGATATCAAATAGGCTCTGCTTAAACTCATTATAGTGGTGTTGAAGCCGTTTCATCGAATCGAACTCTACGAACTTATATTTTAGTATTTCGCTTTTGGACTTTAGTTTGTAAGTTTTTAGAGTTTTTGCTAGATCGTTGTGTCTATTTATTTGACATTGTATCTTTTTTGCCCGATAGTGTCTTTGTCTTTTCATCTTCATTTTTACTTTTCTCATTTATTTTACCTTTAATAGGATTAATTGTTCCTAAAATTGAAAACTGATAAATATAGAGTTTTTTTTTAACCAATTTTGTTTCGACGAAAATTCTATGCTTTTTTTTTTCTTTTCTTGGAACACACTTCGATTTCAACTCACAACTGGTACCATATGTATCATAGCCAAAGGACCCACCTGATTAAAATGTTTGATTTTGTGAATGGAAAGCTTTTACACCCTATTAATAGACAATCATAACCGTCTTAAAAAAATAATAATAATGAGCTGTGATGATTTTTTTATCATAAGTTCAGAAAACGTGATTCAGATGAGACCAAAACAGGCCTTAAAAATATATACCCGCGTGGCACCTGTATGATATAATAGTTTTGTTTGGATATTTTATTTTCTAGACTATTTTATTGTAACTGCTAATAAAGAATGGGCTAGTAATTGGATATACATATACCGTCATGAAAGGAGCAAAAAGGGACTTGAGATTAGGGGTGTAAACGAGTCGACCGGCTCGAGAGCTACCTGAGCTTAGCTCGGTAAAAAGTTTGAATGAGCCGAGCCTTATTGAGCTCGAACCTAAAATAAAATAAAGTTCATTTAGTTATCGAGCCCGAGCTTGAGCCTCGAATGTCGGTTGGGCTCGTTGAGCCTTATCGAGCTTTGCTTATTTTATGTCAATTAACACTATATAGCCCAATTGTATTATAGCCAATGCATTAACTAAATTACTTTGGGTCTTGGGCTTCTTAATGGTCCAAAACAAGCTCCTTAATAATCCAAAAAGAGCTCGAGCCGAGCTTGAGCTCGTTAAAACCCTTACCACTGATACTATAATCGAGCTTTCGCGAGCTTGAGCCTAAAATACAAGGCTCGAATAGAGCTCGAGCTCAACCTTTTGAAAATTGTCACGAGCCGAGCTCGAGTAATGTAAGACTCAGGCTCGACTCAACTCGTTTCACCCCTTCTTGAGAGCATAGAATTAAATTAACTAATTTTTTCCTATTGTAAGGTTATAAGCTACCAACATTACTTTATATACTAACAAAAAAAAGGATAATACAATAAACATTAGATAAAAATAGATATTCATGCCGATCTATATCTATACTACTATATAACGTATTCTGAACGGGTAACATCGTCATTTTATATATATTTATATGGACAAAAATGTAATTTTATTAAATTGGTAAGACAAATTTAATACGAAAATGTAAGGACAAAGAGGATTGACAAAGCCATTTTTGTTACCTTAGTCTTAATCAGATTCTACAATATTTTGCTAAGTATAGGAAATTGCTGAAGATGAAGATTACAAGTACTGAAGAAGCTAAAGACAAGTGCTGAAGAGCAATGTTCAGAAGTTCTGAAGACAAACCAGACACTTCTCTGAAGAACTACTGAAGACCAAACTTCTGAAGAATACTCATCAGAAGTTTGTCTCTCATCGGCTGTTCTGTTGGAAGCTTTCCACCGCCTTATACTTCAGTAATTTAATACTTTATTACTTTTGTTAAAGTCTTTGTACAAGTACCAATGCTACAGCCTGTTGTAGTATTAGTATTATTATATTGCTTTAATACTTCTCATGTACGTATACTTTCAGTCTATAAATAGATGGATTCATCCCACTATTTTAGACAGTCCTTGTGTAGTTAATATTTCCAATACATTGAGAATCATTTGAAGCATTAAGTGTTATATTCATTAACTGTTTTGATTCTCATTTACTGCTTTTAGTTCATAGATAAAGGGGGAGTAATAACTCATGTTAAAAGTGAATCCTTAACTTGAAGACTTACATTTATTCCGCTGTGCAATTTACTTTGATAGATCTTACACAAGTGTTCATAATAAGAACTGTTAAAACAGAGAAACTGATCCAACAATTGGTATCAGAGCACTGGCTCATTTGATCAAATATCAATCTGACAAATTGAGAATGAGACACAGGCTCTTATTGATATTCAGTAAAGGATACTAGTTCACTTTTTTAAACATCCATCACTTTAAGAAACCATTGATCAATCAAATTTCTTAAAAATGGACCCTTATAATACTGGATCGGCCAATAAACCTCATATGCTAGTAAGAAATGAATACAATATTTGGAAAAAGAGGTTGGGACATACTTTATCTCAACAAAATACTGGATGTTGGAGGTCTGTCATGTTTGGACCTCACAAACCAATAAGAACAGATCCACAAACTAAAGTAGAAAGACCAAAAGAACCAAAAGACTACATTGATGAAGATTTCCTAAAACTTGAGCTTGATGCTATGGCTCTCCCAAATGAAATATATGCTGGGCTTTTACATTGTGAAAGTGCCAAAGAGCTGTGGGATTGCCTAAAAAACAGTTTGGAGGAACTGATGAGGTGATTGCCAACACCAGAGAAATTCTTGCTCAACAATATGAAAGATTCTCTTAATTAATTTATGAGTTAAAGTTAAATGGTCAGACCTACACAAACTCATCTATGCTTCATAGGTTTTTAAGGTCTTTACCAGAAAAATGAGAAACTTACTGTATAGTTCTTATGTCAGGACCAGATTTTGACTCCCTTTCACTTACAAAACTACATGGGAGATTACTAACTTTAGAGAGAGAGATCAATCAAAAGAAGAAATTACAAAACTCTGGTAAAACTGCTGATGACTATATTCCAGGTAGCACAACACTTTTGGGACAAGACTCACCATCTTGTTCTAATGATTTTGGATCTTTTGACCACATTGACATAACTGCTGGGATCTCATCAGAAAGGTCATATCCAGCTTATGACAATGAAGAAAGTAGTCAAACTACTGACAACATGTGTTTTATAATGTATGATTTAAAAAATTTCAGTAGTGATGACTTAGAGGAAATGGAAATACTACACCAACTGGCCATGTTAAGTATTAAAACTAACAAATTTTACAAAAGGTCAGGAAGGAAATTTCCAGGACTGAACAGTTCAACAAAAGTTGGTCTTGACAAATCAAAACTGAGATGTCATAAGTGTCACAAGTTGGGACACTTTGCTAGTGAGTGTAGAAGCTCTAGCTTTAACCAATCACAGTCTGGAAACCAATCAACCCCTAGTTACAATAGGAATTTTGGAACATAGGGAAGTGCACATTTTGTACAGGCACAAGCTCCACAAATCCAATACGTGCCTCAAATACAATATGTATAAATGCCTGCTCAACAACAGCAGAGCCAACAACAGATGCCTTCCATTCCTGCTGCTTAACAACCTCCACAAGCTCAACAACCCACTCAACAAAGTTTATTCACAAATGGGTATGTTGACTGGAGCAGTCTTCCTTTTGACACATCTGAATGCAGTCAAGATGTAGACAACAAAGTCTTTGACATAAATTGGGTAGAACCTGATAATGGCAGAAAGAACTTTGCCTTAATAGCTTTTGAGGGATGCTCCTCTAATGCTGCCTTATCTCAGGTATCAAAAGAGTCTCTTTTAAAACTTTTCTCAAAGTCATGCAAAGAATCATTTGCTTTAATAAGAGAGACCAATGTGCATCTACAGGGCAAAGCCAATGACTCTGAAAGAAAATACACTTAAATGAAATGTGATTTAGAAAGAAAACTTGCTTAAAAGACAAAATAAATTTCTAAATTAACAAATAATTCTATCGAGACCCAAGCACAAATTAAAAGCATGATAGAAAACCTAGGAAATGTCAGAAAAGAGCTTGCTTACACCAAGGTTGATTATGAAAATTGGGTGGAGTCATGTAGAGGTTACCAAATGCTGCTTAACAAACAAACTGCATCAAATGTTAAGTTTGGCATTGGGTACAATCACACAGAATCTCCAATTAATTTTACTCCCAAAACTACTGATGATGGGAGTAAAATAGTTCAAACTTCTGATATGAAAAAATGCACATCTTTTCATAAAGAACTTTTTTAAAAATGAAAAAGAAAGTCCTGCAGAAGTAAAAACAACTGACATTGAGTCTTCAGTAGTTTCATCTACATCAGGAGTTGAGACCCTGAAAACTACTAATGATCAAATTCAATATTCAAAAACTGTCAATACTTTGCCTTCCAAAACTCCTGAAAATTTGAAAGGAAAGGCAAAAGCATGTGAAATTTGTGGTTTGTTTAACCACAAAATAGAATTTTGTAGATATAGAAAAGGAAATCAGTACAACAAGAAAATTTTACAACTGGTTACGGGAAAACAGATAAAACAAGATTTTGAAAATACTTTTCATCCCATTAAACAACAACCAGCTAACACATTTTCTCAGAAAAAGACTAAATCTCAACCACAGTCTTTTTCTCAAAATTCTTCTTCAGAAGCTAGACCTAAACCATTAGTAGTTTCACAAACTGCTAAGGTAAAAGATTTAATAAATATGGTTAAACTTCTGATAACCAAAGTTAATGGTGAACCCCAACAAGGTCCCACCATTGTTCTTAAAGATAAATCCATTGCCAAAAAGACATGGATTTCTAAAATTGGTCCACAACAAATTGCTACTCTTCCTGTTCTCAAGAGTAAACCCAAAGCCAAAATGGCTTGGGTTCCCAAAACTGACTAATCTACTCTTTGTGCAGAGAGTCTCTAAAGGTCTAAACAACATTTGGTATGTTGATAGTGGAGGCTCAATGCACATGAAAGGATGCAGGTACCTAATCAACAGTTTCATAAGTCACAGAGAAGAATTTGTGTCCTTTGGGAACAATGCCAAGGGATATGTGCTAGGATATGACAATGTATCCTCTGGTAAAATGCAGTTTGACAAGGTCAATCTGGTTGAAAACTTGGAGTACAACTTGCTAAGTGTATCTCAAATGTGTGATAAAGGATATTCTTCCTTTTTCACCAAAACTGCTTGCAAGATTATCTCACCAGAAGGCCAAAAGTTGATAGTGAAGATCATTGAAGACCATACTTTGATGATTGCCAAAAGACTTAGCAATGTCTATGCAGTGGACATTGAAAAAGACAAAGTATTGAACAACACTACCTGTTTCTTCTCAAATGCATCAACTTCTGAAACAGATCTCTTGCATAGGAGACTTGGCCATGTAAACTTTAAAACCATAAATAAAGTCACAAAAATGGGATTGGTCAGAGGTATAGCCTTGAAGGTATACTAGTGTAAAGAACACTCTGTATCCTGTCTTAAGGGAAAACAACATCAGTCCTCCTATAAGTCCATTGAAGAATCAAAAACAACTGCATGTCTTCAACTACTCCATATGGACTTATTTGGACCAGTTAAAATCATGAACCTTGGTAAGAAGAAGTACTGCTTGGTCATCATTGATGACTACTAAAGATTCACATGGGTCACATGGGTCTTCTTCTTATTTTCCAAGGATGATGCAGCTGATATTATCAAATTCTTCATTCTACAAATAGATAAACAATATTCTCTCTCTGTTAAAGTCATAAGAAGTGACAATGGGACAGAGTTCAGGAACAAAAATCTGGATGAATTTTGTTTGTTTAAAGGGATTGTTAGACAATTCAGCATTCCTAACACTCCTGAACAAAATGATGTGGTAGAAAGGAAGAATAGAACATTGATTGAAGCAGCAAGAACTATGTTAGCTGATTCAGGCCTACCTCTCTATTTCTGGGCTGAAGCAGTCAACACATCTTATTATGTTTAAAATAGAGTCCTTGTCACCAAAAGACATTCCAAAACTGCATATGAAATTCTTCATCGCATTAAGCCTCTTATCTCCTTTTTCAAGGCTTTTGGATGTCAATGGTTTATCGTCAACATCAAAGACTCTATTTCAAAGTTCGCTGCTAAAGTTGATTCAGGTTACTTTCTTGGTTATTCTCCAACTAGAAAAGCCTACAAGGTATTCAATTCCAGAACCAAGATATTTGAAGAAACACTGAATGTCAAGTTCAATGAGTCAAAACATGAACTTATTCCAGCACATCCTGCTGAACTCTTTGACCTTGACAGTTTTAATTTTAGACCTGAAAAGACTGTTAAATCATCTAAACCCACTTATTATGGTGATCAAGGGTTTAATGATGATGGTCCTCCATCATGGACTCCAAATACAATCATTAAATCAACTTCTAAACCATCAGAAGTTGTATGATAGGTTCCCTTCTTTATTTAACTGCTGATGAACAAACTCAAACTACTGATTCAGTTCCTACACCTACTGAAGATCTTCAAACAGCCGAACCAGATATTATTTACCTCAGTGGTTTGTTTGAAGAAGTTCAAGAGCCAACTCCCATCAGTGGTTTACAAAAACTGATTGAACACAAAGATCATCCATTGGATCAAATCATGGGTGATATTTCCTCAGGGGTACTTACAAGAAACCAGCTTTCCAACATCTGCTTATTCTCAGCATTCATTTTTCAGTTAGAACCAAAGAAATACCAGAAAGCCCTCAAAGACAACAGTTGGGTTGAAGCAATGCAAGATGAACTGGTACAGTTCAAGAAGCAACAGGTTTGGGAAATTTATCCCTTACCTCAAAATAAACAACCAATTGGCACAAGATGGGTTTTTAGAAATAAACAAGATAAAGCTGGTTTAATCATTAAGAACAAAGCAAGACTGGTTGTACAAGGTTATTCTCAAGAAGAAGGAATTGACTATGATGAAACCTTTGCTCCAGTTGGAAGGCTTGAAGCCATCAGGTTATTTTTTGCTTATGCAATTTCCATCAAAATCAAAGTTTTTCAAATGGATGTAAAAAGTGCATTTCTATATGGAAAAGTTAAAGAGGAAGTGTATGTTTGTCAGCCACCTGGGTTTGAGGATCCTTCTCATCCTGATTGGGTGTACAAACTTGACAAGGCTCTTTATGGGCTAAAACAAGCTCCTAGAGCTTTGTATGACACACTTTCCACATTTTTAATCAAAAATCACTTCACAAGAGGCTCCATTGAGAAAACACTTTTCATTAAACATGTTGGAAATCACATCCTACTTGTTCAAATTTATGTTGATGATATCATTTTTGGTTCAACCAATTCAAAACTGTGTGATGAATTTAAGAAACTCATGAATCTAGATTTGATATGAGTACCATGGGAGAACTGCAGTACTTTTTGGGACTGCAGATCAAACAACAAGCAAATGAAACTTTTATACATCATCCAAATATGTTAAATAATTATTAAACAAATTTTCTTTAAAAGACTGTAAATAAGCTTCCACTCCCATGAGTCCAACCACACAAGTTGAACCAGATGATCAATGAAAACAGATTGATCAAACCATGTATAGATGTATGATAGGTTCCCTTCTTTATTTAACTGCTTCTAGACCAGATATTATGTTTTCAACTTGTGTCTGTGCTAGATATCAATCAACACCAAGGGAATCACACCTAATTGTTGTCAAAAGAATTTTCAGGTATCTGAAAGGAACTCCTACACTTGGAATTTGGTATCTTGCTTCCAGCAATACCAAATTAACAGCTTTTCCAGATAGTGACTATGCAGGGTGTAAAATGTCAAGAAAATCAACATCTGGTTGTTGTCAATTCTTAGGAAACTGTCTGGTGTCCTGGCAATCAAAGAAGCAAACATCTGTGACAACTTCAACTGCTGAAGCAGAATACATTGCAGCTGCAATCTGTACATCACAGATTCAATGGCTTCAATATCAATTACTTGATTATGGAATCAAAGAAACCAAGACCCCACTGCTAGTAGACAGTAAATCTGCCATTAGCATAATTCAAAACCTTGTTAAATTTTCAAAGACAAAACATATAGAAATCAGGTATCATTTCATCAACGATTGCTATAAAAAGGACAAGATTGAGGTAAAACATGTGACAACAGCTAATCAAATAGCTAATGTGTTCACCAAACCTCTTGACACATCAACATTTCAGAGGTTAGTATCCATGCTTGGGTTGCTAAATTTTGAGTAAGTTTTGTAAGTGTTTTCATTTTCCTGAATATATTTTACTTTCACTTATTTTGTTACTAATCTGACACAAACCTCTGATGACCAAAAAGAGAGAAACTTCTAATGTACAAAACATTGGAATGGGGATATTTTCAGAAATTGAATAACTACTGATGAAAAATAATCATCGGATGTTATAAATGTGTTTTTAATTATTTTCATCAATTTTTTCACAAACGACTGAAGAGAAGATGGGAACTACTGAAGAATAAATCCGTTTCATCAGCAGTTTAGTCACTAAGGGTAAATCAGACTTTTCCAATTTTAGAAGTTTCATCTAGGGAGGTTATAAACTTCTGATAAACACTTTTTTTCACACTTATCCATTAAAAAATGTTTATTTATTGATTATTAAAAACAATTATAGAAATAACTTAAATAGGAATTGAATGAGACTTATTGTTTTGAATAATAAATGGGAGACTTAATGAGGGAGTGACATGTGTCCCCCATATGTTTTCTTTTATTAATATAATAATAAGATAAGATAGAATAGATTCTTCCCTTATGTTTTTTGCATTTAGACTGTCCGTTGTGGCCCGCAAGCAGCCTGCCGTGAGCCACAAATCAATCCACGTGGATCGCGTGAACCACAACATACCTAAGTGAACACTGCCGCGAGCGAGCTGGGGTGACCCAGCTCGCGTGTGATAGCGAGGAGAATTTGAATTCTGGGCGATTTTGTTTTGTTTTTTTTTTTTTTTTTTTTGTTTCTTTGTTTGTGTATTTGGTATTTGATGAAGAAGATGATGAAGGATGAAGAGTGAGTTGCCGAGAGAGAGAGAGAGAGAGAGAGAGAGAGAGAGAGAGAGAGAGAGAGAGAGAGAGAGAGAGAGAGAGAGAGAAAAGATGAAGTAATTTTGTTGTTTTATTTTTTGTTTTTAAAGATATTTTGTTTTTTTTTTTAGTTTGTTTGTTTCTGCCTTATGTTTTTTTTTACACATTTTCAGATTTTATTATTATTATTATTATTATTAATCCTTTTATAATGATTGTTAATGTTTTATATTTTGTTTATTAATGTTTAAAATAATAAAGTTTAAAAATAATAATGTATAAAAAAATTGATAAAGTTGTTGCTCACCTCTAGCCACAACAACATCAAGTGAGCGACCAGCAGCTTTATCAAGGTGCCAACTAGGCGCTGACATGGCGTAATATGAGAGGATAGAGCCATGGGCCACCTCCAGCCACAACGGATAGTCTTAGAAAACTCTATGGCGTCATTTATTGTTTCACACTTTGGGTTACTTTTACATTTTATGATATTTATTACAAACTTAAAGTTTTACTCTACTGGATGTCAACTCCTATTTCCTACTAAAACTGTACACCATTCGATTATATAATACATATTATCAAAATGTCTGTATAGTACAACATCAACAACATGATTGACCAAATGCAACTACCAAACACAGCGCTAGGGATGAGCATATAGCCCCGAATACCGAACAGATCCCGTACCGAACCGAGGGTGTTCGGTACCGGTACCCACATTTAGAGGTTTTCGGTTTCGGTATCAGTACGGGATCGGTATGGTATCGGTATTTTAAGGTGAAATATGATACCATACCGGTACCGTACCGTACCGTATGTTTTCGTTATTGGTATCGGTATTGGGTTTTGAGAGTTTTCGGGATCGGTATCGGTCCGTCCCGAGCTCATCCCTACACATCACAGCCCCGCCGCAACGCGTGGGTTCCTGCTAGTATTGTTAATAGGCTTATATGAGTCATGGAGTTATACGTTACATTAGGGAAATTGATAAAATGAAGTTCAATGTGAGTTTGTTAATCTCCTTCATTATGTTAATATATTTTGTAGTATTGGAAGACTTTTTGAGTCCATTAATGTGCTGCATAAATAAATCACATGACAATTGTACAAGAAAATGAGAAATGGTGCATTGAATTGTTCCGGTCCTTGTTGTCATGGTGGAGATATTTCCAATTGTATGGAATTGTATAATGTAGATATTTTTTAACTTTTACTCTTACTGTCACAACTTTGAGATATTGAAGCAATATTATTTTACTCTAAGCAAAGTTGTTCTAGAATAATGTATAGTTTCAACATTTGCTAACTATCATAAGAATGTTTTTACTAAGCAAATCCAAGTGACCCGTCTGGAGCGAACCGATTATTTTTTATGATTATGTATAATGTGTTTCTTGCGTTATTATTGTCATATCTTTTTATTACCTTTTACGCCCCGCTCACGGCTGTGCTCATATAATGTATATATGCGTGGCCCTCGGGGGCAAAAGTAAAGTTGCACTAATTTTAACGTTATTTTACTAATTTATTGAAAATAACGTTAAAAATGACGGAAGGTTAATCGTGCATCAGGTGGTGACGTTGATAGCCAAAAGACAAGGGGGTACATGCACGAATCGGGTTTGTCCCAATTGCTAAGTGTTATGTGCCTTATTGTCTAAGGCTTGATACAAAACCACTATTGAGCCGGGGGTCTCACTAGAAGCAACCTCTCTATTCCGACAGGGTAGAGGTAAGGCTGTCTACATCTTACCCTCCTCAGACCCTACCTTAGCTTTTGCTATTGGTGGGATTAACTGAGTATGATGATGATGATGATGCTTAATTGCTTACTTAGTTTATTTGCAGGTGTTAACATTCAAAGTAGTGAAGACGTTGCTATGAAGCTGATATGGTCTTCTTATGTTTTGTAAGGATCTAGAAGTTTCTAATTGTCTTATTACTTTAATGATATACTGATCAAACCATGTTTTATTTGGATACATGGACATAGTCAAATAAATAATGTGTAGTTCTTCACGTTTACACTCAGTCATCAGTTGCTTTGTTTGTTTGCGTATTCTAATAGTGTTGTTTATTAAATTAGGCTTCGCATTTTGACCTTCTTTACTCGACTTTCATGCTTATGGATTTTGTAATTAAAGGAAGCACTCATGTCTGTTTGCTATTTGAAACTCTCCTTTCTTGATTTGTAGGTTTTTATTGACAATACAATTTACACTCTTTTATGTAATTATAGTTTTTGACTTTTATTTTCACTATCCATATGTTAATATGTTGAAGCAATGTTGCTTTTTTAATCTAAGCAAGGTTTTTCTTGATCTGCATAAAGTTCATACACATGTATGTTTGTTATAATATTTCATTGGTGTTCCTTACAGTGTCATCCAAATAAGCAGATATCCAACTAAGGAAAACGTATTAAAGATTCATAAAATTAATCCCAAGGCCCAAGGGTAACATAACTAAAAATTCAATAAACATGTCTTATTTGTAAGTGAATGATGAAATAACTTTAAGCAGGCATTAAGATACGGTGAGAATTACATATTAAGCACTTCACATTTGATTTTACCCTATTAATATAAAATCGTGTACATATTAGATGAGAAATGGTAAGTTTCCTTTGAGTATAAAGTTCAGAAGGACTATTTCAAAAGCCCAACATTTGTACAATTAAATCAACAATTTCAAATTTTGTACAATATCATGATGTTATATTGCAATACGTTTTTAAATTCCGATGCAACGCGCGGGTAAACCCACTAGTTTATGTATAATATAAATGTTCTTCAAAAAGTTGTCTCTGGTGATCTTGTGATTACTTTTCTTCAAATGTGGTTTAACCATATTTAACAAATATCAATTACAATCCTTGTGTAGATCATTGTTGAGATATGTAGAGAAATGTACTTCACCATTCTATGGAACTATAATTATCACATTATCTTTACACTAGAACTATAATTACCAGCTTGAATCCATATGGAATATAGTTTTCCGTTGTGATGGAATATTCAAATGAACTATACACACTCACGATAAGCCACCTACTGGCAACATGATAAACATATTTTGATGATATTCTTCTGAATGATTGTTTTACTCTGAAATTATGGTGTCACGGTATAATATAAAAACATACTTTATCTATACTACTAGTTGAAATCCCGTGTGAAAACACGGGATGACTTATCTTTCTTTAAAACAATTACTACCCAAAATATAAAACACATAAACAGACCAAATTATGTGAAAACATGAGAATACTATATCATATTTTAAGGTCTGTTTACTAAAGACCAAGAAACTAATCTTCTGTTATAAGTAAAATCTGTTTAGTAAGATCTGTTATGGTCTACGTGAAACCCCGTGTGAAAACACGCGAATCCTATATCTTTTTTAAAACAATTACTCAACAAAATATAAAAAAACATAAACAAACCAACTGTTATGGTCTGTTTAGTAAACACCAAATTAAAAAGTCAATCATCTTTTGCAAGAAAAACTGTATTTGGTAATGTCTGTTCAAAGGCAGTGCGTCAGTTAAGAAGATTTTTCTAAAACACCTACTATTAAAAACAATGTTGATTTAAACAGATGTTACTTCAAAGGTTTCGTTTAAATAGTTGTTGTCGTAAATAGTTGTTACTAACAATGACATCACATTTACATTTTTAATGTTTGTTTACTAAAGACCAGTCATCTATTGACTTTAATAGTAGACTATTGATATAACTAATCGATATTATTTTACTCAAATTGGTATTTTTCATCTAATAAATATAAATTATTATATAAAGATGACATAATATATAAAATCAAAATTTTAAAATATTTAGAGCAATAATAATATCAAATACACTTAAATAATTAGTCTGTGGTCTTCAACAATTGGTTCAATTTTTTGTTCTTCTCTTTAAGAAAGTTTCTGTAAGACCTACATATTTTTTGTATGTCTTCACTAAACTTTTCATTTGACGTTATGTTTTCCAAAAGAAATGAAGTGGCCATCCATCGTTTACTTGATACCTTGGTAGCAATGACCTGATTAATTTTCATGTTCATCTTTCAAATGTGATGTTCAAGCAGTCGTGTAGCACCTTCAATTACTTCAAGAATCTCATGTTCTTCGTCCTCTTTAAAACATTCCAAAAGAAGTTTCCGAACCTCTGTCATTTGTGACCATTTGCTGTTGCTGGAATCCATCTTAATAATATTTGTATTAGATTGGTAAACCTATTCAAATGTAGAAGGTAATGTTTAAATCGCGTGCTATAGGAAGAGGTGAAAAATCGTATTTTATAGTAAAAACAATGCATTAACTATAATGAATCTATTAACTACAATGCGTTTTTATTAATGTTGAATACATACTGTATTAATTTGGCTACTTTCCCACTGAAGCAAGTCTTCAAATTCTGTTTTTTTTTTACATTCAAATTTACTGACAAACACAAATACTATTTACCAATATTTGTACAAATATGAACATTTGATGTTTTACGTTTTTATATTATAATTGTTTAACTTCTGTTTTAACTAAATGTGGACATGAAAATGTTGTTTTTGTTTGTTTATATAAGTGAGTAAAGATACTAAATATAAGTATATTAATTTGTGTATATGAATTATTAATTTTAGTTTAATTGCAAAATATTGAATTCTTACACTTGAGTATATTTGCAATATATGAATTAAAAAAAGAAGTATTAGTACATCATTTGGTAAAAAGACTTTGTGATTAGAAATGGTTATCTAAAAACCGTTCCCTAATAACCGTCCATCAAAATTTATTAACCGTCTGGTAATTTGTATTTAAATTACTTTGTTATGATTTTAAATTATTACTCCTACTTCTAATTGCAAAATACACTCAGCTCAAAATCGTAATCATTAACTTTGGAATTCGACCCTCTGAGGCGTGTTACAACCACGAAGAGAAAAATCAACAGACGCATGAAAAGCTTTGTTAGGATAACAGATATTAAAAACAAACACTTAATCTTAATCTTCAACTGAAGTTTCATTACTCTGTTCACCAAAATCTGTTGACTTGTCAACAAATTTGTCAAACAGTTATTATACGATTCAACCTTATTATTACAATTCCATAATTTGAATGAAATATTTAACTTGACAAAACTACATACAAAATGAAAGACTTATAAAAGAACAAATCCAAATATCTCTAAAAAAAACTGCTTTAACGACACTAGAATTACAATATCTGCATTTACAAACTACATAAAAATACAAGCAAACATAAAAAAAAATCTTCTAACAACCAAACCCTAGAGAATGATCTTTCTTGCCATTGTCATCGGAACAAAAACACAAACACAATCAAAAGCAGTACCACGACAACAGTTCGTATCTAAACATCGTCAAGTTCGAAAACCCTAAAGATTCAAAATAGGGTATGCATATAGTAATAATGGATTGATGTTTTCCTATGATTGTAAGAATCGTCGAAAAACATCAATTCCAACTTCATTACCAACGGATTGTTGGTAATCGATTTTCCTTTGATTGTAAGAATCTTTGAGAAGATTTGTGGAAAGACATTTGAACGTAATATCATTATGCATATGGAATGGAGAGTTGTAAAGTGAAAATAGTTGAAGGAATATAAAGTCGGAAAATGAATATTGGGAATTCCTCCCATTTTATAGAGTGAATAAACTGGCTAATAAACTAACTATCCGTAAAGTTGGTTTTCAACTTTATAAGTTGCATTTCAAGTAAATATAAAGTTGGAAAGTACTTTTGGGGCTTTTATAGAGTACAAGACAATTGCAACACAACAATAATACAATATAATAATGTTAATAAACTAAGTTCAAAATCATAATCATTACTTTTGGGGCTTTTTATAAATTCTGTTGACTTTTCAACAGATGTTGTCACACAAAACTCTCTCAGTATTTACTAACGGATTGTGTAATCTGTAGAAGGAAGTAAAACCGTCAAAAGTCTCAGTGTAACAAAATCTTTTATTACACAATTAAATTTGTTATTAAAGTATATCACTATATAGTTAACTTATAGAAACCTTTTCAACTTCATAATTAAAGTCTTGATATGTGTAATAAATGATGAAGCAAAACCGCCAAAGCATTGGTAACTATTACTTAAAGTTTTACATATAATAAACTTTATTTAACTTAATTAGTTACTATTTTTTCAAACCACATATTGAAACAAAAGATAGATATATAATAAACATCAAGTTTAACATTAATATTTTTCAATCACAAACCATAAACATTATGAGCAAAATAACTACATTATAATAATATTCATATATGAAAATGCAAGCATATAAAAACATTTAAATTTCATCATCTTCATCACTTAAACTCCAATAAGAGAATGACTCTTCCATAACTTGTTCCACCTTCTCCTTTAACTACATTATCCTTGCCCTGATCATTTGTTCCAGATTAAGATGAAATGTATTGTGATTAATGTTACTCATTCTTTGGTGGTCTAGTTCTACAAGAAACTCCAAATCATCGGAATACTCTATGTTCTCTCGGAGGAATAATTTTTCAAAACCATTTTCATAGTTAAGTATTGCTATGTCAAAGTAATGAAAGTAAAACCAACTTACAACATGAAGTGACTTAATCAATTTTTCATCAACGACAGTTTGCCCCAAAATTTCCATTAAAAAGATTTCATCTGAATACCGAAATTCATTGTGCTTGCAAACATCATACGTCTGTGTCTGCAAATGTAAATCCATATGGACGATTATTTGAATTGATAATTAGTAGTGATAACATACATTATTTAAATACAAAATACATAAAAAAATAAGCGGTAAATAAAAACGGAGTTTCAAAGTCGTAATTATTATCTGGCAGTGGCGACAGCTAAAAGTCTATAAGACCCACTATAGAAATGAAGAATCTAGATTATTTCATTTACAAAATTGACACTTATTAATTGTGTATAATACTTATTTACTATAATATTAAATAACTAAAAAATGTTACCCTTAATTTACATTTAGAAATTTTTTGTTTTAACCAAATATTAAAAACTATTTAATTTTACAAAAATTACTCAATAAATAGTTGGGTTTTTTATTTTTCCTATAGTTATTGCTTTTATTTATCACACTTCTTATTGGTAATCCATTGTTGATTGAAAATATATTTTATAACAACAAAACTTATAAAAAAAAATATTATTTTACCTATAAATATTGCTTTTACCTAAGTTCAAAATTGTAATTATTAACTTTAACATTTGACCCTCTGTTGAGATAAAATAATAATATCTTTGACCCATCCTATAGTATTGATAGATATCTTCATCTTGTTGTATGCTCTGTTTTATAAAGACTGTTGACTTGTCAACATATGTTCTCAAACAAAGTCTGTCATTGTTTACTGTTTACCACATTTGTTTACTTATCAACAAATTGGTTAAACATGTGTTATATCATTCAAACTTATTATTGCAATATCATAATTTCTATAAAATATTCGAGTTAAAAACTAATTAGAAAATAGAAATATTTTAAAACAACAAATCTAAATATCTGTAAAAACTGCATTAATATCAAGTAACAAATTAACAATATTCAAATCAACAAACTATATACAAAATACAGCTGTTCACATAAAAGAAGTGTTCTAACAAAGCAAACCCGTGAGAATGATCTTGCTTGCTATTATAATCAGAACAAAAACACAAAACAAAGGAAGTACGGAATTCAACTTCTAACGCACTTGCATTAAATATAATCACAACAAAGGTTGACAACCCTTCGTTGCCATTCCTTATATAGATCGAAACATATGGTTTCCCTATATATCAATCTTGTCTATAACCAAGAACTGGACGTACTAACACTGGAATTAGTTTTTCGTTGGTTGTAAAAATCTTCCGAGAACACTAATTCCAACGTCTTTACCAACGTATTGTTGGTAACCATTTTTCTTTGACTGTAAGAATCTTTGAGAAGACTGGTTGAAGGGAATTTGAACGAAATGTCATTATGCATGTTGGATGGAAAGTTAGAAACTGAAAATGGTTCAAGGGATATAAAGTTGAAAAAAAGACTGTTGGGATTTCCTCATCTTATATAGAGTGAAAAAACGACTGTTAAAATTTCTTCATCTTATATAGAGTGAAACAAAATTGTAAAACAAAAATAATAAAATAATATTTTTTATAATTGGAAATTTTTGTTACCATTATCTTAATCACTAAATTGCATACTCTGTTTTACAACGTTTGTTGACTTGTCAACAGATATTTTCAAACAAAGTCTATCAGTTTCTAAAGTATCCTATTTATAATTTATATCCTCTTGTACAACATCTATTTACTAGTCAACAACTGTTCTCAAACAATTGCCATCCATTAACAATTCCAATCACACTTGACCATATGAAGCAGATCTTTAAAACATCTGTTGACTTATTAACAGATGTTCAAAGACAACTTTTGGACACGTCAGCATCAGTTTTGTATACGTCAGCCGCAATTTTTCATACACAAAATCCCTCTTACATCCAACCAGATATTCTACTATCTTATTGTATTCAAAATCCAGAAAAGCGCTTCACTATCAATTACGACCTAAATCCATTCAACTACGAAATTTTGAATTTCCCGTCTTATTCGATTCCTAACTTGAATTCAATTCATTTCTTTCAATCATTTGCATAGATCTTCAATTAAAAACCTCCCCATAACTATCTACCATATCTGGTTAAAACACATCATAACCATCAATTTCACTCTATAATTGATGTGCTCTGCAAATGGAAATACCTACCCATCCTCACCGTTGATGCTCCAATATATATGGATACTCTTAAAGCATTCTGGAACAAAGCCGAGTGTCTCGAAAAAGACAAAAAGCCTTATGCAATTGTATCCAAGATTGGAAATACATATATCGAGATAACCCCGCAATCAATCTGCACTACATTCTCCCTAAACGATTTGCAAGGTAATAATTCATTTCTGAAAAAAGAAGTTTAGACAGAGTTAATTGAGAGAAGGTATGACGGTCAATTGACTGCCTCAATAATTATTAAACGAAACATTCCCCCACCAATGAAGCTTTTTTTCATACCCTTCTTATATGTCTATCTGGGAAGACAGCATCATTTAATTAGATACCTTTGAAAACACGGTATCTTGGATATGCAATTTTAACGAACAGTGATTTCAACTTATCCCAGACAGTATTTACTGATTTAGTATCCAATGTGAAGGCTATAAAATCTGGATCTAGTAATGATTTCTCACTATATCCAAGATTGTTGAGCTTCTGCTTAAAAAAACTGTTGCCTAGTAATGATTTTAAAAAAGGGGTAACTATTACAATTAATAGCTTATCGAATGAAACTTTTACAAGAATGCTGGACGTTAAAGGTCAAGAAAAGGTCATTAAAAGTAAAAGTTCTAAAAAACAAACAAACAGTGATGCTTCAACTTCTGTTGTTGTAACATCTGTTGCCGAGCTGACTACTCTTGGAAATGAAACCACAAACAGTGCTATGGAAATCATTCCAGTGATATCAACAGAGAAACCACCAATAAAAAAGCAAAGCAAAAAGAAGAGAAACACTGTATCGCTGGAGGTTCAGAAGCCAAACGAAACTACTCCAGTCACACAAGAGCAACAAACAATACATGTTGATGCTTCCTCTCAGCCAATGGAAATAACAACAATCACAGATATTGTCAATGTGTCCTCTCAACTAGATCATCTTGTAAGTGAAGGACACATACAACATGACCTAGATGATTCAGTTGTACATTTGTTTAAAAGTCCTTCTCTTAGAGCTGGATCTCTTTTAACTCCACCACCGTCTCTGTCACATGCACCACCAAAAATTCCACTTACCTATAATCCATTGTTTGAGGCAATTGTGAAATCTCAAACTGAAAATAATCCCTCTCAATCACCCATCACTGAGAATATACAGCCAGAAGATATTGTTCATGAAAAAAATCAATCATCTAGCCCACAGGTAGAGAACACCACATTCTCTGAATTGCAAGTAAATATTGTTGGTAGTTCAAATGAAGTAGCCACTACAAATGCGGAGACAACTGTGTCTGAGTTGCAAACTGATTACACAAATCAGACTTCCTTGAAGGAAAAAATAGTTGACCCTACAATTGTAACCTCTGTTACAGTTGAAACTGCCCATAACTCAGAAAAAATTCCAGTTGCTCATAGCATTGAAACAAATACAACCACAACTGGTAGGAATGCAGATTATCCTGTTAATTTAGCTGGTGCTTCAAAATATCAGAATTTAGCGGAAAGGGTAACTAAACTTGAAGCCTTATTTAAAGCATTTGAGGGAATAAAGGAAAAGTTCCTAGAGAAAATGACTGAGGTTATAAATGAACTCTGGAAATCAGTTGACCCAATAATCCAGGCTCAACAAAAATTAGCAGAAATCAAACATAATTATGAGATGGAGTTGGTAAGTATGAAAGTTGAAGCTTTATACAAGGATACAAAAGCTGATATGAAGCAATTAAAGATCATCTGTTAAGGACAACCGGGTCTGCCCCTAGTTTTGTTTTTGAAACAGATGTTGATGTTCATGAAACCAAAAAGGGGAACAAAGATCAAACATCTGATATGCAAACATCTGATAACCCAGTTTCTAATACAGTTTCAACCACTGCTGAACAGTTTCTTCTGCGAAAACCACTGAAACCACAACATCTGCTAGGAGTGAAAATATTCAAAGAAATGTTACAAGCACAACTGTCCTTAAAAACTTCCCAACAACTTGCCAACGACAGCAAACAACAATGAAAACATCAAATTTCGATGACATCACTACTAGAAAACCAACTGCTGTATTTTGTACACTACCCACTGAATCTGCAAAAACATCAGTCATCACCACTACAAATCCCTTTACACAACCCACAACATTACCACATCAATCACCAATCCAAATAACATATGTTGCTCCTTAAACCATACCAATGAATGTTCCAAGCACAACTGCCCTTATACCATTCCAAGGACCAACAGATGTTACATCAACAACTAAACCCTTTCCAACTGCACGTATCTCATCGTTTCCACAATCATACAACATACAACCATTGGCTGCTAAATTTCCTCTTGAAATATTAGTAATACAGCCAGAGATAGAATCTTTCTACTTAACAGATGATCCATCATCAATATCTTTCGCATCTATTGAAGGTTTCACCAAACCTATGAATGTTAATCAGTATCTCGACATAAAAGTCACACACTGAAATGAGTATCAAAGAACAATGGGAAGGCAAAGATGAGACCACTGCTCATGGAATAATGCAAACACAACTTGAAAAGCTTGGTAAAATACAACAGTTTGTGATGAATCTGAGCCAGACAATGTTTGAGAAAAATCCAATTTTTGAATTGGAGAGTGATGTAATTAAAAGAATTCATAGATCATATTTTAAACCTCAAAGTTTACAACGTCACTGAAAGACAATTTGTTGGTTGGACTTCTAAAGAACTCAGGGCTCAAATATACAAAACTAAAGAGTTGTTTAACAACATAATAATAAGAAAATAACTCCGAGTCGAAGAAGGACAAAGAAAGTAAGTCTAAAAGAGCTTTAAAGTTTAAGAGAATGAGGCAAGAGTTAGTTGCAGCAAAATATGGTCAGATGAAATCTGTTGCCAAATGGTCTGAATTAGTTTTGGTTGAAACCTACAAACTACTGGAGATAAACAGAGAAAAGGATCCAACTCTTCCTCAAAATCCAGTTTATCCTGATGAAGAGCAAGCTCCTCAACAGACCATTCCACAGAAACGTAGGTCCTCAGCAAAAAATCTTACCAGAGATATCATCAAACAAACCAAACAACTGAAGAGTGAAGACTGATTAACATATGAGAATAAAAGACTGTTAAGGACTAAAGAACTGATTTAAAAAAAAAAATCTGTTGTTTGTAGTAGAACACTTTTTAAAATAACAGATGTTATATTTGTGATGATATATCATTATATCAAAGTTACACTTTGATTAAAACGTTTTCGTACTGAATGGAATAGCAGCGCTTTCAATAATAAATTATTATCATACATTTACTTTCAACCTTTTGTATAAACAGATGTTTTGCTAACAGTTGTTTCTCGAGAGTATTTTGGGAGTTTCTAACAGATGTAATGTACTTGATAAAATATCAATGTTAAAAACATCTAGACTCTAATTAATCTGACAATATTTACTGTAATTAACTATTTAAAAACAAAACACTAAATATTTTAGACGAAAACTAATGATAACATTCATAGTAATAACTTCAAGTGCAAAAGTGATGACTTGAAATTAATTACCATCTTACAAAATGTTAATATTTTCTCTTAAAACCGCATACACATGTTTCAACTTTAAACATTCCCAAAAATTAAACTTTCTACTAAAGTTTCATACAACATGTTACTCCATAACCACCTAACTTTTCGTCTTAGATAATCTCTTTCGGGTTCTTTTGGCAGTAGAGGATAGGTCACCAACATTTAAAATATCAGCATTTTCAAGACTTCTTTTTCTATTGGGGCTTGTACCAGAATCCTTTAAAGCTTCAACGATGGAAGAGTCGGCAGTAACAGACACAACATCCTTGAAGCAAATCATAAAAAAACTAATGAACTGTTAAAATGAAGAAAACAAACTCTATCGACAGCTTAAAGCACGTGAAAAAAAATACATACTCACCTTTGACAAAACTTGGAAAGCACCATAAGAAGATTCATCAAGGTTAGCACACTTTTATTCACCATCACCCTGACTGACCTAAGAAGTGCTCATACAAAAAAAAACTAACAACCAACGTCAAAATCTTTGTTTACCAAATTTTACAACACAACTCAAAAGTAATTAAATACCTCTCCAGCGTTATCATTTTCAAAATCATTGCCGATAACCAATTCAGCAATTATTGCAGGATCATCACATATCTTTTGAACAGTGTATACATGGTAGTCATTTTTAAGATTGTATTCAGAAACTTCAATCTTGAAAGCCAGAAGCTTATCCACCAACCGAAATAATTCTTGAGGCAAGCCTTCACTATCCTTAAGCTTCAACTGTCTTTCCCTTATATCACGTGCAGATGAACTAACAATATTGGACATATCTCTATCAAACAACACAAACGACACACTACCACTCTCATCCTGAACCCTAACTTGTACCTTAAACCTGAAATAAATAACTTACAATAACTTGAATGTAATCATATGAAACTTGAACAAAGTGTAAATAAACATTTTATCTTACTTTGGTGAGATGGATGTACATTCACAATCACATTTAGGACAACCCAAAGCTGTAATAGGCAAATTGAGAATTTCTTCAGAAACTTTTGCAGCATTTTGTAAATACTGTGATTTAGTTCGCACATTTCTAAAACATTTCCTACAAGCAACATAAAACCAACCAAACCCTTCCTGCACACTTTTTATACTTGCAACCACAACACAAGACATTGCCTGCAACACAACAATAAATTCAACATTGTTTTCATTCAGATATAAATAACAAATTAGATGTAACAAAGTAAATGAAGAAATATGAAAGCTATTAAAAAATATTGAAAAAGTGTCTATCTCGCTAAGCTCGTCAACTTCTTTCTTTGGAGTTGCAACAACGAATTCTTGATGCAATGAGTAAACAGACTGGGAGGACCATAGTGTTTGAGAAGTAGAACCAGATTCTTGGGCTTGCTTATTAAGAAGACTAAAAAAAGGTAAAAAAGAATTAGTATGCAAAATGACCTACAAGGCTAAAAAAATGACAAATATAAGTTTAAAACATTTCCCCTTTCTGTATAAAATTGTTCTAAATATTGTACCTCCTCCTTAATTGATTAACTTCATCAATTTCTTCATTCAGAAACAGTCGAGTTCCATACTTGTCGCTTTGTACGGTAATTTGTTCTATATATAACAATATATATATACTTAGTGACTTCATTTGATATTAACAATTATTTTAAAAACAACAAGTCTAACATAAAGTTACCTTTCCAGTACTTAACTTTCCCATGTTGTATAATAGTCATCACATGTTCAGTAGCCGGGTTATTAGAAATGAGGTTCTTAAACAATACTGCATAATCATTCCACATGGTACATCAAAAAATGGTACCTCTACATGCAAACAATAATTTTAAGCTTGTAAATACATATAAAAAAAGGGAACTCAATATTTGATATACAACATTTATTACATCACTAAATAAGGTAGAAGTCCGTGAATTTAGGAATATATTCTTTATTACATTTATTACACCACATCATTAATTCTTGCCATTAATTACACAAATGATTGTATGGATTAAGTTTTGGAAACATAAGAACAAACAAAATCTATAATACAAAGCAATGATTACTTCAAATCTTGAAGATCAAAGTTCATCCATTGCATTAATTTTGGAGCTTGGCCAAACACATCCAAATCACCATACCAAATTAGACTACCCGCAACATCTGCATCAAAAATATAAAATACAACTATATCAAAAATCTATATAAATTAAACCATCAAAAACTTTAGTAACATAAAGAATGAGAATAGACCAACCAACAGTCAATAGTTTATCTGCTTCTCCATTCAGATTATCTTTAAATGGAATGAACCTGAACCCATACTCAACACCTTCCCATCCAACATCATGCCTCACAGAAGTACAACCATAAAAATGATTTTAAAATCATGTGCAACAACAGTGTAGGGGTCCTTGGTTTCACCAACCCCGAATTTAGAGAGAACAACATCATGCTCGTGAACTTTACGGTCAAAAACTTGCACCAAGCGACCTTTAATAGAAGCCTGAATCTTATCACCCTGCCAATAAGCATAAACAAAAGATCAACATCAAACAAAGCAACTTTTTTAACATAGAGATATAAGTATATAACCATATGATAAGATGAAGATAAGATAACAACATTAACCTAAAACAAAATATATAAACATAAACAATCACATTCATGACCTTACCTACTCATCGATCAATATGAGCTCCATCTTAAAATTTTGATTCCATTTTCGTATAACTTATCCCTTCATATTCCACATATATTTCGTTGGGTTTAGATCACAAATAAAACTGAGACTATTGTTCACAGCTTCCATTGACATGCTTTCAAAATATTTATTTATTTATCAGGATGACAAAAGGGTTAGCAGAAACTCTGTAGAAATTTAAAAGGTTTGTATAGTTATGTGCTTATGAGGTTATATTTATAAAGGAAACTTATTACTATGATTACCACTGTAGCATAATTAATGAACCACGCTCCCCTAGGTTAATTTAAAAATTTTCCTCTTAAAAGTTCAAAAGTTAGGGCTTAACACAAGAAGGTATAGTTATAAATCAAACATCTGTTTTACAACATCTGTTGACTTGTCAACAGATATTCTGAAACAACTATCCTCCAATACAATTTTCCAATTACAAATTACCAAGTGAAACGTAAATAAACTAAGTTCCAAAATCGTAATCATTAAACTTGGACTTTTGGGCCTCTATTTAACCATGACTATAGTATAGAAGGTACGAACAAACTCTAAATAAATCATTTAATTAAAAATAATAATAATAATAATAATAATAATAATTGAGCTCAAAACTCTTATTATTTGTCACTCAACCCTGTTAATGTTCAAAATCATAAAAACGCTTCCCTATGCTAATTTAAAACTTTCCATCTAAAATGTTCAAAACTTAGGGCTTATTTAAAGATGGTTTTAAAAATTATTATTATTATTATTATTATTATTATTATTATTATTTATGTAGATGAAATGATGGTACAGAAAAACTCTGTAGAAAATAAAAAACTGATTTAAAGAGGGTTCTATTACTTATAAATCACAACATCTATTTTACAACTTCTGCTGACTTGTAAACAGTTGTTTTCAAAACAACTGTCATACTCTTATTTTTGCCACTTAATCTGTTAATGTTCAAAATCGTAACTACGCTTCCCTATGTTAATTTAAAACTTTCCCTCTTAAAAGTTCAAACCTTAGGCGCAACTCATACAATAAAATATTCCAATTTCAATTTACCATTCTTACCGAAATAAACTAAGTTTGAAATTCGTAATCATTAAATTTGGACTTTTGGGTCTTTATTTAGCCAACACTACAGTATTGATCGTACAGACAAACTCTTAGAAATGTAAAAAGTGATTTTATAGAGATTTGTATGATTTATTTATCGGAAGATCTGTTTTACAACAACTGTTGATTTGTCAACAGATCTTCTCAAAACAACTGTCATCCAATACAACTTCAGATGTAATGAAACAACTGTCATCCAATACAATTTTCACTTAGAAATTACCATGTGGCACGTAAATAAATCAATTAATAATAATAATAATAATAATAATAATAATAATTTTATGAATTATGTTAATGTTCAAAATCGTAAACACGCTTGCCTATGCTAATTTAAAACTTTCCCTCTTAAAAGTTCAAAACTTAGGGCTTATTTAAAGATGGTTTTAAAAAATTTATTATTTATTTATGTAGATGAAATGATTGTACGGACAAACTATGTAGGAAATAAACAACTGATTTTTAAGAGGTATCTATAACTTATAAATCACAACATCAATTTTACAACTTCTATTGACTTGTAAACAGTTGTTTTCAAAACAACTGTCATACTATTAATTTTGTCACTCAACCTGTTAATGTTCAAAATCGTAAGCATGCTTCCCTGTGTTAATTTAAAACTTTCCCTCTTAATAGTTCAAACCAAATGCGCAACACATACAATAAAATATTCCAATTTCAAATTACCATCCTTACTGAAATAAACTAAGTTTGAAAATCGTAATCATTAAATTTGGACTTTTGGGTCTATATTTAACCAACACTACAGTATTGACCATACAGACAAACTCTTAGAAATTTAAAAAGTGATTATATAGAGATTTGTATTATTTATTAATCGGAAGATCTGTTTTACAACAACTGTTGACTTGTCAACAGATCTTCTCAAAACAATTGTCATCCAATACAATTTTCACTAAGAAATTACCATGTGGCAGGTAAATAGATAAATAAATAAATAAATAATAATTTTTTGAACCCTGTTAATGTTCAAAATCGTAAACACGCTTGCCTATGCTAATTTAAAACTTTCCCTCTTAAAAGTTCAAAAGTTAGACACTTATTTAAATATGCTTTTAAAAATCTTATTATAATTATTTATTTATGTAGATGAAATGATAATAAGGACAAAATTTGTAGAAAATAAAAAAATCGATTTTGAAGAGGGTTATTTTACTTATAAATCACAACATCTATTTTAGAACTTCTGTTGACTTGTCAACAGTTGTTTTCAAAACAACTGTTATACAATACAATTTTCAATTAGAAATTACCATGTGGAACGTAAATAAATCAATTAATAATAATAATAATAATATTTGCACTCAAAACTCTTATTATTTCCCACTCAACCCTGTTAATGTTCAAAATCATAATCATTAAATTTGAAGAACATCTATTTTACAACACCTGTTGACTTGTCAACAGATCTTCTCAACAACAGTCATCCAATACAACTTCAGTTTATATTATAGACTACTGTGGGTAACCCGCGCGTTGCGGCGGAGTCGATAATACGCGGTAGGAACATGATATGAATCAGACACAAGCATTTTGCATGTATTTTAACTGAGTCTCTTTTCGCCTTTCGAGGAGATAGCATGTCCTTCTTCACTCCCAATATTTCTAATGCAAAAAGAAGATCACCAAAGTGTACTTCAAATGCGTTGCTAAAGGAGTTAGATTATATGATTGTAAACAAGTACATAATATTACCATGAATAATATTTCTATTTGGGGTATTAAAAATTTACAATTGGGTAAAAATATGTATATGTTATGAGGAATTTGAGCAAGTTATTCCCTTTTAAACCCATTTGAGTAAAACCGTAAAATATTGCTTGTAAATGTAACCTCTAAATATAACAGTGTCAATAAATCAAATTGAAAAATATATAAAATTCAAAACTCAAAACTCAAAGCATGTAGGTAGGTTTCACTGTTTTAGCCATACACTATCATAAGGATAAAAAAATTATGTTGCTTTATGTTTAACAACCAAAAAATTGAAGGACCTTATAGATGATGAGAGAGTCAAAAGCATCAACATCGCTAACATTTTGTTTGCTTTGTTTGCCATCATTTGGAATCATGTTTCAAGTGCTAGAACAAACAACTCATACTAACATAATTAAATCATAGGGTCAGGACTAAAAGCAAGTTTATTACAGTGAAAGAAGATGTGAACCCAACCGGACTTCTGTATAGTAACCTACGAATTGTGTGTGTTTGTCATTAAGTTATATATAATTGATTCTAAGGTATGTACATACAATAATTATTAACTAAGCCTTTTTCAAGTGGGTTGAGAGTATAAATAAGGGTGTATCACAAAGGTAGATACAAAAATAATGAAGGATAACTTGATTGTTAATTTTTGATTATTTAATAAAATAAAGTTACCCCATAGAAAGATGTAATAATTCAATGTAGATACCAAAAATAATGAAGGATAACTTGATTGTGAATTTTTGATAATTTAATGAAATAAAGTTACCCCATGGGCATTTAGGGAAGAAAAGTGGTAAAATTTAGGAAATTGTAAAGAAACCCTTGGTATACCATCTTAACTTTGGACAATTTGGACATATTAGCCCATGCCTACTCCTTTATAATGTAGTATAGATATAGATATAGATTTACAAACATGTGTTGACTGTCAGCAGATGTTACAAAAAACTACTAACAGAGTGAAGAGGATTCTGCTACTTATAAATGAGAACATCTATTTTAAAAGAACTGTTGGCAAGTCAACAGATGTAATGAAACAACTGTCATCCAATACAATTTTTAAATTACAAATTACCATCTGCAACGAAAATTAAGTAAGTTTCAAAATCAAAATTATTAATTTTGGACTTGAAGCCTTTGTTTTACAACATCTGTTGACTTGTCAACAGCTGTTCTCAAAACAATTGTCATCCAATACAACTTCAGTTTACTCTATAGACTATTTACAAACATGTGTTGAATCTCAGCAGGCGTTACAAAAAAAACAACTAACAATGAAAACAATTATTGAATTTCCATAAAGGTGAACAACTGCGATATCGCTACAAAGGTGAACTAATGCCAACTAAACTTGCATAAAACTTGCAACTAATCTTGCTAATACATACAAATCAACTTTGATTATAACATGGAGATAATCTCGCCTACCACTCTTGAATAGACAGAGACATATTTGTTTCTTTATACACCCATCAGTCTTCAAGAAATAGTCTTAAAAAAACCGCAACTCTTGAACTGTTGCTAATGATACAAATAATATTTTTCTTTGACTGTAAGAATCTTCAAAAGATCAACATACTCAAGGTGCTGCCTCACATACTCTGCTTGCTAATGGAATAGACAAAAAATTTCACGGTTATGCTTCAACTACAAACCTTGAAAACAAACTCAAGAAATAACAAATTCAACAAACATACCTGTTGATAGCTACAATAGCGGGAACCAAAAACACAGCAGTAAACGGAGACATTTTTCTCAAAAGATAAGCATAGTGACGTAAAAGCATAATCGCAATCAATGTCTTGTCTGACCCATCTGGAAATACACTATAGTGTTATCCTTGATTGCTTGAGCTAACGCCTCTATCGGGTAACCGTAAAATATTCATAAAAATACTACATCAACCATGACTCAAATTAATCAAACACACAAGTTGCACACACAAAAACTAAGATGCATTAAACAAATGCATAAATGCCTTTAAAAAACAAAGACATACCTATCTTGAGTTTGATGCCGCCATTGTTGAACCGTTGGTAATGGTACAACTAATATTTTTCTTTAACTATAAGAATATTCCAAAATCAACACCTTTTCAACCTAAATACCCTGGTTGCTAATGGAACAGACAAAAGATTGGCAGTTATTGGAAAACAAACGGATAAATTTTATTTTTATTGTTATGATGGATTAGAATTTGGTTACCAGATACTTGAATCCTTCGATCTGAACGTGAGTGTGAGAGAAGCATATGTTATGATTTAAGAATTTAAGAGAAAGCAGTAAATTATTTGAGAGAGAGAGAGACAGAGAGATGATACCTTTATATAGTTGTGTAATGGGGTTTTGAGTTTGAAATTTGACTTTGAATTTGGAGATCAAATTTGGAGCAACGGTTGTATGAACATCTGTTAAAACAAGTGGCAATATTTAATTAATTTATGAACGACTGTTCAGCCAAGTGACATTATTTAATTATATTTTTAAGATGATGATAAACGTGGTTGATTAATGACATCACGTTTATCATCAGCTTTTCTAAGCATTTCTTATGTCACTCACGACTCTCTTATTATAGTAAGTATAGATATATATTATAATGTATGAGGGAGGGATAGTTTAAAATACCCAAAAGTAAAGAACTTTATTTTCATTAACAACCTTAAAATGAGATAAAATAGTCATCCAAACACTTTTAAATTTTAATACCTCATTTTAGTTACTTTAATTCCTTCATTTTTAATTAGTAGTTACACTTTTCTCCCTTCCCTACAAAATTATAATTATTTTATTTAATCCTATCATAACTTTTAAACTATTATGCTTTATAAACATTCAAAAATAATGTGACGACCTGCTCATTTTTGTCAACGTTTTGATTTTTGTTTTAGTCAATATCGACGTGTAGATTAAAATGTACAAAAAAGAAATACGTTATATACAAGTGATTATTGCATTGCATGTTTAACTTAAAGAATCTAAAAAAACAAATATTTATTGTCTTAGTCAATATCGACGTGTAGATTAAAAGATGTAACTAAAGTAGCTAACGTGTTGCTTTATGAGAAAATAAACATAAAGTAGCTAACGTGTTGCTTTATGAGAAAATATTATAAAGCTTGAATAGATATTAGATTAAAAACTAAAATGTAGGTGAAATTTGGATTACAGATCAACATAATTTGGGCACAATAAAAAAACTTAGGCATGTTTATTGTTAATACGGATGTTGAATCATAACATCATTCCATCACCAAGTATAAGTCAAAATCGTAAAAATGAATTTGGTTCTAAATATTGTTCCACCCAATAATGAAAAACTCACATTAATTAAATGCAACAATTCAAAAATCTAATCAGGGCACTTCAAATCTACAGACCAGCCCTGGTTTATAAAATATGATACTGTTGTTAAACGTTATGGTTCATCCTTGTTTTGGCAGACAAATAATTTGTCATACGGTAACAATACTGCAACACAAGTATGGGCTTTAAGAATTCTCTATCATATTTGCTACTCATAACTTCAATTGTAGTACCATGTTTAAATAATCAACATTAGCAGTATGTGCATATGTATATGGGTATGCATGCATATATTAATAGATATACACATAAATATAATTAACGAAAAGAAATCTCATTAAACTTTTAAATATATATATATATATATATATATACTTAGCTAACTATATTATAAAGCATTTCCCAAAGACTTCTTAAAAAATAAGAGGTACAAGTAGATTTGCTTATCATACAATTCATAATGCACATCTTAACTACTTTTAGGGGGAAATTTGTCTTTTAAGCATGTCTTTAATTACACCACATTATAGTTAATAAACCATAGTAATATCAAAGACTTTACATTAGTCTTGTTTAATTAATCCATTAGTAATATTACATGGTTGTACATGACAATATTAATATCTTTTTAAGTAAATATTATTTAAATTTAGTATCATCTTATTTAGATATAGTAGTGGTGGTGATGATAGTGGTGGTACCAAAATGTAATAAGTGTTTAAGAAAGATCAAGTTAGAAAACACTTTCTAAAAGAGACTCGGCGACACTCGTCGCATCGCGCGGGCTAACCCACTAGTGTTACTTGATATGCCTATGATAAATGCCCAACACTAGAGTATCCTACTAATTTGATATTCGAATCTATATATATATAACTAGTGGGGTACCCACGCGCTGCGACAGGAAACAACTTTTATATCGGTTCAATTAAGCCATAATCAACTAACCAAAATATTTGTCTCGGTGTATGGCATAATCATTAGCGGAGCTTAAATTGCATTAACCACTATCGAAACATTCGAACCCTATGTGCTAGAGGAAGTTTAAGCACATGAACATATACATAGCAATAATTGTGAGATACACTAAGCAAAAAAATTAGGGTGATCATAAGGAAACTAATAATAATTTATGAGATACGGTTAACAAGAAATTAGGGCGATAATGGAGAATAGGAAGTTACATTATTTTATTACTACATGGTGTGGTCATGGCCTTAAGGGGGCATGGAACAACATGTGGCATCCACCTCGGAGTTGGGGGCATGGAATAAGAACGGACAAAATTGGCTGGGTGGTGTTGATGGCGTGGACGGTGGGTCCATGGTGGGCTAAAAATGATATGATGAGTTTATATATAAGGGAAAATTATTTTTTTGTTTTTCTTAAAGGGGTTGTGGGGACCGACAGTTCTTTTTTTCATATCCAATAGGGAGCCACGACGTCACCGAGCTTGGTTGCTCCATGTCGGTGGAATATCCCATAAGGGTTGCCCCACGCTGGACCCAGCGTGGTGTAGCTGTCATGGATAGGATTCAAACCCCTCTTCCACGCCCCCACACTATGCAGTCTAAGAATTTTAAAATTTCATCCTAAAGTGTTAATCATGTAACATACATGTTTTTAAAAGTTTTAAGCAAAAACAAAAAATGCCGAGTTATTTTTTAAATCCATGTGGCGGGGAACATAGAGACTGTCAGGGGTGTGCAAGGTTCAATTCCATTCGAGTATTAGCCTTAGCCGAAACCAAAGTCACCTGTTAATCTGTTTTATTAACCGGTTACTTTTTGGTTAATTAGTTTGGATTAATAGTTATATTGTCGACTCTCGGTTCGAATCTATTAATAACCAAAACCAAACTTAGGTTAGTGGTGAATGACTGTCTTATCGGGACAGGTCTTACAAGTGATATTCAGAGCTCAAGGTTACATGAGATTCGTGATTGGTTCGGGCTTGATCATTGCATCTGGTAAGTAGTTACTTTTAAAATAATTGCCAAATAGTAAATTCTGTTAAACACGGTGATTAGATTTTGAGTCAATCAAATAGAAATACTGTGATACCCATCGAAATCACAGGTCATATCCGTACACTTAACTACATGTATGCATTGTGCATGGCATTACATTTTGCATGTTACACCACTTGGGCATACAGGGTTCCAACAAGTCAATCTCGATGCATACAGTCTAGCATTAGACACTCTAGTTGATACAATTTCATAACTAGTCGAATAGTTTATCATAAACTGTAGAGAGATCTTTACCAAACCCTAGTTTTGGGAATCAATACAATTGAACATGAAGTCCCAATTGTGATCCAATCAAGAACAAAACAAACAATGTCCATACGCAAGGATTGTCCGAACACAATGTCCATAAACGACTAGTAATACAACTAGTTAAAAAGTATATAATGTGCACACAATTATATATTATTTTGGCTTGCATAGACTTGTACAAAGACCCTCCATAACATCTAATTACCATATGTAACCATAGATTTGTACAAGATAAGTATTAAAATGTTTAAAAAAAGAAATATATATATATATACATGTATACGACAGAATGCATATATATATATATATATATATATCTATGTGTGTGTGTGTGTGACTTTCAAAGTTTAAACTCTTACACTCTCATGACCCATCAATCCATCAACTAGATTCTTACTAAAATGGTATGGAACTTTATAACTTATCCATCCCATAAACCTTTGACTTGCCACAAATAACCACCTCCATCCATACATACATACATACATACATACATACATATCGATACACACACATACACAGCAACACAAGACACAAAGATTCTTGACATTACTTAACACTAACGTGGAAAGTGGACTTAATCAAGACCATGATGACTTTCCCCAAATAACCTACACACATCCCCATCTTAATCATCCACTTCAACACATAACACATGAGAATGGAAATATTCCCTTTGCCCACAAAACCTAGGAGAGTTGACCTTCCCAAAATAACTAACACTTACAATATAAATTGGAGACTTAGTGTCACATAAGATGAACATACCACCCCTCACACCTCTTTCCCTCCCTCTCGGCTCACCTCACCTGTCGAACCACCGCCACCCCTCGGCCATCACCACTCCACGAGCACCATCACCACCACTCGACCCATTACTAACAACCACCATCTCCAAGGGAAACCTAGGGGTACAAGGAGCTTAACCTAGGAATACAAGGCCCCTAATTCCCTAACTTTCTTAGTCACTAGGAGGTATAATATTGTCTCAAACTTGTGTTTTTATTATTACATTTTCTTTCATACACAAAGTTGTTCACTAACATGTTGACACTTGTAACTAACCAAGTGAAATGAATGATTTTATGACTTAACATACATAAGGTTAGTTGGAAAATGTGTGTATGTATACACACCATGGCCAAAACATATATAAATATATGTATACATATGGGCCGAAAGTTTTAATAAAGAAATTAGTGTGATTTCAAACTCCCTAACATGAAACATGATTTTCGTAATTTGTAAGTCACATAGAAAAGGTTAGATCTATAATAAGACTTACAAAAGTGCTTATGTTTTCAAGAAAATGTTAAGTTTTGACATGGGATAATATTATTTTTCACAAAAGTTACTAGACTTATGAAAATAATGAGTTAAAGATACATAGATTTTGTATATCTACACACATATTAAGTTAAAATTGTTAGGACCTACAACACATGAACACATACACTCACCAGAGTGTATAATAATACATGTTTTACAAATAAAAGTGATGTTTTCACTAGAAATGATGCTATTTTTCACCAAGATCACTAGAATACATGAAAATGGTAAATCTAGCAACACAAAGCATGAGGTTAATATTAGGGGGAAGTTACACCTAGAAACCCTAATATTGTACATTTAAAAGGTAAACATTGTATCTTTTGGGAAACAAGATGTTAAATACACAAATCCCTACATCAAAGGCACACCTAACTTAAAGGGTTAAGTTACAAGGACAAACGTAACAAGAGAACAACTTGTAGACAGTACAACATAATCCTAAATTGTCCCTACTTACATAGGACACGTAGGTCGATTTCTCTAGCTCCAGGCTCAGTAGTTCATTTCCAGACAAACAAGGTGAGTTTACACGGCCCATTTTCACTATTTTACATTTTCCGGGGGAAAAACATGCCTACAGTTTTCAGTTACATTTATGACTATTATGTGAACATGAGACAATAAGGTTTAGGATCCATAAAGCCCTCGTGTCATATATCACACCGTAACCATTAGCTATGGACTTAGCCATGAAACACTGGAATAGATCTATTGGCTTGACACCCCACTCTTGGTCAGTTGCTCTGAACGGATGACAAATATCAAAAGAGTGCTTGTATTTCACATTTACTCATTGTCTTTAGTGTACAATGGGCGAGGCACAACATGTCAAGGTTTGGTTATGGGCTCATGTCAGATCACATATTGATCATTGCCCTAGCTCGGCAGTGGTTTAGTCGGTTTTGGATTACATGTCCATTTATTTAAAACACATGAACTCACCAACTTTATGTTGACCCATATTTTTTACATGCATGTTTTTCAGGTAATTAGCATGGGACGTGGAACTTGGGGGTCGCGTGCGAGCATCATGGGATACCATCTTATTAGTCGTTGTTGTATTTATTTTGGTTAATGACAATTACAAACAATGGTTTCTATCTAAGACAATTAAATTCTATGTTTTTGTAAAACTTTGTTGTCAAATGGAAGTCCCTAATTTTAATTTATTTAATGCTTTGCGTGATCTTTGTACTTGGAAATCATTCGAAGTCGCATCCCGTGTTTCTGCCTAGGCAGGGTGTGACGGATACACGGGTGACTGGGAAATTATTATTTGGGAAGTATCATGGTGATCATGTTGAGATTATTGTATCATGTGCGAATTGATTACCCTGGCCATGTAAGTGTTAAACACATGGTACAGTGGCTTCTCGTGATCCACACACATACCTTCCATATAACAAGGACCGGGTCACGGAGAAAGAGGGCATATAAAATTTCCAACGGTATGACTCGTGATGTCAATAATCCGTGATAATACTTTTGGTTTTATTGTCTCCCAAGAAGCTACTCCTAAATTTTATAATTTTTGGAGCAAAAATGAATTTAATATGAATATTCTAAGTTTATATGTATTATATATATAATAAATAACCAAATAAATGGAAACAAAAGAAAGAAATGCTGAAAAAAAGAAAGAAAAACGGTAGTATTTAGGTTCAAACCCGAGTACCTTCAGTAACAACAAGCAGACACAACCATTGGACCAATCCACCAAGTTAGTTATAATTTGAAACAATTATAGTTTTAATCAATATAGTTTTAATGTCATCTTCTTCCCCAATTCTATAACCTAGAAACCCTAACCCTAAAGAATTTCAATAACCAGATTGAAGCAACAATGGAACCCGAATCTATAGGGCTTTTGTAAAGGGGTAAGCAACCATCAAAACGGCACAAGAAATCTGAACTTACAACACGTTTTAACGTTCAAAAGAAGGATGTGCAGGTCCGCACTTTGAGTTGAAAGAACAAGCTTTTCTGGTTGCGATTTCTGTGATTATGTTGTGGGTTTGAGTGGTGGGAAGGTCGGGGAACGATGTGCAACGAATTATTTATAGGGTTGTTTGATGAAATCGGGCGTTAGAAGCTATTGCCATAACTCGACGGTTACACAAATTAAAACACCGATTTTAACACGTTAACGCTCGTATAAATACTTGGAATTTAATCTACAATGATGGAGAAACCTTTTGGTGATAATTAAACAGTTTAAAACGCCCGAAATAGCCGGACTTTATGTTAGCCGGAATAAATTCCGGCGGCCGGAATGCCTCGCCGGAAAAGCGAGCAAGCCAGGGGAGGCAGAGATGATTTTTTTGAAAGTTTGGACAATTGGCAATAATGGTCCCTGTAGATTTAACTTAGTTAGTTTATAATAGTCTTTGTTAGTTTTTTTTTTCTATATAAAACTTAACCAAGTTAAGTTTATTTAACCAAAAATTCCTAAAACTTTATAAACTTGAAAGTTTTATAGAATCCATTCCGAAATATGTTTCAACATACACATTTGATTAAAACTTATACCCGATCCATAATAAATATAAATGATAAATGTTAGTTCGCTCTAAAATTAAATTTGAAAACGACGAAACTTACAGGGACTATAATGGAAATATTTGAAGGGCTATTATTGTCATTTTGACGAAAGACGAGGGTGACGGATGTCACATTTTATATATTTGTAAATGCTACAGTAAATATATGTTTACCATTCTACATGGTTGTTTTTATTATACCAACGATATCAACCACACGGTACATGCCGAGATATATACGTCCTGGATAAAGATTAGGCGGTTTACCAATGAACGATGGTTCCATTAACTTCATGTGGTGATTGGTGTATATTTCATACATGGTAACTGTCATCGCTTGAGATGCATGGCCTGTCTCACCCCCACCTTCTACACCTTCCTAACTGTCATGACCCCCACCATAAATAACTACACCCAAAACGTAAACCAGCCACATAATCGACAGCCATTGAGAAAGACGGTGGTGCTGGATGCTATGTAGCAGTGGTGATGGTGTTGTGATGATGATGTAACGACAATTGAAATAGTACTTGTAGGATGATAATGTTGGTGGATTCTCTCTTCCATGTCCCTTTCCACCAATTTTTCCCTCAATGGTAGTAATGGTGACGACGTTGGTGATGATCATCAGGTCTATGAATCAGGGGAATGGTGATGTAGAGCCTGTTCAATTCAGTTTTTATTATACATAATATTAATAAACCTTACTTTGGTTTCTATCGTTTAGGAAATTCTGCAATGTGAGGTAGGGTCCTCAGTCCCTAAAGGCACGTATCGTAGGCTAAGCTCGCACGGCGGACGACTTTTTGGTTTTCTTTATACATTAGATAGAGGCTTGGACGTATCTACTTGACTACTAATGCAACTGCCATGTCAAAACCTGCCTATAAGGCAGTTCTTGATTCTTCTCCAAGTAGTAACAAGTCATGGGATAATGCCAAACCTTGTCTATAGGGCAGTTCTTATTTTACATACATAGTATTAATAGACTTTTATATGGTTTCTGTTGTTTAGGAAACTCTGCAATGTGGGATAGGAGCCTCAACCGCCAAAGACATGTATCGTATGCTAAGCTCGCACGACGGACATGTCAAACCTTGCCTCACCGTACGAAAAAGAAATCAATTCTATGTGTGTCATGAGACTCTTCATTCTCTGTTTGGAAAGAAAACAATTCATCGAATTAAAATACAAGACAGTTCTTGATTCTTCTTCAAGTAGAACAACTCTTGGAATATAAAGAAGCTAATTTTTTTGGGTCTAAGTTAAAAGAAATTGAATGTTTTTTGATTTGTAAATTTTAGAAAAATCTGATTGGCATGTTATTTAATAAAGTTTTATCTCATTTGTATTGTTTGGGAAATTCTGCAATGTGGGGTAACAACCTCAGTCCCCAAAGACACGTGTCGTAGACTAAGCTCGCGCGACGGACAACTTTAGGAAATTCTGTAATGTAAAACGGATTGTGTATTATGTAATGTAAATTCTGTAATGTAATATTGCTCAATTATAGTTCGTTTTTGTTTTGAATATCATTATACTTCCTTATTTTGTAAATCGGGTTGCCGTCGCGGCAACGAGGCAACGCGCAGCTAGATAAATACCTAGTTTGTAATAATAGAGAAATAATATATAGTATTATCTATCTATATATATAAAAAAGAAAATGTATATGCTGACGTAGCGTGCAATGGAGGCCTCAACCTTTCATTGAGAGTGCCACGTGGCATCATAATGGAGAGTTTTTGGTGTTTTTGAATTGTTTCCTTTTTTTAATTAAATTAAGTTATTTTAGGAAAAAAATATTTAAAAATAAACTTAAAATTTTCTCTCTCATATTTCCTCCCATAATTTTTAAACGTTTATATCTTTTATATATGGGATTTTTTTAAAGAAAAAAATTACACCAAATTAACGAGCGTTTTATTATCTTTCCAACGAGTACCATAGTGCTATATAAAAAACGGAGAAAAATTCGACTATTTTTTGTGGGGTTTCGTTCATACAGGAAAAAAACACACAAAGTGTTCATGTTATCACGTAAAATTAGATTTTGTAGGGAATATGAGTTATTATTGATTAGAATACTATGAACATGCAATGATTGAGAGATTTTGTGGTTAGTTAACTTGAGCCATTTGTAATAGGTTATCACGTAAAATTAGATTTTTCAACCCCAGAACCCTCCCAGGGTTATCAGCTAGTTAAAGAATAAAAATAAAGGAGGTAAACGTCTTTTTGAATTGTACTGCTGAAGATATAAATAATTTTTATGACAGATAAATAATGGCACAAGTGTCCATTTTGAGGTTTGATAGTGTGTTTTTGGGTTCTCTAGTGTTGATGCGTGTTTGTCATGATGGCGTATGGACATTATCATGGTCATGTTGACCTCTTTAATCTTTGGAATCATGACAAAATATTATCCCTATGTCATCAACTGATTTTATTTTTATTTATTTTGACATCCCCTATTTATAAGGAGGCCCCTGTAAACTTTCTGTCGGACCCTGCAGAAAGGAGATCCACCTTACGACCAGCAAATTTGCTTGTCTTTGGATGGGCAGGGGAAAACACGTTTGTGTTGACTTAACAGGAGTATCCCCTCTAGCTAGTTTGAAAGACAATGGGTTTGTAACAGGGCATGTGGTTCGAAGGGCAGAGACGAAGAAAGTGGAAAACATTCTAAAGCATGTGAAAATAACTAACACGCATTTGTCCCCCTAGCTTTTGATACATTTGGGTCTCTGGCACCGGAAGCTATCCGTTTTTTTGACCAGGGTCCAACGGGTTATACATAATAATGTCTCGACTCCGACGGGGCAAGGGTTTGTTTTCAGTAGACTTGGATTCGACATACATAAAGGGGTGGCTACGTAACTTGTTGCCCGTTTGCCTGCTATTTTAATGTAATTTTCGTTTTTATGAAATGAAATGATTATTAGTTAAAAAAATCTACAAAATATATCATTTGGTATAAATAAATACTTATTTAACTATTGTCACTTAAAAATGTTGAACCAGAATCAAGAGGATGGAGCTTTAAGACATCGATGCCAATCAAACCAAATGTTTCATTCTTGCTAACATTAGTGTTGGAAAACTGATGTGTTTCAAAACACATGTATTTTTCATTTGTATTTGGTGTAAATTTTGGGTAGGTTAGAGTCGTTTTTAGTCTTTTTCAGCCTTTATTTATTATTTATTCTTTTGCAAGTATAAGTGTGCATAATGAACTTAAACATGCCTTAATTGAGAATAAATGAGCACACGAGTGAAACCGGATGAGAAAATAAATATAATTTATAAAAACTTGGTATATTGCTTCTTTGCGCCACGCGAAGAAGCTTTGAGGAGTGTTAGTGATGCGCGAGTAAACTGATTTCAGGACGTGACTATTTTGCCACTTGCGTGGCTTGAAAAACCTTAATTATCCATTTGTGACGCGCTAACAGGTTAAAATAGGCAAAAAAAAAAATAGGTTTTAAAAATATAAATGCAATCTAGCCAATCCTAGCCTTCATAATTCGATTTCCATAGACGATTTTGAGAGCTTTAGAGTAGATATAAAGAGGAGTAGATATAAAGAGGAGAAGTAGCTGGAGTTGAAGAATTGAGCTATGATCAAGAGTATTGCACCCGTGATTGACTATTATCGAGTTATATTAGAGACTCGTGAACTTCACCATTTATCAAAAGATAAATGAAAAGTTACATAAGACGTACATAAAATGAAATAACTCTGTTGAATTTAATAATACTTTAAAACATAACTAAAGCAAAATATCACTTATCTATACTATCTATATCTATATTTATATCTATATCTATATCTATATCTATATATCTATATATCTATATATCTATATACTATATACTATACTATATTATAAAGCATTTGACAAGGACTTCTTAAAAATTAAGAGGTACAAGTTAATTTGCTTATGATACAACACACAATGCTCATAATAACTACATTTTAGGGGTAAATTTGTCTTTAAAGCATCATATTTAATCTAAGTGAAGTCAAGAGTCATATTTATGATATGTCATGACATTTATTCTACAATTATATTGAACATATTAAATAGAAAACATGTAAAAAAGGGATTTTCATAATGCTACATGTCACACCCTCACCTCTCTCGGACAGTACTCACCTCTCAACAGCTGCACAAACTCCGCCCATGGCATAGCAATAGCCTCCCCTAATCCCATGTTCTGAGTAGTAGCATTCCACCACGACAGTGCAGGCCCCTCAAATGTCGCAGTAGCATACTTCACCCGGTCCCCAGCAGGACAGTTACACATGACGAACACAGACTCAACCTTCTCCGGCCATCGGAGCAGTCCCACCGCTCCCTCAGTTCCAGCGAAGTTATGGGGCTGACAGTCCCGAAACTTCTTATAAGAGCACTGAGGTGGGGGTGGATTGGCACCAACACCTGAAACACGGTACACGAGTAAAACACAAACGAAAGGACACGAAATCCAAGAATGAGGCAAAGTCGACAGAAATCAACTCACCACCCATGGCATTAATCCCAGCCTGGAAATTAGCCATAGCCATGTTTACTTGCTGCTGTAGCAAGTTGTTCAGCTCAGCTTAGGGACAAATTCACTTCTAGTGTCAACCACTAGAAATTTACAAGAGTTAACTTAGGGACAAATTCAGGACCATACATCCAAACTCGAAGTCCATCGGGATTTTCATGCATTTCAGTTTATTATTTCGTGTGCACCCGAAATGATAATCTGCTCTACATGGTCCTCCAGATGTACCCATAATCCAGACCCCAGTCACCGAATATCGTCGCCTAGTAACGTGTTACGATAGGTGCAAGTGTAAGAAGGCATGTGTGTGCTAGAATCAACAAATCAACCCCTCCTTCTTCAGTCCAGAAGAAGAAGACAAGAGTAGGTAAGAACCCAAATAAAAGCGGATGATGTAACAGAGAAGTATGATGATGATGTAAGGACACCCCGACAACGTTAGTGCGTATCCCACTAATAGACTCAAAGTATGTGACCGTCTAGTGTGTGCGACTCGGCAATAGACCAGACTCTACATGCAGTCCTAGTTCACTATAACCATTGGCTCTGATACCAATCTGTCACACCCTCAAATTACCACTTGCGGAGTTTTACCGCGAGGCGCATGACAAACCAGGATCCAAGTCAACGATCACAATAAACAACTCTATATGAATATTTATGACATTCAAAAAGACATAGTTTTCATAAACTTAAAACCAGTAGCGGAAGCATTAATCAAGTTACAGACCATAGACCAAAAGTACCAAGTGTTATTACAAAACATGAACTAAGCCTAGACGCCAATGCAGACTCGTGCGCCTAGTTCCATTCGTTGCTACCTTAGCGACCTGAGAAAAACATGCCAAAAAGACGTCAACATATAATGCTGGTGAGTTCACAGGTTTGTTCAATATGTTACCATAATGTTACCAAAACGTTACCATGTCCATACTATATCAATGTTACCAAGTACGCTAGCTAGGCGTATGTTTTATTACTACTACGATTGGAAACCATTACTAGACACGTTTAGCAATGTTTAGCATATGTTTAAGCAGCCCGAATGTTCAGCATGATACCAATGTTCCTGTTCGAGACAATATGCACCCGCCCGGCCCTCCAAGCCGACGAGTGGGGCAGGTCACGCCCAATAGATCTATCCACATTTCCCCCGTTGTGCATCCCCGCACATTCATGGTTTCCCCCGGGACTTTCAAAGATCGTATAGCAATACAAATTAAAAACCATAGTATGACATATGTTACCAAAATAGTTTAGCGCATGTTTTCTTCCCCAAAAGTTAAAGCATTAAAAGTGGGGCCGTGAACTCACCTTAGATAGCGTTCTTCAGTTACAAGTAAAAATGCTAAGCCCTTGATAATCCCTCTACCGGAGATCTATCAAAATGTTCACATAAGTGTTCCGACTAATAACCATAAGGTTATCTAGTCCCCGATTGTCCAGATCGTAACCAAGTATGTTCTAAATCGTGTTTAAATGTTTAACCGACACACTAGACCGACCCGACATCCCGTTGGTGACTCATTACCCTAACTAATCAAGTACACATAGATTACACACAAGGTTCAAGCATAAAACACTTAGTTTGTATCAAAAATCTCATTTCTGCATCAGAACGGTCGAACCAGTCAGATTAAGTCTCCTTCGCCCGTTTTATGTTTCGTTCGACCGTTTGATGTCTCCTTCGACCGTTTTACCACGTTCGCCCAAACATAACCCAGGTTCGACCCTGGATTCTCTCCTTCGCACCTTCGATCGGTCGAAGGAGTCCAGGTTCGCCCCTGTTGTACAAATTTTCCTAAAAACGCTTCAAACACATTCGAAACACCTCGAAACATCATCAAACACAACAGTCAAGTATGAATAACTTATCCATACAAAACCCCACCGATTTCCCCCAATAATACGTCCATTTCAGCCCTTTCCCAAAATGGTAAGAATTATGGAAACGTCACTATCATGCATGGATTATTTACCCAATTTGGAAACTTTTGGAATCGATCCATATTCAACTTAAAATGCTCAGTTTGTCGAGTGTTCGATCTTTCCCTATTAGTTCTATTGATCATAAATATCATGCATCAAGTCTAGATTCGTTAAAACCCCCAAATACCCATAATATCACCATATATCCTTCTTTAACCCTAAACAACGATAAACTAGCATTAATAACAATCCTATATCATGTTTCTATCATAGATACAGCAGCAAATCATTGAACAACACATAACACCACATAATACACAATTTACATATGTTTATCATCATGAAGACCTATGTTTAAATGATAAGGTTTTGATTTAGAAAGATGTTTAAAAGGTTTTTAATCATGAAAACACCCTTAGAACAGATCCGGACAATTAGGGTTAGATGAAAACGAATTAAAATGCTTTAAAAAGGTTTAGGATCAAGAACACACCTTGGATTCTTGTTTAGATGTTGTAGATAGGTTAGATTATGAAAAAGAAGAGCAAAAACTCCTTCCTTAGTGATTAAAATCGTTTGAGAGTGTTTTGAGACGGTTAGGGTTTGTGAAATGATGAAAAATGACAAAGTTTGGTATTTATACTAATCCTCCTTCGCCCCCTGTAAGTGGTCGAAGGTGGCCTCCTTCGACCCTTCCACAGGGTCGAATGAGCCCTGTCCTGGTCGAAGGGAATTCTTTTAATTCCACATCCCAGGTTCGCCCATTTACAAAGGGTCGAACCAAGCAAAAATTCTTCCTTCGACCACTCGAAGTGGTCGAACCAGAATCCATGTTTTTCTAGTTTTCCAGTTTGTCGTGTTTAACGCATTCTAACATACCTTAACATATGAGTATGCAACCTTAGTCTATGTTTAACATATTTAAGCACGGATAATCATTTACACATCTATGTATATAATCCACCATACGACCCGTAATCTACACATATACTTAATTAGTTCATGTAATGTCACCAACAACGGGACCCGGTACTAGTGTATTCCCAAAACGACTCCCATTGATCCTCCAGATCATTGTACCCTGGACAATCCTAACTTGACCCGACTCAACTAACCCAGTTAAGTTCGTTTATAAATGTTTCCCGCTAAGGTAGACTTAGATGTTACTAGAATGTTTAAGCCAAATATGCCGGGTGTCACATCATCCCCACGTTGAAAGAATTTTCGTCCCGAAAATTGCGCAAAGCCCCAAAAAGAACAGAACGAAAAGAAAATTACCGGATGTCACATCATCCCCACGTTGAAAGGAATCTCGACCCGAGATTCATTCCGCTTCAGCAGTAACATGCCTCGATTCAAACGCGCGTTTCGGAAAAAGATGAGGATTGATGTGTTGCAAAACACATCTATTTTCCTATGTATTTTGTATATTATTTGGTCATCTTTTTATTTGTTTCGTGTAGTTTTTATTATATATTTATGTATTTTATTATTTTATAGGTGTTGGTGGAAAAGGAGCTCAAAACAAATGAATTTTTATCGAGACACAAACACTTGAGAGCCGGTGTTCATGGACGTTGGAGCGTAAGCGAGAAATTTTGGTCGAGCCAAGAAACACCTGAAATGCGAGCTTGGAGTATACTACCACTATTAATAATAATAATAATAATAATAATAATAATAATAATAATAATAATAATAATAATAATAATATAATAATAATAAAATTTCAAAAGAAGGCCTCAGGCCTTGGCCTTGGGTAAAGCCCACAATGAATTTAAGGCAAAACCTACGTGAGTAGGAACATATTTTATTCTGGAGGCATCAATATTTTTGGGGGAGACAATACTATATATTGAGATATCATATTCACAACGAAATTCAGAGGAGGCGCATTATAATCGAGGTCTTGGAGCCGCCAAGATATTATTTCACAGAGTGCACATCACGAAGAACACAGGCAACAGCTTTAGAAAAAGAATAGAGGGGAAGTGAAGGCCAGGAAGGCACGGGTCAAGATTGAAGCTACGAGTTCGGTTATAATAATTTCTTTGTTTATATTTATTTACTCGGTGTTTATAAATATTGAGACCATGACTATATTTAATTTTGAACTTATGTTTTTATCTTGTTGCACTACTATTATGTTTGGCTAAAACATTAGTGGCCACCTAGGTTTGACATGACGACTTTTTGATTTTGGGTTTATGTTTCGGTATTGGATTTTATAGTTGGATTTATGCTTTAGTAAGAAACTTGTTTATGATTCTATGATGTGTGTGCGTACTTTTTACTAATTTATGATCTTTTGATGTTCCACGAGTGTCTTAGTGAATGTCTTTCATGTTTGGATACTTGTTAGAATTACTTGCTTTGTGCTTGTAGTTTACTTTATGGTTTTAGGCCTAAATTCCATAGGAACATTAATTGGGAGTTTAGAGGTGATTAGTATTCTTCCTACTCTTGAGACCGAGAGGTGATAGGTAGTCAGGTTTGTCTTTGGTGCTAGAGGTTTAGGCTAGAAACGCTGAGAGATCAGGTTTTCCTAGGTTCTCTAGTATTATTTGCTTATCTGTGTCATAGATTGACTTTACAGGTTACTCCTTGCACTTTAGGGTGTATTGTGATTGGAGAGTGAGAAATCTAAACCAGTCTAGCGAGTACTTTAGCATAGTCAGTGAGACCGAGAGGTGATCTAACCAATCAGTGAGATTAGTAACCTTTAGGATTCCTTTTCGGTCAGTCTTGGTAAATGATCCGGGAGCCACTAGGATACTAGGGGTGAATACTATAAGATCCTGATTGCCAACATAGTTTCCAAAGTCGAGGCAGTTCCAATTTCATTAGTAGGATTCAATACCTAGGTGGTTGCCTTTCCCATCTTTGATTTCCTCCTTAGTGATCCTCTTCTATCTTTTAATTTAAGCCTTTTAGTTTATTTAATTTAGTAATTAATTAATATAAAAATCACAAAAATCCAATTTACTAGGCCAGGAGTCGATAGAGGTCTAGTACCGAGAGACGCCACATTGTGTCCACGGATCGATATTCCGGACTTACTTGCTCTGCTACACTGCGACCGGTGCACTTGCCGTTAGTGTGTGGTTCAGCAGGTTTTTTCATTTTTAAAACTTGACCCGAATTTATTTAATACATATTTTCACACATCAAGGATGTTTAGCTTTCATCTGATCCTCCCGTTCCCACGTGAACTCCGGTCTACGATTCGAGTTCCAACGGACTTTGACGATGCGGATTTTACTCCGACAAAGGCTACGAATCTTGTAGTCGAGAATCTCGACAGGTTCCTCCACAATGCGAAGACGATCATCAACCTTGATCTCCTCCAGTGGTACAATGAGAGATTCATCAGCCAAACACTTCTTCAAGTTAGACACATGGAAGACGTTGTGCACACTACCGAGCTCCGCCGGTAAGTCAAGTCTGTATGCCACCGGTCCAATCCGATCCAGGATTGCGAATGGTCCGACATAACGAGGGTTAAGCTTGCCACGCTTTCCAAAGCGTATGACGCCCTTCCATGGTGAAACTTTGAGAAGTACCCTGTCCCCAACCTGGAACTCGAAAGGTTTTCGACGGCGATCGGCATAGCTCTTTTGACGATCCCGTGCAGCAGCCAAACGGTGACGAATCTGTACGATTTTCTCCGAAGTTTCGTACACAAGTTCCGGACCAGTGAGCTGGCTCTCGCCCACCTCGGCCCAACAAAGTGGTGATCGACATTTCCGTCCGTATAAAGCCTCAAACGGAGCTGCCTTGATACTAGAGTGATAGCTGTTGTTGTAGGAGAACTCCACTAATGGCAGGTGGATCTCCCAACTTTTGCCAAAATCGATGACACATGCCCGAAGCATGTCTTCCAAGGTTTGGATCGTTCGCTCACTCTGTCCATCAGTTTGCGGGTGATAAGCCGTACTCATATCCAACTGAGTACCCAAAGCCTTGTGCAGAGCCTTCCAGAAACGCGAAGCAAAACGAGAATCACGATCAGAGATAATAGAGACAGGCACCCCGTGCCGAGCAACCACCTCCTTAAGGTAAAGTCGAGCTAACCGCTCGAGTCCATCGGTTTCCTTAATAGGTATGAAACGTGCCGACTTTGTCAACCTATCAACAATCACCCAAATCATATCATAACCACTAGGTGACCTTGGCAACTTGGTGACAAAATCCATCGTGATTCGCTCCCACTTCCATTCCGAAACCTCTGGTTGTTGCAGGAGACCAGACGGCCTCTGATACTCCACCTTGACTTTAGCACAAGTCAAGCATTTGCTGACATAAGAAGCTATATCAGCTTTCATGTTCGGCCACCAATAAAGTATCTTCAAATCCTGATACATCTTATCGGAGCCAGGGTGAACAGAATACCGGGATTTGTGAGCTTCATCCAAAACAAGCCCGCGCAATCCCCCGAACAATGGGACCCAAACACGTCCCACAAAATAGTGTAAGCCATCGGTCCTGAGTTCAAGATGCTTATCAGCACTGTGCATAGTCTCAGCCTTAAGGTTTTCCTCCTTCAAGGCTTCCAACTGTGCAGAACGGATTCGGTCAGGCAACGACGAATGAATGGTGAGCTGTAAGGCTCGAACACGGCGAGGATTCGCAGACTCCTTCCTGCTCAAGGCGTCCGCCACAACGTTCACCTTGCCAGGATGGTATTTGATAGCACAGTCATAATCGTTCAGGAGTTCAACCCAGCGACGCTGCCGCATGTTCAACACCTTCTGGTCGAAAATATGCTGAAGACTCTTGTGATCGGTATATACTTCACACTTGGTACCGTACAAGTAATGTCTCCATATTTTCAACGCAAAGACTACCGCACCCAGTTCCAAGTCATGAGTAGTGTAATTCTTCTCATGAACTTTGAGTTGACGAGAAGCATAAGCAATAACCTTCCCGCGTTGCATCAACACACAACCGAGACCACGAATAGAAGCGTCACAGTACACAACGAAGTCATCTGTACCCTCAGGTAAAGATAAGATAGGTGCAGAACAAAGTTTAAGCTTCAGCATCTGAAATGCTGATTCTTGTGGTTCATCCCAGTCGAACTTTCGGTCCTTCTGGGTAAGAGTAGTGAGGGGTTGAGCGATCTTCGAAAATCCCTCAATGAAACGACGATAGTAACCCGCAAGACCTAGGAATTGCCGCACCTCAGATGGCGTCTTTGGTGCTTCCCAGTCTTTAATAGCTTCGATCTTAGCCGGATCGACATGAATTCCCAGTTCATTTACCACATGCCCTAGGAATTGAACTTCACGTAACCAAAAGTCACACTTTGAGAACTTAGCATACAACCGCTCCTGTCTCAAAAGTTCCAGGACCAACCGTAGATGTTCCTCATGATCCGCCTTGTTCTTGGAATAAATCAGAATATCGTCAATGAACACGATGACGAACTTATCAAGGTAAGGTTTGCAAACGCGGTTCATTAAATCCATGAACACCGCCGGTGCGTTAGTGAGACCAAAAGGCATGACCAAGAACTCAAAATGGCCATAACGAGTGCGAAAAGCAGTCTTCTGAATGTCAGCTTCCCTGACGCGTAACTGGTGATAACCGGACCGCAAATCAATCTTCGAATAGTAGCTGGAGCCCTGAAGCTGGTCAAAGAGATCATCAATGCGAGGAAGAGGATAACGATTCTTGATGGTCACTTTGTTCAGCTCACGATAGTCAATACACATGCGAAGACTTCCGTCCTTCTTCTTCACAAACAAAATAGGAGCTCCCCACGGGGAAGAACTCGGTCGGATGAAACCCTTTTCCAAGAGTTCTTGCAACTGGCTGGACAACTCTTGCATCTCGGGAGGTGCAAGACGATACGGAGCTCAGGCAATAAGAGCGGCGCCCGGAGTAAGATCAATACCAAACTCAACCTGACGATGGGGAGGAAGACCAGGCAAATCATCAGGAAACACATCAGGAAAGTCACGAACCACCGGAATATCCTCGATCTTCTTCTTATCGTCAGTAGAAACGTTAACAAGTGCCAGAATGGCCGAACAGCCCTTCCGAAGGTACTTACGGGCTTTCATGCTAGAAATGATACTCAACGGAGCACCGCTTTTCTCGCCATGAACCGAAAGAATCTCTCCATCAGGGAAAGGGATCCGAATAACCTTATCGAAACAAACGATCTCCGCACGATACAACGATAACCAATCCATGCCGACAACGACATCAAAACTCCCCAGGGGTACCGGCATAAGGTCAATGGGGAAAGACAAACCCGATAGTTCCAAACGACATTCCCTAAGGGTGTGTGTCGCTTCGATTTTCTTACCATCAGTCAATTCTATTAAGTACTTAGCCTCTAAAGGTGTGGGTACTATATCTAGCAATCGACTAATATCCATAGATACGAAACTCTTATCGGCACCAGAATCAAACAAGACAGAAACATAGCGATCATTAAGAAGGAACGTACCGGTAACTGTGTCTGGATCCTGCCTAGCCTCTGCAGATCCAATGACGAAAGCACGTGCAGTCCTGCCTCCGCCGCCGTTGTTCCCATTACCATTCCCGCCCCTCCCGTTATCGCCCTGCTTCAGTTTAGGACATTCACGCTTGAAGTGTCCCGTATCACCACAGTTATAGCACCCCTGCTTCCCCGGAGTCCCCTGAGTGGCAGGAGTAGGAGTAGCAGCAGGAGTCTGAGTTGGGGTGAGTGCCACTCTACAATCCTTAGCATGGTGCCCCAACTGATGGCACCGATGACAACGAGCCCGATCACAACTCCCAGAATGGTGAAAACCACACTTGTTGCACTTGGGATGCTTCCCAACATACCCACTCGACTTTTTGCCCAGAAGAAGACCCAGATGAATCAAACTTCTTCGCCGGCTGAGCTGGCACAACACTCTTCCCCACACTATCCCACTTCCTCTTGTTCCCTTCAGTAACCTTCACAACAGCACCCTTAGGAGGCAAAACACCTTCTGCCACCTTCAAGTTAGTCATCCGATGAGCTGATCGGACGACTTCAGCAATAGTGGGAAGATTCCCAGCGGCCACCAACCCCGCAATCTCCAGCACCAGCCCAGACACATAGTGCTCAATCCTCCTATACTCGGGTGTGTGCAAATCAGGGCACAACACCGCCAGTTCATTCCTCCTCACAGTGTACTCTTCAATCTCAGACCCAACCATCTTGTAGCTCCAGACCTCATGTTCTAACTTCTGTACCTCCTCTCTCGGACAGTACTCACCTCTCAACAGCTGCACAAACTCCGCCCATGGCATAGCAATAGCCTCCCCTAATCCCATGTTCTGAGTAGTAGCATTCCACCACGACAGTGCAGGCCCCTCAAATGTCGCAGTAGCATACTTCACCCGGTCCCCAGCAGGACAGTTACACATGACGAACACAGACTCAACCTTCTCCAGCCATCGGAGCAGTCCCACCGCTCCCTCAGTTCCAGCGAAGTTATGGGGCTGACAGTCCCGAAACTTCTTATAAGAGCACTGAGGTGGGGGTGGATTGGCACCAACACCTGAAACACGGTACACGAGTAAAACACAAACGAAAGGACACGAAATCCAAGAATGAGGCAAAGTCGACAGAAATCAACTCACCACCCATGGCATTAATCCCAGCCTGGAAATTAGCCATAGCCATGTTTACTTGCTGCTGTAGCAAGTTGTTCAGCTCAGCTTGGGTCATGTTGATGTTTCCACGACCACCGCCGCCACCACGACGTCCACCACCGCGAGCACCAGACATGATCTAACAAATCAAGAAATCGAGGGATTCAGATTCACTTCTAGTGTCAACCACTAGAAATTTACAAGAGTTAACTTAGGGACAAATTCAGGACCATACATCCAAACTCGAAGTCCATCGGGATTTTCATGCATTTCAGTTTATTATTTCGTGTGCACCCGAAATGATAATCTGCTCTACATGGTCCTCCAGATGTACTTATAATCCAGACCCCAGTCACCGAATATCGTCGCCTAGTAACGTGTTACGATAGGTGCAAGTGTAAGAAGGCATGTGTGTGCTAGAATCAACAAATCAACCCCTCCTTCTTCAGTCCAGAAGAAGAAGACAAGAGTAGGTAAGAACCCAAATAAAAGCGGATGATGTAACAGAGAAGTATGATGATGATGTAAGGACACCCCGACAACGTTAGTGCGTATCCCACTAATAGACTCAAAGTATGTGACCGTCTAGTGTGTGCGACTCGGCAATAGACCAGACTCTACATGCAGTCCTAGTTCACTATAACCATTGGCTCTGATACCAATCTGTCACACCCTCAAATTACCACTTGCGGAGTTTTACCGCGAGGCGCATGACAAACCAGGATCCAAGTCAACGATCACAATAAACAACTCTATATGAAGATTTATGACATTCAAAAAGACATAATTTTCATAAACTTAAAACCAGTAGCGGAAGCATTAATCAAGTTACAGACCATAGACCAAAAGTACCAAGTGTTATTACAAAACATGAACTAAGCCTAGACGCCAATGCAGACTCGTGCGCCTAGTTCCATTCGTTGCTACCTTAGCGACCTGAGAAAAACATGCCAAAAAGACGTCAACATATAATGCTGGTGAGTTCACATGTTTGTTCAATATGTTACCATAATGTTACCAAAACGTTACCATGTCCATACTATATCAATGTTACCAAGTACGCTAGCTAGGCGTATGTTTTATTACTACTACGATTGGAAACCATTACTAGACACGTTTAGCAATGTTTAGCATATGTTTAAGCAGCCCGAATGTTCAGCATGATACCAATGTTCCTGTTCGAGACAATATGCACCCGCCCGGCCCTCCAAGCCGACGAGTGGGGCAGGTCACGCCCAATAGATCTATCCACATTTCCCCCGTTGTGCATCCCCGCACATTCATGGTTTCCCCGGGGACTTTCAAAGATCGTATAGCAATACAAATTAAAAACCATAGTATGACATATGTTACCAAAATAGTTTAGCGCATGTTTTCTCCCCCAAAAGTTAAAGCATTAAAAGTGGGGCCGTGAACTCACCTTAGATAGCGTTCTTCAGTTACAAGTAAAAATGCTAAGCCCTTGATAATCCCTCTACCGGAGATCTATCAAAATGTTCACATAAGTGTTCCGACTAATAACCATAAGGTTATCTAGTCCCCGATTGTCCAGATCGTAACCAAGTATGTTCTAAATCGTGTTTAAATGTTTAACCGACACACTAGACCGACCCGACATCCCGTTGGTGACTCATTACCCTAACTAATCAAGTACACATAGATTACACACAAGGTTCAAGCATAAAACACTTAGTTTGTATCAAAAATCTCATTTCTGCATCAGAACGGTCGAACCAGTCAGATTAAGTCTCTTTCGCCCGTTTTAAGTCTCCTTCGCCCGTTTTATGTTTCGTTCGACCGTTTGATGTCTCCTTCGACCGTTTTACCACGTTCGCCCAAACATAACCCAGGTTCGACCCTGGATTCTCTCCTTCGCACCTTCGATCGGTCGAAGGAGTCCAGGTTCGCCCCTGTTGTACAAATTTTCCTAAAAACGCTTCAAACACATTCGAAACACCTCGAAACATCATCAAACACAACAGTCAAGTATGAATAACTTATCCATACAAAACCCCACCGATTTCCCCCAATAATACGTCCATTTCAGCCCTTTCCCAAAATGGTAAGAATTATGGAAACGTCACTATCATGCATGGATTATTTACCCAATTTGGAAACTTTTGGAATCGATCCATATTCAACTTAAAATGCTCAGTTTGTCGAGTGTTCGATCTTTCCCTATTAGTTCTATTGATCATAAATATCATGCATCAAGTCTAGATTCGTTAAAACCCCCAAATACCCATAATATCACCATCTATCCTTCTTTAACCCTAAACAACGATAAACTAGCATTAATAACAATCCTATATCATGTTTCTATCATAGATACAGCAGCAAATCATTGAACAACACATAACACCACATAATACACAATTTACATATGTTTATCATCATGAAGACCTATGTTTAAATGATAAGGTTTTGATTTAGAAAGATGTTTAAAAGGTTTTTAATCATGAAAACACCCTTAGAACAGATCCGGACAATTAGGGTTAGATGAAAACGAATTAAAATGCTTTAAAAAGGTTTAGGATCAAGAACACACCTTGGATTCTTGTTTAGATGTTGTAGATAGGTTAGATTATGAAAAAGAAGAGCAAAAATTCCTTCCTTAGTGATTAAAATCGTTTGAGAGTGTTTTGAGACGTTTAGGGTTTGTGAAATGATGAAAAATGACAAAGTTTGGTATTTATACTAATCCTCCTTCGCCCCCTGTAAGTGGTCGAAGGTGGCCTCCTTCGACCCTTCCACAGGGTCGAATGAGCCCTGTCCTGGTCGAAGGGAATTCTTTTAATTCCACATCCCAGGTTCGCCCATTTACAAAGGGTCGAACCAAGCAAAAATTCGTCCTTCGACCACTCGAAGTGGTCGAACCAGAATCCATGTTTTTCTAGTTTTCCAGTTTGTCGTGTTTAACGCATTCTAACATACCTTAACATATGAGCATGCAACCTTAGTCTATGTTTAACATATTTAAGCACGGATAATCATTTACACATCATTTAAACACATCTATGTATATAATCCACCATACGACCCGTAATCTACACATATACTTAATTAGTTCATGTAATGTCACCAACAACGGGACCCGGTACTAGTGTATTCCCAAAACGACTTCCAATGATCCTCCAGATCATTGTACCCTGGACAATCCTAACTTGACCCAACTCAACTAACCCAGTTGAGTTCGTTTATAAATGTTTCCCGCTAAGGGAGACTTAGATGTTACTAGAATGTTTAAGCCAAATATGCCGGGTGTCACACTACATGTTTATTATATTCTTTATATACAATTAAGTATTTTATAAAAGTTAGTAATCTATTATTATTTATGACATTGTTACTAAACTTTTAGGTATTTTTTTAGGAAAATATCTACTACATGAATAATTTGGCATATTGGGAGCTAAATCGAGCTTACTCTACTAAACAAGCAAAAGTTTTATTATTCATATAACAATGTGCTTTTATATTTTTTTTCTTAAATCATTTTATATGAAATAGGTCAAACTTATTGTTTTTGATGATATTATCTTGTGTTTAGAAGAAAGAGAAAGAAGAAATTCCTTTATTGGTTCTATTTTTATATACGTTTCAATGTAAGCTTCGTTTAAAACAAAATTGTGTGTGATAATGTACAAGTTATATAAGCAGAGACGAATAAGTCATTAAAGTTTTTGTATTTTTTTTTTACATTTTTATTTTGATTTGTTACGGTTTCGACTTACTTAGCTTTTTCTATGATGATTTTTAGCTTTGTTTTTTTTTAATATGGCAAGTTAACTCGCCTCCATGCATGTACGTGATTCAACGTTTTTTCGTCTATTTTTCATTCGGTTTAACTGTCCCGCCGCAACGCGCGGGTTTCCCACTAGTAATATCTAACCTAGCTAAAAACAATGCCGCCAAGCTCACAATGTGGCGATCAGTATCAAAATCAGTCAAATCTATAAAACCAATGCTAGCATAAAGGGGCAATTGAGTAATTTAACTTTGAGTTTCAGATGTGGTGATGGTGTGATTTTGGTGGTGTTTGGATGATGGTGGTGTTTAGTTGATTCTGACGGGTATTTGGTTGTTGGTGGTGGTGTTTGATTGATGGTGATGGTGTTTGGTTAATGAGAGAGAGTGAGAGATTTATATTTAGTGTGTAATATATACACACACAAAAAAAACAAATAAGTAAAAGGCGAAATTCCCAAACCACCCCCCCCCCCCCCCCCCTTAACTAAAAAAACCGGATGGAGTTAATGAGTTGTATGGAAATGACAAGATTTGGAAGCCTCGTGGACCCAAATGCGAAAAAAAACATTTAGGTCGAAAATGCATTTTACTCTTTATTATTTAGAATCTCATTTTCCCATTTTTATATTTTTTACAGGTGGGCTGGTTACCGGGTTTTCCTTGGAATTGATATTTGACAACTCGGGTATTCTCAAAGTACTTGAATTTGTCGAAATGGTGCCCCAAAAGTGTTTGGGTTTGATTTGTTGGCCGTTAAAAAAAGTCATTCATTCAATTAAGCATTTATAGATAATGATCCAACTATACATTTCGCTAATTAATTATGTGAGATCATAAAATTATATAAAAATTTAAAAATATGTATAAATGTTAGTATTTTAAAACATTATTTATTTAAATAATAATATAGCTAAATAAATAAAAAGCAAACACAAGTATCTTTATCCAAGTTAACTAAATTACTTGTTAATATTTATACAATTAACATGTATTTATTTGAGAATAAGATGCTAAAAAACTTATCTAAATAACACTTGCCTAAAATTATTATTGTCTAAATTTATTATGATCATAATCTAATTGATATACCACTGGGCACCGTTGGGTATAGCCTAGTGGTAGGTGGCCCAATGAAGGGAGACCGAGGGCCGAATGGTCACTGGTTCGATCCCCAAGGCAGCGAGTTTTACCAATTATTCGTTGTCGTTCTTTCAGGCGGGCGGATAGTCGGGTTTTTTCCAAAATTGGTGAACTAGGTGAAACGAGGAGTTCCCTTACACTGTCTGGCTATGCCGGGTGGAAGGGGTCCTGATTTGACCGAATAGAGACTCCGAAGGGAGTGCTTAGTGAATTTGTTGACTGTTAAAAAAATATGGTGTCAATATGTTGAAAGCATCATAGCAGAAGGTACAAAATTATTTAAAGGTGACAAAGGTTGTGATTGTATCTTGTATCTTTATCTCCTTTCAATAGTTTTGTCCTTTATGAGAAGCTTGTTCTCCACTCATCCCGTAAATGTGCTGCTTTTCATTACTTTTGCTTTTTATTCCCATAAACCTGCATTTATCAAATATAAATGATTTAGTTATGATTCCTTTAGATAACTGCAAGATTTAGGTGCAAAAAGGGATAAATTACACATGTAAAATATGTGTAAAATACGACACATCAGCTATGCAGACAAAAGAGGCTAGAAAGATGTTTTTGAGAAAAAACAAACACCCCCTTAACCTACTTTCTTCACTCAATTAATACAACTGTATCGACTTATAGTATTACTTTATATTAAATTAGATTATCCTCCGGGTGCTTCCCGGGATAGACAAATTTAATATCACGTGACAAAATGTGTGTACTGTAAAAGAAATAGGTAGTTTTTCAGATTTTTTAAAAGAATCAACACTCGATAACTCATAAAACCTACTTCTAATTCTACATATGCACATCTTGCTCAAGTGAAGTCTTTGTACAACTGTCACTTCCTCAAGACATTTTAAAGCTGTGATGTGAACATGGTAAAAAAGCAACCAAATTGGTATCAAATGATATGTCATGATCATAATCTATTTGAGGGCGTGCATGGTGGAGTGATTAATTATCACTTATCGGCTAAAGATTTATCTGGTGTCTAAGAATCATAGGTTACATCTAACTAGCTTAGAAACCTTTGTAATAAATATTCCTATCATATTGCAACACCAATCAAAATAAAAAATAAAAAAAAGATTCTTACCAAATTGATTACATTTGTGAATATATATGTACTAAGCGGGGTTTTATATGTAATAGTAGGTTCAAAAGTATATATACTATCATAACATGATTAGTGACTTGCCTAGACATGATTAATGAATTACCTAAACACATTATGTTTTTTTTTTCTGCATGAACAAAAAGTCACTAAAAATCGTTTTTTTTTTCGTTTTTTGTATAGCACTATAGTGATTGTTGGAAAAATAATAAAATGTTCGTTAATTAGGTGTAATTTTAAAAAAAATGTCATATATAAAAGTTACTAAAGTTTATAAATTTTTAGGGGAGAATAATGAAGAGATAAGATGAAAATATTAATTAACATATTTGAAATTTTAAAATAATAGCTAATAGTTATCTTTATTTAACATATAAATATATAATTAAAAAAAACTTTTAGGGGGAAATCAAAGGGTGTGAAGGCCTCATATAGTAACATGTGGTATTCCTCTTTTCGTTTATTATATATATACATATAGATATAGGTGAAACAAAAATAAGGTGAAACGTCATGTTCTTTTTAAATTTGTTGATAATTATTCTTAGGAAAAGGAAAGAATTTTAATTTTAAATTATATAAGTTTTGAATGTAAAGTTAACAACCTATTTAAGTCTCAAGTAACTACTAGTACACAAGGTAAATCAAATAGAAAATTGTTTTGAAGTGAACAACATTCAGCTAAAACTTTGTTTAATTTTAGCAAACACATCATTTTCTAAAGTTAGATAATCAAACCAATAAAAACTCAATACACATATAGAGTAATGTTATTCTTGTTGATTGTCCTTATTTGGACTCATTGCATATCATTGCTTAGGAACTCTAACCAAGTGTCACTCATTGTTACTTCACTTTCCAGCCATTAGTGATAACGAACCGAATAAATAAGATAACAAAAACACGTCGACAGAAACCTCCCACTTTGATCTTGACCTAAACATGCCCCTCCAAAGCATGACGACGTGCCTGAACATTCGGAATGTTCTTTTCATCAGACCTACCCACATGTTCTGTTATTTGTTTGCCTTTTTGTGTTTCCACTAACCGCATATCATTACTAAGGTACTCCAATCAACCGACATAGATTGTCACTTCACTTTTCAAAATTCAACAACTAAACAACGTGCAACCCTGCCACAATATACGGGTTCCTACTATTAACAATAACAGAAAGATAAATTATGAAAGCCACTTTACAGAAAAAGTTGGATGGGCCACATTTGGTTAAAATAGTATTCTAATGGGCCTTACGTCTGAAATGGATCATTAAACTTAATCTACTTTATTCACTTAATAAATACAACTGTATGGACTTCTATTATTAATTTATATTAAATGAAAGAAAAATAAGGTGAAACGTCATATTCTTTTTAAATTTGTTGATAATTTTTCTCAGGAAAAAGAAAGAATTTTAGATATATAAGTTTTGAATATAAAGTTAACCTAGGGTAAATCAAATGCAGAGTTGTTTTGAATATAAAGGTAACCCTCCACCTAACCCGCACCCCTATGCCTACTCCCGTTGGTTGCAGTTTCTATGATCACTTACACAATTGTGAGTTGTAGTTTTTGAGTTTCATGTTTTGTAGTTTTTGAGTTTTGTGTTTTGCCTCCATGTTATAGATTGAAACCAAATGGTAGTTGATTGTTCATAGGTAGGATTGAATGAGCGTAATTTTTAACATATCTTACCATAATTAGCATAACAAACCAAACACTCTACATAGGGTTACTATTTTCGTTTATTATAACGTGCTTGGTCAGTCTGGTCCATTCTTAAATTCTCGGTGGGTTTATATGGGTACAGTAATTATGATGTTTTATGTATCCAAATATTACTTTTATGACATAAGTGTGTTGAAATTGGTTGTAATGAATAGATGTATCAAGATTTGTTGCTCGAACGGATTGTTTAATGGATCAAACTAGGTTATGGCCAAATTTAAGCATTTTACTAATGCTTCCAACAATTGTAATGCGTACTTGAGAATTGTGCCATTTGCATTTTAATATATGTCAAGTCGTTTGGAAACCCCAACCGTAGCTTACACGTACTACCAATCTGCGTGATTTGCAACCTTAATCCCATGTGAATTTTTAATGGAAACAACATATTACACTTACTTCAAATGTAATAACACACTATTACAATCTTGGCCACACAGCTTGATTACGTATAATGCCATCTTGTTTACAACTACATCTCACACATAAGAATGACTATACATCCGACCATGAACCCCACCTTCATCTCAATCTAAACATGACCCTCCAGTGCACAACAATGCGCCTAAAACATCCCGTCATGAACAATGTCGTCCTGATCTAGCTACATCTACGGAAAGCATGCAATAAAATATACAATGAGTCACACGACGCCAGAAGGCGACTACGTAATGCATCAAAGAGAACCCCTAGGCAACAACTGCACCAATGGAATAGCACCAACTGTCCCCTCAGTGATATCACATTGGCACCGACCTTGCCCCACTCTCGACGTAAACATACCCCTCCTAACAATGACGATGCGCTAGAATATTCAGAAGGTTCATTTTGATATACATAATACACACCTTCAATATATTGCTCGTCTTTTTGTATTTGCACTGACTGCGTATCATTGCCTAGGAACTGAAACCGAGGGACATTCATTGTCACTTCACTTTCCACCCATTAGTGATGACGAATCGAATAGACAAGATAACTGTAATACCCCAAAACTTGTAAATGTGCTTACTATTAAAATATAAGTAATTTGAGGCTTAGCGAATTAATTTAGATAAAAAACGTTAGTTGACCCGTAAATAATCTCGTTAGCTCCGTTAATTACAAACACATGTGGGAACCTTACATGAAATTAACTTACTTAGTGAAACATTTGCAATAAAATTTATGGAGGGGCTGAATATGACAATTATACAAAGATCAAATATGGTGGGGGTAAAATGAAAAGTGTGAGCACACACACTCCTGATCAATCTCCACGCCACTAAAACACACACTTAAGAGCTACCAAAACAATTCAGCCCCAAATATGCTCAAAATCAAGGATACATGCTAATGCTACCATGCTAGCTTGGTATGCCTCCGTATGAGTTGCTTTACGGGAGGAAATGCCGAACAACCGTGTGTTGGGGTGAAATGGTTCCGCGGGAACTCGCTCATATGGACGTGGTTAGTGCCACTATAGAAAAGATCGATATCCTGCGCGCGCATCTTAAAGTCGCGCAAGATAGACAAAAGTCCTATGCGGATAAAAGGAGAAGACCAATAGAGTTCCAACCGCGGGACTTTGTGATGCTTAAGGTATCTCCGTGAAAGGTGGTGATCCGGTTTCGAAAGAGGGGTAAATTAGGTCCAAGATTCATTGGGCCATTTAAAATACTCAAGCATGTGGGTCCAGTAGCCTATCGGTTAGAGCTACCCGCCGAGTTTAGTAGCATTCACAATACCTTTCATGTCTCCTATCTCCGAAAATGTCTGGCAAATTAAGAATCATATGAGCCTTTGGAAGAAATTGAGGTCGATGACAAGTTGAACTATGTGGCGCGACCCATTGAAATACTAGACCAAAAGGTAAAATGCCTAAGAAACAAGACCATTAACCAAGTGAAAGTCAAATGGGATCACCGAAGGGATGGACACTACATGGGAATCCAAAGAGGAGATGAGGCGACTCTATCCGCACCTATTCGGTATGTAATTTTAGTTTCGAGGACGACACCCTCTTTAACGGGGTGGAGTTATAACACCCCAAATCTCATAAATGTGCTTACTATTAAATATAAGTAATTCGGGGCTTTTTGAATTAATTTAGTTAGTTGACCTGTAAATAATCTCGTTAGATCTGTTAATTGCAAACACATGTGGGAACCTTACAAGAAATGAACTTAGTGAAACATTTGCAATAAAAACTATGGAAGGGCTGAATATAACAATTAAACAAAGATCAAATATGGTGGGGGTAAAATGAAAAGTGTGTGCACACACACACTCCTGATCAATCTCTACACCACCAAAACACACACTTAAGAGCTCCCGAACAATTCAGCCCCAAATCTGCTCAAAATCAAGGATCTTTGCTAATGCATGTAGGAGTTCTTGCTAACTTATTGTCCTAAACATCCTAAGGTAACTCTAAAACCCTTTTGATTTATCAAAATCCATAGATTATGGAAGGGGATGATTCTAGGGATTTTATAAAAACATGATTACTTGTTATTTAAAGGTTTCTATGTGTTAGTAGACATTAGAGAAGCTATAATAGGTGATAAATTGTTGTATGTTGTTAGTTCATAAGAAATTGTGAATGTTTTATTATGTGTAAGTAATGGGTTTTAACCCAAATGATGACTTTCACATGTATGAGAATTGTTGTTGTAGGATATGTTAACTGGTCATAGTAAGGCTCAATTAGATGTTTGGAACTCATAGTGAAGTCTAATTATGCAAAGGGTGTGGGATAGTAAACTTGGAATGTGTGGATTCAATGATAACACAACTATGCATATAAGGTGTTTTACAAAATGCTTGAAAGAAAGAAATTGGGATGAAAATTTGTGAAATTGTGTAATTAAAATCTATGTGCTTGATTCAATCAGTGGGGAACCATGGGATAGACGCGCAATGAATAAATAACTAAACATCTATGTATGTGAAACATGATATAGGTGTGAAAGTGGAAAGCTCAGGAAGCAAAAGCAGTGCTAGTTTGAAATTAAAGGGTACAGAGTAAGGTAAGTTGTTCTACAACTTAATACATGTAAATGTAGCGTATAGTGATTCAAATGTGGGAACTTGATTGGGTAAATCATGAGATGGTTGGGAGTCAGGTCTTAATAGTCGAACCTCGTTGGATTGTTAACCGGGCATAAGAAATCAAGGGAATTGACTCAAGAGATCATGGTTATGATGGTATTGCCACAACAGTAACAAGCAATAAGTTCGGCTAGGTGATGACCCTTCATCTTGTGGAAATTGTATTCATTGAGGTGTGAATTGGCCAAGAGGTAGAAACCAATAAAAACCACACACTTGGAATTCACTGAAAGGAGCCTTAGCATACCTGATTCCCTAATGGTCAATCAAAATGGAAAAGTGTTTTGGGTAGGAAAGATCAGGGTTCGGTATGTAGGAAGATGACCATTTGAGTCCTAATACCGAGTAGGACATTCACAAGTGCAAACTCAACTTAAGTGCAGGCCTAAGACCCATTGGAATGAGAAAAAAAAAGAGGTTTTACAGCTACTATTGGCTGTAGGCTACGTCCTGCACACGAACCAGGACAGAAGGTCTGTCATACCCCGCCAAGGCAGAAACACGGGGATGTGATTCGAAAGGTTTTCAAGCACAAGGTTCGAGCAACAGACAAGATTTAATTTAAATAGATACCATCGAAGGATGGATAATGTCATAAATTATTAAAATAACATAACATTGTCTATAAATAAGAAATTGTCTGAGAACACATGACCTTAAACACCATAATAACGTATGACTGACACAACTAAATCCATGACGGTACCACCCAGTGCAAACTCAAACCTAACCCTCAAGTCTCCACTCCGCATGATTAGTTACCTGAAAAACGTGCATAAAAGATTTGTCAACATAATGTCGGTGAGTTCACAGGTTTTAATGTGCCATGTAAAGTGCTCGTGTAATTCGTGTATGATCAATCATAGGCTAGCTAAGTGAATGATTACTGTGCAAACCATGAGTCCCATAACCCAATCTCTTAACTGTTGTGCCTCGCACATTGTATAGTGTAAATGTGAGTACGAGGTAAGTATGAGGACTGACGAGCTCATGAACTGAATGCCTCATGTTCCACATGGTAGTCACGATAGAATAACACACAAAATGAAATGTACTAGAAATGTAGCATGTTTATCCCCCAAAATGGAAAATAGTAAAATGGGGCCATGAAACTCACCTGGTGACTGTAGATGTGGTCTGGTAAAGCTGAAAGGTAGAATGGCTACTATCCCGACAATCGGTACCCTATGATTGTCAAGAATATAGTAAGTTGTACATTCGTGTTGTTTATCATACAAGTTGTTCACCCGACATTGTGGACCCATGTGTTAGTGTACGTGGGCCATGTTTTTGTGCACGTGGCAATCTTAAGTCGATTTATATGTACTTGTAAAACATATGGTTCCGGGAACCCTAGGCATTTTATTGTAAAATGGTATCTATTGTGAACAAAAATGGGTCTCACATGTTGTCATGTGCTATAAATTGTCCCAAATCTAACATGTGTGCTTGGTTTATGGAAAACGAGTGTTTTAACATACGTTTATAACCTTTTAATGTCTAAAATAGTATTAACATTTGTTATGGTCTTCTTAACATATGTTATCATGGTGTAGTCGAAAACTTTACATAATATGGACCTCGAAACTGATTGTTTAGTGAAACCAAAATGATTTATTTGTGTTCATCAAGGTATAATCAAGATATTACAAGTGTGGGTTAGTATATTCTTGATGAAATCGGTTATAGACATCCACAAAACATAACTTAGCTTCGGTTATACACAAGTGTATGTTTGGCCATAAAATCGACTCTTTTGAACTTGCATTTTACTTGTATGGACAACCGTGTGTGTGCTCGTGTGTGTTGTACATGTTTCTTCTTAGTTTCGAGGGTATACACTGTATATATATATATATATATATATATATATATATATATATATATATATATATGTGTGTGTGTGTGTGTGTGTGTGTGTGTGTGTGTGTGGGTGGGTGGGTGGGTGGGTGTATATGTATACATATAACTTTAAATCAAACCCACTTTTGGAACGTTTCCTACTTAGTGTCACCATGTTTTAGCTTAGTGGATATTATAATAACAAAAGTCGAAGGTCGGGTGTTCTCATGAGCTGAGAGGTTTAAATGAATCAAGGTAGTTTGTAGTTTGAGAACATACCTAGTCGAGTGATATAGGAACTCGAGTGTGTACTTCCGAGCCTCCACCTAAGAGTGATTAGATCTTGAGTCTCGAGTGTCCTAGACCTTGATAGATTGGTGCTTGTGAGTGGGAGGATGATGGAGGTTTCGGTGATTGTGAACCGAGAGAAAGAGGGTGATGGTGTGAGTTTGAGAGTAATCCAAAGGCCCTTTATATAGTGGTAATTATGGGCATCCAAGCTTCCTAGGTATTATGATTTGGATGGTACATAACTAGTTTAGTGCAAGACCTTGACTTGGTGAGTTGTTCTTGCGTGTCTTTAGCCGATTGTCTTCCATTTGATCCTCATAATCTTCGGGCAATTGTTATCTATGATGGAAGGATTATGACACCTTGTTTAAGGAATACAACTTAGGAGGTACATTTCCTTAATGAGGTAAGATGGAGACAAGACATGGTGATAAAGATTGTTTAGTTGAAAGTGATGGTTCCATGTCTTCTCATTTTGGTTGATTGTGCATCAACAAACAAGGTAAGTTTTGTGTGAAAGAATGGAAGGTTGACTTAGCTATTTAGGTGAAAGATGTGGACATTTTGTAGACAAGGACATGTGGTGTTTCTTTGATGGTTTCGGCCGAGAAAGAACAAGGGAAAGGAGGTTCTTTTTGGTTAAATCTAATCTCAAGGGTGATGGTTTAGCATGGATCATAGACTACCTAACATATTATAAACATAGTTTTCACTCTTGTCTCTATCAAGCTTCTTGTTTTTCGGCCTAATCAAGACAAATCAATTAAGGAATGGTAATGTAAGGTAATATGTTTGACAAGGTTTTGGAAGATCATTAATTGATGTAAGAAGTTGTCCTCTTGTGGTTATCCCTTATGTCGTGTGATGTGTATGTATATATGCAAGATAACTTATCAAGTGTGAGGTGTGTGAGGTGTTTTGGCCGAAAGAAAGAAGGAATGGATTTCTCATGCATACATATATACGCATGTGTGTATAAGTTAGTGAGTGTTCTTGTTTCTAGGTATCAATTTGTATATGTGCATGTAGCTTGTAGGTAAGGTGGCTTATCATGTAAATAAGTGTAGTAGTTATATTATCTTAGGAGGCATTTATGTGTCAACAAAAACTTATTATTGTATGGCACTAGCTAATCCCATTAAATCGACCATTCATGCCATCATATAACTTAGTTTTACTAAGATGCTCGATGACGATATCAACATGTATCAAGTTCCATAAGTTATAGTTTTATGAACACATGTTTATTAGATGTTAACACATGATAGTTTATGTGATTCACTTACGTGTGTTAGTGAAAAGTTATCATGTGTTAGTGGGAGGTAACTTCCTATAGCACTTTGTGATTGTTCGGGTTTGGGTGGGTTGTATAATTTTCCACCTGGACTTTGTTACGTGTATTGTTATTTTGTACTTTTGTGTAAATCGGATATCCAATTGCTCTTTGTTGAGCATGTCATTGGCTTGACTGTTCAATGCCAATTGTATGCATAAACGAGTATTCCATTGAGTTTCCTTAATAACTCATGCTTTACCAGACTAGGGGTATAGTGTGTGCAAAATGTCTAATTATGCACATGAAATTACAATAATAAGTAAAATGTGTACGGATGTTGACCTGGATCATTGACTGGTGTCACAAGGTCCCAGCCGTAGCTTACGGCTGGGCTGCCATAAGCTACGGTGGGCCTTCTTTTGTCCCACTATTTGATATTATTAACGAGCAACGATGGGTTTAACAATCGTGTATGACCCTAGGTATGATTAAGGGAGCTACGGATGAGGATCAAGCCATCTTTTAAAGAACCAATGTCGTATCTCACCGCTTCCGCAAAGTCAAGATCACCCAAGGGACTTATCTTTTGATTTCAAACAATGTTAAACTTATGAATTATGTTTTTAACTATCCTTGATTTTGTATTTAATTATGTAATTCCAGTCTGAGTGGTAAACTTTTGTTAAACACTATATATCTTTCCAAAATATGTAATTATGAATTTGAAGGTTGTTAATCATTTAGTTAGTCATAATTTGGGGTAATCGTTATAATCACGGGTTTGGGTCTTAAAACAACAACAACGCGTCGGCAGAAACCTCCCACTTTGATCTTGACCTAAACATGCCTCTTCCAGAGCATGACGACGCGCCTAAACATTCAGAAGGTTATTTTCATTAGACCTACCCACATGTTTTGTTATTTGTTTGTCTTTTTGTATTTGCACTAACCACATATCATTACTAAGGTACTCCAACCAACCGACATAGATTGTCACTTCACTTTTCAAAATGTATCAGCTAAACAACGTGCAACCCTGCGACAATATACGGGTTCCTACTATTAACATTAACAGAAAGATAAAATTATGGAAGCCACTTTACAGAGAAAGTTGGATGGACCACATTTGGTTAAAACAGTATTCTAATGGACCTTACATCTGAAATGAATCATTAAACTTAATTTCAAAATGTATCAGCTAAACAACGTGCAACCCTGCCACAATATACAGGTTTACTATTAACATTAACATAAAGATAAAATTATGGAAGCCACTTTACATAGAAAGTTGGATGTGCCACATTTGGTTAAAATAGTATACTAATAGACGTTACGTTTGAAATGAATCATTAAACTTAATCTACTTTATTCACTCAATAAATACAATTATATGGATTTCCCTGTTTAAAAAAAAAAAAAAAAAAAACTATATGCTTGATCACTCAAAATTAAACATTTAACTTTAAGAATGTAATCATTTTAGCAAACAACATCATTTTCTAAAGTTACATTATCAAACTAATAATATCTCAATATTACATATAAAGTAACGTTACTCTTGCTAGTTTGGAGATTTCCAAGAAATTGGGGATCATGTTACCTTAGGTAGAATTATTTTGAGGTTGTTTTGAGAAAAAAAAAAAAAAGAGGTAAACAAAACTGTAAAAGAAAATTTGTTAACATAAGAATTAATGTAAGAATCAAATCAAGAGAATCAACAAAAATAAAGATGAAAATGATGAAAAAGAAATGGCAAAAACATATGTTTTACATATATTTTTTGTACATGTAATAGTGAGAAATTTAAATTACGTTAGACTAAAAAGATGTACAAAACATAAGCTTAAATTCATATAAGAGATAATCACATGGTTGGTCCTTGTGGTTTACGAATATTGCACTCATGATTCTAAGGGTTCAGTAAGTACATAGTTGGTACTTGAGGTTTAAAAATCTACACTCATGTGGTTCATGCCCTTAACGTCAGTTAACTTACTTAGTTAAGGCCACCTTCACAAACCTATCACCTCCACCATGTAGTAATCCAAAATTTATAGAAGTAATCCAAAATTACAATTTTAGTCTTCGTTGTACCAAATTCATAATAATTTTTCCACAGAACTAGCTAAAAAAAAGGGTTTGTTTTGAGAAAGAACTTATGGTCAACAAGGAATAAGCCGAAACTCCTGCAATTGTTGACTTTTTAATTTTCTCCGTTCTCAATCTCGAGATCTTTCACTTTCATGTTTTTTTTAACGGCAAACACACTATATATATAAATATATAGGCCCAGCAAACGGCTGGAAACCCCAAAGTACAACAACACCAAAAGAAACACGACCCCACGAGGGCTTACAACAAATCGACAATATCAAAGTCTAACGATTTGTCCCAAGACTTAGGAGACACATTGGACCTATAAGACAACCAAGTAAAAGCATCTTCCTTGATCAACTCCATCATTCTTCGGACCGGGATGAATTTGCCTTCAAAAACTTTGACATTTCTAGTGTTCCATAATCTCCAAACCGTTGTGAGCACAATCGTACGCACTATTTTCTTCCAATTCCTGCTGCCCGGACACTCTTCCAACACCCGCACCAAGCCAGATAGCGAAGAGAAATCATCAGGGACCTTGACTCTGATCCAGCGGAAAACATTCCACCAAATGCAGCGCGCGTAAAGGCAGTGGGCGAGACAGTAGTTAACGTCTTCTACCCCTGACCTGCATCTGTTGCACAGAACACTCAGAATGGGAACTCCCCTACTCGATAACTCCAGCTTGGTAGCAATCTTCCCTAAAAGCGCCTTCCACAGCAGCAAGTTGCATTGGTTTATGTGGCAGCTGAGTCAGCATGAGACTTGAAGTGAAAATGGGGTGTAATGGTGAGGTGAAAAACATAAGGCCCCTTCCATTTCTTTTTCTTTTTTTGACCGTTGTGCACACGTGGCAAACAATGATTGGCTGTTGATTTGGTGCATGGCGTGATTACTATAATGCTGGGACGATTTTTTTTAAACATAGCGCCCCCATGTAATGGTGTGGGGGCGCTATGTTTGGTTTCACGCTCACAATAACGCTGCATTACACCTGGTCTAAGAAATAAGCCCAAATTGATTTTTATGGGTGCTCTGTTATTCTCGGTTGCCTCGTCTACTCCGTTGGATCGTTTTCTGTGTCGTGGTGATCATCTACACCGCACACATTTTGCACTTGCAAGGGTTTTATGTAGCCTTGTACGTGGTTGGGTGGCGAGATGGTGAAGGTGGATGGTTGGTGGAAATTATGGATGGTGAATAGTGAAGGGAGGGGTTGGGTGAAAAAGAAAACGTATAGGGGTAGAATAGTTCATTCATACTCACTTAACTAAATATGTAAAATGATATTAGGGGCAGGGACCACACGAGTGTAGATTTTTAAACCTCAAGTACCAACTTTGTAACTTCGACACTTTTGGATCCCTAGCCCCTGAGGCAGTTCGCTTTTTGGAGCGGGTGCAGAATGTGGTCCACAGTGACTCGCAAAGCCCGAGGAACAAGGGTTTGTATTTAGTAGAACAGGCTTTGCGATTCAAAAGGGGATAGCGACGTAGCTTGTTGCTCGTTTACCCATTATCCAGATGTAACTTGGTTATACTATTATTTTAGTTTTAAATCAACCAATCAAATCATTTAAAATGGAAAAGTGGATTAAGTTTTGTGGTCAATGTGTCTGCAAACGTAAGAAGACCATAAAGAATTAAAAACAATTCAATCCATTGACTATTTGTTAAGTTGAAAAGGAAATTCCATGATGAATTCAAAGTTGAAACAAGAAGAGAAGAGAAGACAAAAATCAATCTAAAGAAGATCATCAACAACATCAAGTAAAGAAAAGAAAAACAATGAATGGGGAGACGTTGACGCTGGTACTGGTAAACCTGGCCGGAATAATGGAAAGGGCCGACGAGTCCTTATTGCCCGGAGTTTACAAAGAAGTGGGAGAACAACTCCACGCTGACCCGACCCGCTTGGGCTCTCTGACCCTTTTCCGATCCATAGTGCAGGCCTCCTGCTTCCCTCTCGCCGCCTATCTGGCAGCCCGTCACAACCGGGCCCACATCATTGCCTACGGTGCTTTCCTCTGGTCTGCTGCCACTTTCCTCGTTGCCTTCTCTTCTTCCTTCCTTCAGGTCTTATTATTCTTTACTTATTATTATTATTATTATTGTTTTTATCATCTCTTAGATTTGGATTCTTTTAAGATTTATTATAATGTCCTACTCCTTTGTTGTTGGTTATCATGTCTAGTTTCAAAGTAAAGGTCCTCCTTTAATTTATAAAAGTTAAGGGGTTACATTTCACTTCAAATCAACTAGGATTTGTGAAAAACTATATGACCATGTTCAACTTTACAGTTGCTACTAAAATGTGCATGTGCTTAAGTTTTTCAACCTCAAACCATTTTGACCCGTTATTCAACTCGCCTGCCTCACTCTTTTAAGTTTTCAGGTTGCAATATCTAGAGGTTTAAATGGTATTGGCCTTGCAATAGTGGGACCAGCCATCCAATCTTTAGTAGCCGATTCAACCAGTGATGAAAACCGCGGTATGGCTTTTGGGTGGCTGCAATTAACTAGTAACCTTGGCTCTATCATTGGTGGTCTTCTTTCATTATTAATAGCTTCCACTACCTTTATGGGGATTCCCGGGTGGCGGGTTGCCTTCCATCTTGTTGGAATCATTAGTGTGATTGTCGGCATCTTGGTTCGCCTTTTTGCCAATGACCCACTTTTCTCACAACGTTTAGAACCTGAAAACGTCAAAAATGGTCAAACTTTATGGTCAAAGGTTAAAGATTTGATGCAGGAAGCGAAATCGGTTGTAAAGATTCAATCTTTCCAAATTATCGTTGCTCAGGGTGTCATGGGTTCGTTCCCCTGGTCTGCGTTGTCATTTGCACCAATGTGGTTGGAACTCACAGGCTTCTCTCATAAGAATACTGCTTTCTTGATGTTTTTATTTGTGATGGGGAATTCAGTTGGCGGGTTGTTTGGTGGGCGAGCCGGCGATGTATTGTCAAAACGGTTTCCAAGGTCTGGGCGGATTGTTTTGTCCCAAATCAGCTCAGGATCGGCTATTCCTTTAGGGTTTTTGCTGCTGTTGGCTTTAAAAGATGATCCCTCCACTTTGGTTTCCCATGCTATTGTGTTGTTTATTATGGGCTTCTTCATTTCATGGAATGGTCCGGCTACAAACAAGTAAGATTCTCTTGTTGTTGTGTATTCTTATAGGTGGCAAGCCGGATTTTGATCTATTTACTAACACAATGGGTCAGTTTAAGTTATAGTTATCTCTAATCGCCTAACGAATTTGTGCCAAATGGGTTCAACGTTCGAATACTTACAACCTCTTAAATCACTTTATAGAAAAACCTCCTATTTCATGTCAACCCGACCTGAACTTGTTTTATTCGCCGCCATAAAACCAATCTACATTGGCTCCTTTGTTTTGTACTTGTAAAGATTTTCTAACTTAATGTCTACTCAGTCCTATTTTTGCAGAAATCGTTCCGGAGAAATCACGAACAAGTATATACGCTTTAGATCGATCATTCGAGTCAATATTATCATCATTTGCTCCTCCTGTAGTTGGGATATTAGCCCAACACGTTTACGGTTACATTCCCATTGAAAAAGGTTCTGAAAGTATTGCAACAAACCGCGATAATGCCATATCGTTGGCTAAAGCACTCTATGTTTCAATCGGGTTTCCAATGGCATTATGTTGTTTCATTTACTCGTTTCTGTATCGAACCTACCCGAGAGATAGGGAACGTGCCCAGATGGAAGCTCTTATCGAAGCCGAGATGGAAACCATGGGGTCTAATGATGATACTTATGACGATGATAGAACGAGTATGGAGATGGAGTATGAAGGTGGAGACGATTCAGCTGGTTTAGATGAAAGTGACGAGAAGATGTTGCTTTACAGACAGCTGACATTTGCAAATATGGTGGTCTAATGGTTCATACGGTTTTGGCTTCCAGATGTTTGTTTATGTGGCTCGAACCCGTGATATATAGAGAATGAACACAGTTGTATAGAAAAGATAACTTTTTGTATGTCATCTCATGAACAGTTTATGTTTTATTTACGGTCCAAATAAACACACAAAAAGGTTGAAAGTACAATGATGTTCGATCCACCGAATAACATGATGGACTCCGTCCAACATACAAACTGCTTTAACTATACACACAAGTGAGTTTTCTTGCAATTTACATAAATCATTGTCTTTGTGAGTTATTCATTTACAACATGATATACATTTTTTATGAAGATTCAATCGGGCATGTTCAGTTGGGTTTTCGGGCAGAGATCATAACAAATCGCCTGTTTCTAACACATGTGTAATCCACCAGTCCACAAGTTGAGCACAGGTCTTTTAATTCACGGTCAGATAGGTAAATATGGCTCCCCGATATCTGCCCGATATTCTAAAATCACAAAATTAAAAAGCCTACAATTAATAACTCAAGATAGGCGGGTTGGGTAACTGATCAAAACATAATCGTTTTGTGTGTTTTGAAACTGGTGAATAAATATTGGGCAAGCGTCGAGGAAACACAATAGACTTTTGGTGTAAAGGCGATAACAGAGGGGATAAACGAATGCCTACCTGGCGTAAAGGCGATAAAAAGGGGATAAATGAATAAGGGCCATCTACTACGTAAGTGGTGGCAACAAAAACTCCTCCAGGTCGAAGAATTCGACTTATTTCAGCTACCTGTCAAAGACCGGATCACTAATAATGTGAAAACGAATATGAAGATTCCCTGAGCCAAATATAGAAAAGCTAAAGAAATAAAGATAGCATATCTGCGTAAATCTCTTATGTAAAATGTTGAAAACTAATCTATGGGGCTGAAAAACTATGTGTACCACATATGGCAATTTCGACCCGTTTATTTATCGAGTTATGTTTTATCACTAATGGGCCAAAGAAAACTAGCTTAAAACAAATCAGGTAACGGCTGAATGATCGAAGTTTTGCTCAAAGTGTACTCTAAATTCATAGAACCTTCTAAGTCACAAAAATATTTGATTAAATTATTTATATAATAAATTTGTGTAATCATAACTGATTCATAAATCATTTAGAAAAAATAGGACAAAACCTAACCACAGTTGACATGTTTTAACTCTTTCCCTGTCTCACCTAACCCACTCAGTTTTACCACCTCTAGTTCTTAAGGTCCAAATCAGAAAGAAACCAAGAAATGCTATCACTATCAAAAATATGTAAGATTTGCCACAACAACATATGATTATTTGACAGTTTATTGACTTTCAAAAATACCCTTCAATATAAAGATGAAGAGAATCTAGGGGCGCACATCTATATCATCGATCTATCTTAACAATTTCAACAGGCATATATATATTCACTCTTCCAAACTGTTTTAGTACTGTATCCCCTGACTATTTGGAGAAGTGACTTTCTATCTTATAAAGAAAAGGGCTAATAGCATAAAAAATATTAATCAATTTGGTCCAATTTCATCATTGAAAAAATCTTTGGCCAGATTCTATTTAGGTAAAAAAAATAAAAAAAAAACCCTCACAGTTTGATTTACAGCAACCAATTTTCAAAAATTTTGATTCCAAGTGTTGGTACCATGCTGACTTATTCTTTAAGCGGTGCTGATATGGCAAGAACATGTTATCTTATGTAATTACCTTAGATCTGATTGTTTTAAGATTGGATGACTCTTATGCCTAAAATAAACTCATCATCATCATCATACTCAGTGAATCCTACCAATCATAGTTGTTAAAGGTGCACTTATAGCGCCAAGGGTGAGCCTTGGGCCTTAGTGCAAGGCGCTTAAAAAGCAAGAGCTTTTTTAAGCGAGACACACAGTATAAAATTGCATTTTTAGGAGTTTTAAACATGTTTTGGAATTCATTGAGGTTAGTTTGGAATTCATTGAGGTTAGTTTAGGTTGATAAAATGATTATTTCGTTAGAACTTAGCCTGAAAAATGCGCCTGAGGGCCTGAAAGTAGGGCTTTTGAAGCGTAGCGAGAAAGCTACGTTGAGCCTGAAAAGTGGGCCTAGGCGCGCGCCTAAGTGGGCTTTGACAACAGAGCTACCAATAGCAAAGCTAAGGTAGGGTCTGAGGAAGGTAAGATGTAGACAGCTTACCTCTACCCCGTAGGAATAGAGAAACTGCTTCCAGTGAGACCCCCGGCTCGATAGTAGTTTTGCATCAAGCCTTGGACATAAGGCACATAAGACTCAACCATCGGGACAAGCCCGATTAGTGCATGTACCCCCTTGACTTTTGGCTATCAACGCTACCATATGATTCATGATTAACTGTCCATTGTTTTTAATGTTACTTTCACGAAGTTAGTAAAATAACGTTAAAATTAGTGCAATTTTACTCCCCCCCCCCCCCCCCCCCCGATGCCCCATACATATATACATTAATATGTGCACAACGCAAGCCGGACTTTATGACTAATATAAACTGTTTAACCAAAATAGATGTAGTACAAAAGTTGGTTATTTTTTTTATGAAATTAGTCCTAAAGAAAACTAAGGAGTAACACAGTGGTGAAGTGAAAATAAGCACCATATAAAGTCAGCAAACAAAAATCACATGAACATGGCATCATGGAAGGCATCTCGAGTCATCCAATAAAGGAAAATAAAAATCCCAGGCACATTTAGAATACTTACCCCAGTTGATGGTGAAGGCCAACAATGAAGAGCTGCACCAGCATGCACAGCATCAATAGAACTTGAAGCAAACGGAAGTCGCGCAATATCAGCTCTAACCAAGACCAAGTTCCTAAGAATTCATGTTTTCATCAAAAACGTACTGATCTCAATTAATGAAATTAATCGTAAGGTTTGAAGCTACATACTCTTGAGAAATGTTTTCATCCTGCTTGATGAAGTCATAGCACTGCTTTAACATAGCCTCTGAAAAATCAAGTGCGACAACAAGAGAAAATAGACCACTTTTTGCGAAAAGCCTGGAGAACAGCCCACTAGCACAACTAGCATCAATAATGCTTCCTCCAATGGCTGGTTTAAGATAATCTTTCATCATTTCAAACTGTAAATAAATAATAGGAAAATTTTGATCATAGGTAATTTTTGTACGGGTTGGGTTGAACCTAAATAGTTTAACTCTTCAGAAAATGATTAGTGTGACAAATATTATTACAAAATTATATAATTTCAACAATAACATCACTTGTAAATAAAAAAATTAAAAAAAAAAATAGGAGGTGTTGTGTTATGCATTAGAAAGACACTTGACCCTGCTCGACCTGTTTGGTTGAGCATATTGATTGACAGGCTTCAAATGTAAGCTAATTTGTTATCTTACTTACTGCTTGACACGTTATATATAAAACATAATAAACCGAATGTATGTATCCATTTATAAATGATATGTAAATGTAGTTGAAGGTAGAGGTATATTTGACCTCTTTCTCAGGACCGGGGAAACCACCCCATATTGAAAAGGCCTGTCGCCAGCCTCTCTCATATAGGAATGATACCAAAGGTAGCCTGTATCATGATTGTCAGCATAAGGATAAGTGTTTAATTGGACAAATTTATTAGGTATGTAGAAGAAGATAGGAACCTGAAAAGCTCAGAAGAGGGTGGCTTAAGTTCAGTGTAGGTGTAGGTGTTGGAGGAGGCACTACTAGTTAAGGTTAGATCAAGATGCGTTTTTTGGTTACCAGTGTAAGTCTTTTTACAGCTCTTGCACTTTAAGATACACAGAGGAGTAGCATCTCTACACACAAATAATAAATATATCTATATAGTGTTAGAGAAAGAGAGTAATAATCAATGTTTTAAAAACCGGTTTATACCGGCCGGTTGAACCGGTTATACCGCTTACCGGTGTCTTGGCCGGCACGAATTAGTCCGGTATTTTGGGAAAACGGTATAGGATTTGAACCGCCGGTAAATTCCGGTATACCGGTTTATACCGTTGTACCGGTACCGGCACAAAGGTTAAACTTTGGACTTTATCGACCCATAGTGAACATATAAATAACATGTGTGGTGAGAAAGAGCATGAACCGGTTTCGTAAACACAAAGTGACTTATATATGTTACTTATCTTATGTAATTTTAGTATATTTTGATTATTGGTAACTAAAATTTCTTATTAAAGATTGTAGAAAACGAATATGGTTGTACTTTTGTTGATGAGGATGGTGATGATTATAAATTTTATCTTTCAAGTAATCATAAACTTGATGTATTTAACACTTGATTGACATAAACCTAGTATTTCCATTCATATAAAAAAACTTTGTGTGGGTAATTTTGGATTATTTTTTGATAATGGATTCACTTTTTAATTATTTTTTTATTATGAAATCGTGTACTATTGGATTACTTTTTGAATTGAAGTTGTATTTTATAGAATTATAGGTTTAACTAGTCAATCCGGTTGAACCGCCCGGTACAACCCGGTTCAACCGGTTGAACCATTTATGAGTCCAATCCGATACGGTTAAAAATCCGGTTTTTAAAACATTGGTAATAATAATAATAAAAGTAAAGGGGTAGAGAGAGAGAGACACAGAGAAAAGTGGATGAGTAGGTGCGTTCCATATTAACAAATCATGACAAATAGGGCAAGCCAGTAGTTGCTTCTGCTTCTGCTTCTTTGAGTTTGCTTCATTTTGATTTAAAAAATTGGTTGCCTGCATAGCAAAGCATAGGATAGGATAGGAAGATGTTGAATTTGAGAGTTAATTAATTAATTAAAGTGTTTGTAAAGTTTGAAAGACATACGGTGGAGTCCGTTGCGACGGAGGAGGCGCGGAGTTTTCTTGTAGCGGAATTCCGGTGACGAAAGGAGAGAGGTTTAAAGAAAGCGAAAGAAGCAGAAGTTGTTGTAGTGAGTCGACTCGCTGCTGCTGCTGCTGCTGCCATTTCACTCTCACACACTGTTCCTCCCTCCCCCTCTTGTTTGTCTTATCTTGTTTCCTTTCTAAATAAATAAATTAAGGCCAAATAATTAATCAATAATAAAAAATAAAAATTGGGCTTCAAACCAATAATATTTCTTTCCTCTAGGCTGACTTGAGGAGTTGTAACGTGTTTAAATAACTGCCACCTGAAACAAATACCCTACTTAGGCTAAGACTATATATATGGTGTGAGGCGGCTCAGGCTCGTCGATTTCGTTTTAGGCTGGCCAACACCGTCCCGGCCGACCCTCACCCGGCCAAAATTGGATGTCTAAGCCATTGCTTGTGATTGGTGGTTTATTGTGCATATTCCCTCCTCAACGGTCATATGACCGTTAATTTAATTAAGAAAAAACAAATCTCTATTTAAACATATAATAATACCATTTATTTTTAAAAAACCACACTACAATCAAACCAAGTACTCTCTACTCTTTTCATTTCTTTTAAACTTTATAAAAAAAAAAAACATGAATCCCTTCAACTAATATAACCCAAATTACCCGAACATCCTGAACCAAACTCCTAATCCTAACGCGAATCAAAACGCGAACTTCCCGATAAGTTTTACACTCTGTTCCAGAGTTTCATTAAAGGATGGAAGAGAAAGGATTGGGAAGGAAGTGGGGAAAAAATGTGTTCCAGAGTTTTTTATAGGAGGGAAATGAGGGAATGGGAGGGATAATAAAGAGGATTTTAGTGTGATTTTCAATCTTTCCAATTTAGAAGGAATTGGAGAGAAGGGAAGAGAGGGTATATCCTTTCTCTTCCATCCTTTAATGAAACTCGGGAAACAGTGTTAGTGGGTGTTATCGACCCGAAGTGTCATCCTCCTTTGCGAACTACCAACAATCCTCCTCCAACGCATTTCAACAACTAAGTCAAATGCAAATGCAACAACTTTTGAGCCCGATTCTCCACCCTTGCTACTTGAACCCCCTCCTTTTGATTTAGAGGGTCCTCTTTCACCCTTAGTTTTTCTTGGATACATTTGGTTGTGGTTGAAAATGTTTGAGATTAGAGTGATTTTTGTTGTGGTTGAAAGTGTTTAAAATAGTGTATATATATTAAATAAAAAGCTTTTTGTTTTTGCAAACGGTCAAATGACCGTTGAAAATTTAAAACCAAACAACAAAACAACCGTTGCCTATAACCGGCAACAAGTCAACGACCCTACTACTCGTGTCACCGGCGGTGGTGTTGCCGTGGGTAGTGCTGTACACGTTCCCTTTACGGGTAGAACCCCGTCTTCCTTGAATTTGAAACTTAGTGATACGAACAAAATAGTGATCAAAGGAAGATCTAGAGAATTAGGAAAGAAACATAAGAGATGAGAGAGATAACCCAAATCAATAGCTAGTATTATTCATCAATATTACATGTATTTATACACATATTCAACGATGCATATTGACATTTCTATTCTACCCCTATATTTGTATGTAACAATACTCTCCCCTTATAAGACTTTTGACCTCAAAAGTCAACTAATCATAAGTGTCGAAAGTTTGCACAGCTCTAACTCTGCAAATTTGAACAGCCTTGCAGCAAATGCTCAATCCACCTTAATCCATTAACCCCTGACTCACGACATCAGTAGGTGCCGAATGCAATTGTTTTTGTTTTGATATATGATTCAGTTGTTGTTTTTGTTTTCACACATTGTGCCTGATGATCCTAATAACGAAGGTCAAGTGAATTCGATCGAGGATTTCAATTTTATTGAAGAACACCGAAGAGTTCAAGGTTTTGTCATTAAATTTAATATACAGTCATTTGTGTTTGTATATTTCAACGTATTTTTTTTTGTAGATCTAGTATGTATTGTTTATAACTGATCAAAATGTGTTTTGATTTGTGAGTTTTCGCTGGATGTTAATATTTGCGTTTAATTATAAGTAATTGCGTATATATGTCGTTTTTAAGTGTGTGATGCATGGTAATGGCAAATTTTATGCATGTTATGTAATTTAATAACAGTTTGAATATTTGCGTTTTAATTATTATTAATTGCATTTTAAAAGTTTGTTTGATTTTAAGGTGCTCTTATTATATTTTTTATACAATAATGTACTAGATTTAGGTTTTTTGATATATGTGTAATGGAATTCTTTTTGTATTTAGTTCTTTTATTTCTTTTTCTAAACTTTGTTGTTCTTGTTTTTTTTATGTTTTAATTTGTATTTTTATGCATGATAATTTAAGTTCTTAATCATTACCTTATTTGCGTTTATTTTTTAATCAAGTTGCGTTTAAATGTATTTTTTGTAGAATTGTGTGAAAAAAGAGGTTGTAGAAGAAGTACAACAGATTTTTAACCCAGAGGTTGAAGGAATTCCCAAGCCAGAAGTTGGAATGGAGTTCGACAGTCTAGAACAAGTGAACGAGTTTTATAAGGAGTATGCAAGGAAGTCAGGTTTCTGTGCCAGGAAGAGCACTCAAACTGTTGTTGAGAATATTATCACTAATAAGTATTTTACATGTTACAAAGAGGGATTTAAGAAAGGCAGTAGTGATGATTTAGTTATTCATGGCGACAGTTCTAAAAAAAAGATTAAAAGGCCGATGAAAAGACCGTCTATTCGTACGGGATGCTTAGCACATATTTGCTGTGGTTCTAAGGATGGAAAGAAGTACAAGATTTATAAGTTTGTTGAAGGCCACAATCACCCTTTTGTGTCACAGTCTGATATGCATTTGTTAGCAGCTAATAGGCACTTAACATATGTTCAGGAAGAAATGATTTGTGATCTTTCTGCATTGAACCTTGGTCCGGTGAAAGCATTCAATATTATGCAGACAAAATATGGTGGATTTGAACATGTGGGGGCAACTGCTGTTGATTGTAAAAAATTTAAAAGTGGGTTAAACAGTTTCATTGGTGAATATGATGCTGATATGATTGTTTCTAAGTTGAATGACAAGAAAAAGTATCTTCCGGACTATTCATTTGAGTATTCCACTGATTCTAATAATGTTCTTTCTGCGTTATTCTGGGTTGATGCTTTATGCAAGAAGAACTATATGGAGTTTGGAGATGTCATTTCATTTGATGCGACATTTAACACCAACAAGTAGGCCAATATTTTATTTTTTTTGCATGTTGTGTATATTTTTTCTTCTTTTATCTTATATTGATTTTATGGTTTTTTTTAGATACAAGATGGTATTTGTCCCATTTACTGGTATCGACAACCATTGTCGCAATGTAACCTTTGGTGCTGGCTTGTTGTCTTCTGAAACTACAGAATCATACAAGTGGCTGCTGGAGATGCTTGTTAAATCATTTGGAAAACATCCAAAAGTAGTTGTTACTGATCAGGACTCTGCGATGAAGAATGTTATACAGTGTGTATTTCATTCTAGCAGACATAGACTCTGCATGTGGCATATAATGAAAAAAGTTTATGATAAGGTAACTTTTTAGATTCATATTATACATGTGTCCTTTTTAATATTTCGTTTGCGTTTAAAGCTTATCACCCATATAACAGTTGCGTCCAAACTACTATAAAGTTGCGTATTATTTTAATTTTTTTTTATCATTTTTTTATGTTCTCATATTTGGTTATTTTTGTTGAAACCCTTTTTTTAGGTTGGACCTGCGTTATGTAGTGATGATGAGTTCAAACGTCGCATATCTAGTATAGTTTGGACAGATTCAATTAGCCCGGAGAATTTTGCTTTCGAATGGGGTGTTATAATGACTACTTACCATCTAGATGACAATAACTGGCTTACTGATATGTTTGAGATGAGATCAATGTGGATTCCAGCTTTCTATCGTGATAAGCCTATGTCTGGTCTTATGCGTACAACTTCAAGATCAAAGAGCGAGAACCACTTTTTCTGTCAAGTTGCTAATTCTCAACTAAAACTTGTTGAGTTTTTAAATCATTTTGAAACATCAATGGAGGCCCAAAGGTTTACCCATAGGAAGAATGATCATGACTCTAGGCACACTAAACTTGACCTTTGGACCGACAATCCACTTGAGACACAAGCAGCCAAGATATTCACACGAACCATTTTTTATGACATTCAAGATGAAATATATGCTGCCAATGATTTGATAAATGTCCAAACAAAGAAACACGATGGAGGTTTTTTGAAGAATTTTGTTTATGATCCCAAGGCACGTGGAGAGGGTTGTTGCATGTAAAGTTTGTAAAATTTATTGTTTGCGTCTTATCATTTACTATTTGCGTCTAAATTAAAAAACACAGGTTTTGTTCAAGAAGGAAGAGAATAATCCTGAAGGTGCAATTGGCATATGCACATGCAAAAGATTTGAACAATATGGATTGTTATGCAGACACATTTTCATTGTGTTCAAGTTGTATCGAGTCAAAATTTTCCCAAATCGATATGTATTGAAACGGTGGACGCAGGAGGTTGTTCCTAATGAGATCAGCCACGCGTTTGATGCTTCTGATTTTGGGGATGATAAAATCAAGCGGGCTAAACAACTTGCGAGAGAAATTGTTTTTGCTCGTGAGTATCTTGCCAACAATCTAATACATGATGTGGATGAGTTTCAAAAGGTCAGGGATCAGATTATTGAGATTAAGGATAAGATTGAGGAGGTGAGGGCAAGTAAATCCGGGCAGACCAAATATGATAGATATGCGAGTTTGCTTGGATAGAACAAACCATTGGATGCAACTGTCAGATTACCCAATGGTATAAAGAATAAAGGCTGAGGTAAACAAAAGAGGATCATGTCACAGAAAGAGAAGGCTATAGGTCGCAGTGGCAAAAAATAACGCGCATGCAAGATTTGTGGTGAAATAGGGCATGACAGACGTAAGCATGCGAAGGATCAAACTGGTCAGAATCTCGAGCTTGTCGATGAACCTGATGAGGATGTTGAAGTTAATGATGCAGATGGGTTTGAAGAGGACCAGGTGATGGATGATGTGCATGGTGAATAATTTTTGTTTTATGATTTGTAAAACATGTGCAGGGTGATTTGTGTTATTGATGTGTAAACATTACCTTACATTACAATTTTAACATTAGAATTTATATTTGCGTTTTAATATAAAATCTTATTGCGTTTTAGTATTATTCAAATACTGTTGATATTATTTTTTTCAACATGTTAATTTGATACATTTGCGTTTAAATGTAAAAACCTTTTTGCGTTTTATCAACAATCTAAAGCTAATAGTGTTATCTATATTACAACTGTTTCATAAAATTGTATTTGCGTATTATTCACTAATATGATTGCGTCTAAAAAAACATATAAATTTCTATATATCATCCTGTCTATATTTATTTACAACTGTTTTCAAAAATTGTACTTGCGTATTATTCACTAATATGATTGCGTCTAAAAAAACCATATAAATTTCTATATGTCATCTTGTCTTTTCTTTAATTTTTCGTACAAGTTAGCCATCATTGTTCCTTTGGTTGGCACTTTCTGAAAGTTCTTCGCGTCATCAACTACTTCGGCTCGTATCAAGTTGTAGTCAGACAGTATAATCTTTGCTACGTATCTTAGTCGTAACATAGTTAACTGCTTTTTTTTAAACTCACCTTCGTTTGCCAGTTCACATGTCCAATCTTGTTCTGCATTGTATGTCTCCATGTGCCGCATTGCAAACACTCCGCAATCTATTGTGTTTTCTGTCGTCCGCCAGCTCATTTCTCTTCGTTTTATTGGTACAATGGCGAGGTTTTCGATGTTGTTGCCTCTACTGCCTACCGTCTTCAAGCAAAGATACAACGTATGACGCTACAAACAAAGTGCAAGATAATAAATTTATTGCGTACATTAATATATGATTGTTTAATTTTTTTTTTACAGTTTTGTTACCAGCACTTGTGGCACTCCTTTGTATCATTCATCAAAATCTGTTTCATCGTTTGAGTTGTCCAGTAGCTCTACAATGGCATTCCGGATGTTGAAGCCCACCACGTAGTAATGCAGGTCTATAAGCATTGACACTATGATTATGTCAAATCCTTGTAGGCTTTGCAGTTTTAATTTCCTCATCTATCTATATAATAAATGAAAACACTAGGGTTGAATCCTAGATTTTGAGAGGGTCTTCAAGGATCCAAATCCTAAATGGGGCTCCATGAAAAAGATAAACCTCTTTTTTTTTGTTTTGTCAACATCCATTTGTATGTTACAACATCTTCCTCCTTCCTATCCTAATAATTTCTTTCTCATTCCCCATTCATCTCTCATTGTTCTTTTTGCAAGGTATGTTGTTCATCAATCTTACATGAATCTCGAAATGTTTTTGATAATTTTTCTGCATTTTGATTAGATTGATACATAATGTTTGCAATCATCTTACATAAAAGATAAACACAATCGGTTTCTATCATTATTTTTCTACAAAGATAAATCACAATCGTATAGCTATCAACCTTCTACAAAATATGTAATTATCAACACGTTTTCTTATTAAAATAACTATCTAATCTGTTTTCGATTATGTTTCTGACACTGTATGAAATCCATACATAGCGGTTTACTAACATATTAAACCAAACAGAAATACAATCGTTTTATTTCGGATTTATTTGTAATGATCAGAATCTTTTTTTTATTAACACCATTTGATAATCTGTTTAGGATCAAGTCTCTGCTTTGGATGAAATCGACACACAAGTAATTCTGATCAGGTTTAATCATTGATGATATGATTGTGGTTTTAATAACAGATTGCAATTGAAATCAGTTTCGAGTATGTGTGAATATAAAAAAAGATTATAAAAAAAACAAAATACAGGATTTCATAAAAAAAGATAATTGAAATCAGTTTCGAGTATTAGTGACTTTATGGATACTTTAACAAAAGTTTGTTTTGCAGACGAAGAACAGGATTTCATTAGGACAAATAACTTCATTATGGCTTATCACAAGGGTGACAAATTCTTCAAGGTTATTCATGACCCTTCCGCACGAGTTTTGGTATGACGTTTCTAATTTTTTTTAAGTAAAAAAAGCTTATTCGTTATTATAATGTTGTTTTTTACGTGTTTGTCCAGACATTGCCGAAATCCATGAACAGGTTTTTGTTATCTAAAAACTTACGAAACAACAACATTAAAGTTTCGACATACCATGGTCAATCTTGGTTTGTTTTGTTAGAATTTATAGATGATGAATTCTGCTTAACAAATGGATGGTCAAAAGTTGTACATGATTTATGCTTCTCTATGTTTTACGTCATATTCGACTTTATTGCTCCGAATACTTTCATGATGGAGCATTACAATCATTCTCCATCCATGCAATTGGATGTGTCATTCTGCAAAATGATTGAACATGAATTGACGACACCTATGGTAAGTGCCATTAAGTTCGATACTTTATATTACATGTTTTTAGTATCTTAATTTGTCCATATTATTTGATCACAAATTTTGCTTTCAGGTTATACCTTACTCCTTTATTAATAAGCATTATCCCGATGGTGTCCCTAATGTTCCAATCACTATGTATGTAGATGATTTACATCAATGGAACGTTGCAATAGAAAGGATTGGTCGTGATTATTATTTTTGTAATGGTTGGCTGAATTTCATAAGTGATCTTCGTCTCCAGGTTGGTGAACTACTTTGTTTAGAAAAAAAAGAAATTGGCATGTTTAATGTTACAACTTTCAACAAGAATGGTCGCCAAATGAAATTATTCAAAGTTTTGACTAGGTATAATGCTTGACATGCGGCATTTATGGTTTCAATGCTTGACTTTGACTAAATTCAATCAATACATAATGTTATAACAATAATAACAATGCTAATTCAGATGCTAATTACCCTCCACTCTTTCATCCATTTCTTATTATTGAATTGATTGAATACCTATATAATGTTTGACATAACATATAAAGAACATTTAGTTAAATAACATTGAATAGATCAAAAAAAATCACAACTAACTATAATGCTTGACATGCGGCAGTTATGGTTTGAATGCTTGACTTTGACTAAATTCAATCAATACATAATGTTATAACAATAATAACAATGCTAATTCGGATGCTAATTACCCTCCACTCTTTCATCCATTTCTTATTATTGAATTGATTGAATACCTATATAATGCTTGACATAACATATAAAGAACATTTAGTTAAATAACATTGAATAGATCAAAAAAAATCACAACTAACTATAATGCTTGACATGCGGCAGTTATGGTTTGAATGCTTGACTTTGACTAAATTCAATCAATACATAATGTTATAACAATAATAACAATGCTAATTCGGATGCTAATTACCCTCCACTCTTTCATCCATTTGTTATTATTGAATTGATTGAATACCTATATCAATATATGAATACCTATATAATGCTTGACATACGCCAGTTAATCAAGGAATGCTTGACGTTGACTAAATTCAATCAATACATAATGTTATAACAATAATAACAATGCTAATTCGAATGCTAATTAACCTCCACTATTTCATCCATTTCTTATTATTGAATTGATTGAATACCTATATAATGCTTGACATAACATATAAAGAACATTTAGTTAAATAACATTGAATAGATCAAAAAAAATCACAACTAACTATAATGCTTGACATGCGGCAGTTATGGTTTGAATGCTTGACTTTGACTAAATTCAATCAATACATAATGTTATAACAATAATAACAATGCTAATTCGGATGCTAATTACCCTCCACTCTTTCATCCATTTGTTATTATTGAATTGATTGAATACCTATATCAATATATGAATACCTATATAATGCTTGACATACGCCAGTTAATCAAGGAATGCTTGACGTTGACTAAATTCAATCAATACATAATGTTATAACAATAATAACAATGCTAATTCGAATGCTAATTAACCTCCACTATTTCATCCATTTCTTATTATTGAATTGATTGAATACCTATATAATGCTTGACATAACATATAAAGAACATTTAGTTAAATAACATTGAATAGATCAAAAAAAATCACAACTAACTATAATGCTTGACATGCGGCAGTTATGGTTTGAATGCTTGACTTTGACTAAATTCAATCAATACATAATGTTATAACAATAATAACAATGCTAATTCGGATGCTAATTACCCTCCACTCTTTCATCCATTTGTTATTATTGAATTGATTGAATACCTATATCAATATATGAATACCTATATAATGCTTGACATACTCCAGTTAATCAAGGAATGCTTGACGTTGACTAAATTCAATCAATACATAATGTTATAACAATAATAACAATGCTAATTCGAATGCTAATTAACCTCCACTATTTCATCCATTTCTTATTATTGAATTGATTGAATAACTATATAAACAAGTCAAACCAATTCACATACGATTGTAATAAGACACGTTGAATGCACTTTGAGTAATCGCAAAGATATATTATTAGGTTAATTTCTGTTTCTCATCTTTAAATACATAAACATTATTTAGTCAAATTTTGATTTGTTGTGTTATTGAAGTCATCTATTGGTTTTTACATTATTTTTTTCCAGTTAACAAGATCAATGGCTGCTGTAGATGCAAATGAGTTTACAATGGTTAACCAAATTCATGTAAACCGAAACGGTGTGACGTTAAAGCTAAAGATTATTCGGGTTTGGCGTCTACCCGATCGTCGCAATCCTAATGATGTGTACTCAATTGAAATGATCCTATGTGATGAAAATGTAAATCTCAACAACACGTTTTTTTTATATCCTATTATTTTTAAATTTCATAACTTTTTTTTTAGTTGTGATGTTTTTAATTTTAATGTATATGAATTTTCTTATTTGCGTACGTTAAAATACATCAATTACGTAGATACATATTTATAGTGTTTTCTTATTTTTTTTTTATAATTAACAGGGTGACAGGATTCAAGCGAATGTATTTAAGCGGTTGTTTTTTAGATTTGAGAGGTTTCTGACTGAAAATTCTTCTCTTATTATAAGAAATCCAGGAGTTGGGGTCAATTCCTCTAAATACAAGTATGCTCCAAACCCAAACAAACTCTACTTGAATATGAATACTCAAGTTTCCGAATATGATGGTTTCCAAGGTCCAGATTTTGGTTTCTCTTTTGTGCCCTTTCAAAGAATTCTGGATAGGGAGGTTGATGAATATGTTACAATAGGTATATTTCGTTCTAATAGTCTTTTTTTCATCACAACCAAACCATAATAATAGTTTTATAAGTTATGTTTCATTAATGTTTATTTTATACTTGATCTTAGATGTTATAGGACATGTTAACAAGTTCTTCAGCAATGATGATAAAGATAAAAAGGTCGTCGCTGATAAAAAGAGGTTAACAATGGAAATTCAAGATATCGAGTATGTATTCTTTATTTATTTATTTTTTTGTTTGCATTTTATATACAAAAAAAATTACGTAGCTTTATAAATTGTGTATTTATTTTTTACTAAAATAATTTGTACTTTTTTGAAGGGGCTTGCGCATCTATTTAACGTTGTGGGATAGTTATGCCATGGAGATGTCTAAATATGTTGCAACTCATCAAACAGAGAAAGAATTTATAATAATAATGCAGTTTGGCCGTTTGAAGTTTTATAATGGTTGTATAATGTTAATAAATATATATAGTTATATTTATATTTATAGCTACATTATATTTTGCATTATAAATTAAGTTCTAACTTCTAAATTTTCTTATTATTAAATATTTCAAACTCGGAATTATAAATTGAATCATTAAAACACAAGCCCACTAACTTCTCTGTATGCTATGTATCTATTTCTAAAACATGTTGTTAACCTGCAGCTCAAAAAGCAACATATGTGCCATGAAAAGTATTTCAAATCTCAAAATTTAAATCTACAAATTAGAAAAACAGAGATTATACTCAAGACAACATAGATTTCAATTAGACATTTAGGTATTTAGAATAATGCAGAATTAGTTATTTTCAATACTTATAAAACAACAAACCAAAGTCTGTATTTGTGCAAAATGATTCGGATTTGTCGCTAACAAAGTTATAAAATCCAACACGATTTCAAACATAAACACAACATCGAAGTTTCTGTTATTTAATGGAAATAATAACAATCGAACGGTTTAATAATTACCTAACAGAGTCGTTGTCGTCCGATCCTTCATGCTCGTGTCATTATTTCTGTACCTCTCTCAGTCTCTGTCATGTTTACAATTTGGTGCGGCTGGTTTTCTCAATATAACTAACCCTAGATCTGAAAAGAAAATAAGAAGCAACTTTGTTATCTGTTTTTCAGGTGGATCCATAATTAGAATCGGTGTATGTTAATACAAACCATAAGTCCATCAACATTCAGCCCAATTCCATATGCAATAACTGAAAAAATGCAGGCCCTATAAAACTTACGGCCCAAAACTCTAACACATATTATAAACATACAAAATCCTAACAAACCAATAGTTTCTTAATGTTTAAATAAAAGTTGTTAAAAGGCCATTTGCACACAAAGTATATCTTCCGTTAGTAACATTTTTTTTTAGTTTAACATCCATCATTTAAACGGATGACTGTAAGAGCCCGTCGGTTGATTATATTAAAATTTAAAAAAAAAAACCCAAATCACAAATTGAAAGCACATTTCTTTTATAAACCAGGGGCAGTAGAAAGTTTCCTTATTTTTCAATAATTTTTAGTATATTTTTCTTTAATTTTTCAGGTATATACTTATTGTATTCAAGAAAAACATATATTTTACAATGTCCGATCCCCCAAAGTATGATTTTTGTTTACTGAAATCTAAAGTTGGTGACCTGAGGCGTAAATCTAACGGTAATGATTAATCTTTGTTTTTTTCTTTTACATTTGGTTACATTGTTAGCTTTTTTTTATTTTTTTACACTAACAAATATTATAAACATGTTTGGAGATATCAATACCGCAACACCGTTATCCGACATATCAAATGGTACGTAATTTATTATGTTTCATCTTATACCTTTAATTCTTAATTTTTGATTAAGAAATAATAGTTTTTATTGTAATTTATTGTTTAGTGAGTCTTAATATCTCTGAAAGACGTAAACGGATGAAAACATAGAAACCTCTACAAACTCTTTCACACCGCCATTAGTAACAATACAAGGTAAATGTTTTTTCTACATTTCAAATATGTGTTATGCTTACTACTTTCCATTGTCTTTTTTTTTTTTGTTAACTTATTTGTCTTTATTTTATAGATAACACGCAGAGAACGCCTTTGTCAGGCATCTCTAATGAACGTTGTGAATCTACAAAGAGAAAAAAATCTAATTTTGCTTCGACACAAACAAATAATCCTTTAGGAATCGAAGGTAAAATTTATTTTATACATTGCCCAAATATCTTATTTCTTACTGATTTCCATTGTTGTTTTTTTACTTATTTCTTTTTATTTTATAGTTAACACGCAGAGAACACCTTTGTCAGACATCTCTAATGGTATTATTTATTTTATTTTTATGTCATCATTTGTTAGCGTATCTATTTATGTTAGTATATTATAGAATTGTGTTGTCCCGTTTTGTGTTTGTCTTCTTTTTCAAAGCATTCCATTTATTTATTTAATTTTTACGCAGTTTGTAACGAATCGCAACATAGCAATCTATCTGAGTTTTATAAACAAAGGCGTACAGAAAGAAAGCGTATCTTGGATTCTAAGCGGACTAACAAAGGAAAACTAAATATAACACCTAACACTCAAACACACCCAGTTGACATTGTTGGTATGTTTAGTTTAGTCATGTTTACAAAGTATATTATAATAAATCAACATTTATTAAACTTATATTATTTTAATTTGTTAGGATCTTCAGGTGTAAGTTGGCCGCTTTCTAACGTATGCAACACGCGGTCAACATCGAATTTAAAACGAAAACGCCCCAGTATTACTCCCATACCGATGGCTGACTTGGAAGAATGCTTAGAAAACCCGCATGGAGTAACGACAAACAATGTAATACAAGGCATATCTCCAGGTAGTCTTTTTTCGCTAATAACTACTAATAAAAAATATTTTTAATATTAATTCAACATTAGTTTAGAAATATGGTACATTTAATAAATTTGAATATCTTTTTTTAGCTTACTTGGACCATGGTGATCAGAATGTTACTTGTGAAGATTGTAATGCTAGACTGTGGAGATGTGAATCTACTAGAGGGCTTAATAGAAGTAATACTAAAAAAAATTTCTCTCTGTGTTGTGGTTATGGAAAAGGTATGCTTCCTCCTTTTAAGGAGGCCCCACACAGTTATAAAGAGTATTTTAATAGAGTTGATTCTAAAAGCAAATTTTTAAATAACATAAGACGATTCAACTCTATGTTTGCATTTACGTCCATGAGTGGAAAAATTGATAGGTCTATAAATCATGGTAATGCTCCATTCATCTATCGTATAAGTGGTGAGAACTACCATGCTTTGGGAAATCTTTTACCATCACGTGGACAAAATCCAGTATTCTCTCAGCTATACATATATGATACTGAAAATGAAGTTTCGAATAGAATCAATGTCGTTGGGTATGTTATTTTTTATTGTCTTTTGTAGAAAACTTTAAGGATTTTTAAGTACTTTCAATTCTAATATATTCATTTTATTTATAGTGATGCAGATGAGGAATACTCATCAGAAAAGGCGCTTGAATTTCAAATTGTAAAGGAATTGAAAAAAATGTTGGATGCCAAAAACTCCTTGGTGAAATCTTATAGAATGGCGAGAGATTGTTTTCAGAAGAATCCTGATGCACAAGTCAAGCTTCGATTAAACGGAATGAGGAAAGAAGATGGTAGAACCTACAATCTACCCACGGTTTCTGAAGTTGCTGGATTGATAATTGGTGACCTTAATGAAGAAACAGATAAACGTGATATTATTGTGCAGACCATTGATGGAAAGCTAAAAAGAGTTAGTGAGTTACATCCTTCGTATCTTGCTCTTCAGTATCCATTGTTGCTTCCTTATGGTGACGATGGATATAGAATTGACATCCTTCACAAAGATGTTCCCTTACCAAATGAAAGCTCGTCTTCAAGTTCAAAAAACAAAAAAGATGACCGTCAAAAAAATGTTTCCTTACCAGATGGGGGCTCATCTTCAAACACAAAAAACAAAAAACGTGAAAGTGTAACAATGAGGGAGTTTTTTGCTTATAGACTTCAAGATAGGAGTAATGAATACTCGCTAATTCTTAATGCACGAAGGCTTTTGCAGCAATTTATAGTTGATTCGTATACAATGATTGAGATGGAAAGACTAAATTACATTAGGGGTAAGAAAACCGTTCTTAGGAGTGAGAAGCATAATGTCCTAAGCAAACAAAGAGAAGAAGGACAAACAGAAACATCAACCATGGGTCAACGAGTTATTATTCCACCTTCCTTCACAGGTGGCGCTAGATATATGATGCAAAATTATCTAGACGCAATGGCAATATGTAAGTGGTACGGATACCCTGACTATTTTATTACAATCACTTGTAATCCTAAATGGCCAGAGATGAGAATATATCTTCAAGATACCACTCTTAGACCCAAAGATAGGCCAGACATTTTATGCAGGTTGTTTAAAATTAAACTTGATTCCATCATTAAAGACCTGAAAGATAAACACTTATTTGGGACTGTTGAAGCTGGTGCGAACACATGAAGTTAATTTTTATTACAACAATATTTATTTTTTATAACATTTCTAACTTATTTTCTTTTGGTTGGTCTCAATACTTTGCAGCTGTATATACCGTTGAGTTTCAAAAACGTGGATTACCACACGCACACATTTGTTTGTTTATGGCTGCTGGTTATAAGCTTCCTACAGTTGACCATACTGACTAGTTCATTTCAGCAGAGATACCGAATAAAGATGAAGAGCCAGAATTGTATGAACTTGTACGTGAATTTATGATTCACGGTCCTTGTGGTCCTTTGAACATGAGTTGTCCGTGTATGGTCAATGACAAATGTTCAAAAAACTTCCCAAAAAATTTCCAGAATGAGACTTCTATTGATACTGAAGGTTATGCAGTGTATAGACGCAGAGATAATGGTTTGTTTGTAGAAAAGTCTGGTGAGCAATTAGATAACAGATATGTTGTTCCATATAACAAGACACTTCTTAAAAGATACCAGGCTCATATCAACGTTGAATGGTGTAACCAAGCTGGATCCATTAAGTATTTATTTAAATACATTAACAAGGGTCCAGATAGAGTTACTCTTAATTTTGTGGAAAGCAAGAAAGTACCCGTTGAAGACAAAGTTGTTGATGAAGTCAAAGGATTTTATGATTGTCGTTATATTTCTGCGTGTGAGGCTTCGTGGAGAATATTCTCATATGATATTCATTACAGGTCACCTCCTGTAATGAGACTACCTTTTCATCTACCTGGTGAACAAAGAATTGTTTTCGATCCTACGCAGGACATTGACGACGTTCTCAATAAACCCTCTTGTGCTTCCTCTATGTTTTTGGGTTGGATGGAACGCAACAAAATTGATGCCAATGCAAGGCAACTAACTTACATCCAATTCCCTTCACAATATGTTTGGAAAGCACAAGAACGAAAATGGGAGGTTAGGCAAAGAATAAAGTCAATTGGTCGAATTCATTCAGTTCCTGCTTCTGTTGGCGAAGCTTATTTTTTGAGAATGCTTTTGAATAAGGTTAAAGGACCAACATCATTTCAAGATATTCTTAAAGTTGATGGGAAAGTGCAATCATCTTTTAGGGATGCATGCTACGCAATGGGACTCCTGGATGATGATACAGAATATGTTGAAGCAATAAAGGAAGCGGCTTTTGCAGGTTCTGGCCCTTATCTAAGAAACTTATTTGCAACTCTTTTAGCGTCCAACAGTTTGTCAAGACCTGACATTGTGTGGGAGGAAACATAGAATTATTTGTCTGATGACATTTTACGCAAGAGAAGAATAGATTCAAACTGTCCAGGTTTTTAACTTTTTTTTAATATATTATTACTTTAAAATAGATTTTCTAGAATTTTTTTGGACATATACTAAATTGTAATGATTCATAATTTTTAGGAATGTAAATTATACTATTTTTAATGGTTCCACATATTCAATTATTCATTTTATATGTTAATTTTATTCTATATATTCCATTCTAACACTTTTTTTTTCCCTGATTTGATCCTTTCAGACGACAAACTTAAGAATTTAGCTTTGCTTGATATTGAGAAGTTCTTATTGCGTAATAGTTGCAGTCTACGACATTTCGTAGGTATGCCATATCCTGAGAATGAGTTTCTATCATTATTAGACAATCGTCTTATTTGTGAGGAGTTGGGCTATGACTCAAACAGTTTGGTTGAAGAATTTGATTCTCAGTTTTCTTCTTTAACAGATGAACAAAAAAATATTTATAATTGTGTAATTAAATCTGTTGAGGAAAAAAAAGGAGGGGTTTTTTTTGTTTAAGGTTACGGTGGTACGGGTAAAACATTCCTATGGAAGACTCTATCTTCATCCATAAGATATAAAAGAAAGATTGTTTTGAATGTTGCTTCGAGTGGTATCGCTTCTTTGCTATTGGCCGGTGGTAGGACAGCACATTCCAGGTTTCGTATTCCTATAAACCTAACTGAAGATTCTATGTGCTACATACCACCTAATAGTGATGTTGCACAGCTGGTTAAACAAACTGACTTGATTATATGGGATGAAGCACCCATGACTCATAAACATGCTTTTGAAGCACTAGATCAAAGTTTAAAAGATGTATTTGATGTACATGCTGATGAGTCGTCTGATTTGTTATTTGGTGGAAAGGTTGTTGTGTTTGGGGGTGACTTTAGGCAAATTCTACCAGTTGTACCAAATGGAACTAGGCATGACATTGTTAATGCCTCTTTAAGTTCATCATACATTTGGCACAAATGCACTGTTTTAGAGTTAACAAAAAATATGAGGTTGCTTTCTGGAAGCTGCAGTTCTGATATTGAGGAAACTAAAAAGTTTGCATCTTGGCTTCTGGACATAGGAGAAGGAAAGGTTGATACAATAAGCGATGATCAGGATGTTATTTTGATACCTGATGACTTACTTATTTCTCAATCTTCGGATCCTGTTTCTGATTTGATAGCCTTTGTTTATCCTTCACTTTTGGATAACATCCACATTCCGACTTATTTTCAAGATCGAGCTATATTGGCACCGAAGAATGAAGTTGTTCATGAAATTAATGATATATTACTTTCAATGTTTCCCGGTGACGAAGTTGAGTATCTAAGTTCGGATAGTGTTTGCCAGTCTGAAGATGTTAACAAACAGGTTGATGAAAGATTAGTTTCTCCTGATGTCCTGAATGGTCTTAAGTTTTCTGGAATACCAAACCATCGTTTGGTTTTGAAAGTTGGCGTTCCCGTAATGTTACTCAGAAACATTGATCAGAAAAGCGGTTTGTGCAATGGGACAAGGTTACAAGTTGTTAAAATGAGAAAACGTGTCATTGAAGCGAAAATCATATCAGGAAGTAACATTGGAATGCGAACTTTTATTCCAAGAATTACTTTAACCCCCTCAGATAAGAAAATTCCTTTTAAATTTAACAGAAGGCAATTTCCATTTGCTGTTTCTTTCGCAATGACAATAAACAGAAGTCAAGGACAATCCTTATCCAGAGTTGGGTTGTATTTGAAGGATCCAGTTTTTTCACACGGGCAGTTGTATGTTGCGCTTTCAAGAGTCAGAAGTCGAGATGGACTGAAGATAGTTATAGTAGATGAAAATGGTGAATTGACGAACAAAACATCAAACATTGTGTACAAAGAAGTCTTTCAGGATTTATGAATAATGTGAGTAATTTTGATGCAATTTTTTACTTATTTTTATTGACGTTATGTATATACAACTTCAATAATAAAGTATTATTTTAAACTTTTTTTGTGTGCTTTGAACAGTGCGTTGCCATTTGTCAATAAAACAAGTTATGTACTAATTACAATTACATTAAAAATAAAAATATGATAAAAAGTCATTTACAAAAACACAATGTATTCATACCTTTTGTTATTTTTTGTTAAAGTTTATACTTTGATTGAGTACTGATCATAATAGGTAATCGGTTTTCATTACTAACGTTACTTATAACTTACAAAAAATATCCACTTTGACATGAAAACCATAGTTATATATTAGTTTTAATTTTAATACCCATTTCATATCAACGCATGACGTTTATATAAGAAAAAAAATATCAGGCTAACCATTATTCTTAACACTTTACGTTGTAGCCACTAAACTTGAATAATACAACTCTTAGTTTAATATATTTTTATTTATTTATTATGGTTTGCACCGTGGGTCCCCACGGGTCTCAAACCTAGTTAGATCTAACATATTACTTGTGAAGACTGAATGCCTTTTTTCCCAACTCTCTTCCTTTGTATAATATTCATCTGGCTGCAGTTTTTTAATGACGCATGGTTTATTACCATCGTGCCCCTCATACTCCGTCTAATTCAATGGTCCGGATTACTTCTTACATTATGTACGCTAACATGCCTTGTACGTTAGCCTCTCCCATTTATGTACAAGTGTGGAGCGGGTTGAGTTGGTTGTAAATGTTATTGATAAGGTTGATGGGTTGTAATAAACAAGTTGGCGCGGGTCTACTTGTGTAACTTAACGAGTTAAATAGGCCAATTGAACACCAGGATCTCTGTATTACGGTATATTATTATTAGAGAGAGAGAGAGAGAATAATCCAGCCAGCGAAGGGGTTTTAAAAAGAGGGGTACCTCAGTCACTGCTACTTTGCTTCTTGTTAATGTTATCGTAGCTCTCAAGTTCCAACACGACATCCACTTCCCATTGTAGAAGAAGAATATTATTATTATTATTATTATTTGTGGAAAGGAAATGGAGAGGAAGAGGAATTCGACAGCAGATCTGTTGAGCTGGCCGGAAAATTCTCCACCGGCGGAGACACAGACACCCTCAGCCACTCGTTCTCACCAGGTCTTCCTTAATTTCACTTCACTTCACTTCACTTTTTATTTATTTATTTATTTATTTATAGTTGTTGTTGTTGTAAGTTTATTTTTCCATTTGATTTGATTTGATTTGATTTGATATATAGCAGCAGCCGCCTTCTTCTTGTGATGGAATCAGTAAGGTTGTGTTTGGAGGCCAGGTTACTGATGAAGAATTTCAGTCCTCCTTCAACAAATTAAGGTTCTCTCTATCTTCTCAAATGCAACACACACCTTCATTTTATTACTTACAACATATTTTATAAATCAAACATTACTTATTTATTCATTCTGTTGTTTAAGATGTGTGATATATATGTACTTAGTATAAGTTTGTATCATGTAATACTACTTATTATGTCTGAGACAAAATGTGCAGCCTCAAGACATAAACCACAAAAGGCGCACGCGCCTTGGTAAAAACACCATGCTGTCCTTGACAGTTATGCTTCTTGAATTAGGTTATTTGGAATTGACGCCAACTTCTACTGCCATAGTGTCTAAACATTTCTGTATCAAGACAATAACAACAATATTCATTGTTTCTGTCCATACAAACCGAGAGAAAAAGTGCATCAATTTGATCATCAATTCGTGCAATGTTTTGTGTGTTTAATTGCTGCAGGAAACCTGTGTCAGGGTATAAGTTAAAGGACATCACTGGCAGTTCCATATTTACAGAGGATGATTATCTACAACAACCTCATCCTTCAAACCCCGCCCCGTCTAATAAAACTCCATTACCAATCTATCAGGCAACTATTTTCTTTTCTTTTCTTTTTTACTCTCCATTTGCAAATTAAGGTTGTGTTATATGTATCATTCTTTTAGAATTATATTATCTTCTTACAACCTTTATTTATTTATTTTTATCAGCAACCAGCTGCTGGGATCAGTCACACTTCATTTGGCGGTGAAGAATTAGTGCATCCCATGAAGGCACATTCTGAAGCTAAGCAGCGGGAGTTAGGAGGTACATTAGATAACGACTCGGATTCAACATTCAAAAAACAGTTTACAAATGCAAAAAACAAGGAGCTCAGCGGACATGACATTTTTGCACCGCCTCCTGAGATTCAACCTCGCCCACTGGCTGCCCGTGCATTGGCGTTAAGAGAAACTATAAGCATCGGTGAATCTGCTCCAAGTAATGTACGCACTTCTTTCGTTTTTACTTACTTGCTTAGATTTAGTATCATATAAAGTACACACAAATAGCCCAACTTACATTGGCACATTAATTTTAAGTTTTACTTTAGACAGCTAGAATCTAGACTGCAAGATGAGCTGGGCCAGATGGAGTGAGTACTGAGTAACATATCAAATATCATGCTTTATTAATCATATAACACAAATCACACATACTACATTGGCCGACTGCACGTTTCCGTGATTTGAAGTTTCACTTTATAAATAACCATTGTTGAGGCCACCAAGATGAGTGGGTTGGACAGGTTGGGTAACAAATCAAAATGGGTTTAGGTTACAATTTTATAAATAATCATTGTCAAGGCCACCAAGGTATTCAATTTTTTTTGTAAAGGCCACCCATATATTGAGACTAGTATTTACCAAGTTTCGTGTATACCTTATGTCGGCCAAAAACATGCTGGAATATTATACAAAGCACCCTTTTTCACCATTAGGCATGTTTTAAGTTATAGAAGTGAAATTGGATACATACTTGGGTGACCTTCACATTCATTAATCTAGAATAAACATTAAACACAATGTATACCTGGAAAAGTGACTTTGGACGGCTTTCAAGCTGTTTGAGCCTCTCGCCTGGTTCCTCCTTTTTGGTAAAGTTTTTTATTTGACTTGTTTTCACAAAACACAACCCTAATTGACTCATTAATAAGTAAACGGGTCGAAACTGTCATCTTTAATTTCTAATAATGTAATAAGTGTAATGTGATATGATGCTGAAACCTAAACATACCATTTACAGTCTTTAATAGAAGTAAGCTGAAGGTCCTCTTACCTTTTTCAATGATTTTTTATGAATATTAAAATTTGGCTTCTGATTTTGAAATGGTTCTTCAATCATCATGGAAAACACTGTCACTTCTCCTGAATATTAAGCATTTCCTTCCAAAATTTTAAATATATAATGATTGCAAAACATCCAGAAAACTCTTATGGACTTTTGTCTGGACTTTATCTTTGAATGATTATTTAAACTTAATGAAAATGCCCCTTCATAATCTTATTGTCTTTTTCTATATACATATAATTAATTCCCTAAACTTTAAATAGACTTTTGTTAGGTTTTGAAAGTCATCATCATACTCAGTTAATCCCACCAATAGCAAAGCTAAGGTAGGGTCTAAGGAGGGTAAGATGTAGACAATCTTACCTCTACCCCAAGGGAATAGAGAGGCTGCTTCCAATGAGACCCCCGGCTCGATAGTGATTTTGCATCAACCCTTAGACATATGGCACTAAACACTTAGCAATCGAGACAAGCCCGATTGGTGCATGTACCCACGTGTCTTTTGGCTATCAGCGCCACCACATGATGCATGATTACCCGTCCGCCATTTTAAACGTTATTTTCACGAAACTGGTATAATAACGTTAAAGTTCGTGCAGTTTACTCCCCAGTCCCCCCCCTAAGGGCCCACACATATATACATTATATGCATACACCAACGGCAATTGGACCAGAGAATGCGATTGCATTATAAGGTCGCAATTGAACAGATCGAGCAAGTTCGAATTGACGTAACATGAAACCTATTAGTCCGAAAGCGCCGTGGAGAGCAACAAAAGTCCACAGACCGCCTAATTGACACCAACGAGTAAAATCTCCTTGTGCTTCAGGACCCCACAGTAATAACAAAGAATGTGCTAAACTATTAGCAGGAGTAGAAACTGCGGCAGTTAAGAAATTGCAGCTAGGCATTTTGCCTGGCGGAAAGGCTACATCTAGTACCGGACCAATGATTTGGGCGATACGCCCCAGGTTATCATGTAAGAAATAAAGTTAAAGGACTTATAAGCAATTTTAGCGGGAACAAAAAAAATTAATATAACGAATAGACTTTGGATGAGTTTGACATGTTTAATGTGCCCACTCTTTTTGCTCAAGTTATATTATTTTACCTGTTTGACCCATTTGAGATAGAATGCAACCCAAATCGACCTATAGATAAGCAAACGAGTCTGAATGGCTACCTTTAAGTGGGATCATTATTAAATTACACTAATACCCTTTCTTTTTTCAGACAAATGCTGAAGAACCCGTGAAGACGGCAAAAAAGATCCCGAGCGAGAAGTTCACAGAGCTTTCTAGAAACAATATTTTCAAAGGTAACGAGGTTCCAGCATCAACAGAAAAGCATCGGAGTTCAGCAAAGCTTCGAGAAATGAGTGGAAGTAACATCTTTGCTGACGGGAAAGCGGAATCTAGAGACCATCTAGGTGGCGTTCGCAGGCCGCCAGGTGGTGAGAGTAGCATTTCTTTGGTTTAGGTTCCAACACATTTGTTTTTGTTGTCATTGTTTCTCGTTTTTTTTTTCACATGCTTGGTAGTTACTTGTTGGTGCAATTCATATGGATTTGACTATGGGTTTGTGATAGTGTATGGACCAAATATGTGTTTGTTTTGCTGATTAGTGCCTTTATGTCCATAATTATGTGTTTCTTTTGCATGAATTTAAGTTGAGGTTATGGTTGGGTGTCTGTTTTGTACCAAAAGGTCCAAAAACAGGCTGTATTTATGTTCCAAAAGCATCATTTTTACTATCCTCAGCTACAAGCCTACAACATCTACAAATGGTATGTGGGAAGGATGTCACCTAGGTGTTTGTAAAGCCAACAACCTTTACATTGTAGATATTATATTTACAAAAAGGGTCTTGATAACAAATAGGGGTGTAAACAAGTTGGTTGTTCGTGAGTGAATGGAGATGGGCTCCCTGTAGCTCATAACCAGCATGAGCTCGAGCTTAACTAGAGCTCTGTAAAAAACGAACTCGAGTTCAAGCTTAATCAGGCTTGCAAGCCTAAACAAACATATTATTTATATTAATATTAATAGTTCATTTTGTATAAGAACTATATAATTGCATAATTATAATGAAAACTTAACAAAAAATTTGTTAAAGAAAACTAAATAATGTATATTTTGTTATATGTTTAAGGGGATGTTTCTATTCAAAAGACATTTAAATACGAGAAGAATGAGAAGAAATCTCATCCTTTGATTACATAAGATCTATGCTCTTAATTAATTGTCGCATTATTGTAATTAAGTTGTTTTCTTACAACTAATTTTCTTCTATAAAAGGGCATTTACGGTCCAACACTTGTAGCCCAGTTGGTTAAGGGCCTAAAGTTTTCTATGGGAGGCTTGAGTTCAATTCCCACTAGCTACATTGGTGGAGGGGAAATGAGGGATGACCCGGCCATTGGCTTAAGTTCGAGTCCTGATCCCGACCGGTTTTACCGATTATTTCACCGTCGTGCCTTCGGGCGGGTGAGTGGTCGGGTTTTCCAGGAAATTGGTGGCAATTGGTGGCCCGGGTACTCTCGAGTACCTGATTCGCCAAAATGGTGCCCGGGAGTGCTCGGAATTGATTCGTTAGCCGTTTAAAAAAAAGGGCATTTACAACATGTGTAGCATACGTTTAATTTAATTATATCATTAACTCCTTTTTGGAGTTACAATCATATCACTGTTTATGTTTTTTTTTTTAATCTAATGTGTAACTGATTATGTTTTTGAGATAGAAATTATAACTCCTAAATATGTGGTTATGGCAGTTACTTCTATACCCTTATGAATAACTTAAAAAATTGATTGAATGTAAAATTGTGACTGCTTAATATTGTTTTCTCGCACTTAATCACTTTTCTGAACTTAAAACTAACCCATATATTTACAACTGTAACTATAAAATTGACAATCGATGGATTTTAACAAAGTTACAAATGGCTTAGCGGATCTTAACAAAGTCATAAACATGGTTGCCAATTCAAACAAAAGTAGATCATATATTATATATGGGCACACATACTCGATACATAAAGACGATATCGAGTTTATTAGCACAGAAGTTCACATAAAGCACAAAAAATAAAACACCCGACACTTGTAACCACAACGATCTCAACACAAATCACAAACAACCTCAAATGATCAGATCACCATCGAGCACGTCTAAGCATCTTCACATCCAATGAGAGCCAAGAGCATGTCTTCATAATCTCCTCTTGTGTCCTTAGCAATGGCCTTATCTAGAGGGACACTGTTCCTCCTCTGATATTCTTCTTTTATGGTTTTCATGTCAACTTCAGCGCGTGTTGCAACAACGCGTGTGAGGGCACCCTCGTCTGTTCCTGTTTTGTTAATTGCTAACCTTAATACCTTCTCGAAGTACTTCTCAGGGTAGGTTAAGCTCTTTATGGTTGCCCTTAGTAATGAAAGGTACTCATCCTTCGGATCTTCCTTCAAATCCTACACAAGTACACAACACAAGCGCTTTCAGTTATGTTTCAAGATTCGGTTTATGATCATCAGTTTCAATAATCAGAACATGTTTTCTGTTTGTACCTTATTAATATCTTTTCCAAACTGGTTTTTGTATTGATTAAGTGTTGCATTGATCTGTTCTTTGCTCCTGGTAGCAAGGATTCTGATAAGATCATCATCATTGTAACACTTATCACATATTTTCTGATGCAGCAGCTTAGCTTCAGTTTTAGCAAGAGTCATGTTGACTTCACTTCCTTCATAACGGTAGGTTCCGACTAAAGGCAACAACAACTACAATAACCCAACATTACAAGCTTTAATAATAACACCACATTTGTACCGTTTTAGCAGTTATTATTAACATGTATGTATGTGTACCTTGCGGAAGTCTCCGGTTGTGTGATATGCGACATCTTCTTCAATGGATTTCTTATAGCATTTATGGTACGCTTGTTTCGCAAGAAGCAAATCATGAGCAGATCTGGTGCAAACAATTTCAACGAGAACTTGATTGCTTTTGGTCCATCTTTTTGTAGCTTCATTAGCCAAATATGCATCACGTTCGGATGGATCAAGTGTCCAAAGATGAACAAGCCTCTAAAAAATCAATAAACAAATTAGAAAAATCGATCTCATTTGTATTTGTTTTGGATATAAGTAGCTAGGTATCAAAGATTAAAAGAATATGAAACCTCAAAATCATTAGAGAGTTCCTTATCGAGTGATTTAAGGAGATCTTCATTGTATGTTGAGGCATATGTTTCGCGAATCAGTTTGCGTTGTTCAGCACTTCGGTGGGTTAATATTGAAATGATCAAACCTTCATTCGTTCCCCATCCTTGAAGATTGATTATAAAACAGTCATATATATATCCTATTAGATTAGAATTCACAATAATCTAAAAAAAATCATATGATGCACTTTTTTCCGAAGGCTAAATAAGACTTGACTCAATAGTCAGGAGTAAGAGCATATATAGGTTGACCTTGTTCATGGAAAATTTCTATTCTATGACCAACAGATCGATCGATCGATCATACACACAGTACTAACTAAGATCGATCAAGTAGCACAAGTGAAACGAAGCAAAATCGGATGAAGAAAAGCGATGGATGATGGATTAACACGTACTATACTAATAAGATGAGCAACAAAATCGGATGATCGAGTAAAAACACACATATATATAAATAATCTACAATATAATTCAAGATGTAACGGACATGAAATGAAATGAGAAGTAATAATAATAATAATATATGTTGTGTTGTGTATAAGATGGATCTGAAGATGATGAGTAGCACTAGCAGCAGCATAAAGAGGAGAAGAGAAGAGAAAGAGACCTGAGAAGGCTTTGCGGAGCTGTTCCACATCGTCTGAGACGGAGATATCATGTGCCGGAATGCTGATAGTCGACATTGTTATTATTATTATTTTCTTCACTGCTTGATCGATCGATGTCTGTCTGCCTTTTCCTTTATTTATCAAGAATTGAAGATAGCGTGTGTCACATATTCAACGCTCCTAAATAGGGAGTAGTAACTACTACTACTACTACTCGATCATTCAAATGTAATAATAATAATAATAATAATGTAACGCTTCTTTTTATTTATTTATTTTATAAATCTTTACAAATTATGATAATCTTTATTATATACCTAATAGTAACGTTTCATACCAGTTGACCAAATTAATTATACTTTTCCTTCTTTAGGTGTTGGTACTCTCCCTGCTTTTTTAACAATAAGGAAATAACAAATACTATGTTGGTTCCTTTTTCTTCCACTTGAAATAACAGGATGAATATAACATGGACCGAAATAATGTTTATTTGATGAATTGAAGGATATGTTATCATCTATCTAAAATAATAAAAGGCTGTCTCATTTTCGCCACGTCTCAGAAATCAGATGGGACATATACTATTATTTTTGGAAGGACGTGACGTGCGGGGGTGTCGGCTAACAAATAATTCAACTTTCTTTTTTTTGAGAGTTAAATAATAATAATAATAATAATAATAATAATAATAATAATAATAATAATAATAATAATAATAATAATAATAATAAACCCGCCGCGTATACAATTTTATATTCTTTTGGATTTGTGTCACATAAAATACAATCATATCATCTGTCTGCCTCTCTTATTATTAGGTTGTTTGTGCATCATCTATTTTAGTTTATGCGTTACACGATATGCACCGCCTTCTACTAACTTTATCTACGTTGTTTTCTGTAAAACATACACATATCCATTTTACAGCTTTCATACATAACTGATTATGAATAGACTATCTTAAACTCAGCCACCCTGTCTGAGCTACAACTTTGCGGAATTTACAAAAAACCAATCGAGACTTTTAATATCAAAATAAAAAAATTATCTGAATTCTGAGCACCCGATCTTTAAACTGAAAATCATTATGCTTGTATCCATCATAAAAACAGCAATAAAGCAAAACGCTTTTAAAACAAGTAACGCTGAATTATTGGACTGTTAATAGACTAATACGTTTTATTTGCCTTGGTGAGCTGTGTAGGCTTGCTTGCTACCAACGGGCACATTGTGTTCTGTAATAACGTTTGATAAAACACGAACACATTAAGATAATAAAAAAAAGTAGCAAATTGTGTTCTATATGGACGTTTTTTCTGTTTCACATAAAAATATTTCCAGAAATCTGCAACTAGCATGCTAGCTCCATCTTTAAACTCAAAATGCTTATACAAGACACCAACTGACGCACATTTCGAAACAGAAATGTCCAAATGCAACAAATACCAACTGCTTTTACATCTAAAACGAATTAACAAACTGGATGTTCGACCAACAAATGAATAATCACACGAGGACGATGACCAGAGTATGTGGCAACAGTTTTTAGTGCCTGTTTGTAAATGATTTAAAGTAAGCAACCTACAAGAATTGGCCTGAGAAAGTTCAATCTCACCAAAGTTTAAACTTTTTGTGTTTTTATTACCATGTGGTCTACTCGATCCACCCCAGGACTTGTAAACAACCACTTGTCCACGAATCATGGGTTTGAATACTCTTAACAGCTACAAATAACGAAAATCAGGTGCTGCATCATATCAACTTCATTCATCTTTTAATATCAACTTCAGCACTATTAAAGTTTTGTTCTCTTACCGCCCATACAATCATCATCATCATCATCATAACCGTAATATAGGATTCAACCACCAACAAAAGACATCAACCAACAGCTTAACGGCTGCTGCAAGCTGCACCGGTTCTCACCAACAGCATACAGCAACTAGAGCGCATTTCAAAAAACTTCAGTAATATGCATGCAAACATGAAACAGACACTCACAAATATCCAAAAGGAAAACTCTTTTGACACAAAACAAGCATAGTGCGCGACATAAAAAACTACATATGCAAGGAGTACAACGGAAAAAAGTTTAACCTTAGAAATACGCATATGACGAATGAGTTCAAGAATTAATCCAGCTCATCACAAAAAGGAACATTGCTTTCGATTCATGCCATGCAATCTCCAACGGTTTACTTCACTTTTCACTCCTGTAAACAATGTTAAATTATCAACACCTCACCAATATAAACACCAACCTACCATGTTTTAAAAAATAATAATTAAATAAATATATGCTCACATCAGCATCAGATCGTTGTGGTGATGGGCTTCGAGACGCAGACCTGCCACGGGGTGAAACACTTTTTGGGGTAGGTGAGCGTTCTTTCTCATCACGAGCTACAGGACTCCTGCTTCTAGAAGGTGTCCTTCGTGGAGACGGGCTCCTACGCGGGCTAACACTGCCCCGAGCAGGAGGAGAAACACTCCTATACAGTTCAATTTAGTTTCCATCAGAATCTCAAAAATAGGTATTTCTTGTATTCATTTTTAAAAAATGTTATTATCATGTTCAGTTTTGGTAAAACGGTCCTAATAATCAGGATGCACTTCTATTAGAAAGTATGTTCGTCTTCTATTGGAACACAGTTGACTCGTGAGCATATAAAAGTGTGATCGAAAGACGAAAGCTATCCTAATAAATTTTCAAAGGCAAACTATAGAAAATGACACTAATTGAAAATTTGACAAGATAATATTAGCAATTGCTGAAAATAAAACCCTATGAGCTTTCTCTGACTTTGCATGATTAAGTCGGTAAACTTGATAAAACGAACTTTCTAGTCTAAGTTTGGAAGTCCCAAGGATTTAATAAAGCAAAGATACAATCCAGAGACTCGGGTGCAATTTAGCCGAAGTCTTGAAGAGTTTTAACAACTTCCAATAGAAACAATAACTGAACAAAATCAAACAAGACTTTAGAAAACAATGGAAGATGCATACCCAAATTGAACCAAACATGTCTTATTCTCAAAATTATAAATGCAATACATGCATGTATGAATGTGGCTATGTAAGTGTGTGGTGGTTTTACCTGTTAGGAGACCGACTTCGGCCCTTATCATCATCATCATCTCTCCCTCTTCTACGTTCTCTGCGATAATCAGGACTTTTGCTGCGACTTCTGCTTCTGTACCTGTCCCTACCTCGATGTCTCTCATAATCAGATCGATCACGACTTCTGCTACGATCTCTCCGCCTATAATCTCTGTCCCTGTGGTCGTCTCTATGCCTAGAACTTGAAAGACAATTAAAAAACGGCATGATTATTAGAGATAGACAACACCATGATAAAACCTCGCTAATTATCAAGAAAGTGATATAAAAAATAAAGCTTGAAATTCCACTTCATAACATATGTACAATGTCAGTCCACATATAAAACTTGTTTGAGCTTTGAAAAACAAGAACTTAAACAACAATAGAGGTAACACTATAAAGGTAAAATCATGCAAGTTCACAATAAAAAAAGAACACACTTAGAAAAGCTAAACAACAAGAAAAGAAAAGTTCCAATACATAGACTTCGAAGAGAATTTTCTACTCTTCAATGTTATTTATTTGCTTAATATTAAAAACATGACCTTTACCTGTGTAAAGATATAAATAAGCAACTCACAGTTATTTTAAACTGCTTTAAAAAATAATACAGAAAAATCTGTGTAACCAAATAGAAAGAAGTACATCATTTCCTAAATGTATCAAAGTAGAGCATATGCATAAAATGATGTTTACCTTGGCCTAGGACTTCGGCTTCTTGACCTCCCCTTCAGCTTATCTACTGGCTCCACTATCCTTCCCTTGTGACTAAAACCAAACAAAGGTGGTTAAAAAGAACATATTTAGGTCATTTAAAAACAAAGGTATAATAAATCAAAGAAGAGTCTTCATGAATAACATAAGGGACTGACATTCTTTCAGCATCAGGCCCGTATTTGGCAAACTGAACCATTATCTCTCTGCCATCAACAACTCTTCCTGAAAAAAATAACATAAACATATGGCTTTGAATCACAAAAGCAAATCTTTTATAAATATAAATATAAATAGAGTAGTGACCGACCATCAAGCTTGTCGACTGCCTTCTGAGCCTCATCTGCATACTTATACCTAACAAAGGCAAATCCCCGAGAATCCCCAGTCCTACAACCACAAATTAGGTATTATCAATAGTTCCATTCAAATAATAATAATAATAATAAAGGAAGGAAATGGAGAGAAAGGAATAGATGCCTGCGATCTCTGGGGATGAAGACATCAACAACCTTTCCGTACTTATCAAAAAGAGGAAACAAATCATCAGCAGTTGTACCTGCAAACACCAAATAATCACCTAAAATAAAAACAGAAACAAATTGGGGATTTATAAAATAAATAAAAAAAAGAGAGAGAGAGAAAGTTACGGAAGGTGATATTAAGAACGAGGAGGGAATAGGTGTCTCTGATGTCCGGCGGGCCTGCTCTTCCAAAGTGCGACATGATTCCGCCGATTTTAGGGTTTCTTTTCTTTTCTATTCTAACTAGGGTTTCCGATCGAATGGATATTATGGATAAATGCTTGCTTCCTCGCTTCCTTCCTTCTAGAATATTACTAGGAATGTTTACACTCACCCCTTTAACTTATTATATTTCCAATAAAAGCCCCTCCCATCTTAAACTATACATTTTAATACTGTTTTTTTATGCATGTAAATTAATTCAATTCAACTAGTGGTATCGATCGTTGCGTGATGCGCGCCGTGCACTTTTGTCATCAATGAAATATGAACCCGATCTCTTCCATTAAACATACAACTTTTTCAACAAAAACATTGTCAAAAAACATAACATAAATTTGTGTAAGAAAATAGCCGAGAAAACATAGAGGAAACCATCATTGTAATAAATAAAAAAAGTGTTGTTACAATTGAATTCATAAAAAGTACAAAACGTATTGCTACAACTGAATCGATAAAAAACTAAAAAAAAAAGCATTTCTTATTAAATGTCTAATGTGATCAAATGACATCTTCACGCATTAGGTGAACCTTCCCTGCAACCATCATTGGTGTTCAAACCTGCATCAGCTAAGATGAATAAATAACTTAATTGGCTCAGAGTTTTGCAGAAGCATGGCTGCAAGGCAGATTACAGGTTAAGACATGTCGTTCAACGGCCTTTCCACGCCATCGTCATTAGTTGTCAAAAGTTTGTGTAACTCATCATAACCAAATTAAACAACTAAACGACAGGTGACAGATTTGGCAAAGCCACGTTGGTGTCCAGATCATTGATTCATCACTCAAAGGTGTCAACGCAAGTCCTAACGTGGGAGCCAATCTTAGAGCTAGATATATATGTTAATAAAATCAGTAACAATAGTAAACAATATGACAAACACATAAACATCGCAACAAATAAAGTGATGTAAACGTGACACACAGAAAACACAATTTACAGAGTTGGCGAAGCCACGTTGGTGTCCAGATCGTTGATTCATCACTCAGAGGTGTCAACACAAGTCCTAACGCGGGAGCCGGTTTGAAAGTACATAATTACAAACAAGGGTTCATCACAAAGAACAGGTCGATTTTCAAAGGCTCAGAAAGGGTGATGAATTGTGGTTGTGACCAAATTATCACCTCGCCATAACAACACAATCAACCCTTCTTTATCATCAACGCCGTTAGACCTCTTTTTTCCAAACTACAAAGCTGCCTAAGAAAACAGAGAATGAGTTTTAACAAGCGTTGCAAACGTGGCGAGGAACATACCACAGACAGAGACGTGTAAAGCAGTACAAAGATTTTTATGTAACACCCCAACCGATGGCGGAATCATCGAGGTGCCACGTAGTGACGATTGTTCAAAAGCACATGGTACTAAAATGTAAATATTATTGAATAATCAAAATTGTCTTACATGGAAATGGAAAATACATTGTCTAAATGAAATGTAAATATTGAAATAACTGAATTAAAATAAGGTACTAAATGTTCCTTGCTAAAGCACTAGATCAAACTGCACCTGAAACATGTACAAAAATAGGTTTGGTCAACATATGAAATGTTGGTGAGCATTCCTAGATTTGATATATATAGTAGGTTAAAAAGTTATACAATTCAAGTGCAAGCTATAGTGCAAATATGTAAACTATGTATCATACAAATGAGCGAAATCAACCCTGTGACTGTATAATGTACTGTATGAACTGTAGTGTACTCAACCAATAAATGGGTGATAACTTAACAATGGCCACGGATTCTCCGATGAAAAAGGGGGAGAATCAATCTAGGCGGGTTGTCAATCCAAATAGCGCTATCCAATGTTAAGGTCGGCTTGTACCATGTTAATGATTTCACTAAGTACAAATGTAATCCACATGTAATGTCTAAGCATAAAGCACGTTGTAAGCAATGCACATAGTACTAGAATTGTATTGTAAAAATGTAAACTTGTATTTGAAATTGTAATAGTGTACATGTAACACCCCAAAAATGTATAAAAGCAAAAAGGGGATAGGAATACTCACAGTTCACGTAATAACTTGAAATTGGACTTGGACAACGAAATATGAATTGAGATTACTCCCAAATGATCAACCTAAAGTATTCGATAATGTGTAAGGGAAATAACTCTAGGATATATGTATTTCTAGGGCTTCGAATTGGGGATAACCAATTGTTGAATTTAAAATAAAATGTTAATTAAATAAAGGGAAAAATTTGATAATTAATAAAAGAAAGTCTTTTTATAGAATTTGAATTTTGAATGTACACATTAAAGTGTTTGGAGTATAAAAATAATTTTTATAAAATTATTTTATTTAAAATAGATTTTTAAATCTATTTATCACAAATTGCCAACAATTAACATTAATATTCAAAAATACTAAAATTAAAGAATTTCTATTTTAAAAATCACATTTCTGTTCTAAATATATAAAAATAGATTGTGTAAAATGTTGGTGCAAAAACAATGAAAATTGAATTTATTATGATTTAATTATGATTAAATCTAACAAAAATTGATTAAAAATATAAAATAAATGATTTTACTGAATTAAAAATTATTTCAGTAAAGTTTAACATTGTATAAACATGGGATAATTTTTGTAGAATTTAATAAAGTTGTTTTGATATTTTAATGGATTTTTATAAATATAATAGTATAAAATTGATTTAATTATTATAACTATTAAATAAATGAATTTTTGAAAAATAAAAATTGTGAATAACACTTTTAACTCAGATTTAATAAATGTAATTTTTTTAGAATTTATAAAGTAGTTTTATTATTTAAAAATGAATTTATAAGTTTGAAATGTAATTTATATATAAAATAGGATTAGTTGTTTAAAATGAAAAAAAAGAAAAGAAATGTAAGCCAGAGCCGGGACTCGAACCCGGGTAGCTGGAATTGCAAGCCTTGGTCACAACCACTTGGCCTAGGCCAGTGGTTGTGATGAATCCTGATTGAAATAAATTAAATACATTATGCAAAACAGAATTTATCCCCAAATTATTAACACGAACCCTAACTTTAACAATCAAACGAATCAGACAATTTGAGCCCGATTAATGTTGGGGCTTTTGTTGTTTGATTGCCGACTAACAAAACCCACAAAAGAAATAGAACTCACAGTGATGAATTGTGCACGTTTGCCCGGTCAAAGCCAAAGTCAAACAACGAACGAAGATAATTATTTAGAGTGTTTCAGAAACAATTGGAGGTTGAGAGAGAGATGAGAGCGAGTTGTGAATGATCGTAGAGGGTCTATTTATATTGAGGATCAGTGGGTTTGGTTAATTGGAAAGTTGACCTACGTTTAAATGTCAAACGCGTATGAATTCAAATTGGGTATAATTGATAGCTGTTAATCGTGTATTATAGTCATAACAGGCCGGAAATCACGTTTCCTAAGTCAAACCATGATTAATCATGAGTTAATTAGACCAATTAAAGGGTTAAAAGAAGAAAAAAAAATATATATATAAACCTTGCTGCTGTCTTGCTGTTCAGGTGAAGAAGAAAGGGAGGACAAAGAGGGGTTAAATATATTATGGTTTGGGATAAATGCAAGTATGAGCTATAGCTCAAGTGGTTTGTGCGTGCGTGGTGTACAGCTTCTGCCCGGGTTCGAGTCCCGGCAGAGCTGTTTTCTTTTTTTTTTTTTTTGATTTAAAACAGGTAGAAGGGGAAGAAAGCTGGGCCTGGGCCTGTGTATCTGGGCCGGACTATATGGGCTTCAAAATAAATAAATAAAAAAAGGGTTTGGGCTTGTGGTTTGATAATGGGTTTCAAGTAGTTTAGGTATGGTTTGGTTTAGAGATGGTAGAAAAGAATAAATATATATATATATATATATATCTAATCTGAATTTTTTTTTTATTAATATTATTATTATTATTATTATTATTATATATATAAATAAAAGAAAAAGTGACGGATGTCACAGCATCCCCTACTTTTTGAAACTTCGTCCCGAAGTTATTAGAAACATAGGGTTATGGATGCTTGGGTAAAAATTATGATAACTGTGGTTTGAAAAAAAATTCGAATGATTTGGATATGAGGTTTGATAGGTGTGAGTTAAGGGTTTGGATTAGGTCCGTCTCGAGTAACAAGGAAGATAAAGATCTAGTGATTCACTAAGTTTCAAGTTTTAGGAATCCTATGATAAATGTACAAGTTGATTGACTACAGAAACACTAAATGAACTACCAAGTAAACAGAGTTTGTTCCTGGTCCGACTTCCAGTCTCACTTTCAATGCATCATTAGTGCTTGTATACAGGGTGTACCGCAGCTAACCCACCACACCTTTGATACCTTGAAAACGTACTGGACGCCTTTCCAAAAACTCTAATAGAATTTCACACTACCCTAATGTACCTGTAAATTCATGATTACGTTCCGGACCGGAATCATCAATTTACCTTACATTAAAGTTTTGCGTCCTTCTATGACCCCACCGATTGTTGAGCAGGTTTGATAGCCTTCACCAGCCGTGGAGTAGGTTGTAGGGCCTCTCCCGACTGTTTGAAAAGGCATAGTGACCTCTACCAATCGTTGAGTATGTTCGATAGTCTCCACCAGTCGTGGAGCAGGTTGTAGGGCCCCTTCCGACTGTTGAAAAAAAAAAAAAGCATGATGACCTCTATTAAGTGCAGCAATTATTATTCACATAGATTGCAAATTGATAGCATGTTTATGCAAGCAAGTTTGTAAGTACTACAACCATTAAGTGTAAGTGTTATCATGAATAATTAAATGTTTACGAGTATCATGAATAATTAGATGTTCAATGCGTAGTCAAAATAAGGGAAAAATCTAGTTTCATGTAATAACCAATGATGTTTTCTTAGAAAAACATCTGTAAGATCATGTATCAAGTCCAAACGTTCCAAATAAATGTAAGGTAGAGTCTTGTATGATTAAAAATAAACGTAATCAATATAATAAATTTCCTATCTGTGTTAGTACACAATAATACGCAAGGAAGTTTCTAGATGTTGTATGCAAATGAGTGCGACAAAATTGGGTACAAAATGATAATAGGATCAAGAAAATGAAAACACGGGTATTGGATTTCTCGAGTCTTGGGAAGATTTCATCCATAGCTTAACCAGTGGAATTAACGTCATCCTGATCAGTTGTTTCGTTGGTATTGATATTGAAAGCTCGTCCATGTGCCACCAGGTTTACATTGTTCAATTTGGGACATTGAGGTAGCATGTGATTAGGGTCTCTACAATGATAACATGCCCGACCGTTAGTAATCTGTAGTGGTTCCTGGGCAGCTGTTTGATGATTACTCCGTGTCCCAACCATTACTCGACAAGTGGTAACAAGGTGTCCAAACCTTCCACATCTAGTGCATTGACGGCATGGAAGATTTGCAGGGTGATGATACTTGCAAGTGTTGCATTGAGGATGGGTTCCCGTGTAGGCTTTCTTGATAGGAGGTTGAATCACAGGATCCACATTAGCCTGGTTCTGATTATCGCCCATTCGTTTCTTATAGTTCGAAGCAGTAGTGGCGGCCTTTGCTAAAACCGTCTTAGATTGTTCAACAGCACTGGTGGTTTTCTCAGTAGACGTCTTGATGCCCTTTCTAACCAAGTTTCCTTTCCTTACGTGTTTGTCTGTTAAAGTGGCTGCAAGCTGGATGGCTTCTTCTACCGTAGTGGCTTTACCTCCAGTGACAACGTCTTGAATCAGGTCAGGTAATCCCTCGATATATTTTTCGATTGCTCGGGAGACCGGGGTGACCATGTGTGGAACCAGTATGCTAAGTTCGTGATATCGAGTATTATACGCTAGATTCTCACCACTGTCTTGTCTCAACCCATAGAACTCTTCCTCTAGTTTCCTGATTTCGTTCCTAGGGCAGAATTTGGCGATCATGAGTTCCTTAACTTCAGCCCAAGATAATGATAAAACAACATCCGCTCCTCGATTGCGTTTTTCGCCATTCCACCAGGTTAGCGCCCCCTTTTGAAGGACACTAGTGGCATAGCGAACGCGGAGTTCATCAGGACATTCACTGTTCACAAAAGTACTCTCCATGCTTTCAAACCATTGGAGGAGGCCAGTAGCACCCTCCTCACCAGTGAATTTTGTGGGGTTACAGGAGTTAAAGTGTTTGAAGGTACACCGAAATTGAGTCGTACTTCCTGTGTTGGCATTGTTACTATTCTGGGTTATCTCACCGACAAGGTTTGGGATCACTGCAGCAATTTGCTCGGCGACTAAAGATGCGAGGCGGCGATCAGAACGTCGTCCAGAAGCACGAACAGGGCGTTGGCTGGCATCACGGAGCATGCGGCGAGCAGACATCTATGAGGTAGTTAATTAATAATCATGAGATTAGAAAATGTAAGTGTATGAAGATATGATCCTGTAAGCAATCATGATATGCAAAGTATTGTATATGTAACGGGAGGGTATTATTGGAAAAAAAAACTTGTACAAAATGCTTGGAGTGCCCTTGTCTAGCTGTAAAGCTCAACAAGAACGTTGACTTTTCAAAGGAATTGAACCCAATGGTGATCAAAGAAGACATGCTTTAGCCTATAAGTGGGCACTCACTCCAGGAATCCCCAGGTAAGCATAACAGGTCCGTAAATGGATTTATGCGCTATACTTGCCTATGCCAGAAAACCCAGTGTACAGGCGCCCACCCTTCCAGATTGCACGTGTCCTTATCACACTCATTAAGGTTCAACAACTTCGAAGGAGTAACAATAAGAGTAGATATTGTATCTAAGAGTGTCTTCATAAAAGGTACTGTTCCCGTTCCATGATGATGTAAACTTTCCACTCTCTGTAGGACTCCATCTCTATGCACCATGATGAAAGATAAGAAGAATAGAGAGAGAAGAAGGGAAAGATAGAAGGAGGAAAGTAGGGAGAAATGAGGAGTAGGGTAATTCAGGAAATATTATGCATGAAAGTTGTAGTTCGGTTATAGTCTAGGCCTTTTTATCTAATAACCTAGTTCCCTATAACCATGGCTCTGATACCAATCTGTAACACCCCAACCGATGGCGGAATCATCGAGGTGCCACGTAGTGACGATTGTTCAAAAGCACATGGTACTAAAATGTAAATATTATTGAATAATCAAAATTGTCTTACATGGAAATGGAAAATACATTGTCTAAATGAAATGTAAATATTGAAATAACTGAATTAAAATAAGGTACTAAATGTTCCTTGCTAAAGCACTAGATCAAACTGCACCTGAAACATGTACAAAAATAGGTTTGGTCAACATATGAAATGTTGGTGAGCATTCCTAGATTTGATATATATAGTAGGTTAAAAAGTTATACAATTCAAGTGCAAGCTATAGTGCAAATATGTAAACTATGTATCATACAAATGAGCGAAATTAACCCTGTGACTGTATAATGTACTGTATGAACTGTAGTGTACTCAACCAATAAATGGGTGATAACTTAACAATGGCCACGGATTCTCCGATGAAAAAGGGGGAGAATCAATCTAGGCGGGTTGTCAATCCAAATAGCGCTATCCAATGTTAAGGTCGGCTTGTACCATGTTAATGATTTCACTAAGTACAAATGTAATCCACATGTAATGTCTAAGCATAAAGCACGTTGTAAGCAATGCACATAGTACTAGAATTGTATTGTAAAAATGTAAACTTGTATTTGAAATTGTAATAGTGTACATGTAACACCCCAAAAATGTATAAAAGCAAAAAGGGGATAGGAATACTCACAGTTCACGTAATAACTTGAAATTGGACTTGGACAACGAAATATGAATTGAGATTACTCCCAAATGATCAACCTAAAGTATTCGATAATGTGTAAGGGAAATAACTCTAGGATATATGTATTTCTAGGGCTTCGAATTGGGGATAACCAATTGTTGAATTTAAAATAAAATGTTAATTAAATAAAGGGAAAATTTTGATAATTAATAAAAGAAAGTCTTTTTATAGAATTTGAATTTTGAATGTACACATTAAAGTGTTTGGAGTATAAAAATAATTTTTATAAAATTATTTTATTTAAAATAGATTTTTAAATCTATTTATCACAAATTGCCAACAATTAACATTAATATTCAAAAATACTAAAATTAAAGAATTTCTATTTTAAAAATCACATTTCTGTTCTAAATATATAAAAATAGATTGTGTAAAATTTTGGTGCAAAAACAATGAAAATTGAATTTATTATGATTTAATTATGATTAAATCTAACAAAAATTGATTAAAAATATAAAATAAATGATTTTACTGAATTAAAAATTATTTCAGTAAAGTTTAACATTGTATAAACATGGGATAATTTTTGTAGAATTTAATAAAGTTGTTTTGATATTTTAATGGATTTTTATAAATATAATAGTATAAAATTGATTTAATTATTATAACTATTAAATAAATGAATTTTTGAAAAATAAAAATTGTGAATAACACTTTTAACTCAGATTTAATAAATGTAATTTTTTTAGAATTTATAAAGTAGTTTTATTATTTAAAAATGAATTTATAAGTTTGAAATGTAATTTATATATAAAATAGGATTAGTTGTTTAAAATGAAAAAAAAGAAAAGAAATGTAAGCCAGAGCCGGGACTCGAACCCGGGTAGCTGGAATTGCAAGCCTTGGTCACAACCACTTGGCCTAGGCCAGTGGTTGTGATGAATCCTGATTGAAATAAATTAAATACATTATGCAAAACAGAATTTATCCCCAAATTATTAACACGAACCCTAACTTTAACAATCAAACGAATCAGACAATTTGAGCCCGATTAATGTTGGGGCTTTTGTTGTTTGATTGCCGACTAACAAAACCCACAAAAGAAATAGAACTCACAGTGATGAATTGTGCACGTTTGCCCGGTCAAAGCCAAAGTCAAACAACGAACGAAGATAATTATTTAGAGTGTTTCAGAAACAATTGGAGGTTGAGAGAGAGATGAGAGCGAGTTGTGAATGATCGTAGAGGGTCTATTTATATTGAGGATCAGTGGGTTTGGTTAATTGGAAAGTTGACCTACGTTTAAATGTCAAACGCGTATGAATTCAAATTGGGTATAATTGATAGCTGTTAATCGTGTATTATAGTCATAACAGGCCGGAAATCACGTTTCCTAAGTCAAACCATGATTAATCATGAGTTAATTAGACCAATTAAAGGGTTAAAAGAAGAAAAAAAAAAAATATAAACCTTGCTGCTGTCTTGCTGTTCAGGTGAAGAAGAAAGGGAGGACAAAGAGGGGTTAAATATATTATGGTTTGGGATAAATGCAAGTATGAGCTATAGCTCAAGTGGTTTGTGCGTGCGTGGTGTACAGCTTCTGCCCGGGTTCGAGTCCCGGCAGAGCTGTTTTCTTTTTTTTTTTTTGATTTAAAACAGGTAGAAGGGGAAGAAAGCTGGGCCTGGGCCTGTGTATCTGGGCCGGACTATATGGGCTTCAAAATAAATAAATAAAAAAAGGGTTTGGGCTTGTGGTTTGATAATGGGTTTCAAGTAGTTTAGGTATGGTTTGGTTTAGAGATGGTAGAAAAGAATAAATATATATATATATATATATATATATATATATATCTAATCTGAATTTTTTTTTTATTAATATTATTATTATTATTATTATTATTATTATTATTATTATTTTTATATATATAAATAAAAGAAAAAGTGACGGATGTCACATTTTATTTGGAAAAAAAATTACCCCTGAAAGAATCAAACCCGAGTCAACTGCGTGTGAAGTATTGTGCTTTGGTTTAGTGGCATGTGGTCATCTTTGACACGCCAAACAATCGAACTCAGTTGGCCAAAGTTACTGTTAAAATCGTTGGCCTATTAGCCCTTAAAACCATCACTGGCTCAGCAAACGCATCATAGCTATAACACCCCAACCGATGGCGGAAACATCGAGGTGTTACGTAGTGACGATTGTTCAATAGCTCATGGTACTAAAGTGTAAATATTGATACATTGATTAAATAGTTTATTACATTGAAATGAGAAACAAAGATACAATGATTCAAACTAACAATCTAAACTGAAATACAATGAAATCAAAATCTAAGTATAAATTCCAAAGGCTTAAAAGGCGTTTAAAAAATAACTTGAAACATGTACGAAAATAGTATAGGTCAATACAAAAATGTATTGGTGAACATACCCTGTTTTGAATACATATAGTATAAAAACATTTCACAATTCATGTGTTGTATACCGCTTGCAATTATGTATTTAAGCAGTATCAGTCAAAACCAACCCTAAGACAATAGAATAAGACAACACTATGAAAACCATTTTTGAGTATAATGAATCACAAGACAATGACCAAGGTCTCTCAACGGAGTCACATGGGATATATATCATAGTACTATTCATTGAAATGTCACGCCACAACGGTTAATGATTTTAACAGCCATAGATACACACAAATTAACATAAAGCAAACACACATGAGAATTGCATTTAGTAAAAGAATAACATTTTGTCATAATGTACATGAATAGCCCCAAAAGTGTAAAACATGAAAAGGGGGAAAGATATACTCACAGTTTTGCTAAGTGGTAAATCCAACAAAGTTCGTCACAAAAGGCTTGGGAATTCCGAAGAATTCAACCTATACGTACAAGAATATTAAAGAGGAACATGACTTAAAAAGTCTAAGGTATCTAGAATCTAAGGCATTAGGGTTTGCTAAGCTTATGTAAGGAAGATGAAGTTTTATGATAACTCGAATTTTAATAATGATTTTGAATAAAATATATCATGATTTAATATCAACTTTGTGACTAAGAAAATATAAACAATTATGTTTTTCACACTGGAATATTTCTGTTTTATAAACAAAATATTTATAAAACAAAATTTATAATTTATAATTAATTAAAGGAAAAATTACATAATTCGTCCTTTAAGTTTACCTCGTTTTTCAATGGATACCCTTTCGTGTTTCAGATGATGAGATTCATCCTTAACAATTTAAAATGTTACACCAACTGTCCTAAGGCAATAACCCAGTTAAAAATTTCGGTTAACTTTGGTCATGTGCCTTACACATGAGGGTAAGTTGGTAATTTTACTTCTCCCCCTCTCTAACTTCAACCATCTCCACCACCACCACCACCCAACAACCACCACGAAATCCGACCACCTAAAACCCCCCCACCACCTGGAACCATAGCCCCCAAACTGATTTTGGGCTTTCAAACCTGTTAAACTTCCTTCGTCTTAGTTCGTGAAAGGATCATGAAAAAGGCATCTTCATCATCAAAGGAATTCGAGTATTTATTCCTTCAATACTGATTTGCTTTAACAGTATAAACTGATTTTAGGTGGTGAGCACAGGTGGTGAATAAAGGTGAACAAACAAATATGGTGGTGGCTCGATCTATTTGGGACGCTAAATCGAAACTCGCATTTATTGCCCTAGCTTTAGGCGCCGGTGCTGGTGCCGCCACCATTGCTAAATTCGACGATCCTGCCACTTCTCTCAAGCTTTGCACCACGGTTCACGTTCGTCTCTTTCGTCTATCCGTCACCGCTGCTACTATTGCATTCGGTGAGTTTTGTTATTATTATTAATTCTATGTGCAATTTGTCTAGTGATGAATGTTTGAATCAGTTTTGAGACGGTCTTTGTTAATTACGAACTTTGGCAATAAGGTGGATTAACCTTGAAGTTTTATCATCGTTCTTAATTTTAAATCTGTATTAGACTTTATTTATGTAATAACATTTGACTTCAAAGCAAGGCTTACAAATTATAAAAGCTATGTGATCTGAAGTTTGTTTTTGATGGTGGTGGCCACAGGTGGTGGGCGGTTTTAGGTGGCCGGATTTTGTGGTGGTTGTTGGGTGGTGGTGGTGGAGATGGTTGAAGTTAGAGAGAGGTGGAGAAGTAAAATTACCAACTTACCCTCATGTGCAAGGCACATGACCAAAGTTAACTGAAATTTTTCACTGGGTTAGTGCCTTAGGACAGTGGGTGTAACATTTTAAATCGTTAAGGATGAATCTCATCATCTGAAATACGAAAGGGTATCCATTGAAAAAACGAGGTAAACTTAAAGGACAAATTCTGTAATTTTTCCTTAATTAAGTAAGCTAAAAAATACAAGATATGGCCCAAAAATAATATTTTTATGAAAAATGATTATTTTCTAATGTAAAATAATAAAAATAAATTTTCCATGATTTTTCTCAATTTATTTGCTTTTAAAACGGATTTAATGAATTTAAATCATGTTTAAATGATTAAAAATAAGCAAATCAATAAAAATAAATGTTTTCTAAACCAATAATTTTTATTTGAGTTTTTGATGATTAGAAAATATTTCCCAAATATTTGCATTCGACCCTGCTAATTAACCCGAACCAAATTTGCAAACTTTCATTCGACCTTTCGACTGCAGAAATGGAAATTTGATGCAAACTAAGTGTTTTATGTGTAATTCCTGTGTGTAAACTATACGTACTTGATCAACTAGTGTAACGGGTCACCAATGGGATGTCGGGTCTGTCTGGTGTGTCGAGTCAACGTTCAAACACATTTTCAAACATACGTGGTCATGATCTGGACAATCGGGGACTAGTTCACCTACGGGTTATTAGTCAAAACACTTATACAAACTTTATGACAGGTCACCGGTAGTTGGGACTATCAGTACGCGTCGGTTATTCTGTTTTCTAGAAGACGCAACCTAAGGTGAGTGTCACAACCCCATTCTTTACTATTTTCATATTTGGGGGAGAAACATGCGGTACGAACTTTACGAACTTTTAGACCAACATATTACATTATATCACATGGGTACTTAGTGACATTACATCATTAAAGTCCTCCTAACTTTTAGTGAACCATTAATATGTGGATACATAGCGGGGAAAATGTGAATAGATCTATTGGGCTCGACAAGCCCCACTTGGGTCGACTGGAGGTCGGACGGGTGCATATTTGTCCTATCTAACTTACGACACCGGGTGATGTCCGGTGGCGGGTATTGATGATCCGGTCGATACGGGTCATGCAAAACCTAATTAACCTAGGTAGCTAGGGTAAGTAGGGTATCAATCCAAGGAACATGTGGTTAGTGAATATTGTTTTAGTTGATTGGAAAATATTTATGAAGGTGTCTAATTGATTATGAAGCTTGCTATTGTATTCATTTAAGATGATGTGAAAATATTTTGATTGTTTTAGTAAAACTTGAAATTAAATTGCAATGAAAGTAATTAGTAGAAATGAGTTGTAAACAATGATAAATAAAGATTCACACCCGGGTTTCAACAATTGATTACTAAGGCTCTAACAAATGGGTCAGTTATAATTATTGCAAATGATGTACGCGGGTTGGTTGTCTCATTAGGTGTAGGTATCAAAAATCATCAACATCTATGATGGACGATAATATACTTTATAACTCTAGAACATACAACCCTAGATTTGTGTTGAAGCAAGGAACCATGTTCATGACACTAGAAATTGGCACAAGATCAATTAACTAAAATGGCTTCAACATAAAATTAATCGCAATTCAACACAATTGTTTGACATTCAAAAGCAAATAGAAAATAGAAAATACCCAAAAGTTTAGAACCCTAGAATTAATGTTTACACCCGGATATGAATAAGAGACTAGCCACTCATGACCATAGAGCTTGATTTCAAATCTTTAATCCTCGTGTGCGTCCCTCTTCTGATGCAACCTCTGTCTGCTCCCAAGAAAATCTTGTACGTGACTTCCTTTCTTTCCAAGATAAACAATTGCGATCTCCACTCCTTTAAAATTGGAGCCGTCCAAAAAGAATGTCTCAAACCCCTTTTCTTAATTGGCCTAACCTCTTGTGCCGTCCAAAGAAAAATTATGCACACAAATCCTCAAAGTGTATTTTTGTTTGGGCCATGGATTAATAGTAAAAACAACCAAAAAGTAAAAAAATATATACAATACTAAAATAATAGAGTACAACCATAAAACTAATAAAAATACTATCTAATCGACTCAAAAATATACAAAACTGGCAAATAAGTATGATGCGTGCAACCGCGCATCAGGTATTGAGGCATTCTAACTTTCAGTAGTGGTTCACGACACTTTAGTATCATGTAACGATGTCTAGCTAGCATCAGGTATAGTTGTAAAGATTGTTGGGTCTGGATTTACAAATGTTACTTACTTTTGCAAACTTAAAACTCTGTGACTCACCGACACTTTACGTGTTGACTAACATTGCATGTTTTCTCAGGTCGCTAAGGTAGCAGCGAGACTAGGCGCGCTGGAGTCGCACTTTGTCTCATTCTGTCATGCATGGTTAAACTTTTCATTATGTTTCAAACTACTTACTTTTGGTTTATGGTTTTGTAACTTGAATTGCTTCCGTTGTGGTCTTTTGGGATTGTGTAAATTTTTAAACTGCGTGGTTGATTTTATTACGTTATTTTTATATCATATAGTTGTCGTTTATTGTCACCGTTGACTTAGATCCTGGTATGCCACGCGCCTCGCGGTAAAATCCCACAAGTGAAATTTGAGGGTGTGACAGTATCCAAGAGTACCACCATTGATTTGGTGGTTTTGGGTACTTTGGAGTGTTTTTGACGTGACACTCTAGGAGTGGTCGGGGTTATGGTAAGTACCGTGAATTACGTGTTCCCCCTTAGTTCCACAACTTCTGCATGGACAAAATACTAAAAAAAACAACCATTTGCGACCATTTTATCCCAGTTGTTGAAAGTAAATATCACTATTCCTTGGTTTTAATACCCTAAAACTTAAGTACAATATTGTTTAAATAAAGAGATCAGAGAAGTGACATAAATTGATCAGAGTAGAGTAGTAGATGAATAAACTTCTTCTGGTGGGATTTAAAGCGTGTAGAGGGGACTGTGAGAAGCTTTTAAAGTTATAGTAGTTCAAAGGGGAAAGATGAGTAATGTTTTAAATACAAAGGGACGTGTCAAATTTAATAGCCGAAGGGGCGTTGGGTGCTTTTAATTGAAGCGACCCAATTGTGGAAGTTGGTTTTCAATGAAACCCCATTAAAAGCTCTTAGCTCTATTTCTATGACTCTTTTTTTTTTTTGAACGGCAAATTTCACTCCTTGTGGGACTTGAACCCATGACCTCCCCCTTAGGTGTTCCTAGAAGCTTTGCTTCTACCATTGGGCCACCACCCCAATGGCTATTTCTATGACTCTTAATTAAGTCTAAGTGCATTCACGGCTTCCTTCAATTGCCTCTATACAAACTCTCTTAATTACCCCTTATTTAATGATACATTACGCTACACCCTATTATCTTCTCTAACACTGTGTTCCCGAGTTTCATTAAAGGATGGAAGAGAAAGGATCTCTCTCCTATTCCTTTCTCTCTAATTCCTTCCAAATTGGAAAGATTGAAAATAACACTAAAATCCTCTTTATTATCCCTCTCATTCTCTCCCTTTCCCTCCTACAAAAAACTCTGGAACACATTTTTTCCCCATTTCCTTCCCAATCCTTTCTCTTCCATCCTTTAATGAAACTCTGGAACAGAGTGTAAGACTATCCACACTCATGACCCCAGTCCTCAACCGGTTGCCACATATCACAAAAGACAAAAGCCACTTGCAATTAAAAAAATGCAATTAAAAAAATGCAAAATGTGATTGTTTATCTCGACCGAATCGTGGGACGACCGAAGATTGCGAACAGTTGAGTAATATTATAATATTTTTTTCTTTTCTTTTCTTTTATTTTATAGTTTTATTTATTGTAATGGTTTTGTATTAGTTATTATTAATATTGTAATGTTATAGCTTTCTTTGGTATAATAGTAGGGGCAATTTTAGTCGGGTGGGTTGGAAGGATTGGCAGAATTTCAATTTTGATGTAATGTAACTTGTATTGGTTTTGGTTGTTGCGGTTATCTCTATCTTGGAGATATCTGTGTTCTTTTGAATGAAAGTTGCCCTTCAAAAAAAAAAAAATGTTATCTTAAATGTTATCTCATTGTATCCCAACATGCCATATGTCAATTTATAAGTGGTTTGGTGGATTTTTTTTATAAATTTTATTATCCAAAAAATCTAACATTTTATTCTATAAAAATGCAAAAAAAAAAAAAAAATGAAAAATTCAGAATTCTTTCTATATATATTTTGTTTAGTAAACTTTCACATCCAACTTTGATTTTGTATCTCTATTTCATTTTCATATTTTTAAAACCATGGATCAATTTCCAAATTAGTATACGAATCTTGACGATTCTGAAAATTACCAGAATAATCAATACTTTGAAAACTCTTCATTTTTCCCAAATCCAAGTCAACTTCCTTTCACTCAAAATCCTCAAATATCACAAAATACTGAAAAACAACCAAAAACCACTAAATGGGAAACTGTTGAAGACGTCGCTTTAATGTCAGCATGGTGTATGGCTAGTGGAGATAGCCTTCGTGGAAACAACAAGAAGAAAACATCATTATGGAAAGAAGTAAAGAAAATGTATGATGCAGCTCAAGCAGAAAATCCGGAAAAGCTTGGTGAAAGGAATGTTGAACAAATGAAAGGTCGTTATGCTCGACTTAATGAAAACGCCGGAAAATGGGTTGCTGCGTACCGGGAAGCATATCGCCGAGCAACAAGTGGAACGTCTCTAAAAGACATAGAGAGTGATGCTCATTTGATTTACGAGAAAGGGAAAGGTGGGAAAAAGTTTAACGACACCATTGTTTTCAATGAAGTTTATGTGTAAGTGCCCAAAATGGGCTTTAGAGATACCTCGTGGCACAACACGTTGCCGTCCTGAACGGGAAGTGGATGATGAAGAAAGTGGTGCTAGTACGAAAAGAACAATGACTTCAGAAGAAGGGGACTATTTTGTGAATTCCAACCAAGAATCACCAATTAGTGGTGGTTCATCAATACAACGTCCAACAGGTAGAGATGAAGCTAAAAAAAAGAAAGGAAAATTTCTATTGAATATTAAAAAAAAATTCTAAAGTTCCTATTTAATGATTATCTAGTAAATGTATTGAGATGCTTTGTTATCCATCCAAAACTTTTAAATTCTACAATGTCTAGCAGTGAAACCTCATCTGAGAGTTCGGAGTCATCAAATTCTAGTGAGTATAATGAGTGGGAAGCACAAGTTTTTGAAGAAGATCTAAAACTTGATGCCATCATGTGTGAATTACTCATAAGCATGCCTGGCACATCAAGAAGGAGGTATTGTGATCGGGAACGTGAGCAAGGTGAAGCACGTTTAATGGAAGATTACTTTGTTGAAAACCCAAGATATGATCAAGCAACTTTTCGTCGTAGATTTCGAATGCGAAAACCACTTTTCCTTCGCATAGTGACTGCTGTTACAACCAATGACATGTATTTTCAACAAAGACGTGATGCCACAGGTAGAAAAGGTCTTTCACCTTTGCAAAAATGTACTGGAGCTATGCGAGTGTTAGCATATGGAACATCAGCATATGCGCATGATGAATATTTGAGAATGAGTGCTACAGTAACAAGGGGTGCACTTATAAAGTTCGTAGAAGGAGTTATTTCATGCTTTAGCCAAGAGTATCTTCGAATGCCCAATGATGACGACTTAGCAAGACTACTCCACGTTGGGGAAGAACGTGGGTTCCTGGGAATGGTAGGAAGCGTTGATTGTATGCACTGGGAATGGAAAAATTGTCCCACCGCTTGGGCTGGGCAATATGCAGGTAGAAGTGGTAAACCAACAATCATTTTAGAAGCTGTTGCATCGTATGACTTATGGATATGGCATGCGTTTTTTGGAACACCAGGTACGTGCAATGATATTAATGTCCTCCACCGATCTCCTTTGTTTGATGATATATTGTCAGGTCGAGCACCAAATGTTAGTTATGTCGTGAATGGACGAGAATATAATAGGACATACTATCTCACTGATGGCATATACCCTTTATGGGCTGCCTTTGTCAAGTCAATAAATTCTCCCCAACTTCAAAAACACAAGTTGTTCGCTAAACATCAAGAGGCCATTAGAAAAGATGTTGAACGAGCATTTGGAGTTCTACAAGCTCGCTTTGCATTTCTCCGACACCCATGTCTTGTGTGGGACAAGGATATGATGGGTAAAATAATGATAGCATGTATAATCATTCATAATATGATCGTTGAGGATGAACGAGACACATACCTTCACTATTATGATCCATCCGAGTTTCTAGGTGACATGCCTACAAATCGCCAACGAACAAGCTCTAGTGAAGACGATGAACAGCCTTTTCAATACTCTACTGAACGAATTGCAAGCTTGTCAAATTATATGACAAATAGGGAACAACTTCGTAATAGAGAAGCTCATATCGCTCTAAAAAACGACCTCATTGAGCATATATGGCAAAAGTTTTCTAGTGATAATAATTGAATATTTTGTATCTTTTGTATGTGTGATTATGTTTAATATTATGTGGTATTTACCTTTCAAAAAAAAATATTACGTGGTATTTAATTTTTTTTTCATTTTATTCATATATAAAATATTTATTTGTTCTTATATTAAATATAAATAATTAATTAGTCTCAAAATAAAAATATATATTTTTTTAAATTTTTTAGATAATATACAATAATTATAAATCAACTTTTCTTAATAAAATATTGGTTTAGGTTGGGCTGTGAATGTGAGTGAAAAAATGTATTAGGTTGGGTTGTGTAGGTGGAAGAGAGAGAAATTAATTTTTTAATAAAAGGTTGGGTTGGGTTGGGTTGTGATAGTGGATAGTCTAATATCACTTAATATATCCATGTTAAGTCACATACTAGTCCCTACTTAAGGAAGCTTCGAAGATTGTTCAAGGAATTATCATGGTCACCATGTGGGTTATGTGGAGTGCGCGGAATGAAAAGATTTTAAAGGCAAAGATGCTAGAGTTATAGAATTAGTGGCCAAAGTTAACTCGTTGTCTTTTCTTTGGTTAAGGGCTAGATCCAAGTTTAAAAATTTGGTTTGGAAGGATTAGGCGTTGTACCCTTTTTATATGTTATAGGCGTTTTTGGCTTCGGTCCTTGTTTTGAGGACCGTTAGCGTTTGTTAATGAAGTTCACTTTTCATAAAATAAATAAATAAATAAATAAATAAATAAACTTAAGTACTTAAAGCTAGTCTCCCTATATATAAATCTTTGTAGTTATGTGATATGCTCAAACCATATATGTTAGATGCACTTGTTTATAAAAATAGCATGTTTTCGGCTTGTCAAAACCAATGGATAGATGAAGTGAGTTATATGGAAATATAGCAATAAGTCTCTCGAAATAAAGTTATTAATTAGATGATCACGACGTTTAACTAGTACTGGATACCTATGCATGATGACGGGTCTATATATGAATTATTAAGGACAAGTGCACGCATTCATATTGAAGTAATGTATCCAATCGACCATGCATTAAATAACAAGTGTGATGATATGCTAACTGAACATGTGTGGTGCACTCAAATTTCAGGTGTGGGATCAACAACAGTAGCAACGACTTGATGGATCATGAGTTACAACAAAAAATACCGACTATTTCCGTTTGTTTTGACATAAATCACACATGTATAGCTGGTAACCAAACAAATTGTTCATCGATCGGTTCATAATAGAGCTCTAAATAATAATCATGTGTATGAATTATTAAATTTATTATAACATAGGTTTGTAGTAGTAACTGCAAAAACTCAAATTCACTCCTAGTGCACGTCACGGGGGAAGCTTTGATGGGGACTTACTGGTTTCACATTTAATATTTTGCTCCTTTAAGATTCTTCCTAGCTAGCGCTTTAGTTTTATTTATGCCACAAACACATTTACCTCCCTTTTTCTATTTCTCTGCCCCTTCTATGTTAACTTATATATAATATATACACCATCTCTCTCTCTCATCAGGAGTGATCGATTTATCAAAAGGATAGAGAGATTTGCAACATACATATGGTTTCATTTCATGCATTTCTCATGCCTGCATCCACAATGATTCAAGATTATGATCAAGATTCTTCAAAGAAGAGGAAACGTGATGATGGATCAATATTGCAACCGAAAGAAACCAAATGCTCAAAAAGATTGCTACTTGACACCGAGCTTCATCTTGAGACTCCCATGCCTTTGGAATGCCTCGATATCAAGGTACCTTCCTTTTGTTTTTATATATATTATTAGAGCATTCACAACCCACCCACCAAACCCTCCCCATCTTTAAAATTTAAAAAAACCTACTAAAAACACATCACAACCCATCCACCATTTTATACCTCGTCTTTATATTATGAAAAATTGTTATCCTAGCTTTTTATATATGAAAAACTACTATTCACCGTACACCAAATTATTGTGAGTGTATTCTAACGAGAAATATAATAAAATAAGTGTTTGTGAGTAACATAAAGAAAAGTATAGTGGATAGGACGTGGGAAGTTTTTTAAAATAAGAGATAAATTTTGAAAAGTATGATTTTTAGTTAAATTATAGAGTAAAAAATAATGGATAGGAGGTGAATGCTCTTATAAAGCTTTCATCATATATCTTTTCTTGTAAAAACTTAGAGCACAAGTTTTTGTTTTATATATTGTTCTTGAGTGGATTACTTGGTCATCACATAAGTTTCACCATTTTGGAAAAGTAATAAAGTATTACTTCTAATCTTTCATGGGTTTGTGTAATTTAAATAGTGTAGTCTTTGGTGAGAAGTAATTCGATCTGTATGGTTGATTATAAGTCATTTTTCCTTATTCTGCCAAATAATGTTTGTAATAACTGATGAATGCAGTCTGGCTATTATAACACAAGAGTTGATCATAAAAGGACTTCAATGGATCCCAGAGAACCACCGAAGAACATGAGTCTTGATCTTGATCTTCAGCTTAACCTACCACGTGGATCTTCCGATACACCAAAGAAACACCATGTTGCTGACAACTTGTCAAAGTTCAAGAAATATTCAAGCACAACGTCCAACAAGCATAGTGGTGGTGGTGGAGCATCGTCATGGTTGGCCTTGGAAGGTGGAGATCAACAACAAGAGATGATGACAACAGTGTGTAAAAAGTGTCATATGTTGGTGATGATGTTCAAGATTTCACCTTCATGTCCTAACTGTAAATTCATGCATCCACCCAATCAAACCCCTCCTAGGCTCTTTAACACATAATTAATGCCTTGTTTAATATTGAATGCCTTTTTTTTTCTTTCTTTTAGGTAATTAAGAATGTGTCACAGCCCGTCTCCCATCCCCAACCATATAATTTAAGAAAATATGATAGTTTTCTAAATTTGCCTATCACTTTTTCAAATTCTCTCACATCCCATTCCCCATTCATATCTCCTATAAGCTTTTATTATTATTATTTTATTTCTTTACAACCAACATCAATCCAATCCACCTTCCATTTATATTATTTTATTATTATTAATTGATATGGAGGAAGGATGGAAGACCCTATATATGAGGGCTCAACATAGGTTTTTTGTAAATTTTAGAAATGGGGTATGGGGAAAGGGGTTTGGGATGGAGTGGGTTTTTATGGGATTTTCTTAAATTTTAAGAATGAGGGGGGGGGGGGGGGGGAGTGGGGGATGGGTTGTGAATGCTCTAAGAGGTTTCCTCTCTTGGCGTCTTCTAGTAGAATGGTAAGAGAAAACTTTGAATACTAGAGCACATCATATGTTAATTTCCAAATTACTTTTACCCCTTTACATCATATTTGAATTATCTATTTTTAGACATTAATTCTTATTTCCACATTATATCATTTATATCCTAAGTATTATTATATCCTAAGTTTAGTCAAAGGTCATGTTAGTTATATTGAACTGACACGTCTGTTATGTAGTCAAGGGGACACACCCCTTCATCATGTATAAATAGGGGACACATTGTATCATTTGAACATGTATTGATTTCTTTAAGTTTCACATACTCTCTCTCAAACACAATCCCTCATCGATCCTGCGTCCTTCATTTGGCATCAGAGCGAAGGTTTATCAATCGTTCCATTGATTAGAAAGAAGACGAAGAAGAAAACGATCAAACTTTTTGATCCCCTGTTTCCCTCCGAAAAAACAGAGACCAATACAAGATCGTTCAAAATTTGGAACAATTATTCACAGCCAAACCAGGATCATTAGAAGATCAATACAGAGAGTTATAACCGTTTAACGAAGAAGAACCAGAACCGGTTAATTTTTCCGGCGAAACTTCATCTTCACCGGCGAGACACCGGAACCGAAGAACTCACTGTTTAAACGCATCAGAACGGTTATATCTATCCCTGCCCATTGTATATAGTCTAATCGAATACAAATATCTCAATCCAAATCAAAGAATCGATTTTTTTTTACTCTGTTTTTTTTTGTTCGAAGTCGTTCCCGCCAAAAAAAAAATTTAAAACAAAACCAAGTTTTATACTTTGAAACTTATCTCCGAACATTCCTGATACGAAAACAGAATCGTTTTATAAAATCTTTATCAAAAACTTCAAAGTTTATTCAAGGATTAAGTTTTTTTTTTCTTTCGGGTTTAAGAACCAGAGTATTTTTTTTTCGTATTCGATCAAGTAGATTCTGTAAAAGGAATTCAGAATCATTCGTTGTGGAACATATTTTGTGATCGTTCCATAAGTTTTTATTAAAACACAAAAGGATAGTGTGTTTTGTTTTGGGCAGTAGTTTTTTTTTGAAGAAGGTTGACTTTTGAAGTCAACATACGAAACACTAAAATATTGAGGGTTGTTTTTTTATAAAGAAATATTATATTGTCAGTGAAAGTTTGGGTTTTTTTAATTCACTGATTCGAAGAAGATTTCTTATTGAAGTCAATTATTATAGTAAACAAACATAGGGGTCTGTTTATTTAGAAGGGTGTTTTAAGGATTGAGTGTTATTTGAAGAACACTAATCAAATTGTTAGAGGATTATCAAGTCAAAAGGATTGACTTTAGAAATTATTTAGAGGAACATTATTGATACACAAAAATATTATAACGAAGTTCTTGATACTTTGTTAAGGCGCCTACGAAATATCAAAACCTTTGTTAACCAAATAATATTTTCAAGTATATCGATTTAAGTTTGATCACTTGTCGAACAAAGTTCCTAAAGAAGCGTGGGTAGTCCATATTAGATTTGGACAATAGGGAAGAAAAAGAACAAAAGTCCGCAGAAGACGCACATTAAACCCACAATGACAACAAAAGAGACAGTCACGAAGGAGACTCTCACTTTCAGCCTCCAAACACCGATGTTGACATCTACAAATTACACGATTTGGGTTGTTCGTGTTAAAGCAATATTAAGTGCAAATGGTCTTTGGGAAGTAGTGGAACCCACAGAAGGCACGTCAACAGTAGATGTAAAGAAGGATAGGACAGCGATTGCCTATCTATTCCAGGCAATTCTAGAAGATATGGTGATGCAGGTGGTGTCACATAATACAGCAAGAGAAATTTGGGAAGCATTAAAGACAAGATTTATTGGAATTGACCGACTCCAGAAAGCAAGACTTCAATCATTACGCACAGAATTTGAAATGATAATGATGAGATCGACCATCAGAAGTTATAATGATGGTCATGATGTGATCAACCATCAATGAATATAATGATAGCCAGGTTAATAATGAGATAGATCATCAAAAACGCAATAATGATCATGTTACTAATAAGATTGACCACCACATGTGGCAAATAAAAGGAGTGATTATATAAAATGATGGTTTGAATATTAAAGTTATAATACATTGTTTCATATCTTATGTTTTGTATTACATACATGCAAGTAATACATATTCGATCATAAACTAGAAGTTTAGTTTATGGGTCATAATTATTTAATTAGTTGGCATGACTGGTAAAACCACACCGAGTCGATGATGATGTGAACATAATGAAGAACTTAAAGATTCTTCAATCTGATACATAGCATGTAATGTTTGCTCTTAAGTGATATTATATATTTGCCATATAAAGTAGGGTGAGTATCACTATATATTTTGGAATTGATTAAAGGATACACATATCATAACATGATACCATTTAGTATTTAAAATCGATGCATCGTCTAAATGATTATCAAGTGCACAACCTGAAGTTTGTGTGATAAATGGCGTAGCTAAAAAGATATCAAGCACATTATTCCAAAATGGCATATTTGGTGAATTTAATTCCTAAATATTGAAATACTAGTAGCTTATGTTCATACACATATTGCTTTCATTGAGATGATCACTAAAATGTCTACTATTGATTGCAACGTCAATGATCATAAGAGCAAAAGTTCATGTTTACATTTGATTTTACACGCAGTAACATTTATTCACATCAAGCCAATGCGTAGTAATAGTTTCTCCCCATTATAGTTGGTTTTTGGTCAGAAATCAAATATTGCCCATCTAAGATTTTTGTTGTGCGACATATATTGAAATTGATCCACCATGACGCACAAAGATGGGACCTCAAAAGGTAGTTGGGAATATATGATGATGAAAAGAGCTTTTAATGAGGTATTTATTTATGGCTCAATTAATTGTTATCCATCTCTATGAATTAACATTCCCAACATTAGGGGAGATAAAAGGCAGTTGGTAATGAAAGGAGTTGGTATGAGTTACAATTGATCCTCAAAAATGAAGTTCAAACATAATTTCAAAGCATAACTCATTTACAACGATTAATAAATCATTTACCAGACAAATTAGCTGACCTAAATATGTGGACTAGCTAAATTAAGTCACATATTCCTAACTGCTAATACTCCAAATAATCTTATAAGTCTATTGCACGCCTGAAGCGTGATAGACTGTTCGATTCCATGAATAAAAATCCGCGAGAAATTGGAGCAAGTAATAAAGATGGTCAAGTCGAGGTTATAGTAAAAAAGGTCACATGAAGATACATTAGACATGACGGTTCTAGAAGAACCTCAGGTACCTGAAAATAAAGAGATCTCGTTATATAGTATCATGTCTACGAAATATATGGAATCGAAATAAAATCGACGTTGTTATAAATTTTATGTAATGTAGCGCTTGAAATGAGGATCAAGTTGTAAGATTTGCCTATGAAGGAATACAATGAAATGATTGGCCAAAATGGAAAGACACAAATATGGCAGAGTTGAATTCTCTATTGAAAAGGAAAGTTTTGGACCAGTAGTCCATACAACAAAAGCTGTAAAACATATTGATATGAAAAGGTCTTTTGTGCGAATCAACATTTAAAAAAGAAAATGATATAAGGAAAAATTAGTAGCACAAGAATTACACAAAGACCATTATTGATTATGACGAGACACATATTCCAGTGGTGGATGCAATCACTTTCCAATATTTTATTAGTCTGGTAATATAAAATTGATATGCGTCTTATAAATGTTATGTATCATTTGATACTAAAAGTTTACATGGAAGTACCTGATGAGGGATGTAACTTGTCAAAATCATGTAAACTAAGTTCTCGAGAACATTATGATTGTTATAAACAGATTCAGTTTTGAATATGTTATGCTTGTTTTATATGATTGAATTGAATATAACTGGAACTCCTTATGAGTGTCCTAAAGCATTTGAGTGCTTAAAAGGTAATATGAAACATCGTAGGATGTAATTCTTGTGCACCAACACACACACAGAAAATAAACTGAACTCGATGGTTAATACCTCAATGTATAAGAATGGTACAACATAGATAGGAGAAATAGATGTTATTGATTTTCCAATTGAAGAGTGAATGCACTTGGGTAAGTCAAGATGGAAAAAGTCCTTGATGGATTGAGGATGCCTCAAGTATCGATATCAATACCTTAAGAAGTATTGTATAAAGTTGACAAAATACATATGGACTAACGTAGCCGGGTTGAATGTTTTACAACTCATGAGATAGTCCGACAAAAAGGAATATAAGTTTGATAATAATATTCGTCTTTTAACATAAGTTCTCTCTTAAAGTTCACAATAATCGCAGTTTACAGTGATAATGCCTAGGCATCATCGAGAGACTCTGTAGAACTTTTAATGAGACAATTTTTTAAAGTTCTTGACAAAGTTTAATTATTGCTCGACCTGCAGTTCGAGTATATGTATAATGATACGCTTATCAATCCATCAAAGTATATAAAGAAACGCGTGGACATTTTACAATGAACAAAGCTCATACTTAATATACATTGAAGATGGTCCAACTATTTTATATAGAAAATGACTCTTTTCATCTCTTATCAAAGTAGAGATTCTCAGTCTAGAAGTGTCACTAGTTAAATGCATATGTGCATCAATATATTTCTTTCTAGCTATGCATGATTATAATATTTTTATTTGAACTTATTGTCATTGGGATGAGTTATTAGAACTATTTTGTTATATCAAAGGTATGTAAGATTTGAAATTATATTTTACTAACCTATAAAAACAAGTTTGGCTAGTCTTATAGATGCAGGGAATGTAGTACAACATAGTTGTGGATGTTATGGTATTTGCTCACAAGAGAAGAAACCAAAAGTCTCATATTAAGATCATACAACATTGATTAACATAAAGGATTGCATGTCAAGGGATCAAGCAACAAATCACTAACTACAAATATTTGAGCAAATTCTACAGAGATCTACACTAGTCATTTAGAGAATAGATGTTCGTATGAGGGGGAGCATTATACAAGTTGCACTCTTTTTCCCTTCACTAAGTTTTATCCCATTGGGTTTTCTTAGAAAGGTTTTTAATGAGGCAACATCATCAGGGGGGACAATACGCGCTGCACTCTTTTTCCCTTAGATATGGTTTTGTCCCACTGGGTTTTCCTAGCAAGGTTTTTAACGAGGCAACATCTCAAAGTGTATTAAGTTGATAACAAAGGGGGAGTGTTATAAATATATTGTATTAATGTGGTTATCACCTCCTAAATTAGACTAGCTTATTTTCCAAGTTTTGTACTCCTATATATATCCTCATTGTATCTCATTGTAAACATACTTGATTAATCATCTTCTCCCTGTTATTCTTTTCTCCATTCTTATATTGTTTGCTATTAGGCTAGTTTCACAACAAGTGATTCATACACAATATCTTTTTCCTTTATCAGGGGTTCTACCAATTGATATCTTTCCAAAAATAATTCAAAGTCAATTTCTTGATTTGTATCTTCAATTTTTGGAAACTTAGAAAGCTCTTCTGCCAAACCCTGATCAATGAATCTACAAAATCCTTCAAATTGTATCTTATTAAATCCAGGTATTGTGGACATTGCGTTTATCCTGGGTTATTTTGAAATTGTCAGTTATTTATATTCATCCATATCAAATTCTAAAAAAATACCATTTTGGTTGGCTCATTATCCATTAAAGAAAATCCTATAGATATAGCAATCCTTATGAATTCCAAGGTACTCTCTTTAATTAAGAATTACAGGATTCATCATTCGAAAGGAAGTAGACTACTCAAGAATTTCACATTTCATTTATGTCATAATTGAATAAAGAATTCATAAAATCTAAATAAAAATAATAAGGAATTTACTTGTCTATGTATTGGTCCATTTGATTTTTTTTATTTTAAGAGGTGGTAGAATACCACCAGTCACATAAAATACCATACACACGTACTTGGTCTTCATACAATCACGCTGGTAAAAAAAAAACCCTAGGGAAAAAACCCTAGCTCCGCAAAACTAGGGGGCGATTTGACGGCGATGAAGGGTGCCAGCAGGCACAAACCAGACGTATGGTACGACGTACCGGGAAGGAAAGGTAACGACAGAAGACACGATTCACAAGGTAACAAGGACGGCGGGACTAGGTTTTTTGTCTCAAATCTTCCACCAAGAGCGACGTCAGAGGATCTCAAGTATGTATTTAGGGGTTTTGCCGATTATGTGGGTTCTTATATCGCAAGAAAACGAGACAAGCTGGGCAAGAAGTTTGGGTTCATCTCTTTTCGTAACGTAAAAGATGTCAAAAGGCTAGAGAATGATATGGTTGATGTCTGGATGGGCTCCTATAAATTGTTCGTTGCTGTGGCAAAGTTCGTTGAAGGTGATAAGAAGGATGAAGGAGAAAAGGTATACAGGGAAGTTCGTAGGGAGGTGCCGAATGGAGCTGAACCTGAAGGAAGTAGTCATGCAAACCCTAATCAGGGGGAGCATGCAAAACCAGATGGCATGGATTTCCAAGAAGATGGGAGTGGGGATAATTCGGGGAGGTCTTTTCGTGACTGTCTTTTGAATAGACAACCAGTCAATAAACTGGATGTTATTCAGGTTGATGGGAACATTGAGGCATTTCCACATTGGCATGAGAAGGCGCTTGTGGGAAAGGTTAAGGATTTCAAGATCCTTACTGGCTTACGAGTCATGTTACAGGAAGCTAAGTGGGGTAATGTGGGGATCAAATATGTGGGGGGATTCAAAGTGGTTCTGGTTCTTGATGATAAAGACGATTGTGACCGATTTATGCGATGTAAACAGTTGTGGGGGCTATGGTTTGAGTCGTTGGAGTTCTGGTCAGGTAATGCTTATTCGAAGGATAGAATTGCGTGGATTAAGGTTCATGGTGTTCCTGTTCAGTTGGCGGTAGAGCAAGTGTATGAGCTTATTGGTAGTAGGTTCGGCAAAGTAATCCAGTCTACAGGCATATCGGAACAGGAAGTGGATTTCTCGTCGGCTTACTTGGGAATTCTTTGTGACAAAAGGAACCGGATTATAGACTCGTTTTTGTTGAGTTGGAAAGGTTTGTCTTTCAGGGTGTGGGTGGATGAGGATTGTGAGGAGTGGCAACCGGACTGTATAGTAGATTTCGATGAGGAGTCGGCTGGTGAATCAAGATCTGAAGATGATGAGTCGCTTCAAAACCCTAGCCAGGAGATGCAAGGAGAGGGACCAGATTTAGAAATGGGGGAAATTGGAGGGGGGGGGGGGTAATGATGTTAGCCCAACCTGTGAGGAGGCAATTGAGAAGTCAAGTGGGGAGATTCAAAATTCGCCCAGTGGGTTGGACGGTTCAGCATCTCCAGGGGGTAATGTTGAAGGGGTTCAAGTGAGGAAGAGGTTCAAGAAAAAAGCTCCAATGAAAAACAAGAGGGTCATATCTCCTGGGCTTCAAGAACGGCCCAAGAAAAGGCCCAGGGACATTTGTGACTCATCCGATCCTTTTGGTGTAGATAGGCTCATTGGCATTATGAAGGTCGGCCCAGTGGGTAGCAAGGAAGTGGAGTCCGACCCAAATTTTTTAACACCGGATTTAAACGGATCTTCGGATCCTGGGGATGGTTCAGTGAAGGCGATAGAGGGTGGCGGTCCTGAGCACCTCGGTGTTAGTAATAAGAACGGTAATGAAGCTAGCAAAGAAGTTATGTATACCATGGAGATGGGTAGTGTCCTGGGGGTTGAGAACCTGCAGAATTTTTTTCCTCAAGTCAGTGAGAGTGTCCGAAAAGAAGGCTTTCAAGATGTTACTCAATGAATCTACTCTCTCTAAATATTCGTGGGCTAGGAGTTCAGGATAAAGCACAATGGGTTAGGGATTTGAGACGGCAAAATGAGGTAAGTTTCGTGATGCTCCAAGAAACTCAATTTTCTGATTATAGCTCGGTGGTTTGGGATTCTTTTTGGGGTAGGGGGAATTATCAGGTGGAGACGGTGGTGGCGCAGGGTAGGTCTGGGGGTTTGGTGTCTATGTGGGATACTTCTGTGTTTTCAGCGGTTTCTGTTCAGAGTGCTAGAAATTGGCTGTTAGTTGCGGGTACGGTTAAAGGTAGTGGAGTTGTTTCGTATATATTGAACATTTATGCGCCTCAGAACAACGTTAATAAACGTCTTTTGTGGTCGGAAATCAGTAGATTAATATGTGTGGGTAATGGGTTCTGGGTTTTGGCTGGGGACTTTAATTCGGTTCGTAACAGATGTGACAGAAGGAATTCTAAGTTCAATAATGCTGCTGCTGTGGATTTTAATGCGTTTATAGACGATTCTGCCTTACATGAGTATACTTTGAAAGGGAGGAAGTTTACTTTTGTGTCTGGAAATAAACTGAGCCGTATAGATAGAATTCTTGTAAACTGGAATTTTTTGATGGAATGGCCGAATGCGGAGTACAGGGCGCTGAACAGAGATAAGTCTGACCACAGTCCGATCATTTTGAAGGTAAATTCCTTTAATTATGGTCCAAAACCGTTTCGTTTTTTTAATTCTTGGTTGGATAGAAAAGATTTTGATGAGGTCGTCAGGAAAGCTTTAGAGGGTTTTGATTGTCATGGGCCTCCGGATGTTTGTTTGATGAATAAATTCAGATTTTTGCGCCAAGTCATTGGCGATTGGAAAAGGGTAATTATGGGTAAGGAGTTAGAGGAGAAAAGCCTTTTACAAGAGGAGGTCAGACAGCTAGATGAGATTGTGGAATCTAGGGATTTGGATGAGGCTGAATTGTGGGTTTTAGAGGAGTCCAAATGTAGACTTCGTGAGTTGGATTTTATGGGTAAAGCGGATTTGCGTCAGAAAGCTCGGTTGAAATGGGCCTCGGATGGAGATGACAACACTAGATTCTTTCATGGTGTTATAAACAAAAGGAGGAGCTCTAATTTTTTGGCTGGTTTGATGGTTGGGGGGGTATGGGAAACAAGACCAAAAATTGTAAAAAGAGAAGTCCTTCGGTTTTTTAGATCCAAGTTTGTGGAAGATATGAACGTCCGTCCGAAGCTAAACTGTTATGATTTAAAGCACCTCGATTCGTCTCTTGCGGATGGGTTAGTTGCGGCCTTTACGGTGAAAGAGATCAAAGATGCCGTTTGGGATTGTGGGGGTGATAAAGCCCCGGGTCCCGATGGTTTTAATTTTAAATTCATTAAGCGGTTTTGGGATTGTTTGGAGAAAGACTTTGTTGAGATTCTTAACAGGTTTCACCAGACAGGTTCGTTCAATCGTGGGGTGGGGTCTTCTTTTATTACACTAGTTCCTAAGAAAGCGGACCCGACAGAACTATCGGAGTATAGACCGATCAACTTGATTGGTGCTATTTCTAAAGTTGTGTCAAAGGTGCTTGCGAATAGGCTTCGGGTGGTGATGGATAATGTTATTTCGGAGTCTCAATCTGCCTTCTTGTCGGGAAGATACATTTTAGATGGTCCGTTGATTACTAACGAGGTGTATTCGTGGGCTAAAAGAACAGGGAAACAGATGTTCCTATTTAAGATAGATTTTGACAAAGCTTATGACAACGTGAATTGGGACTTCCTGATTTCAGTTATGGATCAGATGGGGTTTCCAGCTCTTTGGTGCAAGTGGATTCGGGGTGTTTTGATTTCTGCTCGGTCAGCGGTTCTGGTTAATGGTTCGCCCACGTTCGAGTTCGACTGTCAGAAAGGTATTCGCCAAGGTGATCCTATTTCGCCTTTCTTATTTATTATCGTCATGGAAGCATTTTCTGGGATGATAAAGAAGGCTTGCCATTCGGGTTGCTTTGAAGGGGTGCGATTACCTAGAAATGGGTCGTTGCTATCTCATCTCTTGTACGCTGACGATGCTATGGTGATGGGCGAATGGTCCGATCATAATTTTCTTAGTTTGAGGAGAATTTTACGGTTGTTTCATCTTTGCTCTGGCCTAAAAATAAATATTAACAAATCTGTTCTCTATGGTGTGGGTATTTCCAATGAGGAATTGTACCAGCAAGCGGATTCTGTGGGGTGTAAATCCGGAGAGTTCCCGTTTATGTATTTGGGCATTAGGGTGGGTGCCAACATGAACAGAGTCTCCAACTGGGAGCCGGTGGTGGATATCTTTCGGAAGAGACTTTCAAAGTGGAAGGCGAACTCTATTTCGATCGGGGGGCGTTTAACACTTATTAAATCGGTGTTAGATAGTCTTCCAACGTATTACTTTTCCCTTTTTAAGGCTCCTCTGACGGTGATCAATAGGTTGGAACAACTCATGAGACGTTTTCTTTGGGGGGGTTCAGATGAAGTGAAAAAATTGAGTTGGGTGGCTTGGGAGAAGGTTACGCGGCCCAAGGAAGAAGGAGGTTTGGGAATAGCAAAGCTTGAGATTAATAATAAAGCCTTACTCATGAAGTGGTTTTGGAGATACTTAACGGAAACTGACGCTCTTTGGAGGAATGTTATCGATGCTTTACATGGGTCAGACCGGAAGTGGGGGTCTCTTCCAGTTAACAACGCTGCTGGTGGTGTTTGGAAGTGTATTGTGGGGTTATGTGATAAGACCAAGGTGAACGGCTGTAGTGTTAATCGTATGGTTCGTGGTAAAGTTGGTAATGGTGCGGCCGTTAGATTCTGGATTGACCCGTGGATTTCTGATGAACCGCTGAAAGATCAATTCCCGTTGCTTTTCCGTTTGGAGAAATATAAGATGTGTAAAACAGCGGACAGATTGGTGTTTAATGGTGGTCAGCGGCTAATTATTTGGAACTGGAAGGAGGTGCTGTCCTCGGATGCAGAGAAACAACAGAGGAGCGATCTCGAAGGTATGCTTCTTTCGTATTCTCCAGCTGCAGGTTGTGACTCGTGGCAATGGAATGATGGCCAGTCTATTTTGTTCTCGGTTGCTGGAGTTAAAAAATGGTTGAAAAACAGCACTGGTGCAGCAGCGGAATTCGGGTTCAAATGGTGCAGGTGGGTGCCTAACAAGTGTAATGTCTTTATGTGGAGAGCATTCCTGGAACGCCTGCCCACGAAAACTGCGCTCAGAAAACGTAACATCCAGGTTGAGGATTTGAGTTGTCCGTTTTGCGGTGATCCTGACGAGACAGAGCAACACCTGTTTACGGGTTGTGGATTTGCTTTGGGGGTTTGGAATGGCATTACTTCCTGGTGTCGTATTCCCCAACTGTTCCTGTTTTCTTTGGAAGATGTGGTGTCTGTTGCGGATTCAGTGAACATCTCTAGAGAAAAGAAGGAGGCGCTGAAAGGGATTATCATCATCACGGCTTGGCGTATTTGGAAAGCGCGCAACGAGAGGATTTTCTCGAACAAACCACCCGTTGTTTCGGAAGTCATCTCGGATGTCAAGTCTTTGGGTTTTCTATGGTTTAAAAACAGGGGGAAGGGTATTGTATCGGATTGGGATTCTTGGTTGTCGTTTGATGTTATGTAATGTTGTTGTTTTGTGGCCGTTCTAATTCCCGTCTTGGGGATTAGTCGGTTTTGGTGTTGAATGAAAGTTAATTTCCAAAAAAAAAAAAACATAAAATACCATACAATTATCTATATCTATACTATCTTATAATACATTTCACAAGGACCTCTTAAAATTTAAGTTTTACAAGTGTAATTGCTTAGAGTACAACACACAATGCACATATCAACTACTTTTGGAGGGCAAATATGTCTTTTATACAATACTTACAAATTTTTCCCTTAACTTTACTCAACTTTTGTTTATTTAAATAATAATTACACTTTTTACCATTATTATAACTAACTACCCCTCACGATTTTTAAACGTCCATAACTTTTTCATACGTCAATAATTTCTTAATAAAACCAATAACTATAAGCTAATATGTCCAGGCACCAAATGCACTAAGGTGTTGCCTTTCATTATTGTTATTGTTCATTGTTTGATTTTGCAAGAAGTTTTCTTAACTGGTTCTCTTAAAGTCAATCACAATCAATCGATTCTTAAACCCATTTTGTTGAATAAACTATGGCAAATGTTCTATAATAAATTTAGATTAAAGAATTGTTTTATTTTGTCCGACCCATAATACTCACGGTAATTCGGTAATGATTCAATTTTTGTTCTGTTTAGTTCTGTTTAAAAGTAATGTGTACATCCTTTTATCATTCCATGGGCTACGATCAATGGCCTTAGGCCCAAGTACCTCAGTTCGTTTTAGAAAATTGCCAAATATTGCCAATGGACTTCATTTCTTTAACCAACAAAATTGACCATCATTCCATGCCATGGTGATGGTGTTCGATGACAGTTCAAATGAGCAAAAGGTATTCACCTTCGTTCTTTGTCGTAGTTTGACCTTTAAATTTTTTGTTGGACCGAAAGTAAAAAACTCTATCGTGATACTCCTGTTAATAGCATTGATTATGTCACTATTAACGTCCATTTATATCTTGGTGATGATTTTGTACAAAGAGTTTTTGTTCTCTTTGTCTTTCTTTACGAACGCCCAAATAGTTTTTTTTTTTCACAAAATAAAAACTATATTAAGACATAACGAGACAAAAGACATGAGATGGACGGTGGAGTGTATAACACCAATACTTCGGCAAAAAAATTAGAGTCAATTATATTTTTCGTCGTTTATGTTTATACTAATTTTCAATGGATATAAATTACCTTCAAAAACGTCAAAAAACGGGGTTTATGTTTAAAAACCTTACACGTCATGACCTTTCTGCTAACGGACGGCAAATTTTAGTTAAGTCTTGTCACATAAGGGCAGTTAAGTCTTTTTCTTTGATTTTTTGTCTCACTCTTCTTTAACGAATTATATGGTATTCTATTATGGTAATTTACATACATGTGTGAAAACAAAGGTTTCACATTCTATGAAAAATTGGGAACTAGAGCCACTCATTGTCAAATTGTCAAAACTATAATATATGACAACACGAATAAAATACTATGTGTTGACTTGCTAGATCTACAAGACCCATACTAACTCACAAACCAAAGCAAAAAACTTGAATCAACATCCAAGAACCTAAAGTAGTTCTCTAGGGGTTTAAAGGACCCGACAAGTGGTTAGTTTTTTTGGTTTTCCGCTACATCCACGAGATCATTTCGAAGTCGGAAATGCGTATCGGAGTCTGTCAACTCCGTAAGGGCTTGTTCGTCGAAGAACGGTTGGATAGGGGGATCGCGTATGTGGACCGGTGATATCGCACGCCCCTCGTCTTTAATGATCATGTTATGCAATATCATGCGCGTATAGACGATGACGCTACACCTAGCAACGGTCGTCGGCCTCAAGGGTCGTGCGGTAATTTCCCATTTCCCCTTTAATGCTCCGAACGCTCGCTCAACATCCTTCCTTGCCGCGTTTTGCGCCTTAACAAATTTCTTTTTCTTAGGGTCGGTCGGATATCGAAACGCTTTCACAAACATAGACCAAGTTGGGTAGATGCCATCGGTAAGATAATATCCATGTTTATATAAGTGGCCATTTAAAGTAAATGGACACTGCAGCGCCATTCCGTTTCGTTAGGTAAGAAAAACTAGGGATTGTTGGAGGACATTTATGTCGTTGAGCGAACCAGGGGGCCCAAAAAATCCATGCCAAAACCACATATCTTGTGAAGCAACCGCTTCTAGCATGATCGTAGGGTATTGGTGATCGCCTCTCATATATTGTTCTCATAATTCCCTAGGACATGCTCGTCATACTAAATGCGTGCAATCAATGCAACCGATCATGTCGGGAAGGTGATGTCTTTCTTCGTGTGCTCGGTACAAACATGCAATGTCGTGACTTGTTGGTCGTCGTAAATACTCAGCCCCGTATAACTTAATGACGGCATTGCAAAAAAAATGTAAACATTCGCGCGACGTCCTCTTAGACATACATAAATACTCATCGTATTCGTCTAGAGGATTACCTGTTGCGAGTTGTTTCACTGCTGAAGATACTTTTAGCCCACCAAGGTACGACTTGTGTTGGACGGATGTTTGAAACGGGAGGGTTTAGGGTGAAGTTTGTTTACGTCTCCCCAATTTGTAGTTGACTAAATTGGAGTACAGCCATAGTGTACTCATAGCCCCGGTGAAATTCCTCGTCTGTAAAAGGAGGATTTAGATCGACACTTGATTGAGTAGGTGTGTAGGTTGGTTAAGGAGGAGTGATTATTAGTTGCGGGGGAGTGTAGAGTAGACGAAGAGGAGTGTACACTGGTTGAGAAGAAGTGTACCCTTGTTGAGGCGGTGTGTACACTGTTTGAGGAGAAGTGTACACTTGTTGAGGAGGAGACGACACTGGTGGAGGAGGAAGAGAAGACGACACTGGTTGTGAACGTCGGCTGGCACGTCGGTGAGAATAGCGCTTGAGGTTGGAAAGTCCAACTCCTTTAGTAGGATAACCACCGCCCTTATCTTTGAATTGCGAGTGATAATTGTAAATGTGTCTTGTATGTATAGGGTTAGAAAAATAGTCGTTTTAAAAGTAACCGTTGGAAAAGTAGCCGTTGAAAAAGTATCCATTTGAAAAATAGCCATTTGAATATTAAATATTATTCTTATTTTATTATTATTTTTTATTTAATAAATTTACTTTTATTTTATGTACTTTTATTTATTTAAATGTATATTTAGATAAAAACAATAATTAAGCAATGATTAATCAATGATTATTGGGGCTCCATAGGGGCTTTATTCACTACATGCATACTTTATATAAAGCATTCATCAACAGTGGCGAAACTTGGTTCTCGAATCGGGAGGGGCCGGACTCAATTTTTTTCGATCGGTAGTGGGAAATAGGCGAGGGCCGGACTCAACCCAGATTCAATTTACCTATGAAAATCGTAAATTTCTACCACTGCGCTAAAAAACGGGAGGGACCAGGGCCACCCCTGGCCTTTAATATCCTGCGCCCCTGTTCATCAAGTCCCTCATCTCACTTTATTAAGAAATGCCCTAGGCTATCTTTAATTTAGAAGTAGAATTAAGAAATGTACGGTAAACTGAGAGGATTGGTGTAAGTTTTATTTCCCTTGATGTAACTCTTGATTTGGCAGTTTATCTCTAACTTGAAGATGTCACTCTGTTTTTAGTGTTAATGAAGCTTGTCTTTCAAAAAAAATATAAAACATTAATAAGTCCTTCATCTCACTTTATTAATATTTTATTTCATTATGTTGTCAAGCCTATGAAAAACACATAGAATATTAAATAGGAACAACGGTTGAGAAAAGAAAGACATAGATATTAATTAACATGAAAAATAATGAACAAATGGCCCGCTTGGTCTAACAATATCCAAACGTATTCATGCAATAAATATTATGTTCTTACAATTATTTATTTAGACAAAAGATCAAATACATACAAAATATCTGTACGAACTGTACGAATGGCACAAATCCACGCGGTGGCAATTTCGTAATTAACCAATATCCTCTTTTCTTGTTGCTGCCTCCATTAAAAATCCCTAAGCTCCATTAATCAGACATAAACCCTAAATTTCATCACATTAAGCTCCATTAATCCTCTTTTCTTGCTGCTGCCTCCATTAATGAACAACCAATTTTCGTAATCTATACAATTTTCACTCAATAACCCACAAATCGTTTTTTTCCTCTCCATCAATGGCTGAAAGTACAACGAATGTGATTCAAGGTATGTATTTTAAATGTTTTGATTTTAATTTTCTTTATCATATTTGCTTTTGCATTCTGATTTTTGTAGATTCAGATTTATTCAGAATATCATTCGTTGTATTAGTGTAATATTCCAGTTTGGTTTTAAATAATGGGTAACAATGGTGTTGTAATTACTCTGGTTTATTAGCTTTATACATAGGTGAATAACAATGGTGAATATGTCTTGAGATATGTTTTATTACTAGAGTAATTACTGAAAAATATTATCCATTGTTTTCTTATCTTTATGGATAGAGTAATTAGTACTTTTGAGTTGTCAATTATGATTTACTCTAGATAATAAATCGTTTTTTGTGTTTAGAGTAATTACTCAAAATGATTGTCATGTCTATGTTATTGTTTTGTAGAGTAATTGTTTTTTTTTATGCATATGTTTGAATGAATTTTTAGAATAATTATGTTTTGTCTTTCTATTTAATGTAGATTATGCGGTAGAAGATTTAATTATGGGATTTCAACGGTTGTCCCCTGTTTCTTGTGAAAGAACTTTCAAACCTAGTGTTTCTTCTTCATTAATACCAGTTGAAGGCATGGTTTTCCCATCTTTGGATGCTTCATTGGATTTTTACAAAACATATGCTAGAAATGGAGGTTTCTCTGTAAGAAAAGGTACTCAAATCGAAAAGAATGGTATAATCAAATATATGTATTTTGTATGTTCAAGGGAGGGATATAAGATATCTACTAAGTCTGATCATCTTCTATTTGTTAATGATAACAAAAAACTGAAAACGCATAAGAATAGGCCTTCTATCCGTATTGGTTGCCAAGCACATATCGGATTCATTTCAGATGATGGTCAATCATTTAAGGTATTCAGGTTTGTTGAAGAACATAATCATAGTTTTATTTCCCAAGAAGATATGCAGTTTGTTCCTTCATTAAGAAATTTATCCGTTATGAAGCAAAAGAGGATATGTTCTTTGTCAACGCTAAATTTAGGCCCTGTTAAATCATTTCATATTATGAGGACAGAATATGGTGGTTTTGAAGAGGTTGGTGCAACTGTTGTAGATTGCAAAAATTTTAAAAGAGATTTAAAATGTTTTATTGGAGAATATGATGCTGAAATGATTGTTCAAAGATTAACTGATAAGAAAGATTATCTTCCTGATTTTTCATTTGAGTTTACAGCGGATGATAAGGGTTGTCTAACCGGTTTATTTTGGGCTGATGAAGTTTGTAAAATGAATTACTTGACTTTTGGTGATGTAATATCCTTTGATGCAACCTTCAAAACTAATAAGTAAGTTTCTAATTCTTTATTATTGTTAGAGTAATTATTATTACATTTTTTATTAAATTTTTCTTTTGTTGCGTAGATACAAAATGGTTTTTGTACCTTTCACTGGCATCGATAACCATTTTCATAATGTCAATCTTGGAGCTGGTCTTATTGCGAAAGAAAACGTTGAATCTTACGAATGGTTATTGTCGTGTTTTTTAAGGGCATTTGGTCGTCAGCCTAGGGTTGTTGTTACCGATCAAGATCCTGCAATGAAACAAGCAATTCAAAGAGTTTTTACAGAAAGCCGACATAGATTATGTATGTGGCATATCATGAAGAAAGTTGCTGATAAGGTTTGTCTATCATTTTAGTTGTAGAGTAATTATATTTGCTTCTAGAGTAATTGTATTCTGAGTTGCTGATAAGGTTTGTCTATCATTTTAGTTGTAGAGTAATTATATATGCTTCTAGAGTAATTGTATTATGAGTTGCTGATAAGGTTTGTCTATCATTTTAGTTGTATAGTAATTATATTTCTTCTAGAGTAATTGTATTCTGATTCAAATTTTGTAATTTTTTTTTCTGTAGTAATTGTGTTTCCAACTAGAGTAATTATAATATATTGTTAGAGTAATTTGGATTAAATATATTTTTTTTACAGGTTGGGATTTCATTATGCAATGATGATAACTTCAAACGTCGTATTTGTAATATTGTTTGGACTGATTCAATTGAGCCTGAGACGTTTGAGCTTGAATGGCAAGAAGTAATTAAGGATTTTGGTCTTATGCAAAATGCTTGGATATCAACTATGTTCGACTTACGATCAATGTGGATTCTGGCGTATTATCGTGATGAGCATATGTCAGGCCTCATGCGTACAACATCGAGGTCTGAGAGTGAAAATCAATTCTTTGGTATTATTTCAAATTCACAGTTGACACTTGTTGAATTTTTTGTCATTTTGACACCGCAATTGAAGCTCAAAGATATAACCATCGAAAAAATGATCATGATACCCGGAATACAATACCTGATTTCTGGACTGAATCAAATCTTGAAAAACATGCTGCTAAGTTGTATACCCGGTCTATATTTTTTGATGTTCAAGAGGAAATATATGCTAGTTATCACAAATGCTTTTCAGTTAACATCAAAAAAGAAGGAGATTATGCTAGAATTTATATTCGAGATTCTGAGGCTTTTGGAGATGGTTTCTTTGAGGTATTTTTAATTTTTTAACTTATCGTTTAATTTGAGTAATTACTATGTGGTACATGTCATATAATCCAGTAGTGTAATTAGTATATCTCATGTATTATTTAACATATAACTAGAGTTATTATTCAATTAATTCAATAATTAGGGTATTCACTATTTTGATACTTGCTATGGAACCTGCTAGAGTAATTAGTACTATAATGTGTTATTTACTATTCAAGTAAACTATTTTTTTAAATTCTCAGGTAATGGGTAAAGCTGATGAAGAAGATATTTCTGTTTCATGTGTTTGCAAAAGATTTGAGCAATACGGTTTGTTATGTCGGCACGCGTTCCTTGTGTTACGAATGTTTGAACTTGATGAAATACCTGAGAAGTATGTTTTGAAGCGTTGGAGAAGGGACACAGTTGTAAACAAAGCCAATTCTTCACTTTTTGTTAAAGATAGTTCTAATGTCAACATTGATAAGGCGAATCAGCTTGTGCGTGAGATAATGGTTGCTACCGAATACCTTAGTAGTCGATATTTTACAAACATTGAGGAATTAACTAAGGTAAGAGATCAATTGAAAATATTGATGGAAAAGGCTGAAGGGAGTAAAACTGGGCCGACTTTGAAGAAAAAAGATATGATGGCGTCTCTTCTTGGTTATGATCAACCAACAACCACAAAGTTGAGACTTCCATGTGGTATTAGAAATAAGGGACGTGTTTCACATAAAAGAATAAAATCTAAAAAGGAAATGGCAGCTAGCCGCGCTGGTAAAAGACGTAGAGTATGCGGTGTATGTGGGAAGCTTGGTCATGATGTTCGTACATGCAAATCATTTGTTGGGAAGGAACCAATCGGGAATTAATCGATGTTATTTTTGAACTTTTTTAATTCGCATCTTAATTAGTTGAGAATTGCTGTTGAATACTATGAAAGTTAAATGTTTTTGAATACGGATTTTTGCATTTCGTGTTATAATTGAAGTAGTAGAGTAATTATTTAATTACTCTAGTTTCATCTTATTTAAAATATAACTAGAGTAATTAACTTTCAATTGATAGTTTGTACTAGAGTAATTAACTTTGAATTGATAGTTTGTACTAGAGTAATTAACTTGCAATTTGAAATTTTATTTTTTCTACTAGAGTAATTTCTTCAATAGATAGATTGCACTAGAGTAATTAACTTGATGGTTTGAATATTATGTTTTTTGTGAAAATGGAATTATGTTTGTACTAGAGTAATTAATTTGAATTGATTGTTTGTACTAGAGTAATTAACTTTTGCCATTTAAAATTTGCTTACTGTAAAGTTTACCAATTTATATGTTTTCTACTAGAGTAATTACTTCAATTGATAGATTGTGCTAGAGTAATTAACTTGCAATTTGAATTTTGTATACTGTTATATTTAGCAATTTATACTTGGCACCAATTCTAAATCCAAATACAAAGATATATATAAACTATACATAATGCCTACATAGTAACGATGTCAAATATCATAGAATGGATCCCATGTCCAACAAAAGTTTACAATTTGATCAAAAGACGAAATTAAACTACTAGCATTACTAACAAATTCAAACAAAGCTCGTTTGCCTTTCTTTTATCTGATCGATCAAATTTTTCTTCATGTCTTCCTTTAATTCAGTTTCCATGGCTTCAACTTTAAGGGCATTCGTTATAAGATCATCTCTTGCACTGTTGATATCGGACAATAACATCTTTGACAAGAATTTGTACCTTAGATCCTTGAGCTCTTCTTGTTGAACATCCTCTTTTACCGAGAAACCGCTATCCCATTTTTCATTTCCCATGTAGGTATCCATATGACGCATTGCAAAAACGCCACAATCGATTTTGTTTTCCTCGGTCCTCCATGGCATTTCCAACCTTTTGATATCTGCCCCAATCATTTTCTTCAGACCTGTTTTGATTTTGGAAATCTTCATGTAATTGCACAATGCATTTCTCTACAATATATGCAAAAACATATTAGCTTTTTGAAATTTATATAAATGGTAAAGTTAAATAAAATGTCAACAATATTACCAGCTTATGAGGGATCCCTTTATATCTATCATCAAAATTATCTCCCATCTTGCTGTTATCCATCAAAACAATTTTCCCAACTTTCAAATGGAAACACAAAACATAGTAATGTTCTGAAGCTAGAATTGGGAAAAAAAGGAGGTCAGTATCCGTTAATGATTTGACTTTAAACTGTTTAAGGTAGGCATCCATGCTGCTATTGAACTTATCAAATAGCATTTCTTCTGTGAGCATAAACTGTTGTTCCAGCTGCATTTTAACAATACAATTATCAGTAGAGTGATTATGTAGATACAATAGAGTAATTATGTAACAGATTTAGAATTTAATAAACATAATTGCATAATAGAGTAATTAACTTGCAATTTGAAATTTTATTTTTTCTACTAGAGTAATTACTACAATAGATAGATTGCACTAGAGTAATTAACTTGATGGGTTGAATATTATGTTTTTGGGAAATGGAAGTATGTTTTGTACTAGAGTAATTAATTTGAATTTATTGTTTGTACTAGAGTAATTAACTTTGCAATTCAAAATTTTCTTACTGTAAAGTTTGCTTACTCTAAAGTTTAGCAATTTATATGTTTTCTACTAGAGTAATTAATTTTTCAATAGAGTAATTATGTAAATAGGATAAGTATTTTTCATACCAATATAGTTGTCGAGCAGAAAAACCTCTTTGGTGACGTTCGGCTCTTCAGTTTTTCTTCATCATTTAGCACTTCAGACCAGACATCAATGATGATTGATGAAAGTTTAACACCTTCATATAAGCACTCAAAAATGACCTTAAGTACTTCTGACCCATACATTGATTTGTAGACAAAATTCCTGATTTTGCGCGGAGTTAGAATGACGCAATAAAATTTATTTTTACATAATTATTAAATCTGGACAAATCTGTACTTACAGTTCATCAATGGGAAAAAATATGTATTCTGCCACCATGGTTTCATCGTCACTAAGCTTTTGTCCCAGTTCAACCTTCCGTTTAACATAAGGTGATTTATATGCAGAAGTCACCTTTGTTGTTCTCTTTTCTCTTCCTGGTTGTTAAGGTGTACAATCTGTGACAGCCACAACTTCTTTGCCTTTTTTTAACCGAAAAGCAGGTAACGCGTCGATCATTGATGATGGGTCAACTTTGACCACATTAACCGACTCATCTTCAACATTTGTTTCATCTAAATTGCCTTCAATATTTTTCAAGTATCATTTCTAGAGTAATTAGGTAAATATAATAAGCTAACTATATATTTTGGAGAAAATACATACCTGCTTTTCCTCCAACGTCTTTTTTATCCTGCTTAAGATTGTCCTCAGTATTCAATTTAGCATCATCTACACCATTTTTTGTGAACATTAACAAAGTTAAATATAGCTAGAGTAATTATGAATAACTACTAGTGTAATTTTAACTTACCTTGTTTTTTGGAAATAGGAATTACAGTCCATGTGTCTTCCACAGCAGCAAACTTCTGGAACCCAAGGCAAGCCTCTTTAGCAACAATTTGTTGTATTTCCACTTCCTGACAAGTTATCTCAATTTGTTTTTCCATTGTCTCAGTGACACTTTATTGAACATCACTTTTTTCAGGAAAGTCGCCTTTAACAACACCGACATCATTTTTATTCTTCTCAACTTCTGCACCTTTCAATGGAACACATACATATCGTTAGTATTAGAGTAATTATTTGTCAACATACATATAAATAGAAAGTGTAAATGTTAAATAGTTTCTTTTTTTTTTACCTTCATTTGTTGTCTCATGTTCAACATGAGTTGCATTGCCTTTAACTTCTACTTCTTTCTCGGTTTCTGCTATTTCTTGAGGATCATTCAAACTGATGACAGTGTCGTTATCATCAGTAGAATTTTGAGATTGAGGATATTGCTCTTCCCATTCCTTGCACATGTTTAATATGGCATCATTCCAGGTATACTTTGCTTTCCCTTCTTTAACCATATTATTTATGACTTCCCCCAATTTCTTGTACTGCTCAATATGGTCTTCCAAGTTGCATAACCATTGCTACATACAATTTATGCCAAACACATTAGTAGAGTAATTATGTTTTTAATATTGAACATTTAACATGTAGAGTAATTATTACCCGTTCTTTTGCTCTATAATCAGGGCCTAAGTAGGCTGATAAACCAGACAACGGCACTGGTGTAATGCAATCGTCGATAAATCTTTGGGTTTCTGTTCCAACCACCATATTTTCCAAATCTAAAGGCGATCGATCAATACTAAAGTTAACTATAAAGAACAAGTTATAAACAATGATCAGAAAATATTAGATAGTACTAAGTAATTCCGTAATAGTATATTTTAGATGGAATAACATACGTGAGTTGTCGAAATCAACTTCAGTTTGTTGACTATTATCAACATTTTCATCATTCTTTCCAGTTCCAGCTGCAATATCCTTAGTTGTCATAGTCGTGTCCACAGCCATAACTTTAGCCTTATCCGCAAGTTGTGCAGCAGTCTTCCCTGTCTCCATTGAAACATTTTTCGCCACATTCTTCGCCATCTTAGCAACAGTTTTTCCAGTTTGCGACCTAATATCTACAACCATCACAGTCGCGTCCACCGCCACACCCGCAGCCTTTCCAGCCAACCCAATGGCAGTCCTTTTGCTTGCCATTGCAATATCTGAACTCGCTGCAGCCGCATCAACCACTAATTCAGCAGCAGTACTTCCTGTTTGCCATTTAAAATACGTTATAATAATCACATCAATAATGAAAATAAAAATCCAGATAAGTGGTGTTATGATCACCTTCATTGTCATTCTTCTCTTCAACATTGTTATGATCTTCTTCTTTGCCTCCACCTTCATTCTCATCTATTTCTCTGCCTCTACCTTGATTCACATCTTTCTCAATATCCTCAGCTTCATTATCAGTTAATGGACCATTATTATTCAAAAACTCTTCCATTTTACATAGAGTTTTTGTATTAATATACTTTATTGCTGGTGTCTGGATTTGAACATCATCAAATTCAGGATGCCTTTTATGGTACAGATATGTGTAGAGTACCTGTCAAAATATTTAAAACATGTGCTTTTTTTTTTTAGTTTTAGAGTAATTATCTTATAAAGAAGAAAGTAAAAATAAATCATACCACAAAAAATAGAATAGGCCCTGTGTATTGATCCTTTCCACCATGCCATCCTTTTTTTGTTCTCCTGAGACAACACATTATGTAGTTGCACCAATTCAACTTTGGTATTTCAGAATCATCTTCAATCATGTTCATGAATCTTTGATTGATTGTTGAGCATTTTGTTGCTTCACCCAATAGTGTACTGAATATGACAAGGAAATTTGTCTTGAAAACCCTTCCAGCAGATGAACTGGCCTTTACTAGGTTAATTACTTGTAACACACTGATTCTTGGATTGGGGAACTGATTCTTGAATTCATCCAACCTTTCACAAAAACCTTTTCTTGGTTTATTCTTTTCAAGCACTTCTACTTCCCCCATTGGAATACCTAGGCATTCATGTACCAAAGAAGATGTTATTTTGATCTTGTGATTTCCTACGTTAAGCTCATTTGTGTCCTCATTGAAATTTTGTAGCAGCCATAATGATAAGCGAGATGGTATATGGAGTATGTCCAAAGATAACAGAGATTCAAAACCCATTTCTACGACAGCAGCCTTTTGAGCATCAGATAAGTTTTTGATAACTTTAAGGAAGTTTCCTGGGTCACATCTCAGGTATAAAGTGTGGTCTGTGTACTCGATAAATGGTTTTCTAGGTATTGGATTTGGTTTTTTTCTTGGTTTCCTTGAAGGTGGTGACTGAAAATCATCATCTGAAGTAGACAACTTCCTTTTAACAGGTTTTTTTTTTGAAGGTGTAGCTTTAACATCTTTGGTTGGTTTTCTTTTAGAAGTTTTCTTTGATGGTGGAGTTTGAAAATCGTCATCTGAAGCGACTTGTTTTCTTTTTGAAGCTGGTGCTTCCTTCCCAGCAACACTTTTCTTTTTGAAGATGGTATTCTTGTTAGCTTTTTCGACAGAATTCTTTTTCTTACAAGCAATACTCTTCTTTCGGCTTTGAACCGTTTTTTTGTAGTGTCATTCTTCGTTGATGTATCTATAACAAAAGAAGGCAAATATGTTATTTGTGCTCATTGATAACTAATATTTCTATAAATACTTAACCTGTTATTTGTGCTTCATCAAGATCAATAGAAATTGGGTTTGATATATCGTTGGAAAATCTGAATGATCTTGTTTTTGCTATTCTATCACTTCTTCTTCTTGTTACGATTCTAAAACTTTCAGTACCAGAATCTGATTTGTATAAAACATACAACATGGACAAATTACTTTTGTTATAACAAATTAACTAGTGTAACAGTATTGAAAAATTACACTAATAAAAATGATATTCCAAGGTTAACAAACATTTTACTCTACAAAAAACATGCTATTCAAAGTTTAACCAAAATTACTCTACAAACAATTACTCTAATACAAACAATTTACACTAATACAAATTTAACAAACCACTACATATTACTCAGACCTAAAATGACATACAAAGTTTAACCAAAATTACTCTACAAACAATTACTCTAATACAAACAACTTACACTAATATAAATTTAACAAACATTACACTAGATATTACTCAGACCTAAAATGACATACAAAGTTTAACCAAAATTACTCTACAAACAATTACTCTAATACAAACAACTTACACTAATACAAATTTAACAAACATTACACTAGATATTACTCAGACCTAAAATGACATACAAAGTTTAAAAAAAAATTACTCTACAAAAATAACCAGAAATGAAAACGATTAAAACATTGAAACCCTAGTTTATTATAAAGCTAATAATAAAATTACTCTACAACATATTACATCACGGTTTGTTGTTTTTGCACGATTTTCAACTTCATCTTGGTTAATCGCTTGAATCGTGATGTTAATTTGTGGTTTTTTGACGGTTAAAACTTTGAAATGAAAACGATGAAACCCTAGTTTATTATAATGCTAATAATAAAATTTACACTAATAAAGAACAATATATTACCTCCGGTTTGTTGTTTTTGAAGGATTTTCAACTTCATCTTGGTTAATATCTTGAATCGTGATGTTGATTTGTGGTTTTTTGAAGGTTTTTGATTCGAAAAACTGATTTTTGGGGGTGTTTGAATGACGGTTGTTGTACAGAGTAATTAGAAAAAGTGGGGTTTAGTACAAAATAGCTTTTTGAATTATTTACAAAATTGCCACCGCGTGAATTGTAGTGATTCGTACAGTTCGTACGTTTTGTCTGTATGTACGGGACCTTGACTCTATTTATTTATTCATTTTTAATTTCACTTTACATTTCATGACGACTCATAGTGGTGGAGTGGCTTTTGTTTCACCTATGTGATCAAATGTTCAATCCTTACTTCCATCATTTATGGTTTGGTATCCGGGAGAAGATCGAATACGGGTGGCGTCGGTTCGAATCTGACGGGCGGCGAGGTTTTACCGAGTTCTATAACACTGTCGTGCCTTCGGGCGGGTGGGCCTCGGGTTTCCGTGCATCGGGAGAAGGCGGGGGCTGCTAGAGGTCGAGTAGTCGATTCTTGGGCACGGCGCCCCGCAAGGGTGGTTGCCACACAATTGTTCGCCGACCAAAAAAAATTTCATGACGGCTCAGCATTGTTCGAGACCCAAAACAAATTTAAAAATCGGGGTCCTTGAAAAAGTTTTTGTTTAAAATCCCAACAAATGGAAATAGAAATATGATTACACGCATGTTTCGTATGCAAATTCTAAAATGCACAAAACCACACATAATGAGATAGCGTGAGTTTTATTAAAAAGAAAACTTTTCCAAGTATACTGATTTTAAAATAATTTTCACTTACCAAATACGTTGCTAATCAGTCGATGAAGATACCAATATCGCCAATATTCAGAGGACTTTTATTATGATTGATAAAGTTTGACTTTGGTAGATCATATTTGACTATAATTGCAAGTTTCTATCAAGCTCTAGGTCAAGTTGAGTTCTAAACTTTTAATGGGTAGGTCATATCAAAATGAGTTTAATAGATCACATTGGGTTGTATCGAGTGATACAAGCTATGATAGGCCTTAGGAGTTATATAACTTTTAATGGGTTATTATGGGTTTTAAAGAGCTAATCTATACTATATTATAAAGCATTTGACAAGGACTTCTTAAATTTTAAGAAGTACAAATTTAATTGCTTATGAAACAACCCCCAATGCATAAAATAACTACATTCTAGGGGCAATTTTGTCTTTGAAACACTATATTTAATTAAAATGAAGTCAAGAGTTAAGTGATATTTATGAAAACACATGACATTTAATTATAAAATTACTTGGAGCACATTAAATAGAAAACATATAAAAAATAATTTATTAGGCTACATGTTTTGTTATAATATTTTATATACTTTATAAAAGTCAAACTATTATAAACTTGATAATACTATAAGAAATCGATAAATCAATAAGGAAAACCGTGTTTTTAATCATCAGGTAACGATTTGCATTTTGAAATTATTACGTTACATTGATACACCTAAACATGCCTAATCTTACCTAAAACAATACGTCACTGGATTTAATGACTGGGGAAGAAAGTTTTCGTTTATAATGAATTTCAAATAAAGGTTTCCCGTAATTATGGTCAATTGATCATGATTAAATTAGATTGAAGTGAATTTTCTTTTACAAAAGGCATTTAACTTATTTTAATATGCAAAAATTTGATATCGAAATGTATGATGATTTTAATATGTCGTAAATTTGGTTGAATGACTATTAATAAAAAAGAAAATTATGGAGTTTGATAGATAAGTATTCCTAATACTCTAGGGTGACGGGATTGAAAATGAAAATTTAATGTTATAAAGAAAAGTTGTCTCATCCTTAAATCCTTTTATATGAAATACATCAAACTTATTGTTTTGGATAATATTATCTTGTGTATATAAGAAAGAGAAAGGAGAAGTTCCTATATTGGTTCCATTTATATTTACTTTTCAATGTAAGTTTCGTTTGAAAATAATTGTGTATGATAATATACAAGTCATCTAAGCATAAGCAAATAAGTCATGAAAATTTTCTTTTTAGTTTTTTTATTTCTTTTTTATATAGTTATGTTACGGTTTCGACTTAGGTTTTTCTATGATAATTTTTCCTTTTTTAATATGGTGATCGAGTTAACTTGCTGCCACACATGTGTATGATTCAATGTTTTTTCGCTTATTTCTTGTTCGGTTTCGGTCCTGCCGCAACGCGCGGGTTTCCCACTAGTAGATCTTGATGGAGGATGATGAGCATTTATTATGTTTTGATTAGGCATTAGACTGAGGTTTACTTAGTCACATTTAGGCCAAATGATGTAATTGGCATCAACATAATTAGAATGTTTAATGATGTTAGTTAAATTCAGATTGGTTTTATATCTTGCTTTTTACAAAATTTAATCGGTTGTAAAGAAAACAAAATTTAATCGCTTCTAAAGAAAACAAGTAATGAAAGTGTTATATCTCAAAAAAAAAAAAAAAAAAAAAAAATCCCAAATAACATTGCATTTTTTTAAAGCTGTTTTATACTTCATTTTTTTAAACTAATCATCACCAAGTACATTTTATTGATAAAATTTTATCAACTTTACATTGGTTTCTTTTACTAAGACCATGTGTATTGAGGCGTTATTGGGGCCTTAAATCCCAACTTAGCGCCTAAACACCGTTACGCATGGGCGTTAAGGGGCGCTATGGGGTTTGGAAATTCCAAAATTGGATGTTTGGCGTTATAATTATAACGCTTGTTTTCTGTTGGATTTTGTGCCACGTATTTCAATCAATCACAATTGAGGGAGGGACGCTAAATTTGTTTCCCACTACAGGTGGACTAAGAGAATTTACGAGTGAAACAATTTAAATATCTTTATTCTTCTATGTTAAGCTTAATATAATATAAATTTGTATCAAACAATTTTTATCATAATGCAAAACCATAAAAAAAAAATGTAGAAAATGTTACCAGAAAATAATGGATTGATTTAAAAAGGATATTCCACCCTGGCAAGGAAAAGGAGGTTTTGTTCTATTATTTAAAGATAAGAAGAACCATGAAGAAAAATACATAAAGAAGAAAAGAGAGGGCCCAATTAAGCTTTGTGGCTGCAAATTGTTGACCCCATTTTGATGAAGCCAATCTCCTTCCTTTCCCTTTCTTACCCATCTTTGGGTGTTTGCTATTTCATTTCATTTCATTTAAAATCACGAGTCAATATTCCAATTCACATAAAAGTAACTAAGGGATTATTTTTTATAAATGTTTAAGTAAATAAATAAAAATATTTGTTATGTTTATGTGCTTATTTTATGATAACATTAGTGATCTCTTTTATATAAACAACTTAGACTTAGCTTATTTTAAAATGAAAATATTTTATAGAATGGTAATCAAGTTTTACTAGTGTTCCAATTAGATCATCATAAAAATATTTGTTCTAATTAAGTCATTAAAGTTTATTTTATGTTTTAATGTTATATAGTTTATATGAATAGCAGGTATAATATCTATGATTAGAACATTAAAGTAAACTTCAGTGACCTGATTAGAACATCAAAGTAAAGTTGACTTATTTAATTGGGAAAAAAATGTTTTATGAAAATTGTGAATATTAAAAAAATTGCGAAAATTTTATAAATGTTTATAGTTTTAAATTTTTTATATTTTTTAATTATAGAAATTGCGGAAAATTAATATTTTTTGCCATTTTAAAAAAAGTTCGCATTTTTAAATTTTTTTTCGTTAGTTTTTTACTTTTTTTTTATAATTTTACACAATTTTTTATAATTATTTTAAATTTTTCTTCGTAATTTTTTTTGTAATTTTCATATTTTTTTCGTAATTTTATTTTTCCTAAATTTTTCGCAATTTATAAATATATTTCCATTTTTTTAATCCATATTGTTACTGGTAATCCAAGTCAACATTTAAAAAAAAATAATCAAATAAAAGACATATGAATTAATGACCTTCTAAATGGTTACCTTTAAAATAGAGTAAGTAACTTAAAATGGTTTTAAAATTATAAAACCACTTCTAAAATGATATGATATAAATGGTAGGTGATTATCTTTCTTTGGGCTTTGGCCTAGCAGTATTACTATTAATTAATGTTTTAGATAAAACAATTTTGTTTTACTATATAGTAAAGAATTATCTATTTTTCTATATTGAAATAAATTTACAATTAAGATTCTAGAAATACCTATCAAAAATTGGAAGCAAAGTTTCCCACCTTTTAGTGCTTTTTTTTATTTATTTTTTTAATTTTGCCCCTAAAAAATGATTCTTTAGGAAATGAGTGATGACTGAGTGACAAAAAAGAATTGAGGGATAAGAGTGATGAGTGACCACTTTTGTTCTCCAAATAATTCAAACCTACCCATACTTGAAACATTATTCTTGTACAATTGGCATCTGGCTTTCTTTAAAAACTTGTTGGGTCTCCTCCTATCATTTCAAGATTTGGGATTTAGGCTGATATGGGCATAAGTTAAGCAAATTGGAATTGTTGTTATTATTATAATTTTTAGAAAGAAACAGCATAATTTATTTATTAATTGCATATATAATTAATAAATTAGGTGAAAGATGACAAGTGTGGTGTGGTTTAGAAGAGACTTAAGGGTAGAAGATAACCCTGCTTTAGCTGCTGGTGTAAGATCAGGTAAGGTTATAGCAGTCTTTGTATGGGCACCTGAAGAAGAAGGTCATTATTACCCTGGAAGAGTCTCAAGATGGTGGCTAAAACAAAGCTTATCTTTGCTTGATTCATCTTTGCAAAATCTTGGCACATCTTTAATCACAAAAAGATCTACTGATAGTGTTTTATCTCTTCTTGATGTCATCAAATCCACTGGTGCTACTCAGCTCCTTTTCAACCACTTATATGGTTAGTCCCTATTTTTTTATTTTTTTTATCTATTTTTTTTTATTTTGTTAAAAGTTATGCTTATGAATTTAATCTCCCTTTTGCTTTAAGTTTTGTAATTTTGGATAATCTACTAATTGTGTTTTTGAGTACTTATTTTAGAAGGTTTAGGCTTTGCTTATTTGAAAAATTCATTCTATTTTAATGTAACTTGACAAGTTTTAGAAATAAATAAAATGAATATTATTCAAAAATGATACAAATGGCTTATTTTAGTAAGCAGTTTGGTAATGCTAATTTCAAACTGATTATTCTTAAAAAATTACTCTTGGGCTAAGTATTTCAATAAGCTTGTCTGTTATAAGCATCTGCGTGCGCATAAGCTGTTTAATAAGCAAACAGTTACCTAATTTTGAACAAGTTTTTGATTATCCGAGACAGTAATCATTCTCGAAACAACTCTTGTCAAAATTTTGGTTACAGTTTCTTTCCGCAAATTAACTAGTCTAGTGAGATGATAAATTAGCGATTGATAGGCTTATTTGAAGCATTATAGGGAGATGTTTGGGATTGCTTGCTTATATAAATGACTTATAAGCAGCAGATAACCATTGAAAATGATTTATATTGTTGAACTTGTAATTTTGAATCCAACAAAGAATGATCTTGAAATAAGCAATCTCAAGTTGCTTATAGAATATAACTTATTTCAACCTAATATAAGCGGATAAAAGATGCGGTTTTGGCTATTTTACCCTTCGCTAATTGAACTCGTATCATTTCGTATATATAACTTAAAGAAGTTGATATTCTTATTTTACCAACTTCTTAAGTTATATAAATACATGTTGAATTTAGTAATAATGTTGTTTTTTTTTTTTTTTTGATTTTGTAGATCCTATTTCTCTCGTTAGGGATCACCGAGCAAAGGAGATTTTAACTGAAAATGGGATTGTAGTACAATCATTCAATGCAGATTTGCTATATGAACCATGGGAAGTTGTTGATGATGAAGGTCAACCGTTCATGACATTTGCATCATTTTGGGATCGATGTCTTAAAATGCCGTATGATCCTCAGCCCCCACAACTTCCACCAAAAAGAATAATTTCAGGTTCATTTCGCTATGCGTTTGATTACTTTCTTGCCATTTTCATGATTATTTCGCTCAAAATACGGGTTTAAATTATTATAAGCACAATGTTATGGCCTAATTGTACCGCCACATAAGTTCGCCAATATGATAAAAACAATAAGTAGTCAATAATTTTGGGTTATCCTTTTCAGGTGACCTATCTAGATGCCCTTCAGACACAATAGTTTTTGAAAACGATTCCGAAAGAGGAAGCAACGCTCTTTTAGCCCGGGCCTGGACGCCAGGATGGAGCAATGCCAACAAGGCCCTAACGACTTTCATTAACGGGCCATTACTAGACTACTCCACAAACCGTAAAAAAGCTGATAGTGCCACAACTTCGTTTCTGTCTCCACACCTACACTTTGGTGAAGTCAGTGTTAGAAAAGTCTTTCACCAAGCCCGAACCAAACAAATGTTATGGGCCAATGAAGGGAATAAAGCGGGCGAAGAAAGCGTTAATCTGTTCCTGAAATCAATCGGGCTTCGTGAATACTCGAGATATATGAGCTTTAATCATCCATATAGTCACGAAAGGCCTCTGTTGGGCCACTTGAAGTTTTTCCCATGGATTATTAATGAGAACTATTTTAAGGCATGGAGACAAGGTAGAACGGGTTACCCGTTAGTTGATGCGGGTATGAGAGAACTTTGGGCCACGGGTTGGTTACATGATCGGATACGGGTCGTGGTTTCAAGTTTTTTTGTGAAAGTCTTACAGTTACCATGGAGATGGGGAATGAAATATTTTTGGGACACTTTGTTGGATGCGGATCTTGAAAGTGATGCGCTTGGTTGGCAGTATATATCCGGTAATTTACCTGATAGTCGTGAGTTTGACCGGATTGATAATCCTCAGGTATGATCTTTATATTGATTTTTAATGGTTACACCGCTGCTGCTGCTGTATGACTGCGTACATTATGTGAATTTCGAAACTTTTTTTTTTTTTTGGGTAGTTTTTTTATGGTTACACTAATGATGTTTTTGTAATATGTATGAAGAATCAATGGTCAACTTTTGAATGTGTTCTGAAATAGAATTTCTTGATTTCTAAATTTGCCTCCTTTGTCTCAAAATAGCCACAATAAACTTGTCTCATTTGATTTATTATTTTTCAACAGATTGAGGGATATAGTTTCGACCCGAATGGCGAATACGTAAGAAGATGGCTTCCTGAGCTCGCTAGGTTACCAACAGAATGGATACACCACCCATGGGATGCACCTGAATACGTGCTTCAGGCTGCTGGAATCGAACTCGGGTCCAATTACCCTCTCCCCATCGTAACAATCAATGCAGCAAAATCCCGATTACAAGAAGCGCTAACTCATATGTGGCAGCATGAAGCCAATGCTCGAGCCATTCTTGAAAATGGGACTGAAGAAGGGCTCGGTGATTCTTTTGAAGACACCCCGATTGCTTTCCCGCAAGATATGGAAATGGAAATGGAACAGGAAACCGTACGAAACCGTACAACCACCACGATCCGCCACTATGAGGACCAAATGGTTCCAAGTTTGACCTCATCATTGTTACGAGTAGAAGAAGATGAAGAAGAGTCGTCTTTGGATAATAGAAATTTAGCACGCGATAATAGTAGAGCCGAAGTACCTAATGATGTTCGGAACCGAGATTTGTCGGAACGAGAATCTGTTCACCGAGAATCAGGGCAAGATTATGGTATGCAGTCGGTTTTGCCCCAGTTTAATATCCAGATTGCCCTGGGGAATGCTGAAGATTCTCCGGCGGAATCTTCTAGTGGTATGACTTCTCGAAGGGAACGTGACGGTGGTGTGGTGCCTGTGTGGTCACCGGAAAATTCTAGTTATTCTGAGCCATTTGTAGGAGAAGATAACTCTTATTTGCAAAGGCATCCACAGATCAATTGGAGGCAACTCTCTCAAACCGGGTAATACTCGATTTCTAGTGTTTGGATAAATAAATATATGGTTATGATTTAGTTTAAGAGTCCAACGAAAAGATTTTTTTCGCTGCTTGAAGTCAGCATAATCAATTTCTGGTGTTTGGGTCAAGGTATCGAGCCGGGGGTCCCACTGGAAGCAGCCTCTATTCCTACGGGGGTAGAGGTAATGTTGTCTACATCTTACCATCCTCAGACCCTATCTTAGCTTTGCTATTGATAGGATTTACTGAGTATGATGACAATGATGGTATTGGTATACCAGCTGTAGACTGGTTTTCAAATCGGAAAAGTAAAGCCAACGCTTTGAAAACTGGACCGGCAGCAGAACCAACGGCTCGGGCTGTTAACTGGCTCAATCTGTTGGGGATTTTCCACCGGTTTTGCCTTTTTTAGTTAAAACCAGCGGATTGGTTGCTATGTGCATGGTCTAGTAGCTTGTAACTGAACGGTTAAAAGCAAGTATGGTCCGGTTTTCAGAACATTTACCTTTTTTTCTTTATGGACATCTTAGGGGGTGTTTGGGATTTGTTATTCAAAACAGATTATGCGTTCTGGAAAAGCAGGGGTGGAGCTGCTTATAGATTATTGCGTTTTGATAGCCTAAAAAACTGATTATCTGCGTTTTCAAAACGCAATCTCAAACACTAAAAACTGATTATCTGTGTTTTAAAAAATCTATCAAAACATGCTTTAAAATAGTAGTACATTTTTATACTGAATTTTTGAAACAGGTAAAATATGTTATCTGAGAAGGTAGAAGAGCTCAAAGATAATGGATTGTTCTGGGATCATGAACTCCAGCCGTACATATTTTCATCAACGGTCCAAGGCAATCTAGTTAAGGTTTGTAACATGAAAAAGATAATTGTTTTTATAAACCATCATTAGTTCTGGTGTTCATATTCTTATGATGCTGTATAGTAAAGAAAAAACAGTGTTTTAGACATAAGATAATTCTGGAGTCCTCTAAAACCCCAGAATTTTGACTCTTTATATTCATGTCATTGTTGTACTCGGATACCATTGCGTATGTGTATGATGATCGAATAACAAACTTGTTCTGACTATTTGCTGCGTGAATGATATACGGTGGTTGTTTACAATCGACTGTGAATATATATTACAACAAATTTATGTATCATATTTGAACATGAAGAAAACAAATTGAGACAAAAATTGATATTTTTGGTGAAATTGTATAGTATTCTTAAGGTAATCACCCAAAATCAGCAAAAGGAATGTGCAGCAGAAATATGTCCAGGTGTGTGTATATGAGAGCCATTGTTACCCTGCAACTTCACAATGAACATGTTACTATGAAAGTCATATATATGTTCCCAAAAGCTCCGTGGTAAGGCTACGGGGGTGTGGTTTGGAGCTCCTAGGGCTTTAAAGCGTCACGTCTGCGTCACGTAGGCAGTAGGGGGCTTTAAAGCCTCTCCTTTAACTTAGGTGTTGTGATTTAAAGCCCCCAAATCATTTCCCAATTATTTATTTTTATTTTATTGAGTAAACTGCCGAAATGCCTATGAGGTTTGGATGCTTTTGCCAGATCCATCCAAAAAAGTTTTTTTTTCTCAAATGGACAACTCAGATTTCACAAAAGTTGACAGATCTATCAATTTCTCTAAACACCGGACTCAATGAGGGGTATTTTAGATGGATCTGACAAAAGTGCAAACATCAGGGATAATTTTGTCGGTTTACTCTTTAATGTTTTTCTAGTTTTTTATTAACATTTTATTATAACTTTTTTTTTCCGAACCATTTTTTAATTTAAATGTGTTCTTTTTTTTAATTTCTTTAGAATATTTTTTATCACCAAAATATAGTTTTTGTTGCTAACAAAACAAGTTGTTACTAAGGATGTAATATAACTTTAATGGTATAAATGACATCATTTTCCATACTCATATTCATAAATTTCTTCCTAGAAAACCAAATCTTTCCTACACAGAATTAAACAACTAAATAAAACAAAAGCTTTGTTACTTTTGGCAATTTAGCCATTTTACACGTTGAAAATAAACCTACTGTGCAGCTCCAAATAAACCCCCACCATCCATTCGTACACCACTTTGCAGCTTCACCCCCGCCCCACCACTAAAGCCACATGTAGCACCATTCGAGGCGATAATTACACCATTCTACTAGTCTCTTTCTTTCTGAAAAAAGTTCCACGGTCTTGAGAGGGTTGGGGTTAGAATTGAAAACGAATTTTACAAAATTTGAAGGAGATTTATTAGGGTTCTTACATTGGGAAGTTGATGACCCGGAGAGGGTGTTGGCGGCCCCACCATTCAAGCCTTTAACGCCCGCCAAGACACTGGTGAGCTCCATTGATTGCGCCCCCTTTAGCGCCTTGTCATGCTGACGTGGCATGTGGCGCTACTCCACACCACATATCCTAATGCTAATAGAAACGTAGTATTTTGGTAGTAAAATGACCTAAAAACACATAATATTCATAGATTTACCAGTAAAACGTTAGTATAGCAACAATATTGGCTAGAAATTATCAACATGTCAAGATGTTAGCAAATAAATATTGAAAGTTGACAGTCAAATTCCATGTAATTGTCTATGTTACATTTAGGGCCTGTTTGGTAAGCCTCTTAATGAGGCTCTTAACCATTCAGCGCTGAATGATTCAGCATTCAGCGCGTTTGTTTCAGCTTCTGAATAGAATGGTTAAGTCTGAATCATTAAGATTTGAGATGTTGCTGAACCATTAAGATTTGAGATGTTACTGAACCATTAAGCACTGAATTATGCTGAACCTTAATGAGGCACTCCTACCAATGTGGGACAAGATTACTAACCATTAAGAGGTCCAACTTAATGATTCAACGCTTAATCATTCAAACCTCTTTACCATTCAAACCTCTTAATGATTCAGCACTTAATTAACCAAAGAGCCCCTTAGTCAAGAAGAATTTAGAGAAGTACACTAGTTTTAGACTGTAAGATGGACGAAGAGCAGCAACATTACTGATGTTGCCTAAATGGCTGCTGAAAATGTGGCAGCCATCAATGAAGTTTAGTCACAACAGATTTTGGATTTTGAATTTTTTGGGTAGATTTTGATTGAAGAAGAGTGATTTCCAAAAGACAAATAAAAGTAATTTTTGTTTTAAATTACCCATAGCAAAAAATCAACCACCCTTTTATAAGCGCGCTATTCGGCAGATTTGGTATCACTACAAACAGCTAACCAAATCAAAAAAGCTTAATAAAGACAAGACATAAAAGCTTGTTACAACTCTTCACTATGAAACAAATAGTAAAATCTACAATTACATTACACAACCAATTACACAAAAACTTCCCTCCACACATTAAGGGAAGTAAACACCTAAAAGACAAATTACATTAGTCAGCATGTCAAACTCCATCCCGGCTCGTGCTCGCCTCCCCAAAAGAAACCGAAGCTAATGATTTTGAAGCCCATTCAGCCTTAGCCTTAGCATTCATGGCTCCATGCAGATTGCTTCTTTTGCAAGGCTCAGTCAGGGAAGTGAATAATTGTATTGCTCGATTCATGTACAACAAAGGATGTTCCCACAAACTCTTAAACCGTATGTTTAAAATCCTTCTTCTCCAAGAAACTCGAGCACATGTCATGATATATGGGTAGCTCAGGTAAACCAACCTTAACACCACAAAGATGCTGGCTAATGTTAAATAAGTCTCATGTTGAAGCAAGTTTACAGGGGATTGGGCCCATGAAAACGGGCAATTTTCAGGTCCACTGATGTTTCTCTTCCCGTGCTCATGTACGGTTTCCCTTAGTGATGTTTCATTGATAGCCTCAGGTTTAAGACCTATACATACATACAATCATCTGATGCAAGTTACAATCAATAATAGAATAGACGTCACGCCATATATTTCTTCTAAATTTCATATTCTCATATTTACTCTTTCAAAACATTGAAAATTATCATATTTATAGTGAGTAAATTAACATCATGTCATCATCATCATACTCAGTACATCCTACCAATAGCAAAGCTAAGGTAAGGTTTGAGAAGGGTAAGATGTAAACAGCCTTACCTCTACCTCGTAAGAATAGAGAGGTTGCTTCTAGTCAAACCCCCGGCTCGATATTAGTTTTGCATCAAGCCTTGGACATAAGACACATAACACTCAGCACTCGTAACAGAGGCCGATTGGTGCCTGTACCCCTTGTCTTTCAGCTATCAGTTTCTTAAAACAGAAACTTAGTTGAACCAACTAAACATTTAAAAAAATGATATTATTACTTTAAATCATCTCATCATGTACTATTCTCTTAATTAATTCAGGGTTCTTACAACTCATAAGTAACTGAGGTATTTTCTTTACTATGAAATGTGAATTGTGTCATTATGATAATTTTAGTGTTTAGAAAGGGTAAATACATATTACAAAATTGCCCCTTTAAAATTTAAATTACCTCTTGTTATATGTTATAACAGATGACTAAGCAATAAACTAACTTAAATCTTGTATGAATTGAAGCTAAAACTAACTTTAAAAAGACATGTCCCAAACATGCCTCCACACACTGTTTTTGGTGATACTAATATTACACACTAGAGTAACAATTTGAAGGCTCAGAAACATGTCAAAATGGATTAACTTTTTAAGTGGATATGACGCGCCAACAAATTTTGTCCATTATTTCTGAAATCTATAATTAACTATGATACAAAATATAATTAGAAGGGCTGATTGCACAATAAAGGTAGCTAGCTTTCCTCAAACTCCTATCATGGTTGGTATAATAATTTATTTCCTAAAAAGGACAGACATCAAAAAAATGTTCAACTTTGGGTAATTGGTAACTTGACATGTGTACCACATATCTAAAATAGAACGATTGAAGTTGGTTACCTCAAACAAGAAAACATGGAAGTTTGTTACCAAAATAAGACATTTGAGTAATTACTTTTGAAAGTTTGTTTTTCTTTTGGGGAGAAAATACTCTATTACCTAGAATAGACATCAGAGGATAGCTATATTATTAACATAACAATCAATTTTGTTTATTAAAGCGATTTAGGAAGTTGTAAGCAAGTGAATACACTTTGTTTGACTTTCAAACAATCAAACTTGTCTCATTTCTAAGTTTCTAACTTAAATTTAATTTTATAAACTTTAAAATTGGCCCATTCATTGGAGATCAAATATAACACAAATCGACCAATAAAGAACAATACAACTAATAATACTTTTGGAATGAGATTAATACACCAATATGCAAAGACCACAAATGACTTTTTTTTTTTGGCTTCCTATCTAACAAATGGTGCTTAAGAGAGATATCACCTAGCACATCTACTAACAAGAATGTTAGTCCCTGGCCTTTGGTCCAGTGGACACCAAGGCAATGATAAGGCTTGGAAACCGACTTTAGCCAGGAGTTCAAGTCTTGGAGCCAGCAAGTTTTACACAAAGGTGGGGTCACTCCCTGTTAATCACTCACGCGAGTACCTGTGTGGTTTTCGTTGTGAACGCCCAGCCAGACTTTGAAGACAGTGTGGGCCCGGTTAAGACAATATAACTAGTCGGAGTAGGGTGGTGGGTCTCCTAATGCGGGGGATGCGACCAAATGGTTGCATAAATTGAAAGTATATAAGTAGTCGGAGTAGGGTGGTGGGTCTCCCCGTGCGGGGGATGCGATCAAATGGTTGCATAAACTGAAAGTCGCCGTTCAAAAAAAAGTAACAAGAACGTTGCTACGTTAGGACAATAATTTAGGAGGGTATATGTTATGGTCATTCTCGTAACTATCACTAATAGCATCCCAATTTTTTTGCCATATAAGTAAATAAAACATCCTTTATGAAAAAGGACAAATTAGGGGTATGTAAGGAAAAAAAAAGACAGAAAGTAAAATTACCTGTAACATTAGTGTAAAAATCCATAAGAGAACCAAGAGTCCGTGACCCATGGTAGCGCACACGCATTGTTGAGTTCAAGACAAAGAGTGTAGGAAAACCATGAACTCCATATTTTGAGAGTACGCTGCACACAAATTCCTCGTGTTACATTTTAAAAAAACCTAATGTCACTCAGACATGTGACTATAGCCTATACTGGTACAAGTACAACCCGCTGAAAATTCATAATCAATTGTAATGAACCAGAGTATGGAGATTAATAAAATGCAACTTCAATCGGAACTTGTTTACACAAGCATTAAACACAACTTCAAGTTGAAAATAATCAATAATATATTTCAAAAAGCATATCCAAAACACATGTCCATATTAATTAATTAATCTTATAACTTGGTTAGCAATGCTATATGCTAATTCACGAAATTTGAGTCCAATTTTTTTCCTGTTGTTTATGCTAAAAAGATAAATCACTTAAACCACATTCAAACTGATAGCAATCAACCCACCAGTTCAAACATCCTAGCAGTAGCTGACCCGAATGAAGACCCGGTGCCAAAATGGGTTACCCTGATCCATGCAAATACCCACTAAAGCTACATGCAGCATGTTCCCACTACATTGCAATTTCCTTTACTTTATTATTTTATTATTTTATGTTTTAATTTCCTTTAAAAAAAGACTTAGTTGTTTTTGTTGACTCTTTCAAAGTAGTTTTCTTATTTTCCTAAGTAGTGGGTCAGTTATTGTAATTCACTCCTATGTAATTCGTAACTCATGAAATGAAAAAATCAGAGTGTGTTTTTGAGTTTGAGATTATTCTCTTTGGTTAATTTTTCTCAATGGATTTTGAGTTAAATTAATTGTTCCAATGCTAGCACAAATTTGGCATATTTGTGTGGTGTTCTTTGGAATCTAATTACAAGTTTAGGTGGTGATTTATGTATCCTAAATTCGTGTTAGACTGCCCTACAGTTGATCGAGTGGTGTATCTGTATCTCGAATGACCCGTAGAACTATCCGTTTCTGTTTCATTTAAAATTTTCTATCCGTTACATATTCATTTCCTATCACAAACGCTAAGTACGCATGAGTATAAAATTCTCAAACCTTGGTCTTATGACGGATTCTTCAATTGCGAAATGAGATATTGAAGGATACAATGAGGCCATAACAGATAAAGTTGGTCTGAATGTTGTTGAGAAGGAGCACCAAGATGCATAGAATAGGAAAACAGCGTAATTTTGAGCATTCTTGTTAACCAAATTTAACGCCTTTTGCAACGAAGCCTCATCTCCCTACAATTAAGGATATGCAAAATGGAATTAGTAACCAAACCAAACCTTTATACAATCATCTTCATTTAGTTATAGGCATCATACTATCATTAGTCATTACAAATCATAGTTATCAAAGGCGCTAGGCAACCTCAATGCGCATATGCCTTGCCTGGGGCCTAGGAGCAAGGCGCATAAAAAAACAAGGGCCTACAAAAACGAACCAAGAAAAAAAAGTAGAAATATGTTATGTATTTGAAAAATGAAAAAATAATATTTTTTCTAAAAAAAGATAAACAAAAGCTATTATATAACATTTAATATCAGTATCAAAAGTTATAAAAGTTATAAGATATCAGTGTATAAAAGTTTTTTTCCTTAGATAAATTTAAAATGTTAAGTGTGTAAAAGTTGTTTTCCTTAGATAAAAGTAGAAATCTGGCTGAAACCAGCTACAATTTAGAGAATTTTGGCTGGAAACTTTATGGGATTTGGGAATCTTGCTAAAATCTGCACCTAAACCATCACCTAGAGAACTAAAGTGCGATTGCCTTGCCTCGCCTCGCCTGAAAATGGGCTTAGGCGCAAGAGGCGATGGCTTTTAACAACTATGTTACAAACAACTAGTATAGTAAACAACATAATAAAAAGCTCATCATCATTGGCAATGTTGCTTTTCAACCCAATAGCTACTTGTTAAACTATAATGAAAAGCCTCCAATAGCCTTTATTTAAGCTAAAAATTAAATTTAGACTCTTCTTCAAAATAAATGCAACAATAAACAGGAATAAAAACAAAGTATGGGTCAAATAAAGATGCTGAAAATGAGTTCTTGGTAGGATAATAAACACTAGAAAAGTAAAAAAATCATGGAATAAAGCATAAAGAACAGAGAATAATACCTCAATAACACCGAAAGAATGATCAAAGCCTTGTTGATTCAAGGGACAAACCGGAGACCCAGAAGTAAAGATTGAATCTTTAATCGATTTGGGAGGGCAAACCCTAGGGATCTCATCGGCATATGTTAGGGTAACAAAAATCCCCAATAGAAGCAACCCTAATCTCATGATGATATGGAAACAAAATCAAATCAAATTAAAAGAAAAGAAAGAATAAGGGTATGGGTATGAATTGAATGTAAGAAAGAAAAAGGGTTGTTGGTTGGTTGGTTGTAATGATGAGTGGAAGGAAGGAAGAATCAATGGAATGGAAGAGAGAGTTGTTTAATGTTTATGCATTCAGATTCCAGAGGAGAAAGATAATAATATGTTTGTTTATTTTGTGTTTATTTGGTAGCTAAGCCTAAAATTAAAGTATTTAGTCGACACAACCCGGACAAAAATTATTTACATGTCAAAATAAAAGTTAATTTATAGCCGATGATCAGGGGTGTGTAAACGAGCCGAGCTACTCGAGTTCGAATCGAAAAGAAAAAGCAAGCTCAAATGAACCGAGCTCAAGCATGAGCCTAAAAACAAACTCGTTTAGCAGACGAGCCAGCTCGAGCTGACTCGCGAGCCTAAACGAGCCTACTGTTTATATAATTTTTAATTAATATATTAAAGGCTAAGTATAGAGAAAATACTCATTCAAATTGAGAAAACCCTTGAAACTCCTCCTTCCAAAACTTTTTATTATCCGAAAAAGAGAAAGTATAGGATACAAACTATCCTTAACGTGTGAAGTGTAGGAAGCCACCACAGATTGACACGTGTAAACCATGGTTAACTCTACCAAATACGACCCCGTCCTCTTCCTTCGCCTCGGATTCCATCATCTCCAAAATTGTCATTTAACTCAACATCCAAAATTTACAACCACCGTGATTTCATCATTCCCATCATCACCACCACAGGAAAAGATGCCACAACCTACACCACCACCAGCATCTGTTGAGTCACAATCGCAAACGCCCTTACCTCTACCACCAGGCAACGGTATCACCGGGGTATTGATCGAGGGGTGTGTTAGGCTTTCTGTTTTCATTGCTTGCGTTTATAATCAAGGCGACTTGGCGAGTAATAAGCATGGCACTAGTAGAAACTTTGATGAGTATAAAGAATACAGGTGGGGTTTTGATAAATTAAGATATGCGTAATTAAAAGCACGTTTGATTGGAAAAGAAGCAAAACGGACGCACGTTATATGTTGAAGACGCACGTGTATATGTTGAAGATTGAGAAAAGCTTGGATTTATATTAAGGTGCGTTTAAAGTGTTTTAAATGTACGTTTCAATTTTTTCCAAATGTGGCTTTCAATTTTTTCAAAGGTATAACGTGCGTTTAAAATTTTCAACGTGCGTTTAAAACATACGAACATGCGTTTGTTTTGTTTGTGTAACACCCCAACCGATGGCGGAATCATCGAGGTGTCACGTAGTGACGATTGTTCAATAGCCCATAGACTAAATGTGTAAATTTGGATACATTGAATTAAGTAGTTTATTACATTGAAAGGCAAAATGTAGAAATACAATAATTCTAAAGCGTCAAGTCTAACTAAAATACAATGAAGTCAAAGCTTAAATATAAATCCAAAAGGTTAAAAGAAGCATCTCAAAACAACCTGAAACATGTACGAAAATAATATATGTCAATACAAAAATGTATTGGTGAGCATACTCTGATTTGAATAAATATATAGTAATAAAAGTGTTTAGCAATTCATGTGCAATACCATTTGCAATTATGTAATAATTAATATCCATTCAAAATCAGCCCTAAGAATCAAGTATCAAGAATCAAGAATAAAACAACCACTTTGAAAACCATTTTTGAGTATAATGAATCACATGACAATGACCAAGGACTTAACTCGAACATGTAAGTCATCAAGGGGGTATATATCATAGTACTATTCATTGAAATGTCAGACCCTCAAAGGTTAATGATTTTGACAAGTCATAGACACACAAATTAACATAAAGCAAACACACATGAGAATTGCATATAGTGAAAGAATAAGGGGCTGTTTGGTAGCCCCTTAATCAGCCTCTTAATCATTCAGGTCTGAATCATTCAGCATTCAGACTGTTTGTTTCAGCATCTGAATGGAATGATTAAGTGCTGAATCATTAAGCTAACAAGGGATGCTGAATGATTCAGCTCTTAACCATTCAGAGCCTCTTAACTATTCGGAACATCTTAATGATTCAGCACTTAATCAACCAAACAGCCCCTAACATTTAGACATAGTGTACATGAATAGCCCCAAAAGAGTAAAACATGAAAAAGGGAAAAGATATATTCACCTTGTATGTGATAGACTTGCAAGTATTCAATAGTAATCAACGAGTTAACCTTGCGCCTAATTAAGAATGATGTTTTAGTACCTATAGTTTATGGGTTTTGGGTTTTGTGTAAAGTCTATTACTTTTGATGTATTTTGGTAATAAATAAATAAATAAATAAAACAACTGGACTTAAATCCATGTTTATAAAATATTTAACTTTAGTCGTAATGGAAATAAAGTTTGTGAAACTTGATATACAACCTATCACAATAATTTTTGAAAACAAATGTAAACTGAGTTACGTATAAACCATTTGATAATTATTGATTCATTAAAATAGTGCATTCGTTTTTTTTAGAAACCGGGACTTCGTAGATTTAAATATCAACTATTTTTGCAACGTTTATTTTGCAATTTAGAAAGTTTAGTTTCTATAATCTATCTATCTATCTATACACCTAATAAAAGAAAGCAATGTGGGACACATGGCACTCCCACATTGTACCCTCAATGTCTTCTCCTCCCACATTGTGCCACATAGCAATATGTGAGGTTTTTTAAAATTTTTGTTTTTTTAAATCAAAAATCAGAAAAATATAAAAGCCAAAAAAATCACATAGTTCATAACCTAAATCCCAATTTCCTTCACATCCTCCTCTCCAAGCCAAGAACCCTAATCAAGGCGATCGTTCAAATCAGAGTTCCATTACTGTGTTCTTCATCTTCTCTCTAAGGTTTTATCTCTTCCATTCTTATTTCAATCAATCGTTCTTCATCTCTCCGTTTTCTCTGTATTTTTTTCGTGTTTTTTTCTAATTTCTTTGTCGATTTAAAAGTTTTTTTTTGTCACCTGTTTTGCCTGATTTTGATTATTTACCTTTGAATATTTGAGTTTTCGTGTATTATTGTTCAGGTTTACTAATTTTTTAGTTTTAGGGTTCGTGTTTCAGGGTTCATCACTGTAATCGTTGTTAGGTAATATCTAACTATTCTGGGCGATTAATATCTGCATTCTTTGTTTTTGCTTAAAGTCACAGTTTAGGATACTAGGCTTCTTCATATTTCTTAGGTATTAATCCTCTATATTATTGAAGTTTTAAACTTTTAGTTAGTTAATTTGTCTTGGTTTGAAATGAACCATATGTGATTGGTATAGTTCTTCATGTATAGATGATATTATGTTGGCTCGATGATGTTTGTCTTCGGGTGAGGTTGAATGTTCATATGTTCTTCGAGGTGTTCTTGATGATCATAATATTAGATGAAAGGTAAAAGAATGTTGGATATTGTTTAGTGATTAATCCGCTTAGGAAAGCTATTCGGGTCCGGGTCCTGTTTGTTGATTCGGGTCTCATTTATTAGCATTTTATTTGTTTCCTAAGTTGGTGGCTTAAAGTTTGGAAGGATAATTATAAGAATTAATTGTTATAAATGGTGGTTTGAAAAGTCTTGGCTGTTAAAAGGAAGGGCCGAGTTTTTTGGTAAGAGATTGATTGATTGTTTTAGAGGAAAGTGGAATTGGTTTGGAAAGTTAATGGAATTGATGGTGGATTTTATCAAAACTTGGCGCCGGTTTTTAAAAAAATGAATAATATGCTTTTAAATTAACTGATGTAGAAAAACACATCATGATATATATTCCATGTTATAAAGGTACAACTATAATTAAATCTTTTTTGTGAAGAAATTATAATTCTCTTTTGTTTCAATTTAGAAACAAATATACGGTCAACAATACTCATTAACACATTTTGTTATGTCTTATTTTTTAATATATTATATAAATTAAGTGGTTTATGTTTAATGTTATATTATAAAAGATAAGTGGTTTTGTTTATCTGCAGTCTACACGCTCATAAACCTGAGTAGTATGCCTCCCCTAAAGGTATAGCAAGCGGAGTGAAGGTGTTGGCACTAACCCTCGCCAAATTGTTCATTACTTCATGATATGTTATGAGACTCAATTTGTTTGTTTTAGATAGGAAATAATAGAGTTGATTGTTGGGTGAGACTTAGAAAAATAAATTTGCATCGTTATGAATGACATAGAAGAATGAACTATATATTACCATAAATACCCCTGCTAACAATAAAAAATGATGTAGATAAAAAAACATAAACAAAGTGTTTAGACCTTCAGCAACTTTAGGTTTGTAAATTTGTTTTTCATCCCCAAATCCTTACATTATTTGCATGCAGTTATCTGATTGTGTCTTTTTTTTTTTTTTTTTTTTTTTTTTTTGCAATATGCATATTTTTTCTTCTGAAGCTAAGGTTTTTGTAGATACTAAGCCCTCATTCATTATGTTCCATATGGTTTTCTTTATAGCAAGGTTTGTGAATTATAAATGTTGCTTAGTTTGCCTAATCTCTAATGGTTCCTAATACAAGTATATTGTCCGATTATATGTTCATATTCATTAGTCGGTTTGTGAATTATAAATGTTGCTTAGTTCACCTAATCTCTAATGGTTCTTAATACATATTTGAATCTTTGATTTTGTTATATATTCAATGTTCCAGGTTCATGAATATTATGTTTTCCATAGTTCGCCTACAATCTGTCCACTTTTTCAAATCTAATGGTTCCTAATACATGTATATTGTCCGATTATATGTTCATATTCATTAGTCGGTTTTCAATGTTTGGGTCAATGTTATGTCTTGATGTCCATGCTGTTTGTGACCCTAGGTATCTTGGAATTTGCAAGAATGAACTTAGGAATATGCAGCATAGTTAAGAACATGGTGAGAAATCAGTAGCTAAATCAAAGTAATTACCCCACGGTTAATGTGTTCTTATTGCACTCCAAAAATTGGTTCGTAGGACCTCCTAATTCAACCACCGGCTGTGGACACACAAACATCACCCGTGATTCGGCTTGTCTTCTTCTGAACTCCGTCCATATAGAAACGTTGATGCTATTGCGAAGGGTATAAAGTAGGATTTAATTGGTAAATCGAAGGGAAAAATAAATTCCGGTTAAAACCGATTAGGGATATCGAAAGAAGCACGGTGATTGAAGATGTGATCAGTCGCACCGAATGATGGTTTAAAGGGTGTCTTGATGGAAAGGAGGTGAATAGTAGGGGTGTTCAAAAAATCCGAAATCTGAAATCCGATCCGATATCCGAACCGAAAAAAAAAACCGATCCGAATTCTTATTCGGATATTTGGATGGATCCGATCCGAATCCGAATTACTTATTCGGATTTCGGATCAGATTCGGATTTCACAATTAAATTATTCGGGTTATTCGGATTATTCAGATAACCGAATAACCCAAATAAGCTTCAATTGAGTTTTAGTAAGGGAATGACCAATTGTTTGAAACTTAGTTCAACCCATGAGGCATGAGGCTAATACTAAACCATAATTCTTCAACATCGTCCATACATATGGACTAGTTAGGGGTTGTTTGGTTCATTAAGTGCTGAATTATTAAGAGGTCTGAATGGTTAAGAGGTCTGAATGATTAAGCGCTGAATCATTAAGTTGGACCTCTTAATGGTTAGTTTTCTTGTCCCACGTTGGTAGGGGAGCCTCATTAAGGTTCAGCCTAGTTCAGTGCTTAATAGTTCAGTGCTTAATGGTTCAGCAACATCCCAAAACTTAATGATTCAGACTTAACCATTCCATTCAGAACCTGAAACAAACACACTGAATGCTGAATCATTTAGCACTGAATGGTTAAGAGCCCCATTAAGAGGCTACCAAACAGCCCCTTAGTGTCACATTTTGTGATGCTTGATTTTATGTTCAATACTATGTTTTAAAGTTTGATTTTGTGTTTAAATTTACGTTTTGAAGACTATATTTTGAAGTTTGAACTTTGTATTTGTGTTTAAGACTAATCTCTATTTTCGTTTTTGTATGTTTATTGAATTCAAATTAATAAAATGTTAGGAACCATAAATTAGGAAAAATAAAAAAAAATGACAAATTGTTGTTTGGTTTAATTTGGATTATTCGGATATCCGTTCGGATTATTCGGATTTATCCGAATCCGGTCCGAATTCAATTCGGATCGGATGGGTATACATCCAATTCGGATCGGATCGGATTCGAATAGGCTCCTAAAATTTTAAAATCCGAATAACCCGTTATTCGATCCGATGAACACCCCTAGTGAATAGTTGTTTCTGCAATGAGGGGGCACTGGAAAGGAGGTGAACCGACGTAGATGTTTATATATACATAGTTAATGAGCGTCTTAAAGATTAAAAGAGTAAATTACAAAAACTGTCATTTATGTTTATAGCGGGTTGGAAATCATGTCCTTTAAAAACATAAATTACATAAAACGTACTTTGTATTTACAAACCCTTACATGTTACGTCCTTTTACCATAACCCAATTATTTTTTCTTGTTAAAATATGACCAAGGGGACCTAATGTGAAGGTATAGTGGTGGTGGGTGATAGTGTCGGTCGGCAAAGAGTGAGGGAAAGATTAAACTTAAGGGTGAGAAAAGATAGAGTTGTGTGTGTGTATAGTTTTATGTATTAAAAGATTATTTTTATAATAAATGGGTAAAAAAAACTAATCTACCCTCACATGGGGTCCACTTGGCCATATTTAACAAGAAAAGTTAACTGAGTTAGTGTCAAAGGACATAACGTGTAAAGCTTTGTAAACACAAAGTACGTTTTCTGTAATTTGTGTTTCTAAAGGACATGGTTTACAATTCGCTATAAACATAAATGACGACTTTTGTAATTTTGTCAAATTAAAAAAAAACAATCGTCTTAAAAAATGCATTAATGATATATATAAAAAACAAAAACAAAAATAATAAAAAAGAGATTATAAATGAAATTTGACTTGTATTAAATTTTCATATAAAATTTGTCTTACCAATCTAATGAAATTACATTTTTACCCATATAAATAAATATGAAATGACGATGTTGCTCGTCCAGAATACACTAGTGGGAATGCTCGCACGTTGCCGCGGGTAAGTTTTGGGTAGGTTTTTAAGGAAAAAGTTTCTAAGTCATGTTTGATGTTCAATGTATGATGTTAGCCTAAGAAAGTTCAAAGGAAATAAGCATCGCAACAAAAAAAGGTTAAGGGATTGAACATTGCAAGTTTGTTGATTTTATACAACATTAGCCCATGAAGAAATAGCAAATTAAGGGACATTAACAAAGATAAAACACATGTTTTGGCATGCAGACACAACTTACTCAAGCTTTAGGTTCCTGAATATGAACATATTTAATTGAAAAACCATTTCTTTAAAAATACAGGAAGCATCATTTAAAAAAATGCCTGCAATTAATCAACAAGTCCAACAAATGCCTAAAGCTTGGCAACTATTTCAATCCTCCAAGTTGCAGGCTCTATTTTCCCCCAAATACATCACTAACATGCAAATTCCCCAGCAGAGCATAATATAAACATTGGAGATCAACAAGGTTTTAAGCAATTAATATGTATGTAATGCGTGAAAAGAAAATTGGTCAAATGGTATAAAAATCACCTACAATTAAGGTTTTCAACAATATCATGTTCATCTAATCATTTAAAACTATTTATTCTAACACAACCAATCCCAAAATGCAAATCCAAAAACAACCATGAGATTTACCTTCTCAGGAGATGCAAAGGATGTCCCATCATCTTGCAAACATTGGGATCCAGACGAGTGTTTACAATAAACCTTACCATCAACACTTGTGAGGTTCAATAAAATAAAATTAACATTGTACATTGGAGACCTTAAAGGCTAACAAGCAAATAAATACAGCTTTGTTCGTCATTTAATGACATCCAATTTGTCGGGTTTTCTAAATGTGTCTTTCTTCGTCTTCTGTTGTGTCCAGCTAAACGCCTCCTGTAATCTTTTTCCGTTCAACAAACCATTCAAGACTATAGAACATGCCCACATATAATAAAACCACAAATTAAGTCGTATATTTTACCACACAATCATTTAATTTAATTCAATCATAATTGACGCATCACATTCGCCACCACTTTTACCTTTTTTTAAAAAAAAAAATAGTGTGCAAAATATGAATAATTATCATTTAAAAAGTACACACAATATAAAAAGTGCAAATCTCATATGTTAATGGTCTCATAATATAATATGTATTTAGCATATGACTTTATATGAAGAACTGCTAGCTATCTAGCACCTTCCTACCATATACAACTATTTTAAAGTATGAAGTTTATAAACAGATAGTTTATAACCAAAAGTCAACAAAGCATATGTGATAAAATATGAGAACAAAGAAATGAAAAACCATTAGAATTCTTAATTACTAGTTCCACAGACAAATTTTCATGACCATAATATCTTCACTAAATAGGATTACGCAATTTATCAGTTAACAACTTATTCAAAATTTCAAATACAATACATTAATGAAACAAATAACTAATCCAATAAACTATAACGAAATGCTAATAAGATTTAGAGCATGCACAATCTGTCAAAAGGCTAAGTATGAGATAGTGGCAAGTCCAAGCTTATTACAACCACTGGCCATCCCTAATCATGTATTTTTTGATATTTCAATGATTTTCATTCGTGGACTTTCAAAGTCTCAAGGAAAGGATTATATATTAGTGGTGGTGGACACGCTTACAAAATATAGCTATTTTTTAGCCTTGGTTGCAAAAGTATTCTTAGACAATGTGTTCAAATTACATTAGTGGCCTGATACCTTAGTGTCAAACATGATCCCATTATTATTAGCCAGTTTTGGACATCATCCTCAATCAGATGGGCAGACAAAAGTGGTCAACAGATGTTTGAAGGCTTATCTCAGTTGCATGGTAATGGACAAACCAAGAGAACGGGTCAAATGGTTATCATTAGCAACTTCCACACCACTTTGGGAATCTCTCCTTTTCAATCAAGCTCTATATGGATATCCTCCTCCCATTTTGTTCCATATATTCCCAAAGATGTTAGGGTGGCTACTGTGAATGAGGTGTTATTGAACAGGGAGGAAACCATTAGACTGCTCAAAGCTTTCCTTAGCAAGAGCTCATAACAGAATGAAGCAAGTAGCTTATTTGCACAGAAGTGAGGGAGTTCAAGGTTGGTGACCATGTTTATGTTAAACATCCTTATAGATAATCCACACTAAGAGCTGCTCATTTCAACAAGCTAGGACCTATGTTTTTTTGGGCTTTTCTTAATCATTGAGAGAATTGAAATCTGTTGCCTACAAGCTTGACTTACCCAATGATGCCCAAGTGCACCCTCTCTTTCATGCTTCCTTACTAAAGTTAGCTAAAGGATACATCATTCAAACCATTCCATTGCCAAGTATTCCAAGATTTATGTTTAAGCCTCTACATATTCTAGACAGGAAGATGGTGAAAAGAGAAAATAGAGCTTCTGTTAAAGCATTAGTCCAATGGTATAATCTGCTAATTACTTGTGCAACTTGGGAAAACGTGGAAGATCGTCAGATTTGTTTTCCAGATTTTATTTTTTGAGGTCAGATATGACAATAATAATAGTTGTAACAATAAGGACTAGAATGTATAAGTTGGTAGTTAAGGCGGTTAACGGCTTTATAAATAGCCAACGGCCATATGTAAACGATCATTTGTTAATTGAACCCCCAACTTTCCCTCTGTTATCTTCTTCGTTTTTAGTCTTTATCAAAACCGAAGCAAACTTATAGACCATATACATATTTATTAGCTGCACATTTGTAACTTTGGAGGTCTTGTCACTCATGAGTCTTATCTTTAAACAAAATCGAATAAACTTCTCCTGCAAAACCTTTAAGTGAACCAAGCATACATTTAACAAACCAATCTCTTAAATCTTAGATAAAAAAAAAAACTACCTAAAAAGTAAAAACACCACAAAAAAAAAATACCTAAAAAAACTACTTAACATCAGGAAAACGGAGATTTTTTGGCCGACCTGTAATCGGATGAAGGTTAGGCCAGGGTTGTTCCTCATTGATATTAGGAGGCCGGATAGAGGTGTCAAATTGTTGGGAGGGGCAGTCAGCCGCGATGCTAGTTTCATCTGTGATTTGTCTGCCAAGAGGGCATCAAGGGCTGTTGACCTTATGGGGCACCTCCCTCGTCTGCGGGATCTTCAAAGCGAGCTCCTCTTGCTACGGTCTTGTATGGGCGTCGCTAAGCTGCTTTTTGGGTTACGAACATGTTAGCCTCCCTTCATAGATGATGATGTTTCATGCTTTGATAAAGGCCTTCGGGGAGCAATTGAAGACATTGTAGTTTGCAGGGGGCCTTTTTTGGGACCTCCAGTGGCGGGTCGCGACCTTACCAATGCGGCTTGGTGGGTTGGACCTTCTCTCGGCCCAGAATGTAGCCACCTATGCTTTTGTGGCGTCCAGATCTCAATCTTGGGAGCTGCAAGACCACATCCTGCGTAATAGTGGGGTTACTAACATGGACCAGGATGTTGATGAATGGTTATACAATGGTGGTCCTTATGAACTAAATGTTCTACACTTCTTACTTGGTGTTGCTTGTTACAAGGGTCGTGAGTGGGAGTTAGTTTCCGTCTAGGTATGCGACCTTGGATTGTTGTTGCATATTCAGCTCCTGTTGCAGCTGCGACTGCTGTTTTCTTGATCTACCCAATTGGTCAAGGAAGCTTTTCTGATGGTATGCCTCTAGGAATTTCTGGTACTTTCAACTTTATGATTGTATTCCAGGCTGAGCACAACATCCTTATGCGCCATTTCACATGCTAGGCGTAGCGATCGTTTATTTACAATGGGATGGTATACAAAGTCAACATATTTCAATGAATACAATAGGATTTATGGCTACACAAACTGTTGAGAACGGTTCTAAATCTGGTCCAAGACGAACTACTGTAGGGAGTTTATTAAAACCCTTGAATTCTGAATATGGTAAAGTAGCTCCTGGGTGGGGAACGACACCTTTGATGGGCGTCGCAATGGCTCTATTTGCGGTATTTCTATCTATTATTTTAGAGATTTATAATTCTTCCGTTTTATTGGATGGAATTTCAATGAATTAGATCTATAAGAAGAATTAGATCTATAAGAACCCCCAAGTCCTAGCTTTCAAAAAAAAAAAAGAATCCTTTATTCTAGCTCATTATATTTTGGTAGTTCGATCGTGGAATTTCTTTGTTTCTGTATTTCTGGAATCAAGGGTTGTTGACCTTATGGGGCACTTCCCTCGTCTGCGGGATCCTCAAAACGAGCTCCTCTTGCTACGGTCTTGTATGGGCGTCGCTAAGCTGCTTTTTGGGTTACGGACATGTTAGCCTCCCTTCATAGATGATGTTGTTTCATGCTTTGATAAAGGCCTTCGGGGAGCAATTGAAGACATTGTAGTTTGCGGGGGCCCTATTTTTGGGACCTCCAGTGGCGGGTCGCGACCTTACCAATGCGGTTTGGTGGGTTGGGCCTTCTTTCGACCCAGGATGTAGCCACCTATGCTTTTGTGGCGTCCAGATCTCAATCTTGGGAGCTGCAAGACCACATCCTGCGTAATAGTGGGGTTACTAACATAGACCAGGATTATGCCGGCGCTTTGGAACGACTGCGTGAATATCTTCCTGACTTTGATCTTGGTGGTTTCAATAATAAGGACACCGCCCCAAAAAAAACCACAGAAAACTCTGGCGAATGCCCTTTATTGTCGAATCGCACAAGGCCTTGGAGAAGAATTGTGTTTGACCCCGCGTCAAAAAGCCGTTATTGAGTGCTTACAAAGGCCCCACGCCCAAGATTTCTTAACGGTTATCCCTATTGAAGGTTTGGGGCAACATATGTCAGCAGTAGAGTACAGGGCAATCCTCAAATATCGCCTGATGATCCCCATCTTCCCGGATGACGAAACTTGCCCAGTCTGTCGTAAAGCATGCCTAGATAAATATGGGGAGCATGCGCTCCATTGTAGAGAGTTGCCTGGGTTTAAGTATCGGCACGATTTTGTCCGAGACGCTTTAATGGATATTCTCAAGCGAGCGGGGATCTCGACAAAGAAAGAGGCGCAGATAATTTTCTCACAGACCCGGCAGAAGGAAGGTCCACGTTACGCCCGGCTGACCTGCTAGTGTTTGGGTGGGAGGGTGGGAAACACGCATGCGTGGACCTTACGGGTGTGTCTCCATTTGCTAGGTTCCGGGAGAGTGGGTTCGTGGCTGGTCAAGCGGTCCTGAGAGCAGAGTCCAATAAGGTGGCAAAACGCGCTAAGCATGTGAGGACAATCAGCATGCTTTGGTTCCTTTGGCCTTTGACACTTTCGGCTCCCTAGCACCAGAGGCAGTCCGTTTCCTGAATAGAGTTCAACGGGTGGTCCACGCAAACTTTTCGACTCCCCAGGGGCGTGGATTTGAGTTCAGTATATTAGGGTTCTGTATTCAGAAAGGGGTGGCGGCGCAGCTTGTTGCCCGCCTACCTGCTATCCTTATGTAATTTGTTTTGTGGATATGAAAATTAGATATCTTGAAAAAAAAAAAAAAAAGATTTCAAAAGAAAATCACAACACACCCCTTGCAAGTGCATACAAAGCAAAGAGCTTGACAGTTTCATGAGAGACAAAACTGCAACACTGTTTTCTCTTAAAAAAACATTGATTCTATTAATTACCTGTCTGCTAATTATTAGTATTTCAAGTTATATAGATATACAAAATCCCCTAGATTTTCAGCATTAAAGAGATCTTTTAGAGAATGGGCCAATAGTAACACATTTTTAAGCAGCCTAATCAACCAAGACAAAGATTTAATTTAATATTCTACTTCACCATATTCTAATATCAAGAAAAAGTAATAAACAAGATTACAGAAATACAATGTTTGAGATAAACTAATAATTCTTGATATTTCAAAAAACCATCAGGATTGAACAATACTCATGACTACAGTTGACACTAATCAAAGTAGATATGACCAAAGCTCAAGTCTTCGTCTTCTTCTCCTGTGGAAATTAAATAGATAATACCTTCAGTAACTCAGGTTTTTTTTTACTAAAAATTAACAGCTTAAAAGAAAACTGGCCTATATGGGTAATAAACTGACAATATCCATATATCAATTGAGTTGCGTTGGTTAATGTTTTACCTTCTATTTAACGGCAAACTAACCTACTCCTATACCTGCACCTTGCAGGATTTAAACCATCCACCTCTTGGATAGAGGGAATGCACCTTACCACCACACCATGTCCCTTGGGGACGGTTATGTTTTACCAAACAGGTCACAAACCGGGAAGATAAAATAGGTATCTTAAGCGTCTTTAGATGAGAAAAAAAAAAGAAAGAAAAAAAACTTTCCTCGATCATTTATTCAACTTTCAACACATTTAAGAATTACTAAAAATAGAATCCTTGGTCCAAAACCTATTGTCCAAGGACCACAAGCAACACCACACCAATTTAATAAACGGAACTTAACGCATTTCAATTAGCAAAAGACCAATTTTACCTTAATTCATTTAAGATAAAAATCAACTTCAATAACTACCAAGACTTAATGATAAACTATATATTAGAGGTTTTATGGGAAAACTATAAGTTCTATTTTCAAAGGTGGACAACTATATTTGGGAAATTGGATTTAAATACTCCAAGCTATTGCTCATTGGACGATATCTCTCCCAACTATCACTTTGACTACCAATACTCCCAACTTTACACTTTGTTATGTCACCCCCAAACTAACCAAACATTAACTCGTTAGTTTTTTGATGACGTGGCATTATTTTTGCCACATCAGCATGACATGTCAATAAATACCATGTCTGCATGCCACATCACCATGCCATGTAGGAACAAAAGCCACGTCATCAAAAAAACTAATAGAGTTAGTGTTTGGTTAGTTTGGGGGTGACATAACAAAGAAAGTGTAAAGTTGGGAGTATTGTGTTTGGTTAATTTGGGGGTGACATAACAAACAAAGTGTAAAGCTGGGAGTATTGGTAGTCAAAGTGATAGTTGGGAGTGATATCGGTCAACGAGCAATAGTTTGAAGTATTTAAATCCAATTTCCCATTATATTTTGGGACACGTTAAATAAAAATGTGGATAATATTCTTGGGACGTAAGAATTTTGACTCAGGGTTACAAAAAAAATGGACAAAAAGTATTCTGGGTAGTAGCCCATTACCGTATATATCCTTCTAAATTTCATAATATCATAATTACTCTTCTAAGACAATAAAATATCATTTATCTATTCCATTGTAATAACAAAAAATCAACTACTTACAACAGTTTGATTTACTAAATATATCAAGAGAACATTATGTGCTGAGATGATCCGCAATAAAGATGTTTTTTTTCTATTCGTTTATTTAGTGAAACAACCCCGTTTAAGTAAGTGATTCGATTATATTTAATTTGAATGAATTGCGATATTTTCAATGTTTGAAATGGTAAATACAAGATTATAAAATTTCAAAGGAATGTGTTTTTTTAGAACTTTTAGAAAGATATATACAAATTAATCCCTAAAAGAATTGAAATATTATGTTGAGATGAAAAAGCATTCACTCTGCAGCAACTATGCATCATTTGAAACACAAACTCAATTATTATCAACGTAGATACAATTAAAAAAAATTGGTCTAGAGGTTACCTTATGCCATAATTCATGTTGACCTGCCCTGAAAAGAGTGGTCGAAAGGTTGACCATGCTACAGCATGTTGACTTGCCCAGAAATTCCTGCACTGCAATTTGGGCATAAAGAACAAACTCCAGCTTGTGTTTGTTGATGAGCAACCATAGCAGGGAGATGAAATTCATTTCTACACCATGTACATATACTAGTAATTACATTTCTGCCACTCATATTTGGCATCATAGCATTCTTTCCCATCCAAAAAGTGGAGTCAAACCCTTGCTCAATTCCTGTATTGTAATTGTATGGAAATACCCTTGAACCCGATTGAAGAGCATGTGGATTATGTTCTGATCTATCAGTTAGAAATCTAAATTCCACAGGTTCAGATCTACTTGGATTATATCTTTCAGTCTGTCTATAGATTCCATCTTGAGCCTGTAAATAGTAGTAATTTAAGCGCTCTCAAAAGCATTCTAAAATATTTGCTTGTTATATTATAAGACTTTAGTTCTGAAGAAAATAATAGAAGTGGCAATTGCGACCCATTAATTATGAATTGGATGATTGATGTTAGGGTTGACACCATAAAAACCAAATAATTTCTCATTTACATGAAAATATCCCTCTACTGAATGCTCACATTGTAGAATCCATAAATTCCTTTTATGCAACCACTTACATAAAAGCCATGTGGGCAAATCTTTTGCTGACAAGAATGCCGAGTAGACTCGTTTATGACATAAATATTATTTCACCAAGGTTCTAAGAAATGTTAGTTTCGTAGAGTTAGAAGAGAGTCTGTGGCTTCAACATTTGCTAAAAAAACGCCTATGTAGTGTTTACTTAACTACAGCCTCTGCAAATAATCAAAATTTAACTCACTAACTTGACAGGTTTGTATAAACTTTATAAGTTCAGGGGTGTTAATGTCAGCATTCAATTAGGGGAATTTTTCATGCAAAATCAGAAAGTATGTTGATTATTATGGTACTAACCCTTCAAGATATGCTCTTTCTCTAACGGGTCAACCTTGTGATATTAAACAAAAATTGGCTAAAAAATAGAAACAGGTTGAGACTTGAGAGTGCATTTTTAATGCGTCAAACCTCTATAAATAAATCTAATTCAAAAATATAGTATATAATTAGATATAACATAGCTTCTATAAGTGCAAGGTTAGGTGGAATTTGATTAGGTGTTTAAAAATGCTGTTCGAAAAAAAAAAGTGAATCGGGCCGACCCAGCCCAGACCAACCGTTTTGACCATCCATTTGGCAGTTGCCACCTCTACAAAGCATGCTTAAAATGGTCCAAACTGACCTTTTGAGACATTATGTCAAAGGAATGGAAGTTCGGGGACTGGATCTGTGCATGAGAATTCACTAAACCACTTTGCAGGTGATTTCCTTGAGTCGTTTCTAAACCACTTTGCGGGTGATTTCCTTGAGCCGTTTTCCACATTTGATTGCTACCAGAGCCCATCATGAACTTCTTAGCTTCAGAATTTCTGAATTCATCTGATTTAAAATCACCCCATGTTCTACCTGAATAAACCGAATTATCATTATTTTGAAACCCCCTAGTTTCATTTCCCCTTTTGAGATCTTGGACCATACTATTATTAACCATACTCAAATCAGTTTGGACATCAAAAGTGTCATTCATCTTGGATGAAACTGCCGAAGAGCAATTTAAACCGTCTTTTTTCTGTCCATTAACACTAACCGTATCTTCATATAGAGAACTAGGGTTCCCAAAAGCAAGACTTAACTCATGGATATTTTCATCAAATTTATCCCCAAAAATGTCATCAAATTTAAGTCCATCTTGAAAGCCAAATGCCTGATTATTCCCAGGGGGAACAAGTGAACTAAATTCAATTTTTTTCCCTGTATTAAAATCCATAACATTCGCATTTAAACTATTCTGGCTGCTGCTGCCCAAAGAAACGACCTCATTGTTGATTGCTTCATTGTTCCTAAAAACTTGGAATTCGTCTAAATTGGCTTCACCTGATTTGTCAACATTCTTTATTTGAAAATGTTTCTTATTCACATGTTCTTTTCCAACATACCTGTCAAACTCATGGTTCCTGACTTCACATTGTTCATCAACTTTGGATCTTGAATTGTTATAAGAAAATCTGTTTTCATCAAACCCATGAGTAACCTGATCAACAGATGCAAAACCTAATTTTTGAAAAGAATCTTGTTTTTTAGATGATATCAAACTAGAATTATCGGCAGCAATTTTTTGCTTATTTGAAAAAAGAGAAAGGTTTTCTGATTCAGAAAGCTTCTTTGTTTCAGCCAACCGAGCCTCATCAAGACCAAGACGATTATGGAAAACCCCTAACGATGAGTCTTTATTTACAACTTTCCCCTTTTCAGAAGTCAACACACCGAATGGACTAAAGATATGTGTATCATTGATGTTTTCCGGAAAGCCTTTAGGCTGAGCCCTAGCTCCAGAAACTGCATCTTGACCATATGCAATGCCATGGAAAGCCCCTGATGACGAGTCTTTATTTACAACTGTCCCCTTTTCAGAAGTCAACACACCGTATGGGCTAGAGATATGTGTATCATTGATGTTTTCCGGAAAGCCTTTAGACTGAGCCCTAGCTCCAGAAACTGCATCTTGACCATATGCAATGCCATGAAAAGCCCCTGATGACGAGTCTTTATTTACAACTTTCCCCTTTTCAGAAGTCAACACGCCGTATGGGCTAGAGATATGTGTATCATTGATGTTTTCCGGAAAGCCTTTAGACTGAGCCCTAGCTCCAGAAACTGCATCTTGACCATATGTGATGCCATGGAATACCCCTGACGATGAGTCTTTATTTACAACGTTCCCCTTTTCAGAAGTCAACACACCGTATGGACTAGAGATACTTGTATCATTGATGTTTTCCCGGGAGCCTTTAGTTTTAGCCCTAGCTTCAGAATCTGCATCTTGACCATATGTGATACCGTGGAAAACCACAGACGATGGGTCTTTATTTACAACCTTCCCCGTTTCAGAAGTCAACACATCGTATGGACTAGAGACATGTGTCTCATTGATGTTTTCTCGAAAGCCTTTAGTCTGAGACCTAGCTTCAGAAACTGCATCTTGACCATATGTGACACCATGAAAAACCCCTGATGATGACTCGTTATTTACAACCTTGCCCTTTTCAGATGTAAACTCGTCAAAAGAACTAGACATATGCATATCATTGATGTTTTCTCGATAACCTTTTTCTTCACAAATGCTTGAAGTATGGGCTCTAGTTTCGGAAACTGCATCTTGACCATTAGATGATTTGCTATATACAACTTTATCCTTTTCAGTTGTCAGCATATCAAAAGAACTATATACATGTGCATCATTGATGTTTGCTTCAAAACCTTTTTCTTCGCAGATGCTTGAACTCTGAACTCTAGTTTCAAAACCTGAATCCTGATCATTAGATCTACCAACTATATCTTGATCAAGATCACATTCCAGTTTGGAAACAGACACAGAAATAGAAGCATCAGGAACTTTGTCTGTTTCAGGGACATTGTTGTCATTCGAACATTTGTTACCAATCACATCACCAAATTCTTCAACTAAAACATCTTCATTCATGTCAAGATCATGAACAGCCTCGTCAATCATATTAGATTCTGTAACAAAACTGATCTTATGATCAGCTTCAGCTGAAACCATTTCAGAGTCGACGGCTCTTTCAGCAGTTTTGTTCTCATTTGTTACATGGGTCCCAACATGTCCATTATACTGGTTTATTTCATAAAATGTGTTATGGCATAAATTACACACAAATATTCCACCTATTACTATACTCCAATCAGGAAGAGAAGAATCAAGTTGAGATTGTTCATCTTTGTGAGATAAAGACTGGTGATCCCATAACTCACTTTTTCCTTCAAATATCAAAAAGCATCTGAGGCACTTAAAAACCTCATCTACATGTAAATCAATGGGAGCCACAATGCCATATGTATGCTTCTCACAGTCAGTAGGTAAAATTTTTGGTGATGTTGGTGGGTTATGAATGTTGCTGTTTCTTTCTAAGTCTTCTTCAGCATAAAGATTTGCAGCCTGCAATACAGTTTAAGAAAAAATTAACCACACGATAAAAGTTGATGATAAATATACAACAGAAAATGCATGTGGAGGCTACTTAATAGACAGAGGCAGACTTTTTACCAGTGTCACCGTGTTTCAATCTTTGGATGTCCAAGAATTTTTGTTTACAGAGCGAGGCTACCAAAATTCTAATATTGTACACTTTATGATCAAGAAAAACAATAAAACATACAGCCACGATCACATAAACACTGCCACGATTCAACTCATGCTATAAGCTAAAACAATCTCAAAATTTTACAAATAATGTTATTTTTTCTGAATTAGATTTTTCAAGCGAGGCCATGTTTTTTATTTGTTTTTTAATTGATTTCTAACAATGAAGGATCTTTGGTTCTTGATTTATTGGATACTCATGATACTACGTTTAGCTTAATAATGATCCAACAACTGTGCCCAATAAATCGAACCCATAACTATTAATAATTATCCAAGCGTCTGAAATTATCAACTATTAACTATTAGTATTTTTTTTGTTTATAAAGGTTTTCTTTAGTTCTAAATGTCACAAGATTCAGTTTTGATATAATATTCGTAAAACCTTCAGCTATTTGAATACAAGACTGCTGGTAACATGTTTGGGTAACTAACTACTTTGGTACCAAGGGTACTGTTTGTGTTAAATCATGTAAGCCAATTTTCTTATTCGTATCATTGTCAAAAAATATACAGTGTCACTTGAATCCTAGAGACAAATATAGCACAGAAAAATATTACTTGTGTCAAATGAGGTGATAACAGGATAAAATTGTTGCTTTTTTTTTATCAAGATTCATGAGCGTTTTCATCATTCAGTACGTTTGTTTTTGGTCAAAATTGGTATAAATAAAAAAAAAATACATATTTGAGTGGCCTAATAAGTAGTTTTAATATGTGGATGTGGGAGCCTTAACAAAAAAGGTTGAATACTTGGGTGGCCTCCACATACATTATCCCATAGATATTAGTAACAAGAATTAACAATGGAAGAGCGAGTAGCTGAAAAAACCAACTTACATTTCCAGGAGATCCTTTCAAGGCAGAGTCGTCGCTGTTGTTGCTGTGAGTGTAATTTGGTTTATCCACGTTTTCTTCTCCAAGAAGGGAAAGCAGGTACGTAGATATATCCTTGCATGACTCAAATTGCCGACCACCAGGACTGGTTATCATAAAAGAACATTTAAGAAACATAAAACTAGCGGACTCGCATTAATGGCAAAAATATCAATATAAAAAAGTACATCTAAGTTATAGTTCACATAATAAATGGAGACATTCCACATCCATATAATCTAAGGATATTGAGAGTTAATAATCTATGTTTTTTTCTCCAAGAATGGAAAGCATTAAGCATGTACATAAATATATCCTTGCATGACTCAAATTGCCAACCACTGGGACTGGTTATCGTAAAGGTACATTTAAGAAAATGAAACTATCAGACTCACAATTATAATGTAAATATTGATATAAAAAGTATATCTAGGTTATAGTTCACATGTAAATGGTGGCTTGCCATTTCACATTCATATAATAAGATTATTGATAGTTAACGTTCTTAAAAGAGAACATCCATATTGACTTGGGTATACCTGTAAACTTCTAATATAATCAGCTAAACAATTACATGATTAATTATAACAATTAACTTCTATATCCAGGTTTTCCATATGAAAAGTCGCCTTTACACAATTTAGCACCACCTAGAAGAATTATCGAAGTATGGTTTCCTATGATTTAAGATATCATAATTCATATACTGCTCTCATCTCATTACAGAACACACATTTCACATGTAGTTGAGTTGTCTTATGGGCCTTCAAACACCACGAATTCATGACTAAAATTTGAATCAAAACAAAGTATTTCTCTAACCTCCTACATTCTCCTATTATTTCACTGTTTATTATTTAAACTGAAGCCCCAATCCACCAATTATGATTTAGGCCCTTGGTTTGTCTTTCCTCTTCATCTTCTTAAGTAGAAAATAGAAATATATCTCCTATTCTTAGGTTTCTTAGCCAAAAGTTCATAAATTATAAGTACATGTCTAAGAATTAGACTATTAATATTTAGCAACATGCCACACATATGACAGAAGAAAATGATATTAAAGTGACTAAATTCTACTAAAAACAAGAGCATCATCTACTATAAGCTGACAGTAAAGTAACCATATAGTATACTGCATAATAAACTAACAATACCAAAGCAATAGTTAATAGTATGAAGATGAGATAGAAGAAACCTTATGTAACGACGACAAAACAACCAAACATGGCCTTCTTTCTTCTTAATACATAGGCTCAGCCTCCAACCTTTAGGCAAAGCATCCCCAAAATCACTTGCATCCACAACCCTTCTCTTCTTTCTCGTAGTCCCCCACTGCCCATTCAAACCTCTCAAGAACCCTAACAACTCATCTACAGTCGACAAACCCTCAGTCCTCCACCTAATTTCCTCTCCATACGGATCCTCCAACCTGCCAAGATCCATCAAGTTTACCTTCACACCTTTACTATTCACAACCTCTCTATCCTTATCATCATCATAAGCAACTACTTTCTTAACCGTACTGTGATGCATTCTCTTCTCTGCAGAAGCACGAACAACCGCATTCTCATTTTTCCGTGGTCTCCCCCTCTTTCGCTTCATTGCAGTGTTTAACAATTCAGGCGCTTCTGGGCTTAACAATTCAGGCACTTCGGTGTCTAATAACTCGGGCGGTTCGGTATCTGACAATTCAGATGCTCCAGGGTATAACAATTCAGACGCTTGGGTGTTTAACAACTTGGGGGCTTCTGTGTTTAACAATTCAGCAGGGGATTCAGGGTTTAACAATTCAACAGGGGCTTCGGTGTTTAACAATGCATCACGGTCGTTGCTGTGAGTGTACTTTGGTTCATCCATGTTTTCTTCTCCAAGAAGGGAAAGCAAGTACACAGATATATCCTTGCATGACGCAAATTGCCGACCACTAGGACTGGTTATCATAAAAGTGCATGTAAGAAACATAGAACTAATGGACTCACCATTATAGCATACATATCAAGATAAAAAAGTATATCTAAGTTATAGTTCACATAATAAACAGAGGCGACTCCACGCCCATATAATCTAAGGATATTGATAGTTCATTATCTATGTTTTTTTTACAAGAATGAAGACACGTATCCAGATATATCCTTGCATGACTCAAATTGCCAACCAATGGGACTGATTATCACAAAAGTAGATTTAAGAAACATAAAACTATCAGACTCACAATTATAACGGGATATTGATATAAAAAGTATATCTATGTTATAGTTCACATGTAAATGGCGACCTGCAATTCCACATTCATATAATGGACAACTATTGACAGCCGATATTCTTAAAAGGGAACATCCATGTTGACAGGGGCATACCTGTAAACTTCTAATATATCAGCTAAAAATGTTACAGGATTGATTATAACTTCCATCTCCAGGTTTTCCCATATGAAAAGTAGCCTTCACACAAATTAGCAAGGAAATGCCACATAGAATAAATATAAAACTATGGTTTCCTATGCTTTAAGCCTTTAAGATATCACGTATTCCCCGCATCTCATTACATAACACAGATTTCACATGTAGTTGAGTTGTCTTATCATGGCTACAATTTGAATCACGAAAAAGTATTTCTCTAACTTCCAACATTTTCCTATTATTTCACAGTTCATTGCTTATAACTGAAGTCCCAATCCACCAATTATTATTTATACCCTCTCATGCTTTCATATCTTCTTAAGTACATATTGCACGATTAAACTATTAATATTTAGCAACATGTCACACATATGACAGAAGCAAAAACGATACCAAAGTGAGTAAATTTGACTAAAAACAAAAGCATCATCCACTATCGAATAACAGTAAAGTAACCCTATGGTATACCGCATAATCAACTAACAATACCAAAGCAATAGTTAATAGTATGACGACGAGATAGAAGAGGAAACCTTATGTACCGACGACAAAACAACCAAAAATGACCTTCTTTCCTCTTAATACAAAGACTCAGCCTCCAACCTTTAGGCAAAGCATCCCCAAAATCACTCGCATCGACAACCCTTCTCTTCTTTCTCGTAGTCCCCCACTGCCCATTCAAACCTCTCAGGAACCCTAACAACTCATCCGCAGTCAACAAACCCTCCGTCCTCCTCCTTATTTCCTCCCCATACGGATCCTCCAACCTTCCAAGATCCACCAAATTCACCTTCACCCCTCTACTATTCACAATCTCCCTATCCTTATCATCATCATAAACAACCATTTTCTTAACCGTACTGTGACGCACTCTCTTCGCTGCAGGAGCAGGAGCATGAACCACAACGGCACTCTCATTTTTTCGCGGCCTCCCTCTCTTTCGCTTCATTGCAGTGTTTACTATTTCAGGCACTTCAGTGTTCACCAATTCAGTAGGCGCTTCGGCGTTCACCAATTTAGCAGGCGCTTCGGCGTTCACCAATTGAGCAGGCGCTTCGTTGTTCACCAATTGAGCAGGAGTGTCGGTGTTCACCAATTGAGCAGGCGCTTCGGCGTTCACCAATTCAGCAGGCGCGTCGGCGTTCACCAATTGAGCAGGCGCTGCTTCGGTGTTCACCAATTGAGCAGGCGCTGCTTCCGTGTTCACCAATTCAGCAGGCGCTTCGGCATTCACCAATTGAGCAGGCGCTGCTTCGGCGTTCACCAATTGCGCAGGCGCTTCTTCGGTTTTTAACAATCGAGGCCCTCCTTGTTTATCTAAGAACCCAGGAGGTTCAGTGTCTAACAATTTAGGCGCACCGGGGTCAAACAAGTCAGAGGCTTCAGCATTTAACAACCCGGGGATTTCGGAGTTTAACAATTCAGCAGAGGCTTCTTGAGGGTTTAACAAGTCTGGAAGTGTAGGGGAATTGGATTGGAGAGTATTGGAATGAAAAGTAAAGAGTTGGTTAAAGGCAGAAATAATGAGAGAGTTATCAGCGTGGTCATGGTCAGTAATAACAAGTGGTGTAGTAGTATGGGAATGGGAAGGGCGTTGGCGAGGCATACGGCGGTGGATGGAGGAGGAAGAAGGGGAGGAGGAGTTAGAGGGAGGAGCAAGACGGAGGCGGGAATAGGTTTGTTTACGGCTGCCGGCGGACTCATTGAAAACGGAACGGTCGATTTTAGGGATAACGACGTCGTGGAGATGGGGAGAGGAGGAGGAGTTGGAGAGGGAATAGAGGTCGGATTGGGAGAGGAGGCGGAGATCGACGGTGGGGATGGAGTTTGGCCGGAGAAGAGGAGGAGAAGGGTCGGGATCAACGGCGGTGGTGGTAGTAGTAGTAGTGGCCATAATTGGAACTCAAGTGACGAGAAGAAGAAGTCAAAAAGTAGATGTAACTGATTGGTTTGTTTGGTTGGTTTGAGTTAACCCTTTAGTTTGGTGGATTACAGCAAGGGTGTGACTATCCGTTGTGGCCCGCAAACAGCCTGTCGCGAGCCACAATATTTTCCACGTGGATCACTCGGCCCGTAACAACTCTAAGTGACCGTCGGCACGAGCGAGCCCAAGCGAGTCAGCGAGGACGAATTCAAAAAACTAGTCATTGGCTTCCAGCCAACGGACTAATTTTTTTTTAATATATATATATATATATATGTGATGCAAGTTGATCAAAAAATATTATCTATCAATTTTTTATCTTCAACTTGATCAAAAATGGCAAACCAAAACCCAAATCCAAATCCAAACCCGGGCCCACTAAACCATGTGCGACCACCAATGTGGACTGTGGAGGAAGAACTCGCTATGGTCATTGGTCAATAGTTATATTGGTATTCAAGAGCACGGAAGATTTGTGCAAAGCCAAAGTTTTTGGCTAGCGGTTGTCACAAGATTCAATCAACAAATGGGTGAAAACCATCGTCCAATTGACGCAATATATGGAAAATATTGTTCTTTAAAGGCGAAGTGCACCATATTTGAGCATTTATACGTAAATGCGGTGAACGAGAACCCGGGTTTAAACGATGATGAGTTGATTGAAGTGGCTCATAACCAATACCGAACCATACATAATTATAACTACCCGAGGCTTAAGGTTTTGAGACTTATGAGAGGACGATTTCTAATATAGTCGTCTTTCTACTATTTACTTATGTTTTTAAATAATGGTTTGATATTATGGAACGTGATGTTATTTTATGTAGCGTTTATTTTAAATTTTATGCAATGTAGTGTTTGAAAAAAAAATGATAAAGTCCTCGCTCACCTTGAGCCACAACAGGATCAAGTGAGCAAGATTGACACTTTAGCTAGTGTCATGTCAGCGCCCAGTTGTCCTGTTTTAATAGGATAAAGTCTTCGCTCACCTTGAGCAACAACGGATAGTCTCATATTTTGAACTAACACTATGAGGGTGTTTGGGATTGAGTTTGGAATTAAAGAGTGTTTTTGTCAGAAGTGTTTATTGGCTTATGACTCTTTGGAAAGAAGTTTTAAAAAAAGTGTTTGGATTAGATTTTGGGATGAGAAACGTCAAAAAGCCAATAGATTTTTTTTAAGTGTTTCGCTTAACTTATTGTGAATATTGGTTGTATGGGTGGTAGATTTGTAATTTTTTCCAAAAGCCAAAATTTCTAACTTCTCAAAAACAGTTTTTCCATCCTTAAAAGTCAAAAGCCAAAAGTCAAAATAGAAAATGCTTTTGAGTTACACAAACAGCTTATTGACTTATTGGCTTCTTGGAAAAGCCAATAAGTCAATAAGTTGTTTTGAAACTCAATCACAAACACCCTCTATGTTTCACAGTTTACTAACGAAACGAAAAGAAAATAAAAGAAAGATAATTTATGAGAGAAAAAAAAGAGAGGAAAAGAAAATATATGACTTCATTTTGTGTTCCCGGGTTTGAAGGAAAAGAAAATAAAGTAAATACTTTATGTGTTCCCGAGTTGAAAGGAAGAGAAAAGAAAGGTTTAATTTTACAATTATACCCTCATTATGTATTGTAATAATTTAAGTATGAGGGTAAAATAGTAAATGATAAACATTTTTTTGTTTTCTTTTTCTTTCCTTCTACTTCCTTCCATTTTGGAAGGAAAGTTATATTAAAAGATTGTCCTTTTGCTTCATTCCCCTTCGTTCCACTCCCTTCCTTTAATGAAACTCTGGAACATGCTTATTTTTTACTTTCTCTCCACTTCTTTCGAGTTCTTTCCACTTCTTTCCTTTAATGAAACTCGTGAACACGGTGTAAGAGCATTACATCCCCTCCATCAAACCTTTCACATCTCTAAAATTAAAAAAAAAAAACTTATTAAAAACACCTTACATCCCATCCACCATTAGAGCATTCACATTTGGTTCATCAAATCCCTCCATCAAATTACACTAAAAATTACTATTTCACCTCTAAATCTTCTATCTCCTAATTAAAATAATAATAATAATAATAATAATAATAATAATAATATCTTTTCATACTTTTATCATTGTATTTTCTCTATCCTCACTCACAAAAATATTAAAATATTTATAGGGGTGAATAGTGCTTCCACCAAATATTCTCTCTTCTCCACTCACAACCACTTACACCCACCCCATATAATTTGAGGGAAACACTCACATACATTTGGTGGACCAAATGTGAATGCTCTTATACCCTATCTTTATATTTTGAAAAATCCATCTTCTAGCTTTTTATATATAAAAATCTACTATTCACCCCTATCAAATTATTGTGAGTGTATTTTAACGAGCAATATAATAAAACAAGTATTTGTGAGTAAGATAAAGGTAAATATGGTGGGGCCGTGGGGGGATGTGGAATGTTTTTTAAATTGAGAGATAAATTTTGAAAAGTATGATTTTTTGTTAATTATAGGGTATAAAATGGTAGAGGGGATGTGAATGCTCTAAATAAGTATATGTCGGTAACAACTAACAAAGCAATCTATAGCACAACTATTTTGTTTTTCTTTGTTTATTAGCTTTTACCAATTTATCTTGTATTTCTTTCGGTTGTAATGCTACATAGTACTTAGCTTTATATTATTATCTTTATACCGAGGGAATTGTTAAATTTAGCAATTTCAACCATCTTAAGATTAAATCATAACTGTGTAAACTATTAAGTTATTTTTTAGATCTAGACCTTATTAACTCAAAGTAATACTTTTAAAGCTTTTTGAATCGGTAATCATCTTTCGTCTATGTTGATATGTGCATGTTCATCAATTGCAACAATTATGATGATTTTTGCATTTTTCGTTCATTGTAAGTGAGCTTTTTGCTAGGGTTTGATAGTGAGAAACTCCTTACCCAATTATACTTGCAGATACAGGTTCAATTTAAGTAAACTACAGTCAAACGGCGAATGATACATCCTCTACTTTCAAGAGTTGTCAAGCTTCTTTAGTTTAAAGGAATCGAGCAAATGAAGGTGTACAATTATGATTCCTTTGTAAGTTTAACTTCAATTGAGTTATCGATCACACACATACTTTTGATTACACAAATTTGATGAAATTTGGTCATACAACATCCATGATAGTAGCATTGTTTTTTTATATACTTTGGTTGAACTTTATGTGTGATACTTTGATGTTCATGCAACCTAATTTATTATATTGTCATTGATTAGGTCCCTTCAATGAGAAGAAAAATAACTCAAGAACTTAGCATTGCAATTGAAATGTCGTGTGATGAAACAAAAAGAGTTAGAGCATGTTTGGCTCTCCTTCTCCTTTTCTTCTTATGACTTTTCCCACCTCAAAAGCTACTTAATCTCATAAGTCACAAACTTTTCCCTTCATTTCTCCTTTTCAAAGCACAAATTCTTCAATAGGTTCATTTTCAAACAATTACTCAAACACTTTTGTTTTAACTTTTGACTTATTGAATAAGTCATAAGTTAAAAGGAGGAGGGAAATGGACAGCCAAACACCCTCTTACATCCTCATCGACCTTTAATGAAATTTTCCCTGACGCATTTCGGGGAAGCTAAACATTTTATTGACATACATGTGCTAAACATTGCCCTTTTGGGTTATTATTATTGCGTTACCATAAACTGTTTATGATATGTGCGCTAAACATTTTAAAGCCCTTTTGGGTTATTAATATTATTGAGTTACCATAGACTAAGGTATGCGCATTAAACATTTTAAAGCCCTTGTGGATTACTATTACTGATTTACCCTAGACTAGTATGCTTGATGTGCTAATTGCATTAGATATGTTGTTAGAGTATTCACATCCCTCCGCCATTTTCATTTTATAATTTAACTGAAAATCATACTTTTTAAAATTTATTTTTCGTTTTTAAAAAACTCTCACATCCATCCACCATTTTGACCTTTATCTTATTCACAAACACTTGTTTTATAATAATTCTCGTTTTTATACACTCAAAATAATTCGGTGTTAAATGAATAGTATCTTTTAAATATGAAAAACTAGTATGGTCATTTTTCAAATGATAGGGATGGGTAAAGAAAATGATGGATGGGATTTAGTTGGTTTTTAGTAAGCTTTTTTAAATTTCGAAGATAGAGGGTTTAATGAATGGGATACGAATGTTGTTACATGTGGTGACTAAAGTTCTTGGTGGACCCTCTTTGACCCTTTAATTTTACATATCTATACTACATTATAAAAGAGGAAAGATGTTTAGAAATGTCATTTACAAGAATTCTAAGATGACATAAGAAAAGTCTCATGTTTAAAACCCAAATATCATGTGATTTTTTTCCTTTTCTACCCTTCATGAAAAACCTACATGTACATATTCTTTTATCATAACCTCCAATTAACATTAATCTATATTTATAATCTAACAAAATTAAGTAACTACTACATTTTATTAAAAAATTGCAATTTTATATAAAAATTTATATATAACAAAATTATACAAAAATGTTTCTACACATACAAATATATACCTATACACCTCAAAAGACTGTAAGAATCAATAAAAGTCAAACTTTACGTAAAAAATTAATTTTGTGATGCTTTTTCTTAAAAAAAAAAAGTGTGCATGAATTGGTTCATGAACCTAAATCGAACCGAAACCGGTCTTTCAAAATGGCAAAACCGGGGCCGAATCGAAATTGGTTCAGACACGAACTTGCACCTAACACGAACCGGTTTGGTTCATAGAAAAAACTGATTTGTGCATGTCTATAAAGCTATCAGGTTGGGATGTCTTATGTGGAATATTTTCAACTAACCTAACTTCCAACTTCACTTTCCGATGCCACTGATAGAAATTTATGGTGCACTTGATTAGGAGTTGTATTGCATTGCTTTTATCATGTGGAAAAAGTTATGGGTATGCTTCTTTGCAGGTTGATTACATATGAGCCGTTTCAACCTCCTCTTAATGTGGATCCTATAAAGGTTTTCTTCTCCTCGGCAATCTCTCCAGATTTGGCACTTTCAACATATTGAGTAGGACTATTAGTATAATAATAGTTGCTAATGAGTCAAACCACTACTTTCAATTTTTTTACCGGTATGTAGGTCAAATTGCATATGGTATATAGAACGTAGCATGCTATCATGTCTCCTTGTAGCTTTTAAAAAATTACCCCACTACGAAGCACAGGTGCTTACACACACAAGCATACACCTTACATATTGATTCTTTTGATCGTTTTAAGGTTTGAATAATGTTTCCACTCTGTATTGTCAACTCCGCCGCAACGCGCGGATTCCCTGCTAGTATTTAATAATGTAAATCAGAGAATGATATTGATTCTTGTATTCAAAAGATGATAATATGAGTACAATATATAAGATTTACAATACTCTAAATAAGGAAAATAATTCAAACGGCTATATGATTAATTGTGATTAGCTGTCGAGAATTAAGGTTGTCACAATCTTCTAAATCGGGAAATGATGATATTTTTCTGATCCCATTTGATTTACTTTCTAACACTCCCCCTCAAGTTGAATAGTGGGATTCCCGATACTCAACTTGTATAGACAATTGTTATAGAGTGTTCCGTTGACTGATTTTGTAAGTATGTCTGCTAGTTGATCCTCTGACCGAATGAACTGAAGTTCTATAGTTCCGTTTTCGAGTTTTTCTTTGATAAAATGTCTGTCGACTTCTACATGTTTTGTACGGTCATGTTGAACCGGGTTCTCGGAAATTTGTATAGCTGCTTTGTTGTCGCACAAGATCTTGCTTGCTTCCTTCTGAATGAATCCAATTTCAGTTAGAAGCTTGCGTATCCATAAGACTTCTGCCAGTCCCCTTGCAATACCTCGGAATTCAGCTTCAGCACTGGATAGAGCAACCACTTTTTGTTTTTTACTCCTCCAAGTAACCAAGTTCCCTCCGACTAACGTGAAGTATCCTGATGTAGATCTTCGATCCTGTTGGTCTCCTGCCCAATCAGCGTCTGTGTAAGCTTGAATCTTCGAATTTTTGTTTGGTTGGAAGAGAATACCATAGCTAGCCGTCCTTTTAAGGTATCTGATAATTCTTCGTACAGCATCCATGTGGTTAATTTGGGGTTGGTGCATAAATTGACTAACCACTCCCACCGCGTATGCAATGTCTGGACGAGTGTGTGATAGATATATGAGTTTGCCCACTAGACGTTGGTATTTCCCTTTATCTGCCAATTTTGCTCCGTCTTCCATGTAGAGTTTTTGGTTGGTCATCATTGGTGTGTCAGCTGGCTTGCAGTCGATCATTCCTGTTTCGGCAAGAAGATCAAGGATGTACTTCTTTTGACATATGAAAATCCCTTGCTTTGATCTTAGGACTTCAATTCCAAGGAAGTACTTTAGTCTTCCTAAATCTTTCATCTCGAACTCCTTGAATAGATTTGCTTTTAGCTTCTCCATTTCTTCTTTATCGTTCCCTGTGATAATCATATCATCAACATATAAAATTAAACAAGTTACAAGTTTACCTTTTCGTTTGAGGAACAAAGTATGATCAGAGTTGCTTTGTTTGAACCCGTATCTCTTCATAGCCAATGTAAATCTACCAAACCAGGCTCGAGGTGATTGTTTAAGGCCGTAGAGAGTCCTTTTCAATCGACACACTTCTCGATTTTTGAAGTTGTCTGTGAATCCAGGAGGTGCCTCCATATATACTTCTTCTTTCAAATCTCCATGAAGAAAGGCATTCTTAACATCAAACTGATGAAGTGGCCATCCTTCATTTGCAGCAATAGATAAAAGAATACGGATTGTATCGATCTTGGCTACTGGAGAGAATGTCTCAGAATAGTCGATCCCATATGTTTGTGTGTATCCCTTGGCTACAAGCCGAGCTTTATATCTTTCTATTGTTCCATCTGGTTTGTGTTTAATAGTGAAGACCCACCGACATCCAACTGGTCTCTTTCCTGAGGGAAGGGTACATTTTTCCCAAGTCTCATTTTTCATAAGCGCGTCCATTTCTGTTTCCATGGCATCTTTCCATTCCTTAGACTTCAAGGCTTGTTCTACAGAGCTAGGAAGCTGTTCATTAAGGAGGGCAGTAGTGAAGGCTTTAGCTTCTTTAGACAAATTTCCATTGGCCATATTTGCCATGGGATATCTAGTTGATCTTGTCTCCTTTTCTGGAGAATATCGTTTTGGAGGTACCCCCCTATTGGCTCTTGGAGGTAGCACGTATTTCTCAGTGATTTCATTTTGTTCTTCCTGTATTGATTCCTCTCGATCTTCCTGCATAACCTGTTCACTTGCTATTTCACTGTTAGATATATCATTTGGAAATTCATTATTAGTCATACTAGGAGGACTTTGCGGTTCCTCATTTTGAGTGGTTTGAACGTTTTGAGGTCCATCATTTTGAGGTGTAGGACAAGGAGATTCTTGATCGGTGGCACCAATAGATTGTGGGGAAGATGAGTCTCGTTGGGTATTGTGATGATCGGTGCTTATTAGTGAGGGAGCCCATTTTAGCCAATCCAGTGGGTCAATATGCTTCTTCTCCCCCTGACCACTGTATTGGCAGGTATAGAAAAATTCGGTTTCAAGGAAATCACAGTCAAGAGTAGTGTACACATGTCGACGTTTTGGACTGTAACACCGGTAACCCTTTTGTTCGATTCCATAGCCTACAAAGACGCATTTTTCTGCACATGGGCCTAGTTTACCTCGATCATGTTTAGGGATATGAGGATAGACAGTACACCCAAAAACCCGTGGTTGGAGAGTGAGAGGAGGAGGAATGTTAGTAAAATCAGAAAGGGCTTGAATAGGGGTTTTAAGTTTGAGGGCTTTGGTAGGAAGACGATTAATTAAATATGTGGCAGTGGCAGCTGCTTCTGGCCAGAAAGATGTGGGAACCTGAGACTCAATTAAAAAAGCCCGTGTAATTTCTAAAAGAATACGGTTTTTTCGTTCGACGGTGCCGTTTTGCTCAGGGGTGTAGGGGCATGTTTTTTGATGAATAATTCCTTTGTTTTGACAGAATTGCTTCATTGAAGCATTTACGTATTCTCCTCCATTGTCGGATCTAAGAATTTGAATATTAGTTTTAAATTGAGTTTGTATCATAGTATAAAATATAGTAAATTTTTCAAAGACCTCGGATTTATGTTTCATAAAATAGATCCATGTCATACGAGTGCAATCATCAATAAATAATACAAAGAAACGAAAGTTTTGTCCCCCAGTAACTTCTGCGGGACCCCACACATCAGAATGTATTAAAGAAAAAGGTGTCTCTACCCTAGTATTATTTAAACTATACGTATGTCTGTGACTTTTAGCTAGGACACACGTCTCACAGTTGAGAGTTTTATTAGAAGGAAATAGTTTTGGAAATAAAATATGGAGATAGCCAATAGACGGGTGTCCTAATCTCCTATGCCAAAGCCAGGCTTCTCTATTTGTAGTCCCATGAGCAAGCATCACATTTCCCCGTTGAGTCACTTCGTCCACATAATACAATCCTGATCGTTCAGTGCCACGCCCAATGATCATTCCCGTCCTGATATCCTGAAGAATACAAAAGGTTGGATGCATCAAGACGGTGCAATTTAACTCTTTTGTAATGTGGCTAATGGATAATAGTTTATGTGACAGGGATGGAACATAGAGACAATTTTTTAGTTTTAAAGTTGGAGATATTTCAATAGTTCCTCCTCCTTTAACAGGAACATCCCCCCCATTAGCGGTTTTGATGTTGCTAATTCTAGGTTTAGTTTCAGAAATAATATCAGATAAATCATAGGTCATGGTGTCAGTAGCACCACAGTCAAAAATCCATGATTCATCCGTTTTAGTGCAATTTTGAGCTATATTAGCCTGTCGAACACTGAAATTTTTATTTTTTAAGAAAACTCTATTTTTAGTCTTTCTTTTAGAAAACAAAAATCCACATCTTAAAAACTTTTTTATTTTAGTTCCTTTATACCATCTCCCCCTTTTTTGTTTTTTTATAATATGGTCCAAAGGTTTTTGATTTTTAAAAACATTTTGAGTTTTAAAAAATTCTTGGGTTTTAATAGGCCTTTTAATATGGTCCGTAGTCAAAACACTTTTGGTTTGTGTATAACTAGGTTTATACCCGCCGCGCGTTGCCGCGGCGGGGGCAACCGGATACTCATATTTGACCCGATGGAAACAGAGTAGAACCTGTGCAAAGACAAACTCTAAATATTTTTACTCGCGAGCGTTGACACGCGGATCCGTGTTTACGCTAGTGGAAAAGTATTCCGTTTATTCGAATCGAGCGTTTAGATACCGTATACCTTTTTAAGCATGTGTCAGAAAGAAACCGAGAATAATTGAAAACCACGTTATCTAATACAAAAAACCATTTGCTATTTTTGTAAAAACATACTACTTTTTTGTGGTTTCTCAAAACCCAAAATATTTTTTGTGTTTTGTTAGAGAATCTTGAATACGTGATGCATATGAATGGGGATAGTTACTGAGCTCATCGGCAGGAAATAAAAAAGTAACTGAGCTCATCTATACTCCACCAAACAACAATGAATTTCCAAAGGTCCCTACATATAGACGTTACAATCCATGAAGATATAGTGCTCACAGAGTCACCCACCATTAATCAAGATAGAGAAAGGAAGAGAGACACGGGTGGTTTCTCGACCATCGCAGCTGGCGGAGCCAATATGCATAAAAAGATAAATAGACACAAATAATTAAAAAAAAAGTAAATAAATAAACGAAGTTTGAGAGAGTACAGCATCACCAAAGTTCAATATACATTTTTAATTCATAAGCTGCTTCCTAACCGGACGTTTGAAACAATAGCATATTGCAGTATTGCACTGTGTTTGGAAAGAAAAACATATATAATAAATAAAAATTTATAATTATCTTAATATTATCTCCTCCTCAAAAGCCACGCTTGAGCTGGCATTTGGTCATATCCTCCTGCTCAATGCTCTCAAAACCCAAGATGTATACTTTCGTCTCTAAAAAAACCCCAAGTTATTCTCTCTACAAACGGTTTAACGGTTAAAATCCTCACACACCATTCTAGAGAGAAAGAGATAACAGACGGAGAGAAGGGGAGGCCCAATGGGTTCCGGCCACCATCAACGATTGAACTCCCGGAGGAGCTCCGCCACAGACGGCGGCGCGTCTCTTCCTTCCGGCGACAATGTCGTCCCTTTTTCTCTCTATAAATCCACCTACCTCTCCTCACTCCAACTCTCTCTTTCTCTCTATGACCCGGTAACACCACCACCGCTCCTCCCCCGCTCTCTAAAAAACCCGTAGCCACCACCATCACCACTCCGGGTACTCCAGCAACAACTTTATGAGTCGAGATCGGCCTTCAGTCTAACAGATCTATCCGGAAAAGGTCCATGCAGGATGAAGCAAGCATTTATCGCCGACCACCGTCTCTGTAGACGTACCCTGTGACCACATGGCCTCCGGTGAACACGGCGAAGGAGCTGTCGGTGGCGGCGGACCTGCTATCGACCAACACATCCAGAGAGAAAGAGAAGCGACAGAGAGAGAGAGGAATGGGTGGTTTGGCAGGTTTTCCTAGGCGGTTTCGGCTACGTTTTTCTGGGCGGTTTGGTTCGCATCAAAGACTTGTACGCTGACGTTTGCTGACGTCGGCGATGACGAATCCGAGCTTTAAAGGGTTGTATTGAGCGAAACAGTGTTTCCCTCACACACAAAAACTTACCGTTTGTATATATATATAATATTGGCCCACACATGGAGTTTCAAGACCATTATTTGTTTGGTTAATATATTCTTTACTAGTGGTTGACAGTGAATCACTACGTATGTGTTCATTGCTTTGACCCATACCACAAAGTGTTTCGTCTTCTTCATCTTTTAACAGACCTAATAATTTTGGGGGAAAAAATTTAGGGTTACAAAATGGATTTGAGGTTAGTCCCTCAATCCAGTTACCTCCATCCATAGCTGCTTCTTCTTCTTCTTTTGAGAATGCTATCCCACCGAAGCCATGGTTGTTCTGGTTGCCGCCGCCGCTGGTTTCACCGGCGTTGCTGGTGGCGATGGAAGCTTTCCCGTTTCCTTTCTTGTGCCCGTCGGTCCACCATTCTGGATAACCAACGATCCTGAAACATTGTTCCTTGGTGTGTTTTGACATACCACAGTGAGTGCATTTAAGATGGGTTTTATCCTCCTTAACAGGTCCGTTCTTTCTTCCTGTTGTGTCTGACCGGCGGTGACCCTTGGTTACCAATCCAGATCCGCTTGATTCGGTGGCTATTAGACCTGCTGCTATTCCTTGTGATTTTGAATCACTAGATGCGGTTCCCAAAATACTTTGGTGGGCCGCTTCTTTCCGGACTGCAGCATAAGCCGCCTCAGCGGATGGGAGTGGATCCCACCGGAGTATTTCTCGTTTTATGGGGTCATAGGTCCGATTTAGTGCATTCAAAAATTGAAAAAGTTTGTGTTCAGACCTGATTTTGGAGTAGGCTTTGATGTCTTCTGGGCACTTCATGGGGTTAGGATCGATTCTTTCGATTTCTCCCCATATTCCTTGTAGCGAGATCCAGAAACTTTCAAGGGAGGCATCGTTTTGTTTAATCTCATTAGCCTTGACATGGAGATTAAAGGCTTGCAATTTATCTCTTCCACTGCTGTATGTAACCACCAAAGTATCCCATAGCGATTTTGCCGTGGGAAACTCGGTTAGGTTGCCAGCAATTTGTGGTTCAATGTTCTGTATAAGCCATGAAAACACGACCAAATCGTCTTGTTCCCACTGCTCGAATCCTTCATCATTCGGATCTGGAGGGTTTGAGGTCAAGTGTGTTAACAAGGCTTTCGATTTTCCGCCTATAGCGACTCTAATCATTCGGGTCCATAGAGCGTAGTTTTGGTTATTGAGTTTGAGGTTGATTTGTAAACTGTCGGATAGTTTTGGGTTTTGTGGCTGGGAGTTTTTTAACAGGTTTGCGAGTTGTATGGATAAGTCGGAATTCAAGTTGCCGTCTCCGGACATGGTGGCTTGGGTTGAACACTCGGTAAATGATGAGCAGGTCGGTTCTAGGAATACGAACTCTGCTCTGATACCATAATGTAAATCAGAGAATGATATTGATTCTTGTATTCAAAAGATGATAATATGAGTACAATATATAAGATTTACAATACTCTAAATAAGGAAAATAATTCAAACGGCTATATGATTAATTGTGATTAGCTGTCGAGAATTAAGGTTGTCACAATCTTCTAAATCGGGAAATGATGATATTTTTCTGATCCCATTTGATTTACTTTCTAACATTTAATACCTATTTATTTAGTTTATTTACCATTATTATTATTTAAGGTTCTGTAAATAATGGTCAGAGTGGTAACTTTAGAGGCGAGTGAAACTCCTCAGCAATCTCATAGACAAGCAAAAGAAGACGGTATAAATGGGGTTGATGATGATGACCCATATTGAAATGGGATAATAAACTTGGATGAAAATCTATATTTTGGTTGCAGTATATGCCAACATATTGTGGTAGCGTTGAATCTTTGTTGCATAGTTTTATAAGCACGTTCATTAGAAATATCACAAGAACCAGCACTTAATTGCCTTATCTCATTGGACCTCACCATATATCACTCTTAACTTTGATGATCATTAAACAAATCTGACCCATTGGAGGCTTCAATGAAACCAAAAGACCAGACCAGAACCAGGTCAGTCCTACCAAAGCCTGATGATGATGAAGTGGTCAATGGTCAAAAGATGTAATGCCCAAAGTCCAAAGGACATGCAAATTCAAAACCTTTTTATAAGAAAGAATACCATTCAATAATTATGAATCAAAAGAATATTGTCAAGAAACAAACAACAATATCTGCTTACATCAATGCCTCCCATATATACCATATCCAACATCAACTTATTCTTATAGCCATTTAATTCATCAAATCGTATTGCGTATGAAGAAAATAAGCTAGCTTCAAGTATAAGAATCCTGCACCTTTACGTTCTGTGTAATTACACCCGGCCACGTCAGCCAGAGGCCTTTGATGTCACCAATAACTTCAAGTTCCCCAAGGCTTTCTTATTCTGCCCAAAAGTTCTTTCAGTTTGGTGAATGATGAAATGCTCAAACATGGAGAAAAATGAATATTGAATAGTATTATCATAAGGAATTTGCTTGGCTTCGTATCAACGGTTTTTGGCACACAAGGAGTTTTTCGTCGTTATTATTCTCAACTTCCACTACCCGCGCTTCCCATTTTAATCTAGACGCCATGGCTCTTGCTGATTCGATGAGAGAAGTAGTGTCACGTAGTATCACCCAACCCTGTGTTTGATTAAACATAAATATGATCATCTCATTCTAATTTATTAATATCAAATAAACACTTTGAAATGCACACAACCAAACACACATAAACCGTGTCCATGCATCCATACCTACTTCATAAAAAGCACCTTGCTTGTAAAATCTAATAAAATTTAGGTTCATAACATATTTAAAATGTTAAGACACATACCTCTGGACGGAGCAACCGATCAATTTCATATAAAAGATCAAGCATGCTGCAACGAGACTGTTTCACGGTTTGAAGGGACAGAAGTCCATCAGCATGCACCATATCATAAGTTCTAGGGTAAGTTGGAAATGCTTCACACCTAACAAAAACATTCACATGAAATGAAAATAAGTAACTATTATGCAATACAGTACTTTTGTGCATACGATTTCATGTAGAGGTGGCAACTTGGACCCATTTGCTTATTGATGGATCAAAGTAGGTTTTGTATTCATTATCTCAAACGCACCTAATGATAAAATTAGGACTTGTTAGTTGTTACCCAATTTTGACCCAAAACATGCAAAATGATGTAAAGGCATTCAATCTCTTTTTTTATTGGAAGAAGAATAGTTTTAACCAATAACATGTTGACGCCTCATAAAGATATTTTTGCCTTTACAAGAAATTAAAGGCCATTTTCATCATCTTGACATGTTTTCGCCAAAAGGGTTGAAAGTAGTTTACATGGGTGAACTTAATGAAAAAACTGGATTCTTAGGTGTCCCCCGCATACGTTAACCCAAAGATCTAAAAATGAGCAAATGAAGTGTTAGCAAGCAGATTGGAACTTTTCTAGCCAAACCCGCCCGTATTGTCACCTCTAGATCAAAAAAAAAAAAGTATAACATACCAATCATGTAACACGCCAACAAATCCCCTGTCTAGGATAAGTGGAAGGTGGTTGACCCCACTGGTGGGGACCACATTCATCACCCAAACAGATTTTCCGGCATCCAATAATGCAGAATTGAAACCACCAAAATGTGCATTCATGTCTAACACATTTCTGACCATATAATTAGGTGGAATAGGGTCCTCATCACCAGGTCTCTTTGGGTGATCTGAAAATATTAGTGGGGATAGTAGAGACCAGTAATCTCTAACTGTTGACTTCCAGTTAATATTGTCTTGTGTAAAATCATCTGGAAGTACACCTGATAAAACCATGTAGAAATATGTGTAATCGTTTCTTTACTCAACATTAGGGAAGACAGTACTAACTCTATAGCAACTGTAAAAATTTTCAAAATTTTTGTTCTTAGCACAGCTCTAAATTACGCAAAACAGATATCAGCTTGCAGCTTTTTTAACATCTGTAGCCAAAAATGACTTGTCGTGTTTTTTTGCTGATTTCTCTTTTATTAATATCATTTTTAAAAACATGTAAATAAATACATAAAAAAAATTAAAATATGTATCTTTTTGGGCATGTGGCATCTGATGTGGCAGGTGGTATGGACATCAATCAGTGATTCAGTGTCACCTCAGCAATTTAAAGGTAAGTTCAGCAAAATGTGTTTTGTGACTGAAATAGTGAAATCGGTAATAAATAAACTGTAAGTTGGTTTTATTTTGCTCTTAATGTAAACTAGATTTCAAAACCGAAAAAAAAGTGTTTTTTTGAACTTACTGTTATAAGCATCCAATATATAATTGTATAATAAAAAGATACTAGGGTAGGTGTCACTAATAGTTACCGAGTTCCCCTATTTTTCCACCCCGGTCACTCAAACAATTTTTCTAAGAAGTTTAACCACTCAAATTCAAATGATATCAAATTGTTTCACAGATTTGACCTATATATTGATATGCCATGCCAGTTTTGTAACGTAGCAGATATGGAGTGCCAGTTGCATGAAAATTGATGACACGCCTCGTCATCAATTTGGATGACATGTGGTCCATGTGAGCATGCCAACTATTTTACATCATTGGCACGTTGCGTTAGCATATTTAACCGCTCCTTACAAGTTGAAGGCCAAATTAAAAACACACGCACACAAGACTGAAACGTATGGAAGCTTGAGTGATTAAGTGTCCAAAGAAAAAAGTTTTGAGTGACCTAGGTGGAAAGGTGAAACTTGATTACTATTCAGTTTTTGTCCATAATTTTAATATAAACTTACAAATATAATACTAAAATTTACCATGAACCGCAAGTTCCTTGGAGCTCAAGGTAGCTCTAGAAGGCCAGTTGGGCCTTTCCTCAATAGGAATCCATCTCCGGCTACGGGTCCCAGCTATGCATGCCTCAAGTGGATGGTAATAAGGAGATTCAATATCACGTCCCTCTTTGCAAATTAAAGGACCTGACCCGTGTTTCCTATTAATTACAGTAGTTCAAGGACAAGAATAAGATAACTCACAAGTTGACGGTTTATAATCTGTAGATTAATTACCCAAATATTACACACATATAATTAACATGGATATATCTAGATACATGGCACTTAAACTTTGAAATCAACCAGAAGTTAGTACAATAAAGGTGCCAAATGGGTTGATTTGGTTTGAGGGCTATCTCAAACAGGTCAACCAGGTTGAAAGTTGTCAGAAGTATGTACAATAAAGGTGTCAAATGGATTAGCTTTATTGTTTCATACTTCCATTCAAGGAGTTCGATTATTGCTGTAATTATACTGTTTACGTAATCATAATTAATGCATTAATAGTTTTATAAAAAATACAAAATGGACAAAGTGTGTTTGAGGGTCAAACGAACGTTGTCTGGACCGTTTCGACCATTCTAAAAATGAATTGTTTCAACCCAAGCCCATTTTGACCCATTACCCAACCCATCCAACCTGCCCATCTTGTCACTTGTAATAAATCTATAAAAACGAACAGTGTAATGCAATCTAAAATTTCAAATAGAGATAGATATACCTAGAAGCATAACAATTTTTCTTGCTAGGCTTTTTCCACACCACTGTTTTATCTTGTTGAGATAAGAGATCCCAACACAAATCTTTAGCAAAATTACGAACAAACTCCCATTTTTTCAAATTTTCTTTATCGCGAACAGAAGCTGGTGTGTTAGCAAACGGTGAGGTCCAGACAAAGTATCCACCAGGCCTCAAAATCCGGTCAACCTCTATCAAATACAAGCCATCTGAAGAAAAACATAACAAAATTAATGAATAAATTTAAAGTTTAAACACAGTCTTCATGACATAACAAATATATGCAAATATGACAAAGGGCAAACTGCATTAAATAAAAACAAGCTTAACAAATTTTCCCGTATTAGCAACCAACTTCAAATTAGTTGGCAAATATAAACCAACCTACAATCTATTATCGATTTTAGCAACCAGACCTTATTTGAACTGATTCATTTGTAAATGGTTGATGTTGCAGTGGTTGATACCATGCAAGTCACCACATCAGATGGCACGCAGCTTGTTGCGCGTCTGCTGGCCATCCTTGGTTTTAAAAAGCGCGAAGCGCACAAAAGCGACGAGGTCTAAAACCGAGGCGCAAAGCGCAAATCGCAAAAGCGGTGGGCTTTTCGTACGCGAAGCGCAAGACAATTATATAATTTGTTTTATATATGCTATAGGTTTTCAGCATTATTTACTCAAAATATAGATGCAAATAAGGTATATATATGGTTTAACTAAAATGTACAACCTTTTTAGCTACATTTATAACACTTTTAAGCACAAAAACAGCATGTGTACAAAAAGCGCGCTTTTCTCGCTTTTTTTTCTTGCGCTTTGTGCGCTTTTCGTGCGCTTTTCGCGCTTTTCTTGCGCTTTTCGTACACTGCTCGCCTAGGGTTACATAAGGCGCATGGATTTGCGCCTAGGTGCGCTTTGCGCTTAAGCGCGCCTCAAGCGCGCTTTTTAAAACATAGTGGCCATCCTAATGCAAATTGCCCTTTTATTAATGAAAAGTTTATCTTTTTATAAAAATAAAAATTATAAACGATTTGCAAAAAAAAAATGGTTTGCTAAAATCAGTAACAAAATGTAACTTGGTTGCTAAATTAGGTAATAAACTGCAAGCTCGCTTCTATTGTACACCAAATATGAGGCTGGTAGCCAAAGTAATCAGGAAAAGATGAAAGATCCTTTCTATTATGTGCGTTTGCCTCAACAAGACCAGAAATATACCTTTTTTACCCCATTCAACACCATCCCATGCACTATGTATCATGTCAAATGAAAGTGATGGAAACGGAAACTGTTTTGAAGCAAAAGAACCAACAATTGCTGGGAGACCACGTTCAAGTGCTATTTCAACTTGACTACCCGAAGATTCATAATTTGCAATACACATTGTCAAGAGTTGTTTTGGAAATAAATGTGCTCCTAAGCTACCATAACCGCAACCTATATCCAATACAGTTCTCACCTGAAAATATATTGTATGAAAATGGTCATAAAACTATGCATTCTCATCACAACGACATGAATAATGGATTGAGATTGACTTGTACAGTTTTACTTACCCCAGCTTGTACAAGATATGATTCATTTCTCAAACCAATCATTTCTGCGATTTGATGAGAGTAATCTTCGATATTGTCATCTACCATAGAAGATGCAAAACTAAATGATATTTGGTCTTCATCTAACATCATCATCCTGTAAGATTCACATAACAGAAAAGTGAGACGATGGACAAAGTTTAAACATAATAATTTATCCTCATATCTATTTTACTCGGTGGGTATCTGGATATGCGATAGAATATGAAATTTTGAATGATAAAAATCAGATAATCAGAATCAACTGTGTAACAAAACCAGGTGTATGAGAATGAGACAGTCTTAGGACATGCTTTTGTTGCTTGACTTTGTTATAATAAAATCAAATTAAAATTATCACAAAAAGTATTGCATAAAATTAACCAAACGGGCATTTTTTGTTGTAAAAAAAAAACATTAAATGAAGGGCTGATTAGGTAACACTGTTTTACCCTTTGACAATAACTTTACTTGCAACGATTATGAAACTAATTACCCGAAACTGATTTTGGAGACCATAAAACATTAAATCCTATTAGTACGACCGGTCAGTAAAATCAGAAATTTAGTTATAAAAACACAAATCCAAACACCACCTCAAATTTAATTACCAGCTTTACTAACCTCTTTGTCAAGCTTCCAGATGAAAGTACTTCCTGTGCACTAATTTTAACATTATCAATCCAGATTACATCTCTTCCGGTAGGCCATCTATGAGGAATTTTATATTTAGGTGGAGCAAGAACTAAACAATTCTGTTTTGACATAGGCCCACATCGACGGTCAAACTCTTTCCCTTCGGTCAAACCCAACTCAAGATTCTCAGTAACATTAAAACAAGGCACGAAATTTTCAAATTCTACAGAACAAAACTCAGAATCTTTAAACCTGGTGGCACCAAGTGACAGCTCACCAATGTCCCATAAATCGGACACAAGCTGTTCCTGCAGCCGTCTATAGCCACGAATGACAGGACTTCTAGAAGCCGGGGAAAGTGAAATTGTCCAGGAAAAGGACATGGTAAGACCAATGATCACAATAACGACTAAACACAACTTAAGAACAAGTAGCGTTAGCATATGTCGGTTTCTTGAATTTGAGGGGGTAAATGGATCAGAAAGTACAAATCCATTTTCAATGGAATCTTGTTTGGATGATGAATTATCTGAAAACAGGAATTGGAATGGATTTCTTAATACATGATTAGATGATGGTTTTGAAATGTTATCGAAATCTTCTTTCTCACTTTTAGTCTTCATTTGAGAGTCTTCCAAATAATCCTGAACATCTCCTGAAAGCCTTCCACCACCGGAAACACCTCGATGGAGCGGCCGCGACATTTTCCTGGCAACAAAATCATATTATAAAATCATCAAAAAAAATAGAAATAATAATAATAATAACAATTATCATAAGAAACAATAACACAGTCACTACAAACAATATATAGTACAAGATCTGGTCATATAATTACCCCACCACCACCAGATCCAATCAACATAAAGCAGTTTCATACATATTTTCAAACAACCAAATATGTCCTACATTCCAAGCATAAGTAATACATGAAAAGCAACCAAATGCATTAAAAACAATATAAAACTAGGCATAATGGATAAAAATAACAGGCTGTTTACCTTAACTAGATACAAGGTGGTTCACTGTTGAACAGAAATCAATATATCATTAGCTGACAGAATTTCTATCAGACAAGAACACACAGAGGGACAGTGATGAGGGTATTGATAGAAATAAAAAGAAGAGGAACAGAGGGGGCATGTGCAAATAGATGAATCACAAGACACCAGTCACACACTTTGAGTGTCTGTCTATAATTGTAAAATGATGATGAGAGAGAGCGACTAAGAGAGAGAGAGAGAGAGAGAGAGGCAGAAATAATGTAAATTTATAATAGGCAGAGTGATGAGGTAAGTAGAGTAGAAGCGTGATGTATTAATGTCTAACTTAAACGCGTTAACTAGATGCTCCTAATTAATTATTAATTATTAATTATGAATGAATACAGAGTCAAATGAATGAATTGATTAATAATAAACGATGGAATAGTTTTACAGAGAGAATTGATTTGACTTCCCTAAAATACATGATAGTGTGATAGTATAACTATAATAGAATATTATTGAATTGACTTTGGGATGAGGAAAACGAGATTAACCTCGAACCACCACCGTCAGGATGTAGATCTGCCGCCGGAATTGGCGGTCAACATTTATAATTTATATGATTTCACACTCTACACCGACGTCAAGTTATGGAGGGAGGCAGGCAGGCTCCACCATATGAGATGAGATAAACCCTAGAAAGAAAATGTTGATCACAGTAAATTCCAAAACTTTTATCTTCTGAAACCTGAAAAGCAATAGAATAATCTTCAAAACCCTTTCTTCAGGTTGTAAATACACCTTTTTACTCATCTCTATTTATGTCCACAAAAACCCTTCTTTAGTCTTTACTTAAAAACATTTAACCCATGGCATTATAAAGTATTGACGAGTAGGGAGCGGGGCGGGATGGAATAAGGTTTATCAACTATTTGGTCCTAGTTTCGATTCTCATAAAGATGTTTTTTCAAGATTTATTGAGTTTCCTCTTGAATATAGGCATTATTGTCTATGGCCGGGTGATTTCGATGATGGCATGATAATACTTTAGTGTTTCGTCACTAATCTTAATTTACCGTTAAAAAAAACATCAAAACATTTAAATATTATTATCTTTTTTTATAAGACTATTTTTGTTTATTTTAAGACATCTTGTAAAAGGTTTTATGCGTTTAATATAAATATATTTTTTTATGCATAGTAGTGTGTAAATTATATTTTTTTCTGTACGTCTTTTAACATGCCACTACAATCAATCAGTATTTAGTGATATAAATTTTATTTATCTATACTACTATAATACGTTTTTAATTTGTCTTGATTTAAATAATACCTCATGAAATAGATATTCTACATATTGTTTCTATTATCTTTTAATGCTACATTTTTTTAGTTATCTATACTATCATTTGAGAGCATATTTGGCTATCCTTGTTTCCACCTCCTTGTAATTTATTACTTTTTCAAAAAGTTAATAAGTTAAAAAAAAAGTGTTTTGCAAATGCTAAGGACTTAATGTTTTAACTTTTTATTTGCCTATAATAAATTGTTTTGGAAAAGTAAGAAATGTGTGACTATTTAAACCTCATTAAAACTTATTGATGGATATTTATCTACATGTTCTCCTTATATCCTTATACATACCATCCTTATATCATTTTTTTATCATTTTACTTGAATAAGTTAAAGCAACCACTTTTTACAAAATAACTTATTGACTTATTGTTTTTCCTCACCACATAAGCTATTTTCAAACACTTTCTAAAAACTCCTTTTTAAAAAGTCATAAGTTAATAACTTCTTTTAACCAAAATTCCTTTTGGACTCAAATAAATTTATTCAAACATGCCCTGAGATGAGCATCTATACATATAATAAACCAAAGCCATTTTAATGACATGTCATTCAAAGAGGGTATTCTCTTTATTGAGTGTGCCATGTGTCATCCCATGTGGCAAGGCATTTATTTTAGGAAAATAATAATTAAAATTTAAAACAAAATTAGATTTTTATCTCTAATGTTTCCTCCTATAACTTTTAAACGTTAAAATCTTTTATACACGAGATTTTTTAAATAAAAAAATTACACCAAATTAACGAGCGTTTTATTATCTTTCCAACGAGTACTATAGTGCTATATAAAAAACGGAGAAAAAAAAACGACTATTTTTTGTAACCCGACAGGTATTGTGTTAAGTTTGGAATTAGTTTAAAAAAATTGTGGGTTTGGGCCGGGCCTGGGATTAGGTGATACCCGACCCAATTACCTTTTTTTTTATATTAGAATATGATAACTTATGGCAGAGATTTGTTTATAATAATAATAATAATAATAATAATAATAATAATAATCATTAATTATATATTGGCAAGTCATTAATTATGTTGTCATATTAGATATTTTATTATGTCATATTAGATATTTCAACCCGGGACGCTCTCCAACAGGTAATTGCTATGTTTTCTTTTTCTACCATATTCTGAAATAACTCAAATCTTATTGTATGCAGTTAAAAACATTTGACTGAATGTATTGGTGCTAAACAATCTATGTCCCCTTGAAGTGCTTGGGATCTTAATATTCTGTTTTAGGTGTTGATGTTGTAAGGTGAAATGGATCTTTTGGTATTTTTTTTAAAGTATCTAATGTAAGTTGATACATAGATGCCATTTTTATAGTTTAGATACTTTTAATTTTATTCACTTTACTTAGATTTCTCAACCCGGGACGCTCCCGGGGTATAAGCTAGTTTAAGATACCTAAAAGTTAATTTTTGAATTTAATGCATAATGTAAAACCCTAAAATGATGGTAATTCATTTTTCAAACACTAATTACACTTTATTCTCTTATCCTGATTACACTTTAGTTCTCTTATATTTTAACCAATGACATTTTATTTAAATAGTTTTACTTTTCCCTCTTAGACCATGCGTAATGGGCATGAATAAGCATAATAATGCCCCCAACACAGTCCCCTTAGGCATTATATGGGCATGAAGAGGAGGGACATTTCTAGTATAATGCCCAAATAGGATTAAAAAAAAATATGGAAAGTAATAATTAAAAGGGGTATTAAGTGCCTTTAACCATTACACATTTTTTTAATGGCCTTATGATAATAATGTGGCAAAAAATGCCCTTTAAAAAGTATCAATCATTACTTATGGTCTAATTTGAAACCCTACAGTTTTTAAATGATCATAACTTTTTAATACATTATTAGTTTTTGGTAAAATTCACACCACATAAACTAGCATTTTAATTTATTTATTTTGAGTATGGTATTTTTTATATTTTTTTCTAATTTTAAAAAATGATATTTTACGTGATTAACTAAAACCGAACGAAAAATAGATGAAACCAAACCAAAATTAATCAAAAATCAAATTAAACGAAGGCATATTAACCAAAAACTAAATTGACAGGAAATTAGTTATCAATGTTTTCTTGCATTATCGGTTAACTGAATCGAGCCAAACCATTTATATTTTCATATATTTATAACTTTTATGCCTCCATTTCACATATTTTTATGCAAAGAGAAAATATAACCCAAGTTTGGTTTTGGTTATTAACCGAACCAAACTAAAAATAGACAATCTAACCAAATAATCCGAATCAAAACTAACTGTGCTCAATCCTGATAGTGTCTGTTTCCCTATCGTATCGCGCGAGTTTCCTCTGATAACATATGTAGCGTTTTTGTATAAGCTGAAAAAATACATTTTACATGTTATATGTACCTGATAATACAAGTTTATCGAAACACGTTTTCTTATATATAAGACCATGTGTAATAGACATTGTAGAGGCATGAATGAGTATGATAACGCCCTCAACACCGTTCCCATGGGCGTTATATGGGCATGAAGAAAGAGGGGCATTTTTAGTATAATGTTCAAATAGTGGAAAAAACACGGAAAATAATTATTAAAGGGGCATTAAGAAGCTTTAACCGTCACATCCCTTGAAGGGGCGCTATGTAGGGATAGCAATGGGTCGGGTTTGGGACGGGTTTAGGTAATCCCAACCCCATACCCGATTAGGTATGCTTGTCCCAAACCCGTCCCAAAACCCGTCGGGTTTGTGTCGGGTAATTATCCACCGAGTATCGGGTATACCCGCGGGTTTCGGGTAAACACATTAATTTTAAAAACTTACCCATTAGGAATATCTGACCAAAAACCCGCCAGGTATCTATTGGGTAACTACTAACCAATTACATCTAGCTTCATTAAATATATATAAATGATTACAATGTATAAATATAAAGTACTTAAATCATATAAAAACACTCAAAGACATAGATAACAAGTAGTATACACTAATTTTTGGCACAAAATGACAATCTAGATGGACAATTAAATATATTATGCATACATATTTAAAAAGATATATAAGAAATTATACTGGGTATCTAATTGGGTAAACGGGTATACTTTATCGAGTAATCGGGTCGGGTAAACGAGTATATCATCAAATCCCAAATCCGCGAAAAAAATAAAAACTAATCCCATACCCGATTACCCGACCCCAAAACCGTCCCAAATATATCGGGTTTCGGGTTTACCCATCGAGTTCGGGTTTAATTGTCATCCCTAACGCTATGATGCTGATGTGGCAGAAAATACCCTTTAGAGAGATTAATTATTTCGGATGGTCTAAATATAGTTGGGAGGAAAAGTTTGGTTGTTCACCAATAAAGCAAAAGAAGACAAAGAAAAATTCATTTAAAAAATTAAAAAAGATATTAATTTTGACAACCAAGGTTGGTGGAGCAACCATGGTTGCAACCAAATTAAACCCCCTACCAACCTATTTTCGTAAATAACTTAAAATATTTAAGTTAAAAAATAAAACTAAAAACACTGTATTTCTTAACTTTTTTTTGTGAACATCCTGATATAAATTTTATTAAAAACTGAGTACGTTCAAAAAAAATATTTTTAGGTTGGGTTGGGTTGGGTTGTGAATGGGTGTTAAATTATAAGTAAGGTTGGGTTGTGTAGGTGAAAGAAAGAGATAATATTTTTTTAATAAAAAGGTTGGGTTGTAGTGGTTGCTAATGGGGATAGTCTAAAGACCAACTGCTAAAAAAATAATTAATTAAATGGTGCAAGTAACAATGCGTTCTATTGTTTAGGGTCTTACTTCATTCAAACATATGTTTAGTTAAAATCATATCCTCACATTTTGAGATTTCATAAGTCTTTGGTCTTGATTAGGCTTAGGGGTGTGGAGCTCGGGGAAGCTTCGGGGAGATGAGGTGGACACCCTCCCCCTCCCCCCCCCCCCCCCCCCCCTCTTTCCCCCTTTGGTGCCCAAGGTGAATTCTTTCCGTTCTCCCCGATCTATATAATATTATTATTATTCTTTTTTGTCTTTTTCCCCTTTAAAAAATCTATATATATATATATATATATATATATATTGCAAAGCTAATAATCATACATGTCATAAAATTATGTAATCTCTCCTTTGAGAGATGCCACATAGGATGTGATGTGGTAATTCTAGACCAATTAAAAAAAATGAATAAATATGGCTTAACCTAATCTATTAAATACCTCATCTACTAAATGTAAATATTAAACCTTTATTATTTTCTCTCTCATGTTTCCTCCCATAATTTTTAAACGTTAATATCTTTTATATACGAGATTTTTTAAAGAAAAAAATTACACCAAATTAACGAGCATTTTATTATCTTTCCAACGAGTACCATAGTGCTATATAAAAAACGGAGAAAAAAAACGACTATTTTTTGTAACCCGACAGGTATTGTGTCAGGTTTGCGATTAGTTTAAAAAAAATTGTGGGTTTGGATCGGGCCTGGGATTAGGTGATACCCGGCCCAATTACCCGAAACCACATACCCAAATACCCGAACTATATACCCGATCATATACCCATGAATTTTTTAACGCATCACATAACCCTTAGACTAATGCGTTCGATATTTCAATAAATAACTTTTTTCCTTATTTAACATTCTTTTTAGAATGATCGATTACAAATTTCAGAATTTATTTGACATTATATAATATTTTGTAATGGCACTAGATTTATACCCCGACGCAGAGATTCGTTTTTTTTTTTTATATTTAAATATGATAACTTATGGCAGAGATTTGTTTAAAATAAATAATAATAATATTCATTAATCATATATTGGCAACTCATTAATTATGTTGTCATATTAGATATTTTATTATGTAATATTAGATATTTCAACCCGGGACGCTTCCGGGATAAAAACTAGTATTAAAATAAAGGAAAGGGGAAGGGGAAAGAAGGGGGAACCACTTTCCTGGTTTTGAGGAGGGGAAGGGGAAAGATGATATGGTGATGACGTGAATAAAGGGGAAAGAAGAGGGAATTGTATCACACCCCATAGTCTTACAAACGGTTTAACCTTTCAACTAATAGAAAGGTAATTGATTCAGTTTGGTCACCGCTAGTTTTAATTTTGGTCAATTCATATTTCGATTAGAATTTGGGCTAAAAACAACAAAAAATGGTTAACTTATAAATAGGAAATCATATATTTTTTGTTTATTAAAAATCAAGTTGGTTACACGCAGTGGCGAAGCTTGAACTTTTAAATTGTGGGGGCCGAAAGTCATGTGACCCTATTTTTTTTTTTTTTTTTAAATCGGTGGGGGCAGGACTCAAAAAATACAATGTTTTTAAATAACACCGAGGAAATTTACACTACCGAGCCAAAAATCGGTAGGGTTCTTGGTTTCACACACCACGTGACATCATATTCTGAGCGTGTGACATCATATTCTGAGTATGTGACGGCGTTCTATTGGTGTGTGATGTGGGCCATGGTGTATGAATCGTAAATAAGGAGTGTATTATTCCTAAATACCAATACTAAATAGTAATAGTAATTAATTTTATAAAATACAAAACTTAATGATAAAGAATGGAGTGGTCACATCACATGTAGAGACGTTCCAAAATATGAATACGGGAAACCAGGCATGGCGTATGGGGCCAACTTGGAGGCGAGTTACTGTGTCTGTCGGTGTTCAACTTGTCAAAACCCATAAATTAACCCTATCCCTTCAGTTTTATGTTTGGCTACTACTCGTAGTAGATTTTAATTCATTTATTTGGTACTAGATTATATCTCGGAAGTGTTTTGGGGTTGAGCAATCTAATATGACACGTTAATTTTATATATGAAATAGACTGATACGTTTCACATTTTCATGCAGAAAAGCTTCGGGTAGCACATAACCTAAATGAATTAACAATGTATAACTTCAATGTTAACACCTTACCTAAAATAGTGTATAACTCCGTTGTTAGTACTTAACCTTAAACAATGTATAATTTTAATATTAACATCTAACTTAAAACAATGTATAACTCTAATATTAACAATAAACAACTCTAATGCTAACACCTAACCTAAAAGAATGTATAGCTCCAATGTAACTCTAATATTAACACTTATCCTAAAGGCTAAAAAATGTACAACTCTAAAATACTAATATTGATACCTTAACTAAAACAATGTATAACTCTAATATTAAACCTCTATTATAAAGGCTAAAAAAATGCATAACTTTAATATTAATGTTGACTATGTAACCTAAAACAATATATAAATATAATATTAATACCGTTGTTTTCAAGATCTAATGGCTCGTATTGGTCCCTAAATATCGACAAAGCCATCAACGGTTCATGTTCAATTCATGATTATTAATTTAAAATACTTATAAATAATAATAATAATAAAAAAAAAAGACTAAAAACAAATCAAACTTACTTCATGATGTAGAATTGTCCACTTCAACTCAAGAGATGAAGATTGTTCAAGGAATTAATTCAAGGAAGCAAGTATGAAGACATGGATCCACTGCAAGATTTACACGCACACACATTCTCCCTGAAAACATTGTTAATCTGGCGATGCTTCAACATATTTGCAACACAAAAGCAAAAATTCTTCAACACAATCCTGATACAATCAGCACAACAATCTTTACACCCTTGGTTTTAAAAAACATGAGTCGTTCCGAGACATGTATGAAAGGTGTTACGCTACGTACAACCAAAAGTTGTATCTCTCTCATCTCTCATATCAGCCTCCCAAACATCATATTATTTTTCTAATTTTCCAAGGCTGCACGTGTACGAACCACAGCCTCATGGCGCCTCACGCTTTTTAAAACCAAGTTTTGTTCCATCTAACTAAGTAAAATTAATCAACATATACCAGACTGCGGAACCGCTGCGGATGAATCTTTATCACCAAAAGATGACATCACACCATCTTTAACCCTATACCACCAAGGCTCTGAACCGATCTGCACTGCATCTTCCCTCCCTTGATTTTGATCTGTGACCCTTGTAAGCATTATTCCTAAATTACCCTTCAAAACAATAACATAACCACACACTCACTCAATTCAATTCCCTCAAAACATGTACGAATCAGAGCAAATTATGCTATCTATTGCTAACTCTGTAAACCAAATAATATTAAACTAATTAATAAAAAAACCTAATTGGAATTTAAAAATATAAAACCAATTACCAGCAAACCATCACCGGAGATTCAGATTCTTGATGGCGTCGCCACCCTCATGCACCATCGCCTCCGTCACCGACACCAACTTTGTCACACCTCAACCGATGGCGGAATACATCGAAGCGCGACTTGTGATAGATTGTTCAAAGACTTCATGACACTAGAATTGTGACAAATAGTATAAAGATAGATTTCATTTCATAGCATTTAAAGGTCTAATACGAAATACAAATTATCTCAAGAAAGGAAGTACAACATCAAAATAACAAAATTTAACTAGTGTGTTTCTAGTCCAATCCTAGCAAGTTTCTTGGATCCTTGCATCAATTATTTCCTGCAACATGTATAAAATATATGTCAACACATAAATCATTGGTGAGCATACGGGTTTTGACCTAGATACATAGTATAAGAATGTTTTACTCAATCATCATGTTATAATTATGCGCATACATAATCATACAAAAGGCATAACAACACTCGAATGTACAAATAGACCTAACTCTGTTTTCGTAGGCCATTAAACTTATCATGACCCATAAAGGGGGCGGTGTACTACTCCTATAGCGCTATACATGTAAGGTGGGTTGTATGCTAATAGACAGTTGTATGTAAGAATTAAATTCTAGCATGGCATAGCATATAAACATGTAAATTAGATTGAGCATAAGAGTATAAAAATGTTTAAGGTTTTTGTATAGATACATGTTGAGCCCCAAAGAGTTAAAGAATAAAAAGGCGACAAGTATGAACTCACCTTAGGGTGCGTTTGTTAAGTTCCCGAAACGGGTCTTAAGAGAAACTTTAGCTCCGATTAACTAGAGTTGGAAAGGAATGAGTTTTAGATTCGAGGGTTGTTTTAATAGGTTCAAGAGTGTCATGCATGCCTTTAAGGGGAACCAAAACACAAATCATCTTTAGGATGATTCGGATGGTCAAGAGCTAAAGTGAATAACCAAGCACAAAACCACCATGAAGGCGATTCGAATGGTATGAGTTAGAGTTAGGAATGTGAATCCATTTTGAGAGTGTTTCATGTCGTGACCACTTTGTTTATAGGTAAAACATGGGTCTTGGACAAGGGATTTTCCCATTCTTGTATGGAACTAGTCCGGGTTACAAGATGGGTCAAGAGATTGGTAAGGTAGGGATGTATCCACAAACCTTCCAAGTTAATAGATTAAAAGAGTTTTGAAAGTATCTATTTTAGTATTTACATAATATAACTAGAAGATTAAAGTAGTGTATGGTGACTTAGTTTGGAAGAGCCTTGGCTTTCCTTTGTAAACCATCAACCATAGCACAAGTCCATCCAACATTAAGTTGTTGGTGAACTTGGTTGGTATCACTTCAACTAACCTTCTAGTGCATAAAAACAATAGAAGATTAACCACCTTTGAGGCCTCATTTTGGTGTTCTACTCGTATTCATTTGCCATAGCAAACAATAGTTAGGTCCTAGAGGTTTCTCCAAAGGGTTAGAAGAAGAAAAGAAGTGAAGAAAGTGTAAGAAAAGTGGAGTTTAAGGTCAAGAAACTTACTGATTTGAACCAGAAAGTTTGCTTGAAGTTCTTAAAGGTTTGAGAGGTTTTGAGAGTGATTTAGGATTGAGCAAATGTTAGAATGGGTAGGGAGTGGTGTATTTATAGTTGGGGTAAAGGAGTTGTGTATTTAATGGAGTAAATAGGGTGGTTAGGAGTGAATTAGGTGGAGGTTGCATTCAAAAATCGAAATTGAAGTGTGTTTGCTGATCCAGGGGGCCTTCGTGTCACGCGGCAGGAAACCAGAAATCTGGTCGTGCTATGTGAAGGGGTGTTTTTGGCCCAAAAGTGCTTTTTTTGTTGGGCTTAGCCCAACAAACTTGATTTTGGACGTGTTTTTGGGTTAAAACTTATGGTTTAAGCCCATTTTGACATGTTTTTGGATTGGGCTTGATTCCTAACTTGTACGGGTTCGTTTATGCTTCGTTTTAGTGTTAGAGTTCGGGTTTTAAGCATAAAAAAATGCAACATGCTTGTATTAAATTGAATATGCATAATTGATTATGAATAAGTGTATTTGACTAAAAGTTTTCATTGATCATAAGCTCGAGATTACATGAGGGTAAAATGGAAAATTACAAGAGTACAGGGACTGGAATTGAAAATGCAAAAGGTACGAATGTTACAGTCTCCCCTACTTTAGAAAATTTCGTCCCAAAATTTCCTTGAGAGTTGACTTTTTGAAAAATAGGTATGTGGTTTGATATGGGTTTAATAAGAACAAAAACTAGTTAGTTTATTATGCTTAAATCGGATGTTGTATCTAGTCACTGTGCGATAATATGCTCGTAAGAGATTTTTTTTTTTAAATTTTAACCCAAGGTCGTACGTAATTTTATATATATATATATATATATATAGGAAAAAGATCAAATAGGAACCAAGAGACTAGTTAGGAACTTAGGAACCAATCTTAGCCCTCTATCTTTGATCTTGATCTAAAGGGTAAGAGTGTAATTAAACATTTAAATAATTATCATTTTCTTTTAATTTTATTTCATAATCTAATCAGTTATTTTTTGTTTCCTTAAAAAACTCACCCAATTCAATATCCTAATCAGTTTCTCTAAAAAAGATCCACCGCCTCTCAATCGCCACCGCCTTCAAAAACCACCACCATCGTCGTCCCTCAGTCGTCGTCCTCTGCAAACCCCACCACCACCACCGCCCCTCCGCCATCCTCTGCAAAACCCATCAGACCACCCTCAGCCACCACCGCCATTTAAAAACACCACCATCGTCGTCCTCTGCAAACCCCACCACCACCATCGTCCCTCCGTCGTCCTCTGCAAACCCCATCAGACCACCCTCAGCCACCACCGCCCTCAACCACCCAAAAACCATCAGATATCCTCCCCCTGCAGGAACATCATCAAACCCCTCAACCACCCAAAAACCATCGGACCTCCTTTCTTGTCATTACCACAAAAACCATTGAATACTAAAGTATATTTAGGATGATACAACTGCTTAAATCGATGATATACCTGCATATATCAAAAATAAAACTGCATAAATCAGAAATAAAAAAAAACGATGACATGACTGCATAGATCGAAATAAAACAAATCAGAGATCAAAAAATCAATCCTTTACAATCTATCTAGAATGATATAAGAGTTTACATCGATGATATACCTGTTCAAATCAGATGTAAAACTGCATAAACCTGTTCAAAGAAAAATAAAACTGCATAAACCAGGAATCATCGATTCAATATATTTAGGATTATATAAATGCTTAAACTGATGATATACATACATAAATCGGATTCAATATATTTAGGATGATTTAACTTCTTAAATCAATAATATACATGCATAAATCAAAAATAAAAATGAATATACCAGGAATCAGAAATAAAAAATACAATTACATTACATAACTGCATATATCCGAAATGATTTGAAGAATGGAGAATGAAAATTGATAAAAAAAAATAACTAAATGAACTGTATGAACATAAACATACAGTCAGGAGTAGAATATTGGGAATCAAAATGAAAAGCAAAAGAAAAAATTGAAGATTGAGAAAAAAAAATGATGCAATATTACCATGAATAAAATCGAATGGAAGAATGGAGAATGAAATTTGGAAGACTTGTCAAGGAAGAATGAAGATTGAATGTAGAATGAAGAAAAAAAGGGCTTTTATAGATAAGTTGATGGAGCTCCATATAATACTTGGATCCTAGAGGCCCTCTCTAAGGTCTCCATTCGACCCGAGAGCTACTCAATTATTATATAGGTAGATTATTATTAATTTAAGCTGCTTAACGTGTTTTTCTCTTATAATTTTTAACCTATAACGTTTTAGTAAATTTCGAATACACTGCTAAGACGAGCTAAATTCTATCTATGCGTCAACCTAAGTTTTATTAAAAATGGAATGGGGTTCAAATATAATATATTTTATTATTATTACTATATGGTCTCCTATAACACTATATACTCTTCTAGATCTCATATATACTAGCCATGACTCGTCTAGATATCTCCTATTTAATTATATCTTTTAAACGATACTCGACAACGAGCGTTCGTTCAAACCTCTCTCATTTAAATGAGTCGTTTTACCCGCTATCTACTCATTTAATAATATCTAAAATACAAGTATCAAATATTTTATTTATTTATTTTAGGACGGGATGTTACATCGGGTAAGCCTTGCGGAGTATTGATTTGTGGTTGTGTGCGCGGTGCATGTCCCTGCATGCTCTCAGCAGGGGGTGTCGCCACGAAGACGGAGTCACGAAGTTCTCCCATACTTCCAACAGTGTCGATGATTTCATTTTGGGTATCCCCAAGCCCTGCCCACCGGTATCACAAAATGTTCATAATCCTGAGCCCGGTGGGAGGTTGGCCGTTGATATTGGCCTTTTGGAACAACTTTTCGCTTTGCCGTTAGCGACTGTCAAAAGCATTCCATCCTCTTGTCGGATGGCGTTTGCCCAGGCGTTAACTAGGACCTTGCGTAAAGTTTTGGCTGCCCCTGGGTCTGTTGAGTCTTGGGTAAAGCTGTTGTTATTGCCTCGTTGCACTCTACATGTGATACGACCATCCTCTAGGCAAGAGCGGCGGTCTGGGAACCGCAAATCATTACAGTGCGGCAGTATTATGAGGGCTTTAGCTATTTGGAAAGACGGGAATGGGATTGGGGAGCTTGCCCTCCCGCTCTTAACGCAACATGCTGGAGGATTAGTTAGCAGGCCCAACACCCGGCCTGCCTCTGATAACGAGGGCAATGTCAAGCAATGTCTGCGGAAGGTCGCTGATGGCCATTTCACAGCCGCAGTTAAAGTTCTATGTTCCTTCGGGGTTGCTCCATTTGGGGATTCCATCTTGAAGGCCCTGATTGATAAACACCCCGTCACCGATCCCCCAGCATTGCCTAATGTCTTACCCTCTGAGGGTGCCCTTCAGGTCGATGCGGATTGTGTGTTACGGAATATTAAATCCTTTCCGAAAGGGACGTCATGCGGGAGGGATGGCCTTAGAGCTCAACATATCTTGGATGCACTTTGTGGGCAGGGGTCCTCGCCGCCTTCTGATCTGCTCTTGGCTATCACCGACGTTATTAACATCTGGTTGGGGGGGGGGGGCTTTGCCCTAAGGTCCTTGCCGAGTTTATTGCATATGCCCCCTGACTCCGTTGTTTAAGCCCGATAATGGGATTCGGCCTATCACGGTTGGGGGCATTTGGGGAAGGTTAGTCTCTAAAGTAGCTATGTGTAAAGTCGGGAAGGAGATGGCGACATACTTGGATGATCATCAATTTGGGGTTGGGGTTCCCAATGGGGCTGAGGCCATCCTTCATAGCGCGAACAGGTTTCTGAATGCGTTCCACGATAAAGGATCCATGGTCATGCTCACGGTCGACTTTTCGAATGCCTTCAACTTAGTTGACTGGACGATTCTCATGTGAGAGGTGAGCGTTCGCAGCCCATCTATCTACCCTTGGGTTCAATTTCTTTATGCCCAACCTGCTAGGCTTTATGTGGGTGATACTTATATGGGGGCATCCACCAGGGTCCAACAGGGGGACCCATTAGGGCCGCTTCTTTTCACGCTTGTCCTGCACCCATTGGTTCGTCGGCTGGAGGAGTGTTGTTCCCTACCATTTCATGCTTGGTACCTGGATGATGGTACGATAATTGGAGAGGCCAAGGAAGTGGCTAAGGCTTTTGAAATCATCCGAGCTGAGGGACCGAATTTGGGTCTTACGCTTAATATTAAGAAATCTGAAGTTTTTTGGCCATCGTGCAACGGAGCGAAAGAGAAGCCTGGTTTATTTCCTAGCGAGATAAGGAGACCAGAGGGAGGTGTTAAGCTCCTAGGAGGGGCCGTTAGTCGGGATGAGGGGTATATTAGCTCTATGGTCGTTAAAAGGGCTAAAAAGGCAACCGAACTAATGCTCTCTCTGCAGAAGTTGAGGGACCCCCAAAGTGAACTTTTGTTGCTTCGTTCATGTATGGGCGTTGCCAAACTGTTGTTTGGCCTTCGGACATGTCCACCGGCCATGGCCAATGAGGCCGTATCCATTTTTGACAAAGGCCTTCGTGAAGTGGCGGGAGATATTGTGGTTTATGGAGGGACGTTCTTTGGGGATTTTTAATGGCGGTTAGCGTCTTTGCCGGTTCGGTTGGGAGGGCTTGGTCTTTGTTCAGCGGAGGACGTGTCTGCCTATGCTTTTGTGGCCTCTCGGGTGCAGTCCTGGGACCTTCAAGACTACATCTTAAGGAATAGCGGGTTGGTGGGGATGGACCTGGATGATGAGCTTGCCTTGGACAACATTCGCAGCTCTCTCCCGGACTTCGATTTGGGCGGGTTTATGGATAAAGACACCGCCCCCAAAACACCACAAAAATTTTTGGCGAGGGCTTTTACCTGTAAACCCCTTCAAACCATGGGACAAAAGTTTTCCATGTCCCCGCGCCAGAAAGCTGTGTTTGAATGCCTTAAAGGAGCGCATGCCCAAGATTTCTTGACTGTCCTTCCCATCGATGGGCTTGGGCAACACATGTCGGCTATTGAATATCGGGCTATCCTTAAGTATAGACTTATGATTCCCATGTTCCCAGTTGATGAGCCGTGTCCAGTTTGCAAAAAGGCATGTCCAGATAAATTTGGGGAGCATGCCCTTCACTATAAGGAACTGCCAGGATTTAAATACAGATATAACCTGGTCAGGTTTGTCTTATGGGATGTCTTACGAAGAGCAGGGATTTCAACTAAGAAAGAAGCCCCGGTTAATTTTTTGACGGATCCACTTGAGGGGCGGTCCACCCTAAGACCAGCGGATGTCCTTGTGTTCGGGTGGGCGCAGGGCAAACACGCGTGCGTTGATCTCACATGGGTGTATCCTTTGGTGGGACTTCAGGATTCGGGGTTTGTGGCAGGGCAAGCAGTCTTAAAAGCTGAATCCAAGAAAGTTGACAAACATGAAGCTGCTTGTCTTGAAAACCAACACGTCTTTGTGCCCTTCACTTTTGACACATTTGGCGGCCTTGCTCCCGAAACAATCCGGTTTTTACATCGAGTGCAAAAGGTGGTGCAGAGTAACTCTCCTGCGGCCAAGGACACAAGCCTTATATTTAATAGAGTAGGCTTTACTATTCAAAAGGGGGTTGCGGCGCAACTTGTTGCCCATCTACCCGCGCCTCACTTGTAGTTTTTGTTGGTATGAAATCAAAGTAACCATATTTCATCCAAAAAAAAAATAGACATTTCCTCTCAATTCTAATGTTTGACTGATGAGAGTTACCGATAGAGACTCACACTGCGGGAAAGTTAAACCACATGTAATCAGGTGGTAGTTTTTAGCGATTAGTGGCTCAACCTGTGCTTTCCAGACAACCACATGAACGTAAGTTGCACTTTACTCAAAAAAATAACTGAAACAAGGAGAATACATTTAGGCAATGTAACATAACAACATATTACATGTGTTTGTTATGTTGCTAGAGTTAATTGAACAATTGGATCTATATGAGAATGAGACATCATTTAAAAGCATCTGTCGTAAACGAAACGTTTAGGTACAGTTTGCATGTGGATTTTTTATGTCTGTATGCGTCAATCAACCTTGGAATTTAATGAACATCAATGATAACTATAAGTCGAGTCACATTATGCATATGCAAAGAAGCATTCAAGAATTAAGGTACCACACCAGAAAGGATTTCCTATAGAAAGCCCAATTTATGATATATGAGGGACCTAGCTAGTTAGGGGTGTCAATGTGTCATGACTATGACTTTCACACTTCTATGAAGAAAAACAAATTAGGAAGAAAATAAAGTCTTATAAAACATGTCACATGTTATTGAAGAATGTTATCAACAACTTTTGGATTTTGCAATCGGTACAAAATATAAATAAAAGATGTTTAAAGCACAAAGCGTATAAACTTCAACATTTGTCAAAAACATGATATCAAGACTAAAAAATACGATTTATTCCCAAGCCAAATAACAATCCCAAAAAAACATACAAGACGTCTTAAAATACAAAGAAAGAATCCTAACACCTCTATACAAATCAGACTAAAACCCAGATCAACAACATACTACAAATTATCAGCACTAAACACTGATAGCAAATCTGAATCTAGACGAGAAAACTAAATAATATAAACTCTCACAACAAATCTATATATCCTCTCAGATCAACAAGATCGATTACCAAGACACTTATTAGAATCAAAGAACTAAGACTAATAACAATATGATAAAGGAATACAAAGCCCTAATCACAAGGTATAGAGAGAACCGATATGAGAGGAAAGAATAAAGACTTGTTGAGCTGTGCATAAGATCTGTCCACTTGAAAGTTCTAGAAGGTACGTGAGATATAATGAGAGTTGTTAACCCCTCAACAGTACACAAAGAGCCTTATTTATAGGCCAAGACTACTGAATAGGGCTTGTGTTTTAATTGAAACAATTGAGACTGGGCCGGCTGAAAGGAAAGGCCCACAACGATCTGGCCCAATCAGCTGCTCTGCTTCACACGAACTACTCCAAGCTCCAGAGCCCAATTCAGCAACTCCAAGTTCATCAAGTTCATCAGGTCCAGATCAGCTACTCTACTCTTTAGCCCACTAACTCTAATATACTAATGTCCAAGCCCACTAGGTAAAGTAATTCCATAAACCTTTTAACCTGAAAAACAACTTATGCAAAATATTAAAGAAAACAAGTAACACTATAAATGTTGATGAATGGATATTAAATTGAAGAGTTCAGTTCATCTTTACATTTTAACACTCCCCCACAATTTAATATCCAAGAAGATCAAACATGTGGAGCAAATTACACAACTCTTCATGTTGTCCAACACTTATCCCTTTAAAAAAAAATACCAGTCACTTGATTGTCTGACTTTGTTTTTTCAAGTTTTTTTAAAAAATCTCTATAAAGAAAAAAAACACAGCTCAAACTATTTTGTTCAATCACAAAACAAATGATTTTTCCTGCATTTGAAAAAGAAGAAATATTATATCACAGAACAAAGGAACCGAAATATTAACCTGCAATTTTAACACTAAAGAGTTTCATATGTCGTAGCATATATGGCACGAAATTCAGTTTTTTTTTTTTTTTTTAGACGCAAAATTATGTACTGCCTTTTTTTTTACTTTTCCAAGCTTCTAAAGACTCATTTAGAACATAAAAAATGTAGCAACATATTCCCTGGATTTAAAAACTCCAAACTTGAAACCAGTTTTCAAATGTACAGCACAAGATTAATGCATATACCTACTAAGAAACTCCAAAGCCTAAAAAACAAGGTACAAAAAATGCCAGGTCAAGTAAAAAAAAACAAACAATTCTGCCAATCAATTTTTGTTTTTTTTTTTTTTTTTTTTTTTTATAAAAAAAAACCAAAGTAACCTGCAAACAAGTGTTTCTCCCAAACTGTAAAAATATTCAAAAAATATTAAAAACATTTACATTTTGGTCAAAGATTCTACACCATAAGCATTCCTAAGTCATTTTACAGAAAACTTGGATTTTAATTATCACATTTACTTAGTCGCAACCAGGTTCAAATAGAACAAGGAAAAACAAACAATTTGAATAACTCGATAACTCTCAACAAGCCTAGATCTACAAACTATTATCTATAATAACCATCAACTAGAAGATCAAGACCATTAGAACAAAACTAGCCAAAACTGTTTTAACAAAAATTTGAAAAAAAAAAAAACATAAGAGAAACTTTTGAGAAATTTTGATGACATGTTTAATTGAAGTAAACATAAAAAAAAACAATTATTAAAAACACAAGAGATTCAAGAACTTATATATGCTAAAACAACAAAACCAATTTTCTCGTAAATTTGAGAAAGAACAAGAATAGAAAACATATATTGATTAAAAAAAACTAAACTACACAATCCAGCAACAAACTTGATAGCAATGCATACAACCTACTATAAGACACATGCTAACCTATTCCGATTAACACACAAGCACATGATTATCAATCAGAACATACAAGAAAAATATTTTTAGAACATAGACAGAACCCAAACAGAACGACTAACAATCTCTTCTTTAACCTCTACGGTTCAAATCATCAACAAGATGAACAGACAACAACACTACTACGATCTAACGGACTACCTAAACCTACAACATGTAGATTTCAATACAAGAATCCTAGATCTAGTGCAATACCAGATATCACAAGAGAGGAGATACAAATTTGAATACAAAGATTGACAAATCAAATAACAAACAAGATCGACAAAGCCATGTGTCACACACATAACAAACTTATGTAACACATTTTCTGAAAACTGAATCACTTGTTTCAAAAACAATATTAGATACAAATACTATCTAATAAAACAAAAGTCACACGACTTTTATAACTTCAGAACAATGTCTGAAATAAAAGACCTTAGAGGAACAAAAAAAACTCATTTAACTTGATAAAAAAAACGTATACAACCTTACAAGGTTATAAAAAAACTAATTTGACTCAAGTAAAAAATTTCATAACCTCTCAACAAACATGAATCACTTCATTCAGTTTAGACAATCAGAAACATATCTGATAAAACAAAAAAAAATTACAACACTCTATAAGACTTGGAATGATGCCTGAAAACTTTGAATCACATGATTAAAAAAAAAAACAACAAAAGTCACAACTTTCCAGACTTCAGAAAACAAGACTTGTGAAGAACTTAACAGGTATTTTTTCCGTTGATAAAAAACTGAACAATTTTTCAAGGAAAAATATCAAGACAAACTTGTAAAGTACCATGAAGACTAATTGAATCAAGAAACATACTTTACAACTTCACAAAAAAACACATAATTCAACAAGACTATCAGAAACATATTTGACAAGAAAGAAAAAACCACACGGTTTTCGAAACTCAGACTTACATCTGAAAACAAGACACGTGAAGAACATAAAGATCAATTCTGACTTTAGTAAAAAAAAACCTTTATAACTTCACATATGATACTGAATCACAAGATTCAAGAGACCAGAGACATATCCGATATTAATAGAATAACAAGAACAATATCAGATTACAAGAACACAGCCAAACAAGAAGACCTGATTGAACATTAAATCACATGATTTTCAACAAGAATAAGAACATATCTCACATAGGAGAAAAACATACAAGGCTGTTAAAAATACAATCTTGACATCAGCTGGTTAAAATATGTCTACCACACGGTTCGACTAACCAGAAAAACAAGATTCAACACATGACATACATGTCAAAACACAACCATCATGATACACGCTTAATCAACATACGGTTAAACTGATATTAAAAAAACAGAACCACATGATTCTATATCAGTAAACAACGTTACATGGTTAACAAAGACTTGAGAACAAGACTGAATATTACTACTACTAGTAGCACATAACAAACAAGTTTTCAACATACAGTTATCATCTTAACAACTCTCAAAATAGACTCTAAGATACAATAGAATCAAAGCAAACTGAGAGATACCAAGATTTCCGATAACAAAAATCACAAGATTTAGAAATACCACTTATTTTATTTGGAAAAACAATGTCATAGCATTTGACCTTACTGAACAGTCCACAAACCTTTTGAGTTTAACAGACATTATAGTCAATTTGCAAGGAACGTAAGTATGTAAATACATATGCTCACTAGCATCTAGTTTGCTAAATTGCGGTTTAGTAACTATAAGATATCTGTTATTTGTATCACCATTATTTCCAGGATCAACATTACTCCAATTTAGACAATCAATTCTATTACAGGAAATACAATCAAGACTTCTAGAAATAATAACTCAAAAAACAATAGGATTATCAAATAAACAGACATAGAAACATCAGGTCAAACAGATTTTTCCAAGTCAAACTAAACACTCATAGAATTTTAAGGTCAAATTTTATCACAATCAGAAATGACCAACCAAAGATTTAATAAAAACAAACTGGCGAAACCAAGCCAGGGACCAGATCAGTGGTTCATCACTCAAGATGCCACCGCAGGCCTTAACTTGGGAGCCACGTAGACCTAGACCAACACAGTTAACAACCAAGACACGATCAATTGCCAGACCTTCTAACCCAGTACCAAACGCCTAGACACATAAAAGGAAAACAAAGACAATATGACAACAAAAAACTTCAAGAAAACCACAGACTAGTATCAGTGGCATCAACTCAACATATTCAACATTTAAGTATTTAACAAAAAGAAAAAACAAACTAGAGAAAATTTTAATCAAAAAACATAAATAAAAAGATAAAAGAGGAACAATCTCACCAAGGGGACGCCCAAATAAGGAACACCTTCCTATCAGTTCAAGAATAAAAAAAAACCCCAGCTAGCCTCTCTTCAGAAAACCAAGCACCACCAGATTCGTAACAACTAAATGCTAATCTTCAACATTCTTTAGATCTGATTACAGATCTATAATACGGCCGTGATCAAAGGAAAACAAACCAAGGGAATTTAACCAAGATCCAGAGTAACAGCAGCGGAAGAACGAAGAATCAACCAAATCAGGCACATGGCTACAGCGGAATACAGCAAAATCGAGATCTAAAAAGATTCAATCAACCGAGAACAAGATATACATAGATCAGAATCTCAGATCTTTGACTAGAACCAACAAGACCAGATTATTATTGAAACCAGACTGAGTTTTGAGCCAAACGATCTGACGAAAGAAACTTTTATCATAGACAGACTCAAATATCAGATCTGAATCTCCAAACGATTCCAACAGGATACCGCTCAAGAACAATGAAAGACAACAGAATCAGGAGAACCTGGCTCTGATACCATGTCAAAAACATGATATCAAGACTAAAAAATACGATTTATTCCCAAGCCAAATAACAATCCCAAAAAAACATACAAGACGTCTTAAAATACAAAGAAAGAATCCTAACACCTCTATACAAATCAGACTAAAACCCAGATCAACAACATACTACAAATTATCAGCACTAAACACTGATAGCAAATCTGAATCTAGACGAGAAAACTAAATAATATAAACTCTCACAACAAATCTATATATCCTCTCAGATCAACAAGATCGATTACCAAGACACTTATTAGAATCAAAGAACTAAGACTAATAACAATATGATAAAGGAATACAAAGCCCTAATCACAAGGTATAGAGAGAACCGATATGAGAGGAAAGAATAAAGACTTGTTGAGCTGTGCATAAGATCTGTCCACTTGAAAGTTCTAGAAGGTACGTGAGATATAATGAGAGTTGTTAACCCCTCAACAGTACACAAAGAGCCTTATTTATAGGCCAAGACTACTGAATAGGGCTTGTGTTTTAATTGAAACAATTGAGACTGGGCCGGCTGAAAGGAAAGGCCCACAACGATCTGGCCCAATCAGCTGCTCTGCTTCACACGAACTACTCCAAGCTCCAGAGCCCAATTCAGCAACTCCAAGTTCATCAAGTTCATCAGGTCCAGATCAGCTACTCTACTCTTTAGCCCACTAACTCTAATATACTAATGTCCAAGCCCACTAGGTAAAGTAATTCCATAAACCTTTTAACCTGAAAAACAACTTATGCAAAATATTAAAGAAAACAAGTAACACTATAAATGTTGATGAATGGATATTAAATTGAAGAGTTCAGTTCATCTTTACATTTTAACAACATTGAAAATAGGGATGACCATGTTTCAATTTGGCTATCGACTAAGACCAATTTAACTAGTTTGTTTGAATGAAAGTTAATGTTAAAAAAAAGATAATTATAATTAATCGGTTTGGACTTTGGACTCTAAATGGTTTAATTAATTCGGTTATGTGAAAAAGATATAGTCACTTCATTTAATCGTTGTATTGGACGTCGGTGGATTCAAACTAAATGCATTTATAAATCTTGTATCAATTTATTTTTCTACTAGTGTATCCCCGAAACTTTCCGGGATGTACAAATTTAATATTCGGTGATAAAATGTGTGTACCATAAAAGGAGTTTTTGTAAGTGATCAATACTTGATAACTCATAAACCTATTTCTAATTCTACATGTGTACCTCTTGCTCGAGTGAAGTCTTTGCACAACTTTATCACTTTTTCAAGATACTCTAAAGTTACGATGTGAACCTTGGAAAAAACAACCACCAAATTGATATTAAATGATAGGTCATTAGGATGATGATAAGCGATTATAGTGTGTAAAGTGAGCATATGTGAAAAACGACATACATGTTTAATCTTTATTATGTATACACAATCGATCATCCTGTGTGACACCGAATAAAACAATCAAGAAGTAGTGAAGATCCATTTTGAAGATAAATAAAAATGATCTAACTGTTATCAACCAAAAAAATTGTAGGATTGTAACTTTTCATGTCTCCCGACTATTTTCTCGACTCGTGCATAATTTAAGTATTTATTTCAATAATCATCACATGTCAGTCGATTTCAAAGTACATACATTAAAAATGATCTAAGAGGCGTGCATGGTGGGGTGATTACTTATCACCAATCAGCTATGGATTTACTTGGTGTCTAAGAATCGTAGGCAACATCTAACCGGCTTAGCAACCTTTGTAATCAATATTCCTAGCAACACCAAATACACACACGCACACACACACATTATCTTAACATCGTTAGTGATTTACCTAGACATGATTAATGAATTACTTAAATACAAACACAATGAATACGTGTACAAAGCCATCATGGGCGCAACCTCAAACATATATTGTCACTTCACTCTTCAAACCAGTTTGATGACATTTCGATTTAATGAGAAAACAACAGTGACCTGATTGACCAAATGCAACAATCTAATAATGTGAAGCCCTGTCGCACCACGTAGGTTCCTACTAGTTTTAGTAAATATTTTTTTTTCCACCAACACTAGTATGAAACAAAAAAAAACCTCTTAGCGGAATTGGTAACTATTATATCCGTTAAAAAAGTTATAATATGATATTTTAACCTGTTATTGATCGATTTGTTGCTTATATAATAAATAATCCGGTAGTCAATTTAAAATGTCGGAACGTATTAATGGAGTATAATTTTATATCATGTATATATTCCAAGTGGAAACTAAATAATAATAATAATAATAATATTATTATTATGTGATCCCGATCGCCGATTGCATCTTTCAAAGCCAAAATTTGACTTGTGACATTGTGACAACGTTATCTACTACTCGGTTTCATACTCGTTTTTATGAAACTTCCTGTTCCTCATATTTATTGTTTTTTTAATTATTTTTTTAAGCTTAGTTTACCAACTCTTTTGTCAGCTCCTCCTGTGACTTGTTTATTTTTTAAGACAACCTCATTAAACACATGCATTGATACAACACTAGGAAGAACAAACACCACAACATTACGTTAATTTAAATTCCTTCCTGTGACACTCCTTTAAACACATCGACTTCGCCTGATTCTTGATCAATAAGTATTCAATGACCTTAATTTCCTCCAGTGGCGAAGCTTGACCCGAAACTTCGGGGGGTCGAAAGTCACCGGGGGTCGGAAATCACTAGTTTCGGGGGGTCGAAAACCAATTTCGCGGGGTCGAAATCGTATATAACAAAAAATTTCTATACGAATTCTATATAATCGGAACTTCTGAGCGAAAATTCGGGGGGGGGGGGGGGGGGGCGGCCGCCCCTCCCCGCCCCTAAAGAGCTCCGCCACTGATTTCCTCAACAACACACCTACCTAAGCGAGTTCTTCTTCTTCTTCCTAGCCTTCCATATTGCCCGACTCGACTAGTTTATTTAGTATTGGATTATTTGTTGCTTGAAAAAGGCTATAATATAACTTACGGTACATCAATTCTTAAAACCAATGTGACAGAGAATAGCTGGTCCAACAGGAATTTATTGATACCGTTGGTTTGGTTCGGTTACCAGCTAAGCTAATAGACCGAACATAAATAACTCAGCCAGTTTTGAGCAAACCAATGGGGGCCTAACAAAAATAAAAAGCTACGTTCTTAATTGAATGACAATTACTAGACTGACTAGTTAAACACTAAAGCTAATGGATTGGTAGCCTTTTAGATTTTTTGATACATATCACTTGGATCATAGATAGGAACAAAAGAATTCATAGGTTTAGAAGCTTAATTCAACATCATGATATTCATACCCTAATGAAAGATAACGAGGCTAACTTTATAGCCATACATGGACCTAATCAAGTGACCCATTTCTTGCATCAATAAGCTAATTGAACTTGCATAAGACTATACGGTGTTGTGAGGCTAAGGGTAAAGTCTCACCATGCCACGTAGGCGTCAAATAGACTAAGCGGGCTTTGCCCTCCATATAAAAAAAACATGGGCTGGTGTTCGGGGCGTGAAGGGACTTTGAAAAAAAATAATCAGGTTTCATTTCAACACACAAAACAAAGGGCAACGCCCGTGAGAATCTCCACATGAAAGAGGGTAACACAGTGGGGCTCATGGGCATGGGGCGGTGTTTGGAGCGTGGAGCCTATGGTAAAGTTCGTTGAAGTTTAAATCACTTCCGTTGACATGAAAATATTTCGACCCACAAACAGATCAAATAAAAACCCTGCAACAAGATTAGGTACCTTTTAAAAGAATAAGCTAAGAAAGTGCAACACCATTGTTATCATATCTTTAAAAACCTAAATTCAGCCAGTTTTCAGTAGCAGCTTCTACAAACCTACACGAATTATCTCATTTTCTCTTGCTTTTTTCTTAATGCAAGGTAAAAAACATTACAGGAATTTCGATTCATAGGTTATATTTCACATTCCATTTTCCATTAGCATCAGCAGAGAATGTCCAATTGTTTTCCCTCACCTGTACATACGGAATCTGCAATATAATTTTACAAAAAAAAACAAAAAACAAAAACCATGATTAACAAACCAGCAGAATAAATAAACAAACAAACAATTTTTAAGAAAAGAACCACTTAAACCACATCATGTACTTATATTTGGTGTTTTTAAGATATAACTTAAGAGAGCGAGAGAGACTTATACGGTTACATAACCGTCCTATGTATCACGGTTAAAACAACACATACAAGTGTTTGTATAGTTCTCGCAGTTCTTTACTTAACATGAGTTTTGCATTGAACAGGCCTCTCTCTCTTTCTGTGTGTGTGTGTGTATGTATACTGTCGCATCAATGCCAGAAGCATGGCGCATCAATTTCGATAACAGTCTGTTTGAATAATGATGCAGACCCACCCGAAAATATGTAAATAAGTATATGTGTCATGCTCCCTTTTTACCATAGGCTCCTATGCTCCGAAACTTTGTCCACCAGTGACCCCTTAACACTTTTTCACTAACAATCATGTTTTCTTATATTCTATTGCTCTCTCTCTCTCTCTCTCTCTCTCTCTCTCTCTCTCTCTCTCTCGGGGGGGGGGGGGGGGTAATCGGGTTGTATGGGTCAAAACTAACACACACCTATACATAAAACGAGTCAAATGGGTTATAATGGCCCAGGCGTACTCCAATGTTTTCAAACGCTAATACATTAATTATATAAAACGTGTTGGTAGCCCAACTTGTTGGAAAATAGAGAGCAAAACACGGTGATTTTTGTGGAGAAACTCCTTAGACAACTCTTGTTAATAATACAAGACCATTCAATATAAAGACTCCCTAAGCCTCTATTTATACCAGAAAAATAACTATCTAGTATCCACCCAAGCTATTAGACTCAAATATAAAATCCGAGAAAGATCAAATACAAAGTGTTTTTCGGTAAGAACTTTGAGAATCAAAGGGGGTAAAAAAAATTTATTTTTTTTTTTTAGAATTTTTTTTCCCATGTGCTTAAACATACTTTCTAGATGAATAATACAAAAAAAAATTAAATTTTTTTTTTAGTGTAATTACGTCATTAAAGTAAATACATTAGTTTACACTAGAGTAATTATGTAATTACTCTACACCAATTTTTTTTTTAGTTTTCAATACTATAATACATGTTTAACAATATGGGGAAAAAAATTTCGAAAAAAAAATACCCTCCTTTGATTCTCACAGTTCTTACCAAAAAACACTTTGTACAGGATCTTTCCCCTATAAAATCCTTTAAATTAGGAAATAATTATTGACCAAGAAAATAAACATAACCCTTTTGACTTTCAGAATTTATCAAGATTAATACATTAAACATGACCTGCCCCAACTCACTGCGACACGCATTAAGAAATTACTTGTTATCCAACCCGTCTATTTTTCAATGAAAAATACCTTGTCAGAGATTTCGTAGCCCACTTTTAACCTTAAATCTTGATCTTTCTGAAAATCAAGAATGTTCCAAACCAGTTCAGCTGCTCCACTTGGTGTTGGCTGTTAGAAATACATAATAGCATAAGAGAAACATAATACGTAGAAAAATCCCTTAATAGTAAGTAAAATACTTGTAATTATAGATTTTTTACTGGTCAAAAAAGGCGAATCGCACAAAATAGAATTGAACACTTTTTCCTGAATTAGCAACGCAATTAAATCAGGCATAGAATATTGTTGTAAATTATTAATGTGGCCTTGTATTAAACAACCAATTTTAGCATCATTAACAAATAAAACGACTATATAAATTCAAGGAAAAAATATAACTTTTAAAAAATTGAGGAAAAATACTTTTGAAAGCCTTCTATATAGAAAGATTTTATAACGTAAATTGTATTTAAAAACACTTATAAAATGCCAAATCAAGTATCACATGGCATATACAACAACAACAACCATGCCCAGTAGATCCCACAAATGGCAAAGCTATTTGTAGGGAATGGGGAGGGTGGGATGTAGGCAAGCCTTACCTCTAACCATATGGACAGAGAGGCTGCTCTCGGCTCAAAACAAACAACAGTAAAACAAACTAGACTTGAAATATAACCATGGTGCAGTAACATACCATGTGGTGATAAAAATAATATAGTAAAAGATCCACAAATATGTATCGTGAAACATAGTAGAATATACACACGTATACCATCATAAACATTTATCTAGCTGCTAAGGTTATCACATGGCATATACATATACACTAAATGACAATAAATCACTTTTTTATAATCAGAAAAAAATAGTCTGCGACCAATTGACAACAGCCTTCATCAATCATTGCTACAATCAAAAGTGTAGGTTGGTTTCTATTTTACGTCTATCTAAAAGTTGTTTGCCAAAATCAGGATATAGAAAAGGCTAATTTCTGTTTCGTACATAATGACCTACTTAAAATGCCCACAATCTTTCCTATGTCAAATAAAGATCATTATGGCAGACATACCCTGCAAACCTCAATGTGTTTTAGGCAACAAGATAAAATTCCTAAAAAATCATACACCAAGTCACCAACCTGTTTAAATTCCTTGTCAAGATCACAACGACCCTTAACAACAAAATTGACAAATTGATCAGGAGTCAGTGGAAATGATTTTTTCCCATGCATGGTATAATGAAGTTTCTCCCTCCTATCATATTGTACTCCGGCTCCAAGTTTTGCTGAAAGCTATTAAAGTTACAAAAATTGAAATGTAAAGGGTTATTGACGTTACAAGTAATTGTATAAGTTCGTTAATTTCAGCAGGACGAAAACTGAGAACTTACTTCAGGAGGAAAATATCTCAGAAATGCACTGAAAAAAGTTGGAGCCCCAATCCTTGTATCAAGTTCCCCATTAAGCTGCCAAGTATCAAGAAAAACACCAAAATTTAAAAAAAAAACTGTATAAGGTGTTTCCAAAAGCATCTGAATAACTAAGGTTGCAAGCCTTTGGGTGACCCTCAACATTTTCTACCTCTTTAAATAAGTTTAAAAAAAATCGAATTACTAATTAGTTGATAATGAACTAACAAACGTAATGTTAAAAGAAAGTATCATTTTGTAATTACACAATGTCATATTCCCAAGTCTAAAAGCAAACTTATCAGTTGAACTTGATGATAAACCAGATTTTTAATAATTAATAATATAAATAGTGATCATAAACACTGTACTGTTAAAAAATAAGAGTATATTATAATTTCTTTAATACTTCAACTTAGAAGGTTCAAGACCGTAAGTTTTTGGTGTAACTTTACATGTTCTACCTCTGTGACTATGTTCTCTTAGCTATTTTTTCCATTTTACTAATTCGACAAGCATTAAATATATAACAATCACCAATTCACCATATTATAGCTCAATATTTCAACTGAACTTAAAGATTGGTTGAATCAAGGTGATAAAAAAGAGGGGGCGTTATGAGATTTCATTTATAGAAATTTGACTTTTAGAGAAAAGTCAAGAAGCTGTAGACATCAATTAACAAACCCAACGCATAAAAAGATATTAACATCAATTAACAAACCCAACACGTAAAAAGATATTAGGAGGGGAACAGAAGCACACTGCGATTGAGCCGATAAAGAGCAGCAGCCCAAACTGTGGTTCCAAAGCTTCTTTTAATCCTGGCAGGACAAAGCCTACTTTCACAATCAAATAGAAAGAAAGATAGCAAACATGTTGGCACCAACTAATGGTTCAGTTTCTTTTCATTCTTTGTTCCGCCACACCTCCGGAAGCCATTCAGGAAAGTTAAAAAGTCCACATAGAATGTATTATGTATATGCCCGTGGAGATGACATGACAGTGACACCATCCATGGTGGTGTGATGAGGTCACACAATCTCAACCTTGTACCTTTGTTATTGTATGCTCCCGAAAGAGCCTATTGATTATTTGGAAGGCAGATGCATACATCATAGGATATGATACGAGTATTTTGTGGTCATGTAATGCAGCAGTTCCATACATACCTTGTAATATTCAAATGTACTTAGAACCATGTGTGTGTATTTTGGATAGGGTAGTCGATATCAATAACTCAAACGCTTATTGATTGAGCCATGTATATCGTTGTTTGATAGGTTCTACTCCTGTGTTAGTGGTGGTGTTGAAGGGAGAGATATTTGAAAACAGAAGATGCTTTCATTTAGGGGTGCAAACGAGCCGAGCCGAGCTCGAGCCTTGCATTATCGAGCTAGGCTCGTGACAATTTTCCAAAGCTCGAGTTCGAGCTCGATTCGAGCCTTGTATTTTGGGCTCGAGCTTGGCTCGATAGTATATTTAAGAACTCGAGCTCGGCTCGAAAGCTCGATCAAAATGTATGTGGCAAAAATTTAAACGAGCCCAAGCTCGGCTCGAGCTTGTTTTGGACCATTAAAGAGCTCGTTTTGACTATTAAGGACTCGTTTTGGACCATTAATGATCTCGTTTTGGACAATTAAGGAGTCCAAGGCCCAAAGTAATTTATTTAATCCATGGGTTGCAATACAATTGGGCTATATAGTATTAATTGGCATAAATAAGCAAAGCTCGACAAGGCTCGACGAGCCCAACCAAGCTTTACATTCGAGGCTCAAGCTCGAGCTCGATAACCAAATGAGCTTTATTTCAGGCTCGAGCTCGATAAGACTCGGCTCGTTCGAACTTTTTACCGAGTCGATCTCGAGTAGCTCGTGAGCCGCTCGGCTCGTTTGCACCCCTACAGTTTCATTTATATACATATATGTGACTTAAAGTGATTATTGTTCAAGATATTATAATTGTGCGTTGTTATCCACATGGTGAACATAAACTATATAAAAAAAAATAAAAAAAAAATTGGGTAAAGTATAGATTATACAAAAAGGGGGTTACCTGAAGAGTGGTGTTGGAATCGATACGAAACTTCTGCTTAGCATGGATTTTCAGGGCAGATGAAGAGGAGGCGTCGCTGGCGTATCTGGCCGTAGGCTGATGAGCCTTCTTGCTGCTGCTGCTCGTCGTCGTCGTCTTCACTCTAAGGGCACTGGAATCTCCGCCGTATCTCAACGATGTCTCCATTTTTCTTTCCTCTACTTTTATCCACCAAACTACAGATTAGATAGATAGATTGATTGGTAAAAATAATAAACCCTAACTCTACACACAAGAAAGCAACCAACCACCAATACACCCTACAATTTTGTCTCTTTTTATTTTCTTATTATTATCGTTTTTTAGACAAAATTACACAGATTGTCCTTTATTTATCACTTAAATTTCATCTTATGTCCCTTGTCTTTCATTTGCATTGGTTATGTCCTTTATTTTCTCAATTTGCTACATCATTTGTTCTTTAGCCTAACTAAGTTAAAAAACTTGGTTAACTTTATTTTCTAACTTCACACTTTTAACCCTTGTAGTTTTAAATCTCACATTCACTGCTTTAAATCTCACCTTCGCTGCTTAGTTTGGCTAACACACCCGGTACCAGATACATGGACAAGAAACTATGGATTTGTTTAGTAGAATTAATGATAACAAAGAACATGATTATTACAAATCCACTACTCATTGGTAATTTGTCAACTGCACATCATGAACAAATCCAAAGCAAATTGGTAATTTGTCAACTGAATGCCTAAATCTAGTATAGAACTATAGATAGTAAGAAGCAACATAACACAGAGTTCTAAAATTCAACGGTCTACCAAACTGCTCATCTATTAACTTCGTGTAAGTAGAGATCCTTCCACCAAGAAACAAGCCAACTAACTTGCAGGAACACAGGAACCCTTCTATTAGATAGATGCAAATGACTCATGAGGTACCATTCTTTGATCAGCCATTGACACGTTCACATGAAACATTTGTCTTAAACATCATTCTTTTTTTTCTTAAATTTATCAACTAATGAGTATTGAATATATTACTTATGTAGATAAGTTCAATGCAACTTAAATAGATCACAATATAAATCCGCTTAAAACTAATCCGCTCTAATTTACATGTTACAACTTACAAATCATCAAGGACATATTCTCAAAGCCTATGCATAGACCCACATATCATGATGGTCAAAGGCCGCAAGGCGCAAAAATAGCATGCAAGAGACATAAAAAAGGCATGATGCCGCAACACTAATTAATATGTGTGTGCATATAACACTAATACTAATTCCAAAAGCTTTGCATTAATAGTTTCAATTTAAAACTTACAATAATAATTATATAAAAACTACACTCACGTATAGAAATCTAAATAGCTAGAATTATTTTGTGATGATTTTTGTAACGTGTAACGAATTTAAATGAGTATTTGTTGTAGATGGAAACGTGCAATTTATATTAATTGTGATAATTGAATCTTTAATGGTGTTACCATCGTTTTTTTTTTTCCATCATGGAATGTTAACCATGTAAATGGCGTGAGTTACTATCTTTATTGCAAAAGTTTCGTCAAATAATAAATTAATATATTTGAGATGAAAATTTTAGTTTTAGTTTTTATTTACGTTTAAATGATACTAAAATATACAATATTTTTCTTTTGAAATATATTAATCCTAAAGCAGAAGGTGAGATTTAAACCTATAGGGGTTAAAAGTGTAAAGTTAGAAAATAAAGTTAACCAACATTTTTAACTTAGTTAGGTTAAAGGACAGAGAGTGTAGCAAATTGAGAAAATAAAGGACATAACCAATGCAAATGAAAGACAAGAGACATAGGATGAAATTTGGGTAATAAATAAAGGACAATCTGTGTAATTTTGTCTTTTTTTTAACTGCACGGATCGTTCCTGTGGTTTGCACGAATTGCAGAGATGCCTTCATCTATTTTCAATGGTCCCCAATGTTGACAATTTATAACATTTTGGTCCCTACCAGCTAACGTTGTTAAGTTTTATCAGTTAAGTAATGTAAAATGACCAAAATACCCTCACTATATAAAAAAAAACCCCTTCTCCTTCCACCTTTGCAAACCACCATCACCATCACAATCACCACCCCCCTTCAAACCACCAACACCACCACCTCCTCTTCCTCCAACAATCACCACCCTCGAATAAATAATTAATAAAACAACACCTAATATAGATAAACAATTGAAGAACAACAACAAAAATAGCTTACATCGACCACCACCTTCAAATCACGGCCGGTGCCTCTAACAACAAAACCCACCATCACCGATACTTTCTACCATAGCCAAATCAGATCATCCTCATCACAACTCATAGATTAGCATTGAAGAGAAGGGGTTTTACTTTGGAGATCAAGTCTGACCCGATCGGAAACCACGTCACCGTCGTCGTCCGCTCCTTTCTAATCTTCGATGTCGTCACCGTCGTTCGTTATCACCACTATCGGACTAGGGAGGGGGCGATCGGAGGTTGCAATCGGCGGTTCCTCTATATCCGATCTTTCCTCTTTCTCGATCACTTTCTCTCTCTATCAAGTTGTGTCCAGTGTGTAAGAGTTTTAAGAAAGGGAATATGGGTGTGTTTGGGTGTATATGTAGGAAGTGGCCAGTGATGGTGGTAGTAGTTGGGGAAGATGGTGGTGGCAGTTGGGGTTGAGAGATGAGAGAGTTTATAATATATTTTATTTTTTATTTTTTTAAAGAGGGGTAATGCAATAATTTTACATTGACTTAACTGGAAAAATTAACCTCCATCCAAGTCAGGGACCATCAATGCAACAAAATACAAAGCACAGATCCCATATATGTAATTTTGAAAGGCTGAGGAGCATACTTTAAATTTGGGGAAACCATATGGACCATCCGTGCAGTTTACTCTTTTAGAAAATTCAACTTTCACCTTTATTACTTTCTTTTTCAAATTACACTTACAAATTGTTTGTTTTTTGAAAGACCTTTCACTCAAAAAGGTCTTCATGCCTCTTCTTGGTACAGACTTGTTCCAAGGTCTTCTAAGGTTTTCAAAGGTTTTCTCTCTTCTCTTCTCCTCACCAACCACCACCATCCACCACCATCCACCACCACCGTCCACCACCACCACCACCAGACTGCTGTAAAAAATTAGTTTATTTCAGCAGCCTGCAGATATTAACAAACAGACAGTCTTTTTCTTGCAGACTGAAGACCTTTGGTCCACCTTTTCTCCTGCAAGATGTCTGCAGATGTAGTCCGCAGACTGCAGGTTTTTTCCTGCAGAAAAAACAAACAGCACCTTAGTCCCTCATGTTTGCTCAATCATCATTCGGATAATCCCTAAAATGAATAGCCTCTGGTTAAATAGGTGTGAAATGACAAAATTACCCTTAGTATTATAAAATATAGTAACAAAAATATTAATAATTTATGTAGGGCCACTCACTTTCTCTTCCCCACCCAACCTGTAACACCCCAACCGATGGCGGAAACATCGAGGTGTCACATAGTGACGATTGTTCAATAGCTCATGGACTAAAAGTGTAAATTTGAATACATTGATTAAATAGTTTATTACATTGAAATGAAATACAACGTTTCTAAATGTCAACTAAACTGAAATACAATTAATCCACAATCTAAGTAAAATTCCACAAGCTTAAAAGTCATCTCATAAATAACCTGAAACATGTACGAAAATAGTATATGTCAATACAAAATGTATTGGTGAGCATACCCTGTTTGAATACATATAGTAGATAAAGAGTTTCGCAATTCACGTGCTATGATATATGTAATATGTAAAAGGGTCAAAATCAAGCCTCCCATCGTTCAATAATCGTTCACCCATCGTTCAAGAAAAACCATAACAATGACCAAGGACTTAACTCGTTCACGTAAGTAACCAAGGGATATAATTCGTAGTACTACTCATTGTTAGGTGCGGCCCAAAGGTTAATGACTTTGACAAATCGTTCATACAATTCACACAAAACATATCAAAGAGCACATTGCGTTGTAAAGAGTATACATAAGTTTAATAATAATAGTACATGAGTCACCCCAAAAGAGTAAAACAGTAAAAAGGGGAAAGATATACTCACAGTTTGCGAAAGCGATCAAAATCCAACTTAAGCGGTCGTGAGCTAAGTAATGGGAATTCCGAAGAATCCAACCTATAATGTATGAAAGTACTAATAAGGAAATGTCTAAGAGTCTAAGGCAACTAGGGTCTAAGGCATTAGGGTTTGCTAAGTCGATTTGGGGAATTAGAGTTTTTATGATAAGTCGCGTTAATGTAAAAATTGTATATCACAAATAATATATGAAAGGTTGTAAATGTGGTTTAAGTAATATAATTATTAACTATTGAATATTTAGATAAAATTATGTTTAAATAATTAAGACAAAATAATTTAGTTAATTACTTTAACTAAATTAAAATAAATACGATAATCATAAATGTATAACTAAATATTTATGAGTTTCACAATAATCCAACAAATGGTAATTAAGATTTTTAAACATAAAACATTTCTATTTTATAAGAAAAGTATTTATGAAATAAATGTTTAAATAGTGTAAATAAATAATTGTTTAATTATGTCTAATTAACATAAATAATGCTAATAATACAAGACATGATCCAAAAATACTATTTTTATAGAAAATGGATACGTTTTGATGTAAATTAGTGAAAATAATTTTCTCATAATTTTTATAAACTTATTTATATTTAAAACTGATTTAATGAGATTAAATCATGTTTAAATGATTAAAAATAGGAAAATTAATAAAAATAAGTGTTTTCTGAACCAATAATTTTTATTTTAGTTCATGATGATTAGAAATAATTTATGACAAATTTTGAGATAAAAACCATTAAGAATGAATTTTTAATGAATTAAATATGATTAAAACAAATTAAATAATAAAAATTACGAAAATAAAATATTTTCCAGAAATAAAAATTATGACAATTTTCTATGAGGTATCAAGAAGCTACACCTAAATTTTTATAATTTTTGGAGCAAAAACGAATTTACTATGAATATTCTAAGTTATATATGTATTATATATATATAAATAATCAAATAAATGGAATTTAAAGGAGGAATTGCTGAAAAAAATAAAAAGGAAGGAAAATGGTGGTGCAAGGGTTCGAACCCGAGTTACTTCAGTAATAACCAACAGACCCAACCATTGAACCAACCCATCAACTTGGTTATGTTTTGAAACAATTATAGTTTTAATCATTACAATAAATGCCATCTTCTTCCCCAAATCACCCTAAGAACCCTAACCCTACCCTTCAAATTCAATTACCCCAAAGCAGAACAATAACAAGCTGGGAACAAGGGGCTTTCGAAGGGGACAATACAATGAACAAAACGGCACAAAAAATAATGAGACTCACAATGGCGTATCAAGGTCGAAAAAGAAGGTTCTTGTCCGCAACTTTGAACACCGATCGGAGACCTTTCAGACATGTTTGTGATGATATTTTTGTGGGTTTATGAAGCGTGATTGCTTAGGAGCGATTGGGCATCGAGGATTTATAGTGTTTATGCTAAAAAAAATCATTATTGAAGAATAATCAATTCCGGCGGTTACCCACTTAACAACGGGTTGAAACTCCATATTTACGCACGATTAAGACCCAAATAAAGGTGGAGAACGTTGGGTTACATGGCTGTAACGTATGGGAATTAAAAAGGAAGTATAAAAAGCATTAATAATCATAAAAATATATCGCCGGAATTTTCGCCGGAGTTTGGCCGGAGATGGGCCGGAAAAACGTGAAGGGAGAGGGAGGGAAAGAAAAGAGTTTTAAAACTTTTCTTATTTGGCAGAAATGGTCCCTCAACCTTAACTTGGTTAGTTTATTATGAAACTAGGTTAGTATTTCCTTTATAAAAAGTTAACTTGGTTAACTAACTTAACTTAAAAGTTTTTAAAACTTTATAAAACTTGAAATTTTTATAAGATTCTTTTACGAATACGTTCTAACATACGCATTTGATTAAAACTTATACCCGATCCATAATAAATATAAATGATAAATTTTAGTTCGCTTTAAAAATTAAATTTTGAAAACGACAAAACTTATAGGGATTATAATGGAAATATATTTGAAGGACTATTATCGTCAATTAGATAAAAGACGAGGGTGACAGATGTCACACAACCACCACCTCCTCCTTCCCAAACCACCATCAATGAAAAACAAACTTATGAACCTGGTCCAAATGACCATGAAGCAGTGAACAACAAAATTGAGGGTGACCCAAATGATTCCATGGATTTGATAATTAATAAGCCTGATATTATGGACGTCGGTGGAAAACAAACTTATGAACCCGATCAGGATGGCCATCAAGTGTTGAGTAAAGATGTAACCATTAAAGCAATAATGGTGGTTGGTTGATGACGATGGGTGTGCGTGGCAGTAGGGCTGTAAACGAACCAAACGAACACGAACAAGGCCTTCTTCATGTCCGTTTGTTAAAGAAATAACGTGTTCACGAACTGTTCATTAACACTTACCGAACGAGATTTTTTGTTCGTGTTCGTTTGTCAAGGAAATAACGTGTTCACGAACTGTTCATGAATAATTAGCGAATGAGGTTTTTGTTCATGTCCATTTGTTGAGGAAATGAACGTGTTCGTGTTCATTTTTCTTTATTTGTTAAATTTAGGTGTCGGACAAAAGTGAACACAAACAAACACAAATAAATGTAAACGGACACGAACTGGCATTAATGAACAAAACCGAGCACAAAATAATACATATTAAATTCCGAAAGTTTTAGCACGAATATTGTCCGCCCAAAATATACTAATCCAATTACCCAACTTGGCATAATCTTGATCACATAAAAACACAAATTTATCATATAACTTGAAATCCTCGTTTAATCCACCGAAAATAACAGTTAATCAAAATAGTAAATGTAATAATAATATGTAATACACTAGTTTATATTAAATACTCCACCATAGGGAGTTTGAAATACTTAAATTAAAAATAAAAAGTTAAATACCCTAATGAATTATCGAACCCAAACAAACATAAACAAACATGTTACCGAACATTCATGAACATAAATGAACGAATGCGGCTTTTGTTCATGTTCGTTCATATACCACACAAACGAACTTTCCGCTGAACATTTCACGAACCGTTAGCTAAACGTTTGGTTTATTTACAGCCCTACGTGGCAAAGAGAGGGCACTAGTGATTGGGGTGAGGAAGATGAATTGTGTAACACCCCAACCGATGGCGGAAACATCGGGATGTCACGTATTGATGATTGTTCAGTAGCTCATGGTAAATAATAAGTTTCAATAATTGATTTAAATACGTTACATACAATTGTTCTACAATAATTTGTACATCAAAATAAAAATAAAAAAAAATACTAAATACACATCTTCACGCATTAACTCTAATCTTCAAGCAAGCTATAACCTGAAACATGTTAAGTTTGAAAATATTTTGGGTCAACAAAAGTTGGTGAGAATTACATAGGTTTTGATAATCGAATAAAAATGTTGTGCAATTCATGTGTCATGGCAAGTCTAGTCCATATGTGAAAACATACTAGAAGTAAATCGAGTGCATAATCAACCCTTGTGACTGTTATAATGTGGTACATCCCATACGCTCATGGTTCACTCGAATATGTTATGCGATAACAAACACCCACGCTACCTTTGTAGGAGGCACGTATCCGGGTGGGATTGTCAGTCCAATAGATCTATCAATGTATACCGTCGGCTGATCAATGTTAATGATTATGCTAGAATTGTGCTTACCCTAGTCATGTTCAAGACATAATGCAACATAGAAAAACACATAGACACATTGATGATTGAATTGCATATATGATGTTGTAACATGTTTCACCCCAAAAACGGTGATAAATAGAAAAGGGGCTATGTAAAACTCACCTGAAATTCACTGTGTAAGTAGTAGCAACAAGTATGAACTTGGATTAATTGAGCTCTTGTATCCTATTACAAACAAATGATGCCTTAAATTCTAATGCAAATAAGCTTGTTTTTGTTATGGTTGTAAAGATAGTTTATCCAACCTAGATACGTATTGAAAGAATACGTGTCTTAATAAGTGTATGGCTTAACGAACCGATAGGACTTGGTTTTAGTTTCTCGAAGTGTGAGCGCATGTGTGTTCATTTAAAATTCATGCTTCAAATAGTATTCCGAATAGCAACTTTTAATCATTTTGAAATGGCACGTTGGATAATAATATATGTATCATTAGCACGACAAAAATAGAATTTAAATATTGTATTTATTGTTAAAATAATCAATTTGTGAAAGCGTGTTGGTTCGGAGATAATTCTATTTGTGAAAACGTAGTTTATTGAACAAATTCATGGATTTGAACGCTCGATATGTTTCTTATGTTTTGTAAAAATTTGGGCAGAGTTTCCTCTGTTTTCGTAAGAAACCAGACAACGCAAGTCGTCTATATTTTTCCATCAATCAATCGTCCAAAATTTACAATACACTTCATGATCTAACTAATCTTTTACTCGTGACAAGTGATTAACTTTCTAAAGTTAAAAATGAAAGTAAAACATACGCTTCGACAATTAATACATATATTTATATAGTTCGCCATTTAGATAATTCTTGTAAAAATATATATTGATGTAGGGTAGTCATTACTCGACTCGTCCAAGCTTAACAACAAGAATAATTATTTTCGTTATAAGTTGACTCAGTTCGTTTAACAATAAAAATAGTTTTTGTTACAGCTCGGTTCGGTTCGCTTACACTTTTAGAATAGGTATTTATATACAATATACACGAAAAAAAAAATAATGAAAATAGACTAAGATCGTGGCGCGCGTTATACCTTCCATTAATAAGCTCGTGAACCGTCAAGTACCCGCCTCGAATCGAGTTGACTGATCTGACCCGGTTGACCCGGTTTGACTGAGTTGACCAGACTTTGACCCGAAAGAAAGATGAAAACGAACATGCCACAACCAAACACCACCATGAATCTGTAACCTGAGGAAAAACCCTTCGAGCACCTTGACCCAACCATCAGATCTGCGTAGTAACCAAACCCAAACCAGAACAATCTCACATGAACCAAAACTCAAAACGAACCCCACCAATGGTCGCCGGATTGTAGCCAACCTGGACCAAAGGCTGATCGGAACCCAAAAGAAAAAGAGAAAAAAAAACGACATACTTTTCTGCTCGTCGTCGGTTGGCTCACAGGGACAAGTCGGCCGCTCAGGGAGGTGGTGGTGCGCATGACGCTGGCTTGGCAGCCTGTTGTCGAGCTCTGCTGCTGTCACTGGTGACGTGGGGAGGTGGTATGTGGCGGCTTTAGTGGTGGTTTGCGGCGGAGCCGCTTAGAGTGTGACAGGAGGAGGGAGGCATTGTTATTTGTTGTTAACCGACGAGTTCAATCAGAACTCAAGTCCGGTGGCCAGAATAGAGGGAGAAGGAGGTGGTTTAATGGTGGTGGTTGTTGGCGGCGCTAGGGTGGTCGGCGGCGGCGGCCGCCTGCTGCATCTGGAACGAGAGAGAGCTGCCTGCGAGATTGTAATGAGAGGGAGCAGAGGGTTAGTGTGATAAGTGGTGGCTAGGGTTAGGGAAGGAGGAAGAAAGTGGTGGTGGTGGCTAGGGTTTCATTGTGTTAGGATGAAGAAGAAGAAGAAGACTAAGAGGTTAAATAGATAGGGTTTTGTGTGGGTTAAGTGGTTGGGTACCGCGTATATGGGCCAGCTACTGACTCGGTCTCGTTTAAATTTCATAACTCGTTTAACCGCTAAAATAGATATTTGTTAAATTTATTTATATAAACTGACTTAAAACGAGTGGTTGGACTGTATATTTGCTATAATATATTTTTAGTCACGTTTAGAAATTTACAAGGATACTGGTCGGTTTACCAGTGTGTTATTATTTACAAACGCGTTATTTTAGATGATTAAATTTATTAATGAATAAGTATGTATTTCTTAGTTAGCGAGATATTATTGTTAACGAATTAACGAATCGTTTTAAGAATACAATATTATTATTATTATATTATTCGGGAAACGCTGGGCGTTACAAATTGGGTGGACCCCTCTAATAATCTTTTTATTATGATATTTTTTAATAGCAAAGGTAGTTTGTCATTCCACATTCATTTAACCAGATAAACTAACGACTATCCACTCTAGGGACTACCCAAGTGATGATTAAGCCAATGTGGGGAACTAGAAGTGTAATTTTACAAAGATGAAGATTAAAGGTGAAAGTTGACTAAACTACAGGGACTATTCAAGTAATTTTCTCTATTTTTTCTTTCCAATCAAAGTAGTACACACGGTAAATGCCCAAGTCAAATGAAAGAGAATTTCTATAAAGATTGTATTATAGTTGAAGTTTATAATTTTAACAAAGGATTCAAATGTGGAAAACAAAATGGGCTAGAAGTCTTAAAAAATAATTGTTTGTTGTAAACAGTTAACCTATTAACATGCACATAATTTTTTTCCATAAGTGAATATATGATATGGTTGTTTTGAAGGAAGCCAACATCCTTAGTATTGTTTTCATATAGACTCATAGCCGTTTCAATTACATACATGTAAATTTGACTTTCGATGATTTAACACTTCTGCGTCCAATATTTCATAACACATTTGGAATGATTTATCAATTTTTTGTACTATCATGATATAATAGGTATATACAAGAAACTGATAAGCATAATCATAGCAAAACAAAAGACCAATAAATACTACATTAACAATAATCGTGCAACAGTACTTAATTTATAACTATTCATCGTCTTCAAAAGTTAAACCACCAACTATTGTCCAAACCCAAAAAAGAAAAACCGAATAAACTAAACTAATTACCCCATCCTCTAACAACATTAGACAACATGAACAAACCTTTTTTCTTAAAGAACAGAAAATGCATTTCATCACCAGCATCCAGTTCCTTAGCTGCAACCACATACATCATCCCTTGAATATAGTAACATTCGTTTGCATTTGAATGCTCCACACCAACAACTACAGACCAACTGCCACCATCACCATTAGTAACTTTTAACTTCTTCTTCCTGTTCAAACCATTCTTAACAGCCCAAATCTTATTCTTACGCTACAAAATAAAGAAAAATACATAGTTAACTTGAACATGGTCAATTTTACTCTAAAAAAAGTAAAGTATTAGAAACATGGTAATAAAGAACTTGGACTTACGAAATGATTATCAACTCGGAAAACAACCGGCACACCTAAATCATCCTCAACAACATCTTCATTTTGATAATCAACATTAATAGCATTTGTTTCATCATGCTCATTGTTGTCATCATCAAAATTTTCATCATAAATAATAATGATGTCTTTATCCTTATAAATAATTTCATCAGATTCCTTTTTCACATCATAAACCTATAGTTCAGGAGGAGGTGTAACTTGTTTTTCAGAAATAGTGACATATCATATGCAGTCTTGTTAATCATCTAAAAAACAATGAGATGTTCATTGGTGACTGAAAGTTTTTCCATGATATAATCCCATCCTTCAGTTATATAAACAAAACCTGGTCTTTCTCAATCTTGGGGTAGGTTTTATCCACTTTTGGGTATTATATTTATAGAGTCTAAGTTGAAAACGAAGAATTGCTCTTTGCCAGTAGGTTGAACTAAACGCGTGAAATGTACACAATTATGTCATGATTGACGATCGATTTGGAGTATGATTGATTGAGAATTAATTGCATGTCATAGTGAAAGAAAAGTCGTTTCTTAAAATAATCACTATTGACTGCCTTTTAATTTGTAAATCAAAATAGTTTCCAAAAATGTATACATAACATTTGATCGATTTGGAGTATGCTTGATTGAGAAAAATTATTTTCAGAAATGTAAATTAGGCAACCATTAAATATCAATGACTATGTTTCCATATTAAAATTTTCTTTACAAAACTTAATACACAACATTCAAATTGTTAGAATCATTAAATTAGTTATTAATTCCCGGAATATAAAATGTGCACAATTATGTCATGATTGATGATCGATTTGGAGTATGATTGATTGGGAATTAATTGTATGTCAGAGTGAAAGAAAAGTCATTTTTTAAAATAATAACTATTGACTGCCTGTTAATTTGTAAATCAAAATAGTTTATAAAAGTGGATACATAACATTTGATCTATTTTGAGTATGCTTGATCCAGAATTATTTCTGGAAATGTAAATTAGGCAATCATTAAATATCAATTATCATGTTTCCATATTAAAAAAATTCTTTACAAAATTTAATACATAACATTCAAATTGTAAAATCATTAAATTAGTTATTAATTTCCGAAATATAAAAAGGTAAACAATTTAATCTCAATAATCATATTTCCATATAAAAATATTTTTTTAAAAATTTAAATTTATAAATTACTTATTGTGCAAAAAACTTACAATCTTAACAGCTTCGGTTCACATAAATTGCATTTCATAAGACTAACAAATAATCGATAAAAAACGAAAAAATAAAACAAACAATAACAGAAAAACATGACACGATTGTTTCTTCTCTATGTAACCAACACCCCATAACGAAAAAAGCTCACAATTAAACAACGTATGGTTAGTGTCAATACATTTATTGATGAAAAATGAAACATATAAAACAACTAACCACATAATCAAACGCAATGTTAATGATAGATATTACGAACATCATCGGTGGACATTGTTCATAAGGTAGTTTAAATTTATGGATTTTTAAGCAAATTTATTATATCAAATTTTAACCTAAAGAAGAATATTCAACAACCTAGAACGTTTTATTACTCGAAGTAAATTTTATGTAAAATTTGTATAAGCATTTGTCTAAAGTCTAAAGGGAGCGCATTTAAGCGTGTATTTTCAAATTTAAAACAGAGAGGGCATTTAAGCGTGTACAAAAAACGTGTTACTAACATTTGAAGTATTATTGATGCATTCATTAAAAAAACAAACAAAATTTACTTGATCGTAATATAACCAATCCAAGTTATTCCAAACTCAATCTTAAAAACCTGGTTCCAAATTAAAAAAAAAAAAACAAAAAAGAAACTTAGCGTCCAAGTTTGCATAATCTATATTTTAAATGCAATAAATGTCATTTTTTTAAAGGCGTAGTTTATTTGTGAAATCTTAGTCCTAACAACCTTCGAGTCACAAGTTCAAGTAATCCCACACGTCGGGCCCTATCAACCTTAATGGGTATGATTTTTCGATGGACAAGAATCGAACCTGTGACCAACCCCGGGCGGGAACCCTCTTAAGAGGTAAACCCTCCCGCCTCAAACCAGCTGGGCTGGAGATCATTGGCCAATCAATGTCATTAACAACCTTTTCTAATATGTTGGCATACTATTTGGAATGATTATCCTTAATTTCCAAATTCAAAATTCGGATCTAACCAAACCATATTCCATATCCGGCCAAAACTTAAACGGATTCAACTATCCTCCATTCAACCAACACTGATCAACCTTATGAAGAACCAACTAATAAAAAATTCTCAAGAACATGATAAGAACACCTACTCACAAACAATCCACTACTCGACCAAACTATAAGATTAATATTATGATGACTAACCATGAGTTAACCAAAACGATGATTAATCATGGAGTTTGATCCACGGCCAGAAACAACGCATGAATCTTCAAATAAACCATAACACCTAAACCCAAGATGAATCATTTAGCCAAAAAACCAACTCAACACACAATCCGATTTTAAACAATCATCAATTAACCCCTCAAACATGAAAAAACAATCGGCCATGAATATATCCACAACACGTAATCAATCCCGACATAATCAAAAAACGTAAAGAACACAACAAACACCCTCGATAACCAAGAATATGCAAACAAAAAAATTATTAAACCCTAGATTTCACGTATCTAATACCAAGTACCTCGACTAACAAAAAATTTATTAAAAATGTGATACCCCGCAATTTCAGGTTCTCACTTTAACTAAACTCTAGTTACATTCCTTGCATCCTACTTAACTAGGGTTAGCTAGATAGGACACACGTTGCATAGTTATAGGTTAATAACTGCATGAAGTGGTAATTCGGGGAATTACCATACTGTATACATGATTAGTGAACCTCGGACGTTGGTGAACAATGAAGTTAAATAATTGTGAATTAATTGATTGAGATTGATTGCAATTACGTGCTTTTATGATACTGTGTGAAACTATGTGCAAACTGTATGTAACTACGTGAACTTAAACCGAATATGTTAATAAACATCGTAACAGGTGGACCGGTAGGATGGTTGGGGTCTTAACACATGGGGTTACACGTATTATGGTCCAAAATAGCGAAAACATCGATGAAAACACATTGTACAACGAAGCAGGTAACCCGGCGCGGGCCGAAGAGCTGTGAGCGGCCGCTCACAGCCTTCAAGCGGCCGCGCGCGGGCACCAGACTTCACCAAACCGCCTTAAACTACTATTTAAGCAACCTTAAGCCTCTTGTATCTCCTAAACTCAAACCCTAATCGCCCCCACTGCCCTATTTACGAAATATCAACCCCTAAACACCTGCTAAGGCTCAAGAACATCGATCGGGAAGCTTGGAGAGCATTCGGTTGATTGTTTTGAAAGGCTTGCGGTATAATCTTCAATCTTTTGTATTTTAATCATCTTAAATACGTTATAAAACCTTATAACTAAGTTTGTCCAGGTCTGAAACCTTTTCATAAAGATTAAAACTTGAAGTTTATAAAGTTTGAATGGGTTAAACATAATCCTATGCGATTAGAAATTGATAGGTTGCATGATTATGCATGTTCTTGATGTTTTAGACTTCTAGGGTTTGTGAATGATGATGTTTGTGATGTATAATTAGGGTTTTGATCAGATGTGGTTCTTATTAATGTTGTATGATGATTATTAGGTGTTATTGATTGATAATATGCAACTAGGGTTTGATATAATTGATAATATTGCATGATTAGAATCTGGACAGAATCTGAATGTCGACTTGTAGGGTCTGTTTCGTGGCTTGAAAATAATTGTTTTGATCGATTCTTTGCATGAATAGATTGTACATGGTCTTAGCCTTTTAGAATGGGCAAAATCATCTGATTTGGATGTCGTTTGATATGTTTTTGGAATTTTCTTTGATTAAAGGTCATGTCAGATTTTCGGATTAACAAACTGAGTCAACTTTAAACAATCATAACTCGAGTTTTACAAGGAATTAAGTTATGAAATTTGGACAGTAGGTTAAAATTGGAATAACTTGGCTTTTCCAAGTGGATTCATCCCGTTTGGATGAATACACGATTTTTGGGAATTTTTCTACTAACCTGACCTGCTGTAGAAACTTTCTGGACATATCTGTGTTGTACGATTTTTCATGATTTTTGTGTTTGGTTTTGAGACAAAAAAAAAATATGGGTTATCAAATGAATCCCAAATAATATTCAGTAAAAATTTGGGAGTTTAATTCATTGATTAAGTATTTTAAATAAATTAGTTTTCATGGCGCACAATCTGTCCTGAAAACGCAGATTGTGTATTATGTGTTTATGTGACTAATCGGAGTCCTATGTGGTATGTATTTGATATGTACTTGAATGGGAACTTGTATGAGATGCATATGAAGTGTAAAACTAATGGTAACCAACATATTCACCAACGGGTCCGTAGGGTTTACTTATGCATGTAGAGTCACTAGGCGTCACTTATACGATTTTGAACAATTAAACGTCTTGGACAAACGGGTTATATGGTGTAATGGTATTACACATATACTCACTTAGTGACACATGTACTAGGGAGTCGGTAGCACACCTTACTTTGGAGTTTGGATTTATTTGCTTGCATACTAAGGTGAGTTTCACTACTTTTTCTCAAAAGCATGCGTCTCGGGTTTGAGACAACTTTGGTAAATATTTTCTAGTCCAGTTTGGGACTACTCAGGTTTTGACTCCTTGTGTGGGTCGGGTTTTGACTCCTTGTGTGGGTCGGGTTTACGATTCCTTGTGTGGATCGGGTTTTTGATCAGTTTAAAACTTATTGGTCCTTTGTGAACTAAACACTCTATCATTTGGAAAGTCCTTGCATATTATTGGGTTAATCGCTGGAGGCGAACGGGGTATTAGTTGATAGCGCTATTAGGTTGTGCAGCAACCTCATGCCTGAGGTGCTTGAGGCACGGGCATGAACTTCTGACCACATTTGAGAACTAGTGTTGATAGACACTAGTTATTGAGGCAAATTATTATGTTACTGAAGGTGTCCCAATAATTCTGTTTAGTTGCAATGAGTGGGCTAGCTACCCCTGACACGCTTAAACTGATGATACTTGAACATTTTGGTCTGGAGGACCTACGCTTTTACTTGGTTACGTGGTTTTGGAAACCAGCGCATTTACTTACTCATTTTCTTTACTTAGTGAACTCACCAACATTGTTTGTTGACCCACGATATACATGCTTTTGCAGGTAGTTAGCTTCCGGTGCCACGATTAGAAAGCACTGCACACTTCACTGCATTTGGGGTCTTGGGCATACGCTTAAATTATATATCATGCTTTTACATTTTCTTTCGTATGGTTTTAATTTGGGCGCGTTGTTTTGCGCATGGTTTTAAAAGGTTTAAATTTGGTTTACGCTTCCGCAGCTTAACTAAACTTGGTTTTTGAAAACGAACTAAATGGTTTGGGCATTTAGAGTTCGTTCATATGACTTATGGCTATGGGATCCTGGTATGTCATGCGCCTCGCGGTATAAACCCCGCAGTGGAAATTTGAGGGTGTGACAAAAAACACAATGAAAACCGGACCTGATTCAAGGGTCTGGTAAAACAATTGATAAAACAAAAAACACCTATGAATCTGGATTCCATATTATCAGGGATATATAGTATTAAAGAATGATTAAACAAATCTCTTTCTCTTTCTCTCTCTCTCTCTATATATATATATTATATGTAGATTAAAAAACAAACTATAGAAATAGGGTTTGGGTTACCTGATTGAATAACAATGAAGACAACGGACAAGCTTGGAGGAGACGTGTTCCTTATTAAGATCGGAATCAGGAGGATGAGAGTAATCGTAATCAGAAAACGGGAAGAGGAAGATGATTATAGAGGAGCCGGTTTTGGAGAAAAAAAAAAAAAGAAAAATTGGTTTTTATATGATAGAGCTCCATATTCAATTGGAGCCTAGATGGATACTATCAAAAGTCTCCATTCAACCCAAGTTTACTCTCTTTTATTATATAGATAGATTTTCTTAATTTTGGGTTGAGGGTTTTTTTTTTGGGTAGAGGATCTGAAATTGTGGATTGGATTATCTAAAATCTAATTTTGGGCTTTTTCTAGCCGTGAGCTTCTCCAAGTCAAGGCCCAAGGGTCATTTCCTATTTTTTGGATCAAATGCTAAGACGAAATATTCCTAGATGGTTTTTGGTCGTAAACATATAACTGATCAAATTAGAGGTGTACAAATTGGATTTTGATTAAAAAACCTGATTGGATTTTATCCGATCCGGATAAAATCAAATGATTGTCAGAATCAAATTTTGAAAATCTGGATCGGATTTTATCATGTTTGAAGGTCCATAAAACTCGATACTATAGCATCCGTATCGGATTATCCAAACCGGATTTCTATAAAACCTGCTTAAATCGGATTTTGGATTAAAAAAAGAACAAATAAAACAAATAATAAATATATAAAATAAACTAAAAAATCTTTTTTTTTTAAATTTATTTTCAAAATTACTACAAGTTATATAACATAAATTCGTTTAAAAAACACAGGAAAAATAATCAATAAATAAACAATACTCAAAAAATGTCATATATCTAGATTTTTGTAAATATAATAATAGAACTTGAGCAATAATATGAGCGGATTAAGTAGGCGAATCTGTATTTGGTGGGGCGTCATGTGCTTTGACAGCTTGAGACTTTCCTGATGGAGAGTGTAGTTTTGAACTCTTTGGAAGACGACATTATCACCCATGGGATTCCCTCCGTTTGACCTATTATCCGTCATATGCAACCTGTTCCATAAAACCGCCATCTCTAATCTAGCAGCAAGTTAATAAGCCTTTTCATACCTGCTTGATCTTCTCGACCACTTCATGTAGCCCGATTTTGCGCCTTTCTTTTAAATACTAAAACAAAACACATTAAAGAAATGCATCACATGATCAATTATTATGCACATGTAATTTTCTTTGTCCTGGAATGAAAGTACGTGCAACCATTAGATTGAAAATCAAAATTAGAACAAAACACAATCAAGAAAACTAAAAGCAAATTATGTTGAGGATTAATTACATGTCCAACATGATGAAGGATCTTCTCCTGTCTAACTGATAGTATAGCGATGACACCTCCTTATAGCCCAAAATGGTTAAATGGAATCAATATACTGTGATATTAGGAGGTGTTTGGATGTGTATTTAAGTTGGATTATTGCCACTTGCTTGTAGTGTTTAGAAAATGCTGATAATGATCCTGATTTTCAAATTAATCAGGATTTGGAAACACTTTATTGGTATCCTGAAACCATAACCATGTTACCAACCCAATAATAGAGGGAATAGATCAGCAAACAGTTCCTAGATGACGAGAGAATTGACAAAACAAAAACTAAAAAAATACGCCGTTGCCGGGGATCGAACCCGGGTCACCCGCGTGACAGGCGGGAATACTTACCACTATACTACAACGACTTTTTTGTTTATTTTGTAGATTTATATATTTTTAAATTTTCGAAAGGTTTCATTTATGTTATCTATCGCAGCAAAGAAGTTAATCAATTTGGTTTAGTATATAAAAGGCCGTAGAGTTGTTTAAAATGCATGTGTTGTTGAAATCAATGTTTAACATTGGTTATGCTGTTACATGTGTGAAGATTGTTAAAATATTATTTTGTTTTGACATAGATATTATGAAAACTCAGCTTTACGTAACTAACTAATTCATTAAAGTACAAATTGTTATATATATTAAGTAACAAATGTCTGCGCAATAGTAAATAATATGCCTTCAGCATTTTGTCCACCATATTTATTGCCTCATCGTTTTGTTCACCATATTTATTGCTTCAACATTTTGGCCACTAAATGGTCGCGCGGAGCGCGTGTCTTGACGTCTAGTTTATAAAAGTTTACATCAAAGAAATCATCCTGGCCAAGTTTTTTAAACATCTAAAATGCCACATTAATAAATATTGACCAGTTTAAATGGTAACAAATGCTTATCTTAGTTTAGTTATTATTATTATTATTTTTTTACATAAGGTGTATCTTAAACATTACTATGATAAAACTTGCAATCTAAATGAAAAGGATTTTTATGGTATTGATTTTTTTTTTATGGTATTATTAGCCTTAAATGAAAAGGAGTCCAAACATGGAGTCAGGTGAAGAAACTTGCAATCTAAACTTCAGCTGCACAAGATAAATTAAGAAAAGTACAAAATTTGCTAACAAAACAACTCAACAAAACAAACCTACAGTCTCATGAAAACAGATTCAATAAAAAAAAGGGTCTGAATGTCTGTCTCATCATAATCTAGGATTCTGGTTTTGCTCACTTGGAACAAACACAGGTAACTGCCCACCTCTCTGTGCTCTCCCTTGCTGATAATAACTCACACCCGTTGACCCCCTTTGACCACCACCAAGAGGCCCACCAAAGAATATTGACTGACCCGTATACGTCAAGTCTGTACCTGACGCCTGAGAAGACGACCCACCACCCACACCCGTTGACCCCCTTTGACCACCACCAAGAGTCCAAACATGGAGTCAGGTGAATAAACTTGCAATCTAAACTTCAGCTGCACAAGATAAATTAAGAAAAGTACAAAATTTGCTAACAAAACAAACTCAACAAAACAAATCTACAGTCTCATGAAAACAGATTCAATAAAAAAAAAAGGGTCTAATGTCTGTCTCATCATAATCTAGGATTCTGGTTTTGCTCACTTGGAACAAACACAGGTAACTGCCCACCTCTCTGTGCTCTCCCTTGCTGATAATAACTCACACCCGTTGACCCCCTTTGACCACCACCAAGAGGCCCACCAAAGAATATTGACTGACCCGTATACGTCAAGTCTGTACCTGACGCCTGAGAAGACGACCCACCACCCACACTTCTTGTTGAAGCAGATACAAACCGACCCGCTTCTTGATCCCAATACACGGAAGATGATCTTGTGCTTGTACTTTCACCAACACCCAAGTTGTTTCTCCTTGGTCCCGGTGCTGCCACCTGTTGGACTGTAACTGGCTCGTTGTTTCCTGACCATGGGGATTGATTCGCTGAGGGCTGGTACACCGGATTAAAATGTTCTCTGCCTTGTAACGAGCCTGGGCCCGGGCTGCTTATGTTACTAACACTGTGATTGCAAGTTTCTGTATCTTCACGGCTGGCCCGACTAGGTGGATACGAGTTTTTGGATTGACTTCTTTTGTGATGGGTAGCACTATTTGTGCTGCTTATTATGCTCAGGTTGCTACTAGATAAACGGTCGGGATCGTTTGGGTTGTATTTTGAGCTCAATGGACGAAGAACAGAGGATGAGGCTCGGGCTTTTGCACCTGCTTTTATCGCTTCATTTGAATCTAGTTTTGCAAGCTTCCACGCACTAATTCTCACAGGGCGTTGTGGTAACCGCTTACCCTTGTCAGGTGGTTGGACTGCATCTGGGTCGATTGTGGATGGTAGCCGCCCGGGTTCCAGATGAGGGATGACCTCATCCTGATGTCATGACATCAAAAAATGTTAGATAAAAAATAATGTGAGCATTTTAAAAGTGATTAAATGATATTTATAATTAAGTATAGCAAAATGTATATCTGACGGAATGAAGTTGAATTTATTTTAGGCTAATATCTACAAAAAAAAAAAAAAAAAAAAAAATGAAATTAAAATTTAAATACCTGTTGATCCATGAAGATTCTAGGAGGGGTGCACCAAGCAACTTTTTGTTGCAAACTCAATCCAAGGCCATGCGAACTTCGACCACTCATGGCAGTCACAGCAGAGCTTGTGGGTGAAGATTGCAGGCTTTGCTGATCCATCCCGTCTAATGATGGGCCTGCGGGTTCACTTTGGGTCCTCATTGCAACTACGTACTCATATGTAGTAATCCCCTGCATAAAAAAATATATAAATAAATAATGTGTGTGTACACTACACTGTACAGGGCAAGCTGCTTAAAACGGATACAAACTATTATATTTAATTTTTATTTATTTGTTTTGAGATTTTAGCAATTAACTTCAAATCAAGAGCAGTATAGAAGCCTAAGTACCAATTTCATATAACTGATTTTAAGCGTAATGGATTATGTGGCCGCATCAAATGCCACATTCAAAAAAAAAATGTCTTTTGTGGAAATAAAAAAAGAGAGAGAAACTAATAGAAGTGCTAAATATTTATTTCTTTCTGAAAAAATATGCAATTAATTGTCACATGGCATATAAGACACTTCAACAATTTAACAAACATCAGCAAATGAATGGCATCCTAACGGTTGAACAGGTCATCTGTATATAACTGGTACAAAAGTGTAACTTGGGCTAAGATCAATACGTTGCTTTATATATTGTATAGCTATATTACAATCTGTAGAAGGTTACTTAAATACCATTGTAGTAAAATTATAAGCATCTCAGACACAAAGGGTTAATTACACTATAAAGTAACTTGCTTTCACATGTATGTAAAAAAAAAAATGCTTTATTTTTCATTCTATGTAACATAGGTTCAAATTTTTGTCATTGTAAAATGGTGACATGGCACCAGGTTTTTATGACATGGTGGGGTACCACACTGTCCCACCATAATTTTACAATAGATAAAAAAAAACGTTTTTTCATGCATAAAATATAATTAAGCATAAGTAACAATTAAAAATACAAATGCAATTAAACACACACATATATATAGAAAGAGAGAGAGAGAGAGAGAGAGAGAGAGAGACCTTCCGTATGAGGATTATGTGGAAGAACAAGAGTTCTCCAAGTGGAATGGTGGCCAGAAGAGAAACAGCTGTACATATCGCCTGCAAGAAGGGTAAAATGTAACATGAAATAATGTGCTGAAAGAAGGAATAACTTTACCAAAATGTGAGAGTGAAGAAAAAAGATAACAAGTTTCATTTTTAGTAGAGCTGCAGATTTGACCCATTTCCTTAGGGTAGGTGGGGTGCTTCACGGAATGCTCAGGGGTAGGCCACTACCCCCATGGCAACACCGCCGCCGGTGGTACGGGTAGTGGTCTCGTGAAGCAATCACGGGTCCTAGTTAACGGATGGTGTGTGGGGTTTTTGTTTTTTATTCGTTGGGCACATGGAATGATGTGCTGACACACATACCCCTCGCTTGACTTACAGGGTTATTTTATCCACCGTAGTTTAGGGTAATGTTGCCTCCAAATTTGTATGTCAGTGAAGTAACTCAGCGAAATGATGTGGTAGTGCAGTATTGGTGGAAAATCAGGGTAGTTCAGTGGAGTGAGTCCGGGGTAGCGCCCCGCCCACCGTTATAAAAAGGGTAGATTCAGGTTATGTCTGATCTCCAATAGGTCAAATGGATCACCTTTAATTTTGGAGCATCCCATGAAGATTGTAATTTTCTAGTATTAGTAAATTACAAGTTCAAACTTTTATATTTAACCATCACCAAAAATTGTTTGTATGGCTTTTACTCCACCAGGTTATTCACTTTGTCACTATTGTAAGTGAATTCGAAGTTTGATTAATAGTTAAAACAGTTTAGCCAAAACCAATAAGTTGGAACAAATTAGAGCATTGAAGTGTACATAACTAGTGACGTTGTTGCCATAATATATTTTTGAAGAAGAAAAAAATGCCTACCACCACAGTTGCAAATGGTGGTCTACTAAATCCATCTCCAAGTCTATCAGCAATCTGATCTTCTGTAGCTTTTTTATCAGCAAAACATCGAACAAGAACAGCAATCCCGACTCCACATTCAAAAGTAAGCTGACATGAATATACAATAGTTTAATGAATGTAACTGAATAAAATCAATATGAAAAGAAAAATGTACAAAAAGTTTCGTATTCAATAACTTACCCAAACAAGGCTTGCAGCCATCAGGCACACAAATGTAAAATAATTTTTCCTCCCCACACAATTGTTCAACCACTACACAAGAAAAGAAATCACAAAAAAAAAATTAGATAAAACCTTCAAAAGACCTTGCAATTTTGTTTTTCTCCATGTTGGACCTTACCCGACAATGATGATCAAACCCGTCAACACATTTATCACAACTTCTGCAGTGTTTGCTATACTTGCGCACCTATAAATGGAAGACAAGGTTGATTATTGTAATAACCAAAGATGGTTAAAGAAAAGGAAAATATGAAGCTCATTGTACTGAATAAGACATCGGTGAGGAATAATTTTAAAAATGTAAAACTGTTACAAAAATACCTCCGCATTGCACAATGTACAAAATAGAGCTTCTTCCTCCCAACCTTGTTGCATATCTTCATCATTTCTACAATCCTCTTTGACAATACAACCACAAAATAATCCCCCAATTTTCGAACAGCAACCAGGACTATTATTATCATATATTCCACCATTCTGAAACCCTGTTTTGCTCGGCTCTCCAACAGAAGATCCATTTCCTGGTATACAAACACACATTATACTAGAATTTTAAGATTTTAAGGCTTTGAATATAAACAAATAAATTAGATTTTTTTTGTTTGTGAATGAGATGAATTCCATTTGGCCATGTGTCAGAAGGATGCTTTCAGTTTTATTTAAGCGTCTGAATTTCAAAAAATATTGCTCCTCATATGGAGAGAAGGTTGAAGAAGATGAAGAGGGGTAAAATTACTGAAAAGCCCATCTTGTGCACGGCTTATGATGGATCTTAACCCTAAAACTAACCAAGACCTGGGTTTTAAAAAGCGCGCCTAGGCGCAAGGCGCAGCCTAGGGCGCTTCAGGGCTTTGCGCCTACCCAATTTCCCAAAGGCGCGCGCCTCATGCGCTTTTTTGGCAAAATTTCAGTCGCTTTTGACCCTGAGGCGTGCGCCTCACGTACACCATGTATTTTTATGCATAAAAATGTTGTACCTTGGTGTTTTTGGCTTGTACATATAGGTAAAATCACATAAAAACCTTATTTATAGCTATATTGTGAGTAAATGAAGCTAAAAACTCATGGGATATATAAAAAAAATTATATAATTAGTGTGCGCTTCGGGTACGAAAGTCCCACGCTTTTTGCGCTTTGCGCTTAGACCTCGTCGCTTTTGTGTGAGGCGCGCTTTTTAAACCAAGACAGTACAAATTGACGATTTTGGACTTGCTTTTGCAATTAAGCTAAATTGACAAAGATTTACAACTGAAACTGCTAGGGACTCCAATTGTAACTTTTGAATATTTGGGACAATATTTGTAATCACAACATTAAGTAGAGGTGGCAAATGGACACACTGGGCGGGTTGGGTAAGAGGTCAAAGCTTGCATTTTTTTAATTGGATTAGGCAACAAATTTTTGTCCATTCTTTTGATTTATCAATATTAATGTATGAAATACAGTATCAAAAGCTACACCAGGAGACTAGGAGTTTGTAAGCAACTAAGCATTTTATACTTTGGGTGACTGACCAATGTGACCCATTTCAGTTTTAAGTAGGTTTGTTTTTGTGTTTGCCGATTTGACCTGTTAGAGATCAAGTACAATCCAAATTAACCCAAATTGATCATTAAGAAAGTAGAAATACCATGAAAATTATAGCTAGTATACAAAAAACTAACAAAAATATTATACCGACCGAAATTCTATCACTAACCAGGAATTTCTTTACTTTGATGTGATCTGCAAGGTGAAGCCCTGTCTGGTTCAATTAAAATTCCAGGATCAGCAGGATCAATAGCTGTGCATCTTACATAAAGAATAAATACACAGAGAGCCTGAAACATAATATAACCATTAGGAATAACATGTTTTTCGATGAATAGTTTGAAGGGCAAAAGGGTTAATTACCAAGAAGGAATAGATGCCAATGGCTACATGTTCATAGATATCCTTTCCAAGAAAAGGTGAGAAAAATGTATAGAAGGCAACCGACAGTAAGAAGAATACTGTAATAGCCACAACCTAACATAAAAAAAATATATAGTCAACATCAAAGATAGACATTTGTGACTTGTGAGTGTTAACAAGATACTTTTCAACGATAAAATTAAGAACAAAAAAGAATTTCGCCTTGACCCGAATATTTGATAACTATGATGAACCTATAAAAAGCCTATGCAGGTTACAATACTCATATGCACACAAATAAGAAGTAAACCTCAAGTCAACAAAAATACTACTACAAGTGGAAGACGTGGTTCGGCTTAATTACTCCGTCTCCCATAGTTATTGTCCATAAACAGAAAAGAAATAAACATGCATAAATTTAAGATATGCACAGCACAGTTAATGTGAATTTTAATTAGCAAAATGCCAACTTTATCCTTAGTGCATTAAAGATGGCAACAAAAGAACACTATGAATGAGCCTTTGTAATGTTTAGTATATCCAAACACACTCAGTTTCTTAGTTGGTCAAAATGTGGTAAATCAACTTGTTAATAATAGTCAAAACTAACACATTTGAAGGTGAAGAATAAGTATAATAACCTGATTGTGATCCAAGGCACATTAAGGAAATTAATTAATTAATTAATAGAGAGTAATAGCAGCAGATGGAATGAAAAGACCTGAAAAGTATGAGCAGGAAGTTCCCAGCCATGTCGCCTAGCCATGATGAAGAAACACACTTAAATCAGCAAATCAGTAAGAAGCCACTTCTTCATTCCACCAAAAAGACAAAGATGCTAAAACCTTAAAAGAAGTAAGTAAAGAAGGTGAGCCCAGTGAAGTTCTAGGGTTTGTGTGTGAGAGAGAATGTGGGAATTAGGGGTTGTGTGAAGAAGAGAAACTGTATGATCCAGAACCGCCTAATTGTAGTTGTACTAATTTGCATTTGATCCCATAATAATAATAATAATAATAATCTGTTTGTTAATACTACTACTACTTATACAGAGAGAGAGCTTCCATTGGGTGGGTACTGGGTAATGGGTTAGATAGTGGGAATTCTGTGGACCAAGTCTACACACACAAACACCACAACTCCTCTTCCCACCTTTGTGTGTGTTTGTGTGTGTTTTAGAATGTTTTTTTTTTTTTTTTTTTTCAATCCTTTTCTCTTATTAAAGAAAACAAAAACAAAATAAAACTAGGACCTATTTTGTTGTTAAAACTAGTTTTTCCCCTATGCTACTGGAATTTGGTTATCAGTTGAGATTATAGAAAATCATAAAATAGAATACTGATATCGGTTTGTAATAATAATAATAATACCGAAAGCAATGATGCTCGCTTATAATTGTTCGCTCGCTTTGCTTCGTCATGGTAACTGTACTTCTATAGTCTAATACCAAAAAGTAACCGCTTTCGAATGCAACTCAATTTAAAGAAAAATATAACACAAAGTAACCGATTTCGAATACAACTCCATTTAAAGAAAAATATAACACAAATTGGAAAGAAAAAGTATAGAAACACGTTTCAATTTTTTAAGTTCACGAGCAGGGCCGGCTCAACCATTTTGGTGGCCTAAAGCCGAAAAAAAATTGGGGCCTTTTCATTTTTATTTTTTTTTAATTTGTACCTTCACTTTTTATTTAGCATGGAAATTACTAAAAATAACATCTAATGAATTTATAAACTAAGTGTTTTTCTATCAAATAATGTTATCAAAATATGATAGTCTTTAGCTTGTAGCATATGAAAAACAGAAGGAAGCCATGAGTATTTATTTATACAATAATGGGCATTTTTGTACCTTCACTTTTTATTTAGCATGAAAATTACTAAATATGTAGAGACTTAAAAGTATTTAGAGACTTTTAATTCACTTTATTATAATATAACTACTTACTCTAAATGTGTTATGAATTACAAGGATTATAAGTTTAAGTGGCTTCACAAAATTAAATAGTCTCCGATATGTGACACATTTTCATACACTTTTTTATTATTTTTCTTTATAATCAAGAAACATAAATATTTCATGTTAACATATACCATATTAATATTTGTAAGATTAATGCTCTAATGGTAGCTAGCAGCTAAATATTCATGAATTTGTTATTGAAATTGTATGATACTTTTAACTAACATATGATGAATTTGTTTTTGAAATTTGAATAGATATACAAAAATACAAAAGAATCAAAGAATGCTTTAGTTTTATAGGAGCTATTCGAAATTCTAGGACCTGCTAGGAGTTTAACAAAAATTCAATAAAATGATATTCCATGTTTCAAGAAGCCTTAAATGTAGATGAAAGAACTAAAAAATGTAGAAAAAAGCTGTACGCGATAGGATTCGAATCCAAGACCATATACATGAGAAATGGAGAAGTTTTTACCACTCGGCTGCAAACAATTAGTATTTATTAATTGTAAATGTATTTTTAAATACACATATTACCTGTAACTTTTTTTTTTAAAAAAAAATGGGCCCCAAAATTTTGGGGGCCCAAAGCCCTAGCTTGGTTTTACTTATGCTTGGGCCGGCCCTGTTCACGAGCGAAAGTTAGTCCTACACGCTAGCTGACGGCAGTTTGATTGTTTTCCCCTCGCACTACATGGCATGAGTGTGGTCGTTATTTCCTCGACTCGTCAAAATCCACAAAAGTGAATATTGAAATCCGTTCCAATATACCAGCAACAATGTTTTTCGCTCACAATCGGTTCAGTTCATCACGCTATCATAATGGTAATTGTACTCGTTATAGCATATGATTCCAAAAATGTGCTTAATTTTTAATACAACTCCTCTTTCAAAAGAAAGTGTGTCGTAGGACAAAAAAGAAACTAATGACAACAGTCCCACATTTTGTAATCGAAAAAATTAACGAACGAAAGTTATCACATAAAAAAGTGAAATCATAAGAAGATGGAACTGGTTTAAAAACACAAATTAGAGTTTAAATATTGTTTGAGTTTGTGTGGTTTGAAGTGGAAGGAAGGTTGAGTCTCTACTTTGCTAAATTTCCTCCCTGAGTTAACTTTGTTTGGGCAAGGGACGTGATTGGATGCAACTTTTATGGTGAAAATTAGAAGAAAAAAAAAAGTAGAGACTCAACCTTCATTCTACCTTAAACAACATGGACTCAAATCGTACTTAACTTTAATTATACGTGCTATGTTCGGTGACCATAATAGGACAAAAACCACAAGACCAAAAAAAAAAAAAAAAAAAAAAAACTTTTGCAATTGACATTTGGATCCTTACAATTTCTAAAAACTTTATAAAATGGAATTCCGCCCCCCTTGAATTACAACATTTCAAATTTACCTAACATATCATCATTATTTATGTTAAAGAAAAAAACTATTTTCTCACGTGGTTATTGTTGTGTATGTGTCAGTATAAGTTCACGTTTCAACGTAAAAGTTTTTTAAAACGAACCAGGTTAATTATAATGTGATTTAATGCTTATTTTTATGTATTTTTTCGGTTGGTCTACTTTATAGATTTATATGTATCAAAGTAAACAATATAAATTCTCGTATCGACATAGGTGTTTTTGGAAATGAGTTTGGTCAAATATAATACCTTTTAATTCTTATTTACATACGATTTCGGTTGGTCTACATTTCTAACGAAATTATGTTCAAAAACGAGTCAGCTTAAATTCATAATGTTTTCATTCGATGGTATAAGTTTGAGTTACCTATGTTTCTAACGTAAATTGTGTTAAAAAACGAGTCGTCTTAGCTCTTAAGTACAAAATGTTTGATTAACGTATCGCTTCACATAACGTGCTGTCACCGATAACAACTTACACGTCGTCATCGCATATTTGGACCATCTAGTTTGAATAGAAAGGCAATGAATTAGGTGTGTACTCATCGTGATTACCAACGCCATTAAGCATTGGTATCATCGAACACACAAATAATAATAATAATAATAATAATACCCCTCCCTAATCACCACCACCACCTTCTTGCAACTCTCTGAGCGATCTCTGCTGCAAATCCAAAGCCATGGCTGCGCTATCAAATTCCTTGATTTTAAATCCAACTCCATTATCACATGGTATTCATTCCTTCCTTCCTTTCCATCCATTTTCTGCATTTATCTGATCTGATCGTAAACCCAAACATCTGCAATATTGTTTGTACCTGCTGGCTTCTATATGTTTATCAGGGTTCAGTAATAGCATAGAAAAATGCATATTGTCTTTAAATCATCTAAGCTGGGTGTTTGGATGCAAGTTTAGTCGTGTAGCCAAACTTGATTTTGATTCTGAATTTAATCACTGACCTTAGGGTTTTAAAAGTAGACATTGTGAATTAAATAGTCTAAATCACATAATTGGATTATGGATTGATTGATTGATTGAAGCTAAGGGTTGGTAATCTCACTCGGTTTATATTTAGGGGTCGGTTCAACCGTTCTAATGAGAACCACTAAATATATATATCAACAAGTTGATTCGCCTGTGATACATGATTAATCGGTGAATACACACACTATCTGTTGAATCATTACTGTTTTCACCAATGAACACATGTAGTCATTAGTGAACCCTGCATCAACCGGTGAATAAAATGGTTTCTAAATATGTAGTGGTTCTCATTTGGACCCATCACTAGATATTGGCTTCGCGCCTGCTGCTTATTACAATGTGCTACAACAATGCATTAGTTTTGACCATCATCAGATGTATGGCGGTAATAAATGTGTATAATGGATTGCTGAATATTTTGAACGAAGCCACATAACACAAAAGTGCATTATATATGTGATCATGGTTTACAAAAAACGGGTGAGGCGTGCGCCTCGAGGCGATTCGGTAAGAAAACAAATCTGAGGTGGCGCCTCAAGCTGTTATTTTGTACGTGCACCTCATAGAGCTGAAGCGGCAACAAAAACTGCGCCTCATGGGGTTTTTATGTCTATTTTTGATGTTTTGAACTTTGTGTGTCAATTTCAAGCATTCCATGTCTTTTTAATGTGTGTTTTTGATGACTTTGATAATGAAATTAGTTAGAATTTCATTTCTTATAAGATATATAATATTTTTATTTATTTATTAGTTCCGCCTCGGTTTGCCACGAGGCGTACGCCTCGTGAGGCAAAGGGTAAACGCCTCGAGGCACGATTCCGTACTTTAAAACCTTGTATGTGATCATTAGTGGAGACATGCGAAGTAAGAAACCATGCAATTTGATGAAAAACTAGTTAAATGTAGAAAAGGTTTATCTATTTGATTATTGGTCTGATCTCCTGCATGTAGGATATATCTCAAGCATCTTAATTTAAAAAGAGGTTATACATGAGTACATGACCTCCTACTAATTCTGATTCATTCAGGATAATGCAAAAGATTCAAAAATGTTGAGAAGTTTGAAAGCTAATGTTTCATTTATTTCATGGTAGGTTCGTCTATGAAGTCGTTTGTGGGCAATGTGCAATTACACACTTCTAAAAGGACACTTTCTGTTCAAGCCAGATACAGGTAATCGTCACTTAACTTTGTTTTACTAGATAAAGATTTACCTTGTATAGTTACGGTTATTTTACTTAATTTACTAAAATAACCCTCATTGGATTTCTTTCCAGCGAAGGATCAAACAGTGGGAGTGCATTTGTTGGTGGCTTTGTTCTTGGAGGATTGATTGTTGGCACACTTGGTTGTGTGTATGCACCTCAGGTTACATGAGCAGTTCTACCATTTAAATTATAAGGGTGGTTTGTTTGCTGCCTTTTTTTATTAATTAGAGGGAAACCACACACAACAACAACAACCATACCCAGTAAAATCTCACAAATAGCAAAGCTATTAGCAAGGTCTGGGGAGGGTGAGATGTAGGCGAGCCTTACCCCTATCCCTAGGAATAGAGAGGCTGCTTCCGGAGAGACCCACGGCTCCAAGTTTATTAAAGATGTAAATGTACATCCACCACACAATAAAGGCAACAACACCAACAATAGTAATAGCAACAATAACAATAAATCAATAATAATAATTGTAATATCTAAATAAAATAGCTACAAAGGGGTGGGAGAGTGCAATAAAGAAACATAAATGGCTAACACCTCAAGACGCAACACATGAACATAAAAATACGGTGATCGCATGGAAACCACACACAAGTGTATCAAAAATTTTGTAACTTTCCATTTAAGCCACTCAATTTTTTTTTTTCTAGTTTTAGGGTATGAAACCCTTGTCTATATGAAGAATTGTGCCTTTTATTTTTTACCAAAATAACACTTCTTTGTTGTTATTTTGAAAAACTTCACCTTTTATATGAAGAACTTCACCTTTTTGGAAAAAAAAAAAAAAAAAAAAAAACCCTTTAATTGAAAAAAAAAAGAACATTAAAATTTGATCCCTTCAATGGACAAATAAGTAAAATTCCTCAACCGGAAATTGCAAGATGTTGGGTACCTTTTTATTGAATTTGCCCTTAAGTGAACTATAATTTTGATTTGAACCAGATTAGCAAGGCACTAGCTGGAGCTGACAAAAAGGAATTGCTCAAGAAGCTGCCTGCTTTCATTTATGATGAAGAAAAGGCTTTGGAGGTAGACAATCGTAATTCGTAAGAACTTCAATCTTGTTTGAAGCAGTTAACTTACTTGATGTCATTTTGTTTGTAGAGAACGCGCAAAAAACTGACTGAAAAAATAGCCCAGCTGAATGATGCTATCGACGATGTATCTTCTCAGCTGAAATCAGACGATGAGAATTCAACCTCAAACGAGAATGGTGCCATTGTTCTTGAAACGTCCCAGTCGGTTGCTTAAAAGATTTTGTGTAATGACCATCTAAAAAATAATTTATTTTTCAATAATATTGGACTTATTACGTTTTCTGTTGTGATCTCGACGCCAAAAATGTATTTGAAGATATGAATTTGTGGATGCAAATTACCCTTTCTTTATATTGTATACATGTAATGTTTTGATAAATCATAGTATGCATTTGAAGGTAATCATGTGCCATGTACATCATTGGGACCTACTTCATACACATGGACATGCGATATGGCTTTTAGTTTTTACTTTAGAAACGGTGTGTGATTAACTGATTATGATACTTTTTAATTAACGGGTCAATAATTATCAGTATTGTATAATGACGTTTAAAAAATAAAAACAATATATATTCGAGTGGTGACGATTGTTTGGGGTGACTCTACAGTTTAATCATAACCAAAAAGAATAGGTTCTATAATGAGATGATATTGCAATTGAGTGGTTGATATTGTAACCAACCTACATACATGATCTTATCTGTTTCTCCCGCCACACATTTCTTCTTCAAAGAAGTCATCGTATATAGAAAGAATAATACAGACAGATAGATAGATCTCTCTCTGTTGAGAGTTTTTAGTTGCAGCTAGCTAGCCATGGCTTCCAATGCAGCTCTTGCTTCCTCAAGAGTCCCCAACATCACTAGACTTCCTTCCAAATCCTCTCTCTCAACTGCTTTCCCTTCCCAATGCAACTTCAAGGTTTTTATTATCAATCAATCTTCTTCTTGTTATACTACTGTTTGAGAGTGTTTAAGTGTTCATATTTGAATTTGGTTTGCAGAGATCGGAAGTAGCCGAGTTCTCCGGCCTGCGATCCACCGGCAGTGTCACATTCGGCAACTATGGCAGGGACTCGTCCTTCTTCGATGCTGTTTCAGCCCAGTTTACCCCCAAGGTATCCATAATCTCAGTCTCGTGTAAAAGTAAAACCATGTCCTATGCCTGCCTAGCGTACTATTTGTCGGGTGGGCTTTATACGAACTGAACCAAAGCGAATAGAGCGTAGCCTTGTTCATGTACGCGCGTTTAGCATTGAACTTGTTTACAAACACATAACCGAACTAAAATTTATCTTCATGTAGTAAGGAATCAAACTTGTTCACGAAACTAACGAACATATACCATTTAAAATAAAACATCCTTAATCCCAAACATTACATGTAGCTAACCACTTGACAAAATAATCATAAACATAAGGAAACTTGGATTTTGATAATCCAAAGTAAGATTCATTGGCCGATAGTAATCCATACGTACAACAATGACACGCCCAACTTTCACTTATGTTGCGAAAGGCAATCCTAGTAGCATAATTATCATTGATTTGCACTTGATATATACATACTCGATTTTGTGTATATGTTTCTCCATTTCATTCATAATAATCATTGTGAGAGAAGTCAAGTATAATTAATCTATGATCATGTAAAACCATGTCTTATTATCTGCCAAGTAGTGATAGTTTAGATTATTAAAATCTAATTACTCTAAACAAAATTATCATCACCCTAAAATGTTTTTAAAAACCGCGGTAAATAAAAATATGATAAACTACATAGATATCATTATCACCATAAAATGTTTGAAATATCTAATATGTGAATTCATGGTAATGCAAAAACATACAACATGGATATTAATTAGGAAAAAAATGTGAATATATCAGGCTGCAGGATCAGCTTCTGTTAAGGTAGAGACAGTTGCAAAACTGAAGGTAGCAATCAACGGATTTGGACGAATTGGCCGCAACTTTCTCCGGTGCTGGCACGGCAGGAAAGACTCACCACTCGAAGTGGTGGTGGTCAATGACAGTGGTGGTGTCAAAAATGTAAGTCAACGTTACCACAATTAATGCAAAGTCTACAAGTGTTAAAAGCTTGATTTCAAGTTTTCACAATTTGCTAGATGCATGTGTATAGGCTTCTCACTTGCTCAAGTATGACTCCATGTTGGGTACCTTCAAAGCCGATGTTAAGATCGTTGATAACGAGACAATTAGCGTTGATGGAAAGCTGATTAAGGTTGTTTCTAGCCGAGATCCTCTTAAACTTCCATGGGCCGAACTTGGTATCGACATTGTTATTGAGGTATATATGTCTATGTATTTATGGTTTAAGGTTTAGGGTTTGTTAGCTAAAATAACATTTGACTAAATGTTGTTTTTTATGTGACTACTAGGGAACTGGAGTGTTTGTGGACGGGCCAGGAGCGGGGAAGCACATCCAAGCTGGTGCTAAGAAAGTGATCATCACCGCACCAGCAAAAGGTTCCGACATTCCAACATACGTTGTTGGTGTTAACGAGAAGGACTATGGACATGACGTTGCTAACATTGTTAGGTGCGCTTTTATGCAACTTTTTTTTTTTTTTATCAAGGTTTACACATGTGTCACTCGTGAAATCTGAATTTGTTTTATGTTACCGCGTTTACATAGTAACGCTTCTTGCACCACCAACTGCTTGGCTCCTTTCGTGAAGGTCATGGACGAAGAATTCAGTAAGCATATGTTTACTACTTCGAATAAGAAATGAATTCTACAATACGTATTGGGGCGTTTATAAACCATTATAACCAATAGTATCGTTCAAACTGAAGCAAGTCGGTTTGGCTCTGTACTGTTTGGTTTTGATGGTTTCTGCCTTTCTTGGTTTCGCGGTTTGGTCCAGTTTGAAAATTGGAACCGGCTGTGTAAACCCATATGTATTGTACAACCGGTTATTATCTACATCGAACTTTTGATTGTATACACCACATTGTTTTCTATTATCTACAGATATTGTTAAGGGAACAATGACTACAACCCACTCCTACACTGGTGACCAGGTGCGTCGTGTTTTTACTGTTTTATAATCATGCTTATATTACAAAATAATAATAATTTGAGCTGCACTAACTGCTTTAAGACGTGTATGTTGGTTTCATGACATGCAGAGGCTACTAGACGCTTCACACAGGGACTTAAGGAGAGCTAGAGCTGCAGCATTAAACATAGTCCCAACAAGCACGGGTGCAGCCAAGGCTGTGTCATTAGTCTTGCCCCAACTTAAGGGTAAGCTCAACGGCATAGCGCTTCGTGTCCCCACCCCTAACGTCTCTGTTGTTGACCTTGTGGTCAACGTTGCTAAAAAAGGCCTCACAGCTGATGATGTAAATGCTGCCTTCCGGAAAGCCGCTGACGGGCCATTGAACGGAATCTTGGCAGTTTGTGATGAGCCGCTCGTGTCGGTTGACTTTAGGTGCTCTGATGTTTCGTCCACTATTGACGCTTCGTTAACCATGGTCATGGGTGATGATATGGTTAAAGTTGTCGCCTGGTACGACAATGAATGGGGATATAGGTATGTTCTAAATATCTTATTATGTTTTCGCTATAGGTAACAATTAACATGTTAAATAAAAATGGTTAGGGTCAAAATAAGTACAACTTAGTTAATGGATATTAAAACGTGTGGAAAACAATGAATCCAGTTGACCAAAAACATTGTGTGCCGCCCATTGACTTCAAACATAACTTAACTTATATGTGGAAAACATATGTTGAATATAAAATGCATACACTAACAAATACCTATTGATCAAGTCGACCCATATAACGGGTTACATTATATTTTGTTTTGTTTTGTTTTGTTGTAGTCAACGTGTTGTGGATTTGGCACATCTGGTGGCGGCGAAATGGCCGGGGGTTGGCACAAAGGGAAGCGGAGATCCGTTGGAGGACTTTTGCGAGACAAACCCTGCAGATGAAGAGTGCAAAGTTTATGAAGCTTAATTTTTTTTTTCTTCCTTTTTGCCATAAGATTTTATGTTCTCTTGGAGCTAGCTTGCCATAAAATGTCATTGTTATGCAACATCATGATGATTTGGATTGTAAAATTAACCTTCGAATTTATGTTGTTTCCGGAATAATTACATTTAGTTCCCGTCGACTTTATAGCCTTATTCTAATGCACTATCTTTTTATGAAATTGGCTCAAAAAGTCGGGCAAATTGCCTATAGGGTTTGTTTTACGACTATCCATTTTGGTAAATAAGTTTTTGAGTAAACTGCCATTTTCGTCCTTGAGGTTTGGCACTTTTTGTCAGTTTCATCCAAAAGTTTTTTTTTTCTCAACTGGATCCACTAGTTTTAAAATTCTTGCTGGTTTCGTCCAAGTGCCTAACTCCGTTAGTTGAACCCAGTTAAATAAGGGGCAGTTTTGTCATTTTATCTTTTAACTTAAGGGCATTTATGTCAATTCGTTAGTTTTATCAACTCCATCTATATAAAACCTAAATCAGATCAAAAACCCCAAATCATCATCTTCTTCAAAATCTTCTTCCAAAAACCCTAATAAATCAAAACCCAATTATTAAAATCCAATTTTCCAATTCACAAAACTCAAATATAATCACCTAATAAAAAATAGTCAAACAGAAACATATTTCCGAGCAAACGAGGATAACTTCAAAACACTCACAGTATCCATCGATGTTAGAGGCTTGTCTTGATGATGTTGGTTGGGTAAATAACTTCAAAACACTCACAGTATCCATCGATGGACCGGATTCAACCCATCGCGAACATCAAGCAAAGCTCGACCAAGCAAACAAGACATAGCATAAGACATATACGCTTTAGTAGCCTCTTTTATGAAGCTCTGTAGCAACAATCCTTCCCTCACCATCACCGCCGTTAACCACAACCGTTAACCCCTCATTTCCGTCGTCATCCAAGCCCTAACTCGCAGAACTCTCTCTCTCTCTCTGCTTCGAGTTTGTTGATGTCAGACAGGGGGAACGTGATGTGGCCGACATGAATCGTAGGTTGTTGAAGCTGTAACATCACTGCCTCGGGAATTGTGCAGCAGAAATTGGTAAGGAGAATTGACATTAAAGAAGAAGTGGTGTTTGGTGTGTAGGATGGGTTTAGGGTTGTTTAAGAGGATGGAGGATGGAGGCTGCAATAAAATGACAAAACTGCCCCTTATTTAACTGGGTTCAACTAACGGAGTTAGGCACTTAGACGAAACCAGCAAGAATTTTAAAACTAGTGGATCCAGTTGAGAAAAAAAAAACTTTTGGATGAAACTGACAAAAAGTGCCAAACCTCGAGGACAAAAATGACAGTTTACTCTAAGTTTTTTGATTACATTAGTTTGGGAAAAAAAACTCTAGATGAATCTTAATCAAAGCTTAGGTCTCCATGTTTTTATATACATGCAAAAGTTGAGCATCTCAAATGCTCTTGAAAAAAATATAAAGAAGTTTGTATCAAGTTGATACAGTTTGCACAACAATGGATCAAATCAACTACAATAAAGTGTTTAATTGTTAGGCATTGAAAGATTATGTTTTCGGATTGTATCCCGGATTTTTTGTGGCTAGTTTCTTGCTAGCATGTTAATAAAAGTTGTTTGATGTTCAGAAAAAAAAAAAAAAAAGATTAAATTAATAATTTCTTACGCATGACTAATTTGTAATCTATAGACTATAGTCATCACATCATCATGACTCATGAGAGCGTAATTGACTCCAGGATTAAACATTGCCTGCTTTTACTAATTAATGTATAGAAATATAAAAGTCTTTTTATAATTGGGCAAGATGTAGAACTTTCTAGTCCATCATATTCGATTTAATCATTATATTTCTTATTATTTTATTCAGCAATCATTTTAGATTATTAATAACAACCATCTTTTAGTTATATTTGTTACAACCAATGAAAAATGAATATATATGAGAACAAAAAGTTATGTCTTAACATATAATACATAACAACCATGAATGGACCGAAACAATACCAATGAGAGTGTTCATTTCAATTATAAGATATTAAATAGTTATATAAAAAACACATGTGTGTTAAAGGAGTTTAAAATATGAAAATCAATTTTTTTTTTCATTCAAATCAACAGGCATTTTTTTACATTATTTTTTTTTTTTTCAAATATGAAAATCAAATTAGTTTCGAAAAATGTTATTCACTTATGCAAATATAATAAACGGCCAAACACAAACATACATGAGTGAAATCTTTTGGAAGATACATACATGAGTGAAATGACAATCGTTCATCGTTCACCTAACGTCCGGTTCGTTAATCGGTTAACGGACGTTAATAAGTAACGTAGATAAGTCTTGACATAACTAATAATAAAAAATGTTGTATCTATATCTATATCTATATCTATATATATATATATATATTGCAAAGCTAATAATCCTACATGTCATAATATTATGCAATCTCTCATTTGAGAGATGCCACATAGGATTTGATGTGGCAACTTTAGACCAATTAAAAAAAAGGAATAAATATGGTTTAACCTAATCTATTAAATATTTAATCTACTAAATGTAAATATTAAACCTTTATTATTTTCTCTCTCATGTTTCCTTCCATAACTTTTAAACGTTAATATATTTTATATACGAGATTTTTTAAAGAAAAAAATTACACCAAATTAACAAGCGTTTTATTATCTTTCCAACGAGTACCATAGTGCTATATAAAAACGGAGAAAAAACGACTATTTTTTGTAAACCGACAGGTATTGTGTCAGGTTTGGGATTAGTTTAAAAAAAAAATTTGTGGGTTTGGGTCGAGCCTGGGATTAGGTGATCCCCGACCCAATTACCCGAAACCACATACCCAAATACCCGAACTATATACCCGATCATATACCCATGAATTTTTTAACGCATCACATAACCCTTAGACTAATGCGTTCGATATTTCAATAAATAAATTTTTTCCTTATTTCATGTTAGTTATTTTTAGAATGATCGATTGCAAACTTCCGAATTCATTTGACAATATATAATATTTTGTAATGGCACTAGATTTATACCCCGGTGCAGAGATTCGTTTTTTTATATTTGAATATGATAACTTATGGCAGAGATTTGTTTAAAATAAATAATAATAATAATAATAATAATAATAATAATATTCATTAATCATATATTGACAAGTCATTAATTATGTTGTCATATTAAATATTTTATTATGTCATATTAAATATTTCAACCTGGGACGCTCCTGAGATAAAAACTAGTGTTTAAAATTTAAATAATGCAAAGTAGGTATTGTTTTTATATATTATCCTAGAAAATAAATCTTAGCCGCAATAACTCCCAATACACCCAGTTATCTTCCGCCACGTATCGTTGTGAAAATACAGCGTATACACGGCTTTTACCGTCTCCTAACGGCAAACGTTAAGTAACCTACCAAGTACCTCCAAATCCAACGGCTGGGATACCTTTTCAGTTAGATACAATCATGGATCAGGTCAACTACCACTCATTGCTTGACACGTGGTCCCGCCTGACTTCTATCGATTGGTTCACCTGGAGTTGCCGGTTGCCAACCACATTGGTAGGTTAATTGCAACTATGCTCCTCTCTTTAGGCCAACTTTCGAAAAGCACCTCTAAACTATCACTTATTGCACTTTTAGAACAAAAAATATATATACTCCGTCCTTTATAAATATCTATTTGTTCAAGTTCAAAATAAGAAGTGCAACATATATAAAAATTGTTAACATATTCTTAATGCATAGTTTTGCTTGGATAATGTTAACGACTTGATTGTGTTGATGTGTTATCGTTAGGACTGTAAACAAACCAAACGTTCAGTGAACAATTCATAAACTGTTCAGCGGAAAGTTAGTTTGTGTTTGTTTATTTAATAAATGAACGAACATGAACAAAGATTGTGTTTGTTCGTTTATGTTCGTGAACATTCAGTAATGTGTTCGTTTACGCTTGTTATTGTTTGATAGTTCATTAGGGTTTTTAACTTTTTATTTTTATTTGAGGTACTTCAAAATTCTAGTAATAAATTATTTAATATATATTAGTGTATCACATATTAATAGTACCTTACCTATTTTGATTAACTATTATTTTTAGTGGATTAAATAAGGATATCAAGTTTAATATGAGATCTTTTTGTTTTTATGAGACATTTTTTTTTTTGAACATTAACTTTCATTCACAAAGAGAACCTTGCCCCAAAAACCGAGCAATTACAAAATGTACATGGGAAACACAAACCAATCTTTCCATCTAAGATGTTTATATCTAGCCCTATTTTTAAACCACAAAAACGAGATCGACTTAATACTAGCCACGACTTCTCCAAGATTCGCTCGCTTGTCTCTAAACACCCTGTCATTTCTTTCTTTCCAAAGGCACCAAACAGTGACCAAAATGATGCCGAGCACTAAAGATTTACCTTTTTTTGCCAAACGACGCCTTCTTGTGAATATCCAAAACTTCTCGAAAACCATGAGCATCGAACGGCTCCATCTTCAACCAACTCATCACAAAAGACCAAACACCATTCGCAAAAATACAGTCACCAAAAATATGAGTCGTCGTATCCATGTCCGAGTCGCATAACTTGCAACGCGCGTCCTCAAAGCTCAACCCCCTTTTAACAAGAGCTTCAATCGTTGGAATTCGGTTCATTTCAGCTCGCCACGCCAAAATGTTACATTTTAGCGGAACCCAATTAACCCAAGTAAAAGTGTAACAGTCCTCGTATTATCTCGAGTCACGCATCAATTTTTTGACACATCTCACAGAAAACGAACCTACCTTACCGTTGACAACCCAAAGCCATTTGTCTTGTCCAAACCCAAGAGTACTCTGCTCCAAGCTTGTAGACAATGAACACCATTCCTCCATCTCCTGTGAACTATAAGATTCGTCCAACGGTAAGGGGTTCCAACCGGTATCGGACCAAACGTCTTTAACAAAAGCCCGTTTATTAATTGCCCTTGTGAACAGCAGCGGGTATTTACTTCTGATAGGAACGTCAAAGAGCCAAGAATCACTCCAAAAGCGAATAGAATCACCATTCCCAATTTTACCTTTGAAAAAATCAATGAGCCTGTGATCGCCAAATCTCATCCTCTCCGCATTTTTAACAATATTTCTCCAGCAACCACCGGGTCTAGATGAACACGGAAGAAAACACCAATTGCCACGAGTCGCATGACACGATAAAATAACCTGTTTCCACAACCCACTTTGATCATTTTTAAAACGCCAAGGCCACTTAGCCAACAAAGCTTCATTAGCATCTTTAAGTCTAGAAATACCCAAACCCCCGTTCTTCTTAGGAGTAGCGACTCTATCCCAAGCCACCCAATGAATCTTCCTACCCGTATCCGAACCAGACCAAAGAAAACTTTATGAGACATTATGTAATCAAGATTGTGTATAGTATGTTTGGGTAATTGGATTAGAATATTTTGGGTGGACAATGTTTGTGATTAAAAATGTTGACTTTATTCGGAATTTATTATGTGTTACTTTGTATTTAGTTTTGTTTATTAATGTATGTTTGTGTTCGTTTACGTTTATTTGTGTTTGTTTGGGTTCGCTTTTTCCTACACCTACGTTTAACAAATAAACACAAACGAACAGGTTCATTTCCTTAACAAACGAACACGAACATAAATTCGGTTTGTTAACTGTTCATGAACAGTTCGTGAACATGTTATTTCCTTAAAAAACGAACATGAACAGAAAATACCATTTGGTAAGTGTTCATGAACAGTTCGTGAACACATTATTTCCTTAACAAACGAACACGAACAATGTCATGTTCATGTTCGTTTGGTTCATTTACAGCCCTATTCATTGTTTATATTCTCGAGCTTACGACCATAGCGGGTATAAACATATAATGTGCTGATTTTCTGTATCAACTATAGTTTATTTAATCAATATAATTAATTATTGCCAGAAGGATCACTTTGTAAAGTCTCGTGATTCCACTCAAGTATACAAGACATCTGCGGGGAGTCTCCACCACGCAAAAGCATATCATTTGTGCAGGCTCAAACATCTGCGCAAGCTTCCTCGCATGTCACCGCGAAGGCCCTACGCAGACCAATCACAGGCTGACACGTGGCAGGGCAGGTCCAACAACTCTGACCATCAACAGTGAAGATACAGACCCCCTGTTCCCATCATACTGCACTAGTCAGCTTCGCGTCAAACATCGCATCAAATGTTTTCTAGAAGAACAGACTGTGCTGTCAGAGGAAGATCCACATGCAGCCATCCCTGTCGCGCCACGTGGATATTTGGCAGGGCGGTACACATTTTCTCTCTCTTCAACATTAATTGCAACACAGTCCTATCTCAGTTAGTCGGTTCAATCCTAAGCAATTGGGCCAAAAGGAGGCAGACCCATAACCCGGATCCGGACCCATCGTCGAGGTTATGGGTTAGTGATGTTTGGCCCACTCGAGCCCTATATAAAAGGAGCTCCCCTCTCCTTATGTAGGCATGCATTATTACACCGAGAAAACCAACACCACTTTTGTGTCTGTACGTTGGAATATTATGATTACCTAGCAGTCGCCTCCTTTCGTACGACCCAATATACTCGTTCTTTTCAGGTGTCGGATCACGGCCTCGAGTGTGAGCAAATGATTATACCCTGCAGCGACCACAAGTTCAACTCCATACTCACCTCGGTCGAGGTAAATATCACCCGTTGTTTCTTCACCAACGTAGGTGGTATTCAAATTAGGGATGACAATGGGTCTAGTATTGGTATTCTCAAATCGATACCCTGCTGTAAAATCGTGTCTCATACTCGACCCAATACCTGTCAGGTATTTGTCGGGTAATTATCGATTGGGTATCGGGAATGCCCATTAGTTTGTTAAAAGATACCAATTGAAATGTTCACATTCATTTTTTTTACTATTATAAACTAAAATATACATTACATATATGTAAGTTTTATCATAAATAAATAATACCTTTATAAAATTTAAGTAGTTTATGTATATACTTCACACCATACAAAATATAGATAATATTATCAAATACATATTCAAAAAGAAAACTTAGTTTTTTCTTCACATAATGAATCTACTAAAACAACTCATTGAAATAAAACATAATAAAATATTCTGTGTAGATGATCGGATATATAGATCGGGTAAACGGGCATGTGGTTTCAAAGTAATCGGATCAGGTATCACCCGACCCATACCCACGAAAACTTTTAAAACTAGTCCCATACCCGACGGGTTTCGGGTATACCCGTCGGACTTGGGTTTTTTGCCACCCTAATTCAAATAATTCAATCCATAATTAGTTTTAGGGTTGGTATAATTGTTTTGGACTTGTTCAGATCATTGTTAGCCGGAATTCCGTCGAGACTTGGCCTGAAAAATACGCCTGAGGGCCTGAAAGCAGGGCTTTTGATGTGAAGCTAGAAAAATGCGCTGAGCCAGAAAATTGAGTCAGGGACAACAGAGGTATTAGGTGGAGTTGTATAAACAATTGTACATTATAGGAGGACCCTCATGTTTCTTTTGGTAAAACATTATAGGTCAGACTGTATGTTAATAATAAGTAGTGGGGCATGAATGTAAAAACAACATTACAGAACTATTAATAACTCGTTTTCGTTTCATACTTGCATCTTTCTAAGAAGTTCTGTTAGGGTTAAATACGCTGCTGACAAAGGGCAATTTGCTTTCTTTATTTACTTACCATAATATTAATCTACCACAATCACGATCTCAATTTCTGCAATCAATCCATCATATACGTATATCATCCCTTCTTTACATACTGTTCGTGTTTGCATCTTTGAATCCATACGATCACGCGTTTTCAAGACATAATTTGAAGTGGGTTCTGCTTTTTAATTGTCTTTTTGGATACCCAGATTCAAATTTCGTAAAAAGATTCAATTTTTAGAACAGGGTTGTGTTTGTATTTGGCTGGTATTGAGGGTTTTATGCAACAGCAAAGATCATGGCAGCAGGTACTGAGTTTTCGCCTTATGCGATGTTAGAAACTGGTTTCAACAGAGATAACATATCAACCGGAGAAGAATTGATGTCACAGAATTCAGATCATTTCAAACAGATGGCGATCCGGAAGCCTCCGAGGCATATATCAGCTGTTCGACATAGTATCAGCACTGCAACGCTGCAACCGCCTCATAGTCCGGTATAATAAGATGTATTTATGATGAATACCATGTTTTGTTGCTTTATGTTACATTATATATGTTTATTCATGTTGTTATTTATTGTATAGTGTTTAGTTTAGATAACCATTGTGCATAGTGTTCTAGATTTGCTTATTTAAACAGCTTATCGAAATGTTATGCTTATCTGATTAGTTTTTATGGATTATGAGTTATAATTTTTACCCATAGGCCTAGGGTTATATAATCTTGATCCTGTTTAGATAAGCAAGGGGTTATTAAATCCTTTCACCCTACAAATTCATATAGTTTGTTTTTTTAGCATTCATAAGTGAATTCCGGCTTCTGTTTGAAGTAACGGATATACTTTTCGTGCAAGTTAAGGCTTAATATGCATCTGTGCAACTCTTTGGTTTTCCTATTTAACACTTTATGGCTAAATTCTGCTAGGATTTTGAGCTTGGGATTATTGCGGTTAAATCTGTTACAGATGGGAAATCCGAGTATTTGCCCATGATTCGATCGGGAAGCTGTGCAGAAAAAGGGCCAAAACAATATATGGAAGATGAACATATATGTATAGATGATCTTGTTGAATATTTAGATGGAAAAGAGGGTTTCCCTACACCTGGAGCTTTTTATGGGGTATGTGTTCATTAAGCCTCTTTTAGGAACCGAGTCCGACTTTGGTCCAATCTGAGGTGATATTCTTTATGGGGTGTTTGAATGGGTTATCTGCTTATTGCGTTTTTAAAAGCATGTAACCACTTTTGAGTGTCTGGATGAGGACGATTGCGTAGGTTTTATGTAAGTGAAATAAGCATTTTGAAATTGCTTATTTCAAACTGATTATTTTTGCTGGATTCAAAATTACTAGTTCACCCTTTAGGGTGAAATAAAATTAGTTATTTTCAATAAGCATAATCATAATGCCACGGAGCCGTCTTTTGAGGCACCATGAGGCGTCCTTGGGGTCATCAAGGATCAGCCTATCTATCCGTCGCGCTTATGATCATGGGTCAATTTGTATTGACCTGCCATGGAAAAATAAGGTGAGGCACTCCTGAAGCAGAGATTAACCATAACTCATGTGTTTAAGCACAACTTGAGTAGATGCGATCTTCAAACATTTGGCGAGTCACAATAAGCTGTTTAAAGTTTAAACAACAAAATTCAGACGCCTTCTTATTTTGACTCACGATAGGCTCAAACTTAAAAATATAAGAAACCTAACATTCAGAAGTTTTGAAATTGGACCAAAGTTGGTTAATTTTCTAGCAATTTGCATGAAATTATGTCAATGACAGCTAGATTATAAAAGCTGCTCCCATTAATATGTTGAAATTTATGTTTACAGGTATTTGATGGACATGGTGGTACGGATGCTGCAACTTACGTTAGAGAAAACATACTAAAGTTCATTATTGAGGATTCTCAGTTCCCTGTTTGTTTAGAAAAGGCAATCGAGAATGCATTTTTGAAAGCTGACCATGCCTTTGCTGACAATGCATCGCTTGACATCTCATCAGGAACCACGGTCTTGACTGCACTCGTATTTGGAAGGTATGCGAACTTGCTTCTACATTATAGGGGCTCTAAGCACACTTATGACTGCATGTTTAGCCTTTGGTTAACCGGTTAAAATGGGCCATTTTTATATGGATCAAAACATTCCTCCCTTTCTTTTTAATATTTTTGTGTTACGGATTAATGTTAGATCCAGTAAGGTTACACCTTTGTGGTCTTCTCGTCACAGGTCCGAATCATGGAGACAGTTTCCATGCAAAATGCAAGGGAAAATGTTCACATGGTGCATCACGGTGGCGTCTTATCACTTATGAGCAAAATACTTTTGAATTTCAATGATTTTTAGTTCATTAAATTAAGAAACTTTTTTTGGATTGGAATTCAAATTTCTGTTGAAAAATTTGATTGCTTTACATTTATTTTTTCTAACAGAATGATGGTAGTTGCAAACGCTGGCGATTGTCGGGCTGTATTAGGGAAACGAGGTAGAGCGATTGAACTATCAAAAGACCACAAACCGAATTCTCCATCTGAAAGACTAAGAATAGAACAGCTCGGTGGAGCCATCTACGACGGTTACCTAAACGGTCAATTATCAGTGGCTCGTGCCCTTGGAGATTGGCACATGAAAGGCCCCAAAGGATCTGCCTGCCCATTAAGTGCCGAGCCAGAGCTGCAGCAAATCCAATTGACTGAAGAAGACGAGTTTCTTATCATTGGGTGTGACGGTCTGTGGGATGTAATGAGCAGCCAATGTGCGGTTACAATCACCAGAAGAGAATTGATGGTTCATAACGACCCAGAACGATGCTCAAGAGAGCTGGTTCGCGAAGCCTTGAAAAGGAACACTTGTGATAATTTAACAGTGATCGTCATCTGTTTCTCGCCAGATCCTCCACCACGAATAGAAATACCTCAGACACGCGTCAGGCGAAGCATATCGGTGGAAGGCCTGAATTTTCTGAAAGGTGTATTGGACGGTAACTGATGAACACGGAAGGAGGTCAAGATTAATATTATTGTTATTTTTTGGGGGATTAATTTGCTGAATTTGTTATGTACATTGTTGTTGTATGGATGAATAGGACTCTTGACTGTTAACCCATTGTTAATATCCCATGGTTTGCTCTGCTCTACTTTCTTCTCAAGTTAATAATAATGTGTTAGTTACATATAACTGTCATAAAATTTCCTTTTGGTGGCACAATGCTATATTGTCAAAAGCCCATTCTGGCGCGCATGCCTAGTTTCTCAAGCGAGACTCAAGGAAAACGCCTTGCTGCAATCCAGTCGCTCTGACATCCTTCCGACCAAATTTTGGTGACATTCCAATCAAATTGTGAGCAAAATCGTCGTAAACATTAAAGTATGTCTAAAACGTTAAAAAAGATACATTTATGCTTAGTGCATTGCTTATTATCTTAGGCCCTCGCTTTTTAAACGTCTTGCGCGAGGATTAGCCTTTGCATCTTGAGTTGTCCTTGTGCACATTTAGGGGGTGACAAAACCCATTGGGTAGGACCCAAATTAGGATAGAAAAGAAAGATGAAAGATACAATTAAACACACCAACATTTAAATTTTGGAACACACACATGTGACAGGTAGTGTGTAAAGGTAAAGTAAAGAAACAAAACGGTGTGCACATGGTTCCAAATGAATGGAGCTTTTTATAACTTTGTATTAATTGTTTGGATCTTGATGAAATAATAATATACTTAAAAAAGAGAAACATAATAATAAATAATTTAATTTGAATGACAATAATAATAATCGTAATAATAATAAAGAAAGCAAAAAGAAATAATAATAAATGATTGTTAATTACAAGAAAAGTGAGGAGAAGCAGATGCATCATCATCTTTCACATCCACAACAGAAATTTTAATTCCATTGTTTGCTTTATTGCCTTTAAGCTGCTGCTTTACCTAATAAATAAATAAATCATCCTATCCTATCATATCTATTATTCGTTTCTCATTTCATCCTCCGATCACTTGTTGTTTCATCTTCAGGTCAGTCTAATTTTTTATTTATTATGTGTTTTTTGTTTGAATAATGTGTGTGTTTTGTGAGTTAGGGTTTGTATCCTCAATATGAATTAGGTTTTTGTCAACTCATATCATAATGTTAGGATCCAATTTATAATTATCTGAATCACAGTGTGGTTGAGCAAAATAAACCCTAGACCAACACAAGTTTGACTAAGCAAGAAATCTCTGAAATTAGATACTCTGGTAGTATATTTATAATTTTTAATTGATCACAAACTCAGGAAGAAAGCATACTCAATGGACCGACTTTCTTTCGACATCTCTAATTAACATACAACACTAGATCAATCCATCTAACCATCCAAAATGAAGAATTAAAGCTGAAAACTGTAGATCAACGGATTCAGGAACTAATAATGTGTTTATTCCATGCCGAACCAATTCTAAATGTTTATGTTTTAAGCCTCAAATAACCGTTAGGACGATGTAACAACACTATGTATGTATATATATTATTTATAATATAGTAGGGAGAGAAAGCTGGAAGTAGAAATTTATCTTTCTTATAGGATTGCATTTGTACATATCATGACTTTCTAACTGTTTTGAACGATGTACATATGGAACTGTTGGTTGGGGCTTTGGGAGGGTTTGATACAGAAAACAAACCCGAGTTCCTATGGTTGAGTAGTCCGATTCAGTTCAGATTCCCTTTATTTTCAGCTACCAAGTGTTTTGTACCATGTCTAAGAGGAGCTAAATTTAAATGAGGAAAATTGGATTTTATGGAATAATACTAACGATGGACGGAGTAGCTGGTTGGAGAAACCTAGAAACAAATTTTCTCCCATTTCTTGGAAATCTTGAGAGTGATGGTGGTATTGATAGAGAGAAGGAAAGCAGGTCAGGAGTGTTCATGTGGAAACCAATCATATATTCAAATCGTAGTCGGTAGTAGTTATTTAGATTTTAGGGTTAATTTCTTACGCAAGCTGATATAAAGCAACCTCTCCTTCCATTAGTCAGACCTATTTGTTTTTCAAATCCATCAGAGACACTTCGTTATTTTGTAATTTAGCTTTGTAAACTTCATGGTTGATGGCTATGTTGTCAAAAGCCCCTCGGGCGCAGCGAGGCGCACCAATAGCGCCTGGTGGTGGCTTAGGCGCAAATCTGGGCTTTTTTTGTGAAAAACGGTGCCTAGGCGCGCGCCTGGAACCAGGCGCATGTGATAAAAAACGAGAGCTTAAACTCATCAGGCTGATCTTCCTGCCAAATTCAGGCTAAAAGTTGCCTAAACCTCCAAAACATCCTAAATGAGCTATGAACAAGTCCTAAACAACCCTAAAACATCCTAAAGTAGCCCTAAACAAGCCTAAAACATCTCTAAAATCCCTAAAAAATGTATTTTATACTATGCGCCTAATTATAAAAAGCCCTCGTTTTTTATGTGCCTTGCGCCTAGGCTCCGGGCTCGGCCTAGGCGCTTTGACAACTATGGTTGATGGTAATTGGATTTTATCCAAAATCCATCACAGCCGTTAGAAATTGAGACGCAGCCTGTTTGCTAACCAACGTCAAAGGATTCTAGGATAGTCTGCATTCTTTTATTAAAAGGGAAGGATTAGATAAATCCCTTGAATTCGAAGTTATAGACTTATAGCTAGAAAAGCAGTCCAATTTCATATATCAAACTTCAGTTTCAATCGCTTTTGGATAGCCTGAAAGGATAGAAGTGATTGATGATTGAATTTACAATCGATTTTGGATTGCCGACAAGAAGCAATTGAAGTATCCCAAAGGGAGATAGACGAATCTTCATGATTATTTACGGATTTGTTAAGAGTTAAGACTTAGGAGACCTGATAAAAATCTAAAAGGATAAAATATGAGAGTTTAAGAAGGGTAAATTTGTCATTTAAGTAAGAAATTTATAAAGATGGGTATATATGATAATTATGTTTGGGTTGGCTATGTATACATTTAGCAAGTTTCTAAATTTATATATGCAATTCTTCCTAACTTTTACAGTTTTAATCAATTAACTCACATGCTTTTGGATGAATCTTTTTTTTCTTGAATAGTAATTTAAGCAGATGTGAAAGCATGGTAACTTTTTTTTTTGTTCTACTTTGCCTTGTAGGATATGTAAAGTAGTAGTCATTACCAAGGTATAAAGATACCAACTTTATTGATTGTATCCTTGTACACACATATCTATTTGGTACAATTAACTTAAGGAAGAAATAACAGTTGAGGTTTCTAATATGTATTATGTGTATAAAAATGACAGGTTTGAGATTGATGTTCTGAATATTAAAAACACAAGATGATAACTGAAAATTTGGCGAGTGAGACATCACTTCATCAAGAACTCGAGGTTTTAAGTGTGTCGAAACGTCTAGTTAGAAGCCTAAGCCAAAAGTTAAAAAGAAAGAATCATGAGGATGACACAAGCGGGATTTCACTGAGGTGTCCAACTATGTACACACTTGGTGGCGGTTGCAAAGTTGGTGCAACTACTGGTGAAGAATTTGCTGAAACAGGTTGTCGAAGGCGTTCTTCAAGTTCCATTGAAGAAGGAAAAGGGTACAAATCCATATGCGGGCCTGAGGACATGAATGTGGATTGTTTTTCATATGGAGTAAAGGAAAGATTTCGGAAGAGAAATATCCGGAAGGTTCCAGAAGTCGAAGCTGCAGACATATTCCTTCCAGATGATATTGTCGAGATGTGTTTGGTTAGACTCCCTTTGACCAGTCTTATGAAAGCCCGTTTAGTATGCAAAAAATGGAGATATTTGACCACAACGCCTCGGTTTATGCAATTGAGGCGTAACGGGTGTTATCAAAGCCCGTGGATGTTTCTTTTCGGTTCAGTTAAAGGTGGTCTTTGCTCACAGGAAATACACGCATACGATGTTTCTTTTAACAAATGGCATAAAATTGATTCAGACATTATTAAAGGGCGGTTTATGTTTTCAGTTGTTAGTATCCAGGAAAATGTTTACATTGTTGGAGGTTGTTCAAGTTTGAACAATTTCGGTAACTTGGACCGAAGTTCAGTTAAGACCCACAAAGGGGTTTTGGTGTTTAGCCCGTTAACAAACTCCTGGAATAAAGCCGCGTCCATGAAACATGCAAGATCAAAATCTATTCTAGGTGTATATGAAGTCAACTCAGATAGTTTGACCATCAAAAGTCAACACAGTCGACACGAGCGGCGTTTGATCAAGACACGGATTGGTGGTGTATCTGATGTTTACGAGGACCCACACAGGCTTTCGGTTAGGCGTCAATTGAGATACCCTGTTGATGAAACCGAGGTCTCACATAGACCAAAAAACGAGAACCTGAGTGGAAAAGGCTCTAAAAGGTTCTTGATTATGGCTGCGGGCGGCGTCGGATCATGGGACGAGCCATTAGATTCATGTGAAATTTATGATTCTTTATGCAATAAATGGACCGAAATCCAAAGATTGCCAATCGATTTCGGGGTCATTTGTTCAGGAACCTTTTGTAACGGGATGTTCTATGCGTACTCAGAAACCGATAACCTTGCAGCTTACGATATAGAACGGGGTTATTGGATTAGAATCCAGTCGACTGCATTACCAGCCCGTGTACACGAGTATTACCCGAAGATTATTGCGTGTGAAAAACGACTGTTTATGGTGTCTGTTTCATGGTGTGAAGGGGATGGTCAAATCGGCAGAAGAAACAAAGCCGTTAGAAAAGTATGGGAGCTTGATCTTAATTATCTTAACTGGGTAGAAATGTCGACTCATCCTGATGCACCAATGGACTGGAACGCGGCATTTGTTGCTGATAAAAGTATGATTTTTGGGGTTGAAATGTTCAAGATCTTTGGGCAGGTTTTGGATTTCATGACCATGTTTGATGTTTCTGATGTAACAAAGAACTGGGTTCATGTTTCAAAGAATCGTGTGGCTCACAAGCTGGATGCGAGCTCGTGTGTGACAAAATCTGTGGCTGTGGTGCATTTGTGACACTAGCGATCAACTGGTTTGCGAATCGGATGGTTAGTTGTCCTGTTGTAACTCCATTATTTTTACATGACTTTTTTTTTTTATTTTAAATTTGTTATATTCATATATGTTAATTAAATTAAATGTAGTGTAAACTCTGTCTGTTGGTGGTGTATGGAAATGTTGATCAGTTATATTTCTTAACTCGTAAACGAGAGGATGTGTTGATTTTTTGTATTATTTTGTTGATTTTATTAAATTTTAATAGGCTGCTTCCTATTTACTCAAAAGAAAATATTATTGATATAGGATAACTTTTGAAATAATATTTCATACTAAATAAATATTCACCAAACAATAACATAAGGTTTAGGTAGAAAGTGTAAGTATCTGGCTAACCCATCACCCCCTTCTTGACTTGAGTCAGATTATCTATTTTTACAAGCTAAATCATAAAGTAGGGGTGAGCAAATGTCGGTTCGGTTCGGTTTTTACATATAACCGAAACCGATAACCGAAGTTCGGTTTTAGGAAAATCCATAACCGAAACCGTTCGGTTACGTCGGTTCGGTTACTTCGGTTAATATGTCGGTTATCGGTTCGGTTTCGGTTATGTTCGGTTAATAACCAAACATAAAACTTGTGCAAAATTATAAACTTAAAATAGTTAGTAAAGTGTTTTGAATATTTTTCAAGAATACAAATATATATATAAAAATGCAAGAAAAATACATGAAATACCCATGAAATAAATAAAATATTCTTCAAATATATGAATATGCATGAAAAATACATGAGTTACATAAAAATATATTTCAAATACGTAAATATACATGAAAGATACATGAAATATACCGAAAATACATGAAAATATATTCCAAATATATGGATATATGTATGAAACATAATTAAGTACATAACTATCGGTTCGGTTTCGGTTATTTCGGTTACGGAAGAGGGGAAAACCGTAACCGTAACCGAATGGTTCAGTTTTGGCCATATCTTAACCGTAACCGATCGGTTAATTTGGTTTCAGTTATTTTCGGTTCGGTTATCGGTTTGGTTTCGGTTTTTTTTCGGTTATCGGTTTTCATATGCTCACCCCTATCATAAAGCTTGCTTGATTGAATTTAACAAAAAGTATAAAAAAAAAAAATCTTTATTGTCTTCAATGAAGAATCTCTTCTGAAAGAGTTTAACAAATATGTAATGTAGAGAGAAGGAGAGTTTTTTTTGCTGAAATAGCCGATTTGTCAAACGTTTTTATGTCTTTGGTAGATGTCAGAGGCGAAGTTGTGATCTTGGTAGTCCCGCAATTTTAGATTGCGGGAGTTGTGACATGGCTGCTGACTCGGTTTGCAAGCTTGGACGACATGGACGACGAGGTTCTTTGGTGATGAGATGGCATGTGTTTGGTAGCATTTGATTGTGATAATGAAGACAACACTTCCGCAATCTAAGATTGCGGAAGTCTCATATGTTTTTTTGACTTACAATGAACCATGGTGATCTTATTATATATAGGTTAGTTTAGAAAAATAATCGAAGTTTAGTTATTAAAAATAGAACGTCAAAATTCAATTATCCAGGAATCTTAATTTGAAGATTGCTAAATCATTTACCCTCTTAATTAATATGACATCTCTAAACCTCGGTCCTTGCAATAAATAACTTCTTTGGGCTCAACCACAACATTGTAGTGCGATGTTATTTGAAGGAAATGGCGAAGAGGGTTTTAAATTTGATTGTAGACGGGGTGACCAACCATTTTGGGGGGCACATCTTTCTAACGATTCAAAGTGCCTTAAAAATGTCAACGATGTCAAACCATTAGAAGAGTCAGCAAACAATGTGTTACCCACAATAATCAAGACCACACAACGTGCTTGTTGTGTAACATGTTGTGTAATCTGATTCATATCTGCCCCGTCGGGCAGTACTTCTTTTAGTTTTTCTAAAAGGTGTTTTGTTTTAATAGAATTTCCAGTCAACGTTCCCTACTCCGCCTCTATGCCCAACAAACCTTGTACTAGCTGCAATCGATCTTGGGATGACCATTTTTCCTCTGGTCTTGTCAATGGTGGACTGTTGACTCGCAATCCCATGAGCACGTTCACGTCCTCTAAAGTCACTGTCGTTTCACCAAACGATAGGTGAAACGTGTGAGTCTCTGGACGCTATCTTTTGTACCAACGTGGTTATCAAACCACGGTCATAAAGTAGGTATCCAATATCAAGAACCCCACCAAACCCAGCCATTCTAACCATCTGTTCAACATTGGGGTTTAACGTATTTTTTCGAATGACAGTAAATAATGTCTAGTCCCCCCGCCTAATATCAAGCTGCAGCCATAGAAGCTCATTGTTTCTTGGACCCAGGTGTAAATGTGTCATAGTTTTTGTTTTTTTTTTTTTTTAAGATGATGTTTGTGCTTGTGAATTTTATTGCTTTGTGTTCTTGTAAGTTTGCTTTCAGTAAAGATGTATGTTCATATATATTGCAAATGCATTCATCCAGATTGTTAAATTGATTTGATGTTAGCTTGCTTACTATACATACTATTTGCAATCAGAGAATCAATTCTCTTTTACTCTCACAACAAGCTACATACCTACTTCTAACATTGCTAACGTCATATTAATTATCATGCATGGCAGCATGTGTAAGCTTACAAGACAAATGTGCATAGAATACTATTAAATCACTCTCACAAGTTTGGCTGTAAAAAAACTATTCCCCTGCCTCTCATGCAATCTCACATTGCGAGAGTGTAATATTATAATACACATGCAGTACATTTTTGAACCATAAAGCCAAAACTAGCCATGCAAATAATCAGACAACTCTCGCAATCTAAGATTGCGGGACTGTCTTGTCTTCCAGCCAACTCAGCAGCCCAGCCAAGCCATACACCTCGCCGTTCACGTCGTCCAAGCTTGCAAACCGAGTCAACAGCCATGTCACAACTCCCGCAATCTAAGATTGCGGGACTACCAAGATCACAACTTCGCCTCTGACATCTACCAAAGACGCAAAACCTTTTGACAAATCCGCTATTTCAGCAAAAAAAAACTCGAGAGAAGGAAAACTGCACAATAAAGATACAAAAGTAGTGCATCTTTTATAACCAAAAAACATAATGCATACCTCACTTATCCTTTTTGATCTGCTTAAATCACAAAAAGCTTTTACATTTATTTGGATGACCCGAAACTTTCACCCCATGTTAGGGAAGATCCCTAAAAAGTTTGGTATCTTATCCATGTGTTTCAAGGTCCGTTCAGCGATTTGCCGGGTTCAATAGTCACCAGAAACTTCATAAGCGATATCTTCGGTCCGCAGAAGTCTTCCCACCATCCAAACAGCCCGTCTTTAAAAATTTCAGTTTGCTTTCAAGTATAACATCAATAATCGGTTTCGCATAAAACTCTCACCCCTTCTCTATATTCACACTATCATCCAATAAAGATAAAAGCTGCTAATGATGCTTCAACTACGTTATCGTTTGTATGGTTTAACAACGCTACTAAACGGGCCAAAGTTTGTCCTTCAATTAGACAAAAAGTGTCTCATTGCAGACTCGGCATAAACCGATCATCACCGCACAATTCCGAAATAGCTTGTCGTTCACTTATCGAGCTCAGCTCGTTTATTATTTATTATTTATTACTTAATATGTTAAATAAAAATAATATAAATAATAGTTCGTTTAGGCTCGTAAGCTCAGGGCTCATTTACTAAACAACTTTAAATGAGTGGTAAATATTATTAAATATTAAAAAAAAAAAAACTAATATTACACTAGGCTCGATAAGGCTCGGCGACCCTAACGAGCTTGACATACCAGGCTTGAGCTCGATAAATAAACGAGCTTTGTTTTAGGCTCAAGCTCGGCTCGAGCTCAATAAGGCTTGGCTCGTTTCGAGCTTTTTATCGAGCCAAGCTCAAGTAGCTTGCACCCCTAGAAATAGTCATCGTCTATCTTGATCCCAGCATCCTTTTTGGGCTAATCTGCCAGGATTCCAATGGTGGCTGACTTGGGTTCAAACTTTTAGCAAACCTATTTCAAGATAGACGATGTGAAATTGGATCATGGGATGAGCCACTAGATTCATCTGAAATTTATGATTCTTAATGCAATAAATGGACCAAAATCTAAAGATTGCCAAGGGTCATTTTGTTCAAGAACCTTTTGTAAAAGGAAATAAGCTATGAGTACTCAGAAACCGATAACCTTGCAGCTTATGATGTACTGATGTAGTGAACCCTAGCTTATTTCCTGTTACACAACCAATTAACTTCTGCTCACTCCTCATTTAACAACCAACTACCAGTTCTGTAATCAACAGTTAGATCTTCTTTATCCATGGAGCATAAATTTTGTTTTGTTTATTCGGTTAATAAACTTGAGTTTGAATTTTGTTTTAGTTTGATTTGGTTTTGAGAGTACCAATTATGTTACATATTTGGTGATAAAGAATATAGATACAACCATTAACTTGTATAGTCAAACAAAGTTCGATATAGATCAACATAAAAACAAAAACTTTTCAGTAAAGTAAATATCAAAGTTGAAAATTAAAAGAAAAAAGCAGAAAGTAAAGCAAAATACTTGTTAAATGGATAATGCATTTCATAAAAGAAAAAAACACTGAAAGCAAATGTGTTCTTTCTATGCACTAGAACAGCCAACATCCTACTCAATAACCAGGTCAACATTTCCAATTCCTAGAAAGACTACTAATATTAAATTCACTACCATAGCAGATTTCATAGTGAACACCCCTTCTCATTCATCATCTTCTTCCTACAAAATCCCAATAAAAACAATCATTAATACAAAATTACAGTCACAACAATCAAACTTATAAAAGCTTTAATGTTTAAACCTTTACCTCATCACTACCCTCCTCATCATCTTCATCATTGACTTCAGACTTTGACTTGTCAGAGTCATCATCCTCACCACCAGCATCCTAAATATTCATCACAAATCACAAAAACTTAAAACATATTATTTAAATATATCATATGAAATATTTTAAAACACTAATTACCTTCTTTTTGTTGTATGCAGCAAGTGTTTTCTCATATTCCTTCTTTCTCTTATCAGCTTTGGCAACAAAAGGTGCCTTGTCCTGTAATTTTGCATTTATTAATTTCATACCTAAAACATCTTTTTCTAAAACTTATAATATGTATGTGTGACTTACAGAATCAGTCATTGCTTTCCATTTAGCTCCACCAGCTTTGCCCACCTGTTTAGAGATTGTTTCATTAAAACTAGCTCATATACATGTCATAAAAACATTACAGTGTTAGTTAGGGCAAATACTCACAGCAGCAACAGATTTGTTGTCAGGATTTTCTTCCTTAAACTGCTTCCTGAATTCCTCCCTACAATTTATCAAAACCACAACAAATCAGTATAGAATCAGGATATTATTCAGTACAGTGAAATACAAATTTATGATATAAAAAGGTAATTACATGAAGACGAAAAAAGCGCTAGCAGGCCTCTTTGGCTTGTTAGGATCCTTAGCAGCCTTTGCCTTGGGTGCAGCCTTCTTCACTGTCAATCTAAAATTAACCACAGATTAAATTCATAAAAGCGCCAGGACAATATCGTAGTAGCATCAAAATATTGAAACAAATTCAGATCTACAGCAAACATATGTAACTATAAACACAGATCATCACAGTTTATGTTCTATCTAATCACAACAAAAATTAGGAAAACAGCTCAGAAAAACGCCAATGAATAAACTACTAACAAATCAACAGATTCTAGATCTACCGTATCACAGATAAATAGATATGAACACAGATCAACACACATTTACAATCGGTTTATTAACGAAATATAAAACAGAAACTTAATCGCATCAAAAGTTTACAAAAACAGATAGTAAAAACACTGATGAAGAAACTACCAACAGATCAACGGTTTCTAAACCTGATGCAAACTCGATGACGAAATGCTAATTTTGCACGAGAAAAAATGTAATAGCTTCAAAAAATCGAAATAAAACTTAAATCTACTGCAGCATATTAGTATATACATAGAGTAAGGCTTAAATCTGTTAATTTCGGAGACTAAATTAAATCACGTCAAAAACTTGAAAAACACTTCGTAAAACCAGTAATGATGAAACTACTAACAAATCATCCGTTTCTAAACCTAAAGCAAATCGAATTTAAAAATAAATTTGCAAAAAAATCAAAACAAAACTAAATCTGATGAAACATAGGAACAAACGGTTACAGTCAGTTTATTTGAAAGCTAAACCAGATCGCGTCAAAAACTTAAAAAACAGAAATAATTTCACTAGAAACAGATCAACAGATTCTAGATCTATAGCAATAGCAAAAACAAATTCGACAAAAATAAGAGACAAGAAAACGCACTTGCTATCAGCTTTTTTGGTGGATTTGCCTCCTTTCATAGCTGGATCCTGAAATCAACGAACAGATGTATTAAAATCAGTAAACAAAAATAGATAAAACATGAAAAAGGAGACGATATAGCGAAACGGAGAAGAAAACATACGTAGCGAGTATAGAATAATAAAAAGGATTAGGGTTTGGTTAGGGTTTCGTTGGATGGTATAAAGGGGAAGTAAAGGGGCGAATATATTTATATGGGGTGGGTTTGGGCGGGATAATGCAAAACTAAAAGGGGGCCTTTTTGTGTTTTCATTTTTTAACAAAAGGCTTTTGGGTTCCCGCTCTTTTTTTGGGCCTGCTTCCAATTCATTTTCCCTCTCAAAATTTATTTCTACCATGTTTTAGATCTTATCATTTCATGTTTTCTTTTTTCCTTTTTTTAAATATTATGTTTTGGTTAGTTTTTTTGTTATATAAAAATGTTCTGTTATATAATTTTTAATTATTTACCTTTAATCTAGGTAAAATATTACATACAAATTGACTTCATTGTTAGTTTTACAAGTTTAACTTTATGTGTATTTTTTTACATAGGTATGAGTTTAATGTATTAAAATTGGGTGAAAGGACTAACAATTTTTAAACTTGATTCCTAACAAATTTATGGTATGACCATCGGTCCATGATGCATAAATGCCACTTAACCGTGTCACCAACTTTTCCTATCAACTTTCATAACTTTTGTTACTTAACTTTTAATCAATGTTGTTGTAATTTTGTTTTTACCCTTTTTTTTACCATCATATATGCAAGAACATATGAAGGAATGAATCTTATACACGTTAGAGTAATGAAAAAAATTATTTTCATGTTTACAAGCGTATTGAAATTTCCCTTTGATTAATATAACATCATTTTTTTTTTTTACAATAATATATTATCCCGATATGTAAATCTGGTTAATCGACCAGGGTCTAATTTGGTCACTATTCTAGTTGTGCTTGAAGTAATAAGGCCATGGTAGTGATGTGAGACTATGAGGTGAAAATCATTGATAAGTACATTCATATTGCCTTATAGCGTATTACGTATACATACTATTGATGTTGTTTACAAATCGAACATTACCTTAAAACATAAGATAAATTATACATATTATTTTATAGTAATTTTCGAAACAATTTTCTTATATTGTTATTAATTCATAATAAATTACAACAATAATAAACAATACGTTATTTATTTCTATGTTGGTATCCCTTTTCGAGTCCTTTTATTTGAGTATCTTCCCATTGAGATAACATGTATAAAGTTTTTTTTTACTCGCTCAGACCTAAAATCTGAGGATTATCAGGTATGACGCTAGATGACTCGTCGTCTCGTCCACAATAAAATGATAATATTTAATGAACACAATATATTTATCATAACAAACATTTAAACTCGGAGCTTTATATAACTTCTTTTTTTCATTCAATAATAACAATAATGATAATTACAATACATATACAAGCAGTTATTCCAATACATTAAATCCATGATCACGTATGGGATGAACATGTATCTACAATGGGGATTATTTGGGCTTGTATTTCTTTTTATATATCTAAAACGGAAAAATAATATTAGAGTTTAACTTTTGTAGTATAATTTTTTGGTCATTGTAAGACAATACCATTTATTTCAACTTTCGAAGTAATATAATAATCGATTGTTTTCTCCCACCATATTTCCTTTTCGATGTATGTCTCATGTAAACTTGCTTCTTCGGTATCTCGTATACTTAGTGCCATCATGCTTCTGGTACCGTAACGTCCCTGTTGGTCAACGAAGTCAAACGTTAGCTAAACCGTTAATGATTGATTTATAGCTATATGTTTTTAAATAGGTGAAATGCTTTACAAGTGGAGTGTCTATTTCAACAAATATCGAGCTTAGGTTGTGTTCCCAATCAATCGAACATATATTGGGAAGCTGACTCTTGTCCGCTTTCGTGTTGTCTCTCATTAGTTTGTCGATCATATCCTTCATGGGTATGTCTTCGTCATCATCGTATGTGCTAAGCAGTCTTTTAAAATTCAATTTCAAACGTTGAACCTAAAAACATACATAATTGTTTGCGGTTAACAATACATCATTATTACTTATTTACTTAACTGGTTAATGAGACCTTATAATCTTGTTAACCAGATAAGTAATATTGACTGTGTGCGCACATACATATATATACAAGTAATAAATATAGTATGCTTATGACTAATGTGATGAGTTTGAGAATTCGGTTAAGAGTAAGAGAATACGTGACCTTGGGCCAAGGAGAGTCGAGTTTGGCATTGGAGAGAACATGGATGCCGGGTTGAACTTGTTGAACGGTTGGCGGCTCGCCTTTTGGTCTATTTGATATGTAAAACATCTTGTTTGAAGAAAGGTCAAGGGTTATGAGGTTGAACCCATTGTACTCATGAACCTCCTTCACTAATTCCTTTGCAAATTCCTCTGAACTCCTTTTACTCTACAGGACAAATTAGTGACATCTTATCCCAGTTTTATATACATATGTAACTTGGGTTTATTATGTCACAATGTAACAAAATCATAAAAAGGGTTCCCTCGTTCGTGTTACAAGCTAATTAAAGCCTAATTGTTTAGGTGTGATTTAGTATTGTATTATCATGAAAGATAACATATGCGACATTACTTAAAAAGGTCAACAATTTGACCATATATATATAAATAATAAAGATGGTGTATCAAAAGAAATATATAAACCTCCAAGAAACGCAATGGAAGATCTCCTCTGCTTTTGGCTTCAGGGAGAGTGTGAAGCTCCAAGACATTGGTGACAAATGAGACTCTACCTTCTCTTGTACATGCAAACCATGTCCCCCCGGCCACCTCGTCTCTACCTCCTAGGATCTCTCCACCCTCCCACCACCCAATCGACTTCGTCGGCCTTAAATCCCATTAAACACAAAATTAACATATTAGATATTAGGTTAATACAAAATTCGAACACTTTATTTCTGAAGAGTGGCGGAAAATAATTTTTTTTTTAAAGGTTAATTTCATTAAACACAAGCGAAAGAAGGAATCTCCAAGGCAGAGAAACCCACTCGCAAATTACATCACATCAATACAATAAGAGTTCCATCCTTTCCAATCTACCTTCCCCCATGTGCCATGTGTATCACAATGAAAACATGTCAGACGTTACGTATTGTGTATCCAAATGTTTACACTCTAACTACTAAGTGAAATCTAGTTATCATTTTAGTCATATACTTCTTATGATCCTTAATGATCGATATCTAAAACTTTTAAAAGAACATATGAAATAGTTAGGCTGGTCAACCCAACCCAACGCGACGTAACAAGTTTAAACCAACACATAGAAATCACCCATTTACCAACCCATTTGATTTGTCACAATGTTTATGTGATACTATGTAAGCAAGATAAAGTGTGTGTAGACTATAAAGTGTATACTAGTGTCTCTTTATGTTACCTGTGATGATACTCATCTCTATTAAGCAAGAGAAGGAAAGGGTAGAGAGGGTGAACTTTCCAAGCAAAAACTACAATGCACATATCTAATCTAATACTTCAATATATGGGAGAATGATATACCCAACAAATCAATTGCTTTGGTCAAGGGTGTATGTTTGTGTGTTTATTATATATGCACACCTTGGTGTACAAAGTTACATAAATGATCCCTTCAATATTAAAATTTTAGTATAACGTATAGGAGATCTAATCAATGCGCACAATTTGCTCAATATACCTTGACGGTTAATCAAATGGGCATTGCTCTTGTTTAGTCTAGGGATCTTTAGTACAATATTATATTATTTTAAGGGACTGTGATAATAATAAGTCCATTGAATGTTTCATAGGTATTAATAGTTTTCATGTGCACGAATAATGACATTCCATATTTATATGAACAATGAATAGTTTGCGTTTTTAGGTGGTTAAGATGTTACCTTATTACAAAACATTTAGTGCCGGTATTTTTAGCTGGTGTTAACTTAAAATCATACGGATTCCATAAAAAAAAATCATATTATTTAATACTCGGTATACGGTAATTTAGTAGTCACAGAGTGCGACAAGCTATTTCTAGTTAGTGTAAGGTTCCTCGGTTGTTCACGTTCTTGGTGAGAGATCTGTTGGAGATACACAAGCAAGTGGGTTTGCCTCAGATTCGGGAAGAGGCTTTTCATGGGATAGTGGAGGATTTGGAAGGCAAGGAATGATTGGAACTTTTCGAATAAAAAGTTCAAGGTGGTGGATATTTTAGCCGAAGTGAAGTCTTTGGGATATCTATGGTTTAAGAATAGACACAAGATTAAAACTATAGATTGACAAAAGTAGTGTAAGTTCGAATTCATGTAATGTGATGTATATTTTTTGGCGGCTCTGTTTCTTCTTGAAGTGATTGTTGGTTTCGTTTAAGTAATACTTGAGCAATACGTCGACGGGAAAACCGAACCACCACCCAAGGTACTCGAAGGCAAGCCAAACCCAAAATATCGAGTGTGGTTCCGTCAAAACCAGATCCGGGTCGGAGCACTTCTTGACAGTTGCTCCACCACTATTCTTCCCATAGTATCATCTGCTAAAACTTCCCGTGACCTTTTTCAGCGCCTAACGGAAACTTATGCAGGTGTCTCTCGCTCCCATATCATTTCTCTTCGCTCCAAGTTCACCACAACTACCAAAGGCAACCGGTCTTTTGCGAAATACCTCAGTGAGATGAAATCAATCGCTGATGAATTGGCCCTCGCCCTAAAACCAAATGAAGAAGACGACCTTATCATGCACATCATCACTCATCTCGGGGAAGACTACAAGGTCACTGCTGCTGTAAAGATGCGTCATACGTCTATCAATTTTTTTTTGATCTATTTGAGAAGCTGGTAAACCATAAAAGGTCCCTCCTTGAAGCACAACCCGCACCTACACTTACTACCATTAATAACACATAAAGACGTACTCTTTTTCCCGAGCAGTAACTAATGGACGTGGCTTCTATGTGACCCGTAACAATCGGCACAACACCTTTAGACAAAGAAACAAACGTCCGCAAAATGGCTCCAATTACCGATCTAATTGAAATAATGTTTTTTGTTATTTTTGTAACATTACAGGTCACGACACCAAAGATTGCAGGAAGCTTGTGTGTTTCCTACAGGATCACCACATTTCCCATCTATAATTTGTATCCTCCAATCCAATAGTTCACTCTTCCTTGGCAAGCTCATCTCACAATTCTCTTGGCATGTTTGATATTGGCACATCCAACCATGCCTCCTATGACCAGTGCTGTAAAAGTCGGCCTAAGCAACGGCTAGGGCTGCAAACGAACCGAACGAACACGAACAAGGCCTTGTTCGTGTTCGCTTGTTAAGAAAATTATGTGTTTACGGACTGTTCATGAACACTTACCGAACGAGATTTTCTGTTCGTGTTCGTTTGTTAAGAAAACACCCATGTTCGTGTTTGTTTGTTAATTTTGTTCATGAACGCACACGAACAAAAATGGATATTAATGAACACAAACAAGTGTTCATGAACGGAAGCAAAAACAAACGGACATATATTAACTTTTGAATAACATCGAATTCACATACATTATGACATTAGTTAGATCTACCCAAAATATAACCTAATTGTCGAAACATACTTAGTATTGGAGAAAAGCATTGGAGGAGGTGCATGCGTTGGAGGTGGAGGGCATCAACGCTGGAACGTGGAAACATATAATGAGCTTGGATACAAAAAGTAGGTTTATTGATCTCATATAGTCATATATTTACCTCATATATAGTATTTATTGGGTAAAATAAATAAGAATATAAGAATTTAAAAATAGTATAAAAATTAAAAACCTTAATAAACTATCGAACACAAACGAACATAAACGAACATGTTACCGAACGTTCACGAACATAAACGAACGAACGCAACCTTTGTTTATGTTCGTTCGTTTAACTAAACGAGCGGAATTTTTTTTTCGTGTTCGTTCATTTAATAAGCGAACGAACACAAACGAACTTCCTACCGAACAGTTCATGAACTGTTCGCTGAAAGTTCAGTTCGTTTGCAGCCCTAGCGGCGGCGCCTAGGCGATAGTCGAAAGGCAAAATTGAAATAAGGACCTAGGCTGGGTCCTAGGCGTTTTTGGGATTGGCGGACCTAGGCGCTGGTTTTTTTTTAATTCCACAAATTTCTAAGTATTATGTGTATATATCTTAACATATTTTTAAAAAACACCTAAATTTGTGTGTTTGTGTGTGTATATAATACGTATAAACATTCAAAAACGCCTAATTCCGCCTAGTCCCTAGGCTAGACCCCACCGTCTGCCTAACGCCTTCTACAACCTTGCCTATGACCAATCCTTTTTACACGGTCATCTTCGAAGATGGCGGGCGTGATGAATTTGTGTTAGGAAATGGTAAAACTCTCCCCATTTCTCATATTGGTCACACATCTATTCCGAACAATGCTCATTCTTTACAACTAAAAGATGTGTTACTTGTTCCAAGTTTGCATAACAACCTTGTTTCTATTACTAAACTTTGTAAAACTAACAAGGTTTCCAGTTGAATTTTTTCCATTTCATTTATTTGCTAAGGACCTTCGTACGGGGGGCGCGTTTACTGCGAGGAGTGAACATAAATGATGTGTAATATGCTCTTAACTTAATCCCTCAAAGTCTGAAGCAAATCACCTCAAGCTCAACCTCATTGTCACTCTTTCTATGCATCACAAATCTGGACATCCTTTAATCAAAGTTCTAAAAGCTTTACTAAATAATTTAGGACTTAAGTACAATAAAATAACGCAAACTCGTTTTTTATTGTGATGCATGTTCTTTAAATACAACACAACAACAACCATACCCAGTAAATCCCACAAATAGCGTAACTATTGGTAGGGTTTTGGGAAGGGTAGGATATAGACAGAACGTAGCTCTATTCATAGGAAATAAAGAGGCTGCTTCCAAAGAGACCATCGGCTCTAAAGCTCACAACAAATACATACAAGAACAAGAAATATACACAATTAGTATCATAGAGATAGTGGAAAGAGTACATGGTAGAGATGAAAAAGATATACAACTAAAAACAACCTATAAGCACAAGAGACAATTATATGTAAAGTCCATCAAAAAAGTGTGGGTGAATCGTATTTCCTATGAGACATCTAATTTCACTTCTTGGGATATGTGATCCAGTGTATTAGCGGCAAGGTTGCTTAATGCATCTGCTTGTTTATTCTTCGACCCTAGCACATGCTTTACCTCACACTTTTCAAATTCCGCTATCAAGCTCTTTGCCTGTTGCAAATGAAAGGGTAAGACATGTTAGGAGTCGCATCCCAAGAGGGAGTTTGAGTAATTGGAGCAAGGCTTAGGTCCATACCTTTTGTAAGTATTGGACCATGTTAGTTTATTTTGCTTCATACTCCCCACTGATCTGTCGTGCTACCAACATTTAATCAACATGTGCTACTACATGTTTTTAGGCACGAGCATTTTGTTTTTCGATTACTGTTTTTTCAAAGTAAATAAGGAGATGGTTATTGTTATTTAAAGGTTTTATACCTTTCGAGCTCCGACCTTTTTTGCCAGTCGGAGCCCAGCCAAAAAGGCTTCATACTCGGCTTCGTTAATGGAGCTCTTGAAATTTAGCCGGATTGAATACACAAGTTCTTGACCTTTGGAATTCCTAAGAACAATGTCAGCTCCAGAGCCATCAGATCCTGTAGCTCCATCGGTGAAAATGCTCCATTTGTTCGGCTCTGGAGGTTTAATTACTTCAGCCTGTTTCATTGCCAATTCTGTAAGGAAATCAGCCACCACATGTCCTTTGATTGGACCTCTTGTTTTATATGTTTTATCGAAAGCACCGACCTCGATGGCCCATTTGGCCAATCTGCCCGATACCTCAGGTTTCCGCAGTACACTGAGTATTGGCTGATCCGTTTGGACCTCTATCTCAAAGGCTTGAAAGTATCTTCTCAATCGCCTGGAGGCATGCACTAGAGACAATGCCAGTTTCTCCAATGGTGGATATCGTGTCTCTATCTCGCAGGTAGAGCTGTAAACAAACCAAACGTTCGGCGAACAGTTTGTGAACTGTTCAGCGGGAAGTTCGTTTGTGTTCGTTTGTTTAATAAATGAACGAACACAAACAAAAAATTCCGTTCGTTTAGCTAAACAAACGAACATGAACAGAGGCCGCGTTCATTCGTTTATGTTCGTGAACGTTCGGTAACGTTTTCGTGTATGTCTGTTTTTGTTCGATAGTTCATTATGGTTTTTAATTTTTTATATTTAATTAAGTATTTCAAATTTCCCAGTGGTAGATTATTTAACATATATTAGTGTATCACATGTTAATATCGCTTTAACTATTTTGTTTAACTGTTATTTTTGGTGGATTAAACGAGGATTTCAAGTTTAATATGATACCTCTGTGTTTTTATAAGACATTATGTGATCAAGATTATGTCACGTATATTTGACTAATTGGATTAGTATATTATAGGCGGACAATGTTAGCGATGAAAAATGCGAATTTTTAGAATTTAATGTGTTAGTTTGTGCTCGCTTTTGTTCAGTAATGCCAATTTGTGTTCGTTTACATTCATTTGTGTTTGTTTGTGTTCGTTTTTGCCTGACACCTAAATTTAGCAAATAAATACAAGCGAACACAAACAAAAATCTCGTTCGGTAAGTGTTCATGAACAGTTCGTGAACACGCTATTTTCTTAACAAACGAACACGAACAAAAAATCTCGTTCGGTAAGTGTTCGTGAACAATTCGCAAACACGTTAATTTCTTAACAAACGAACACGAACAAGGCCTTGTTCGTGTTCGTTTGGTTCGTTTACAGCCCTACTCGCAGGGCGCGACTGACATAAAAGATGGGAACTTGAGCTTTCAAACGTGTTACCATGAGGACGGATCTTATGGATCCTTCTGAAGCCAAAAGATATATGTTGAGGGTTTCCCATGGTTATGGAGCGGTTAAAGTGGGTAACTCGGCCAAACACTTTTTCAAATCATTGAAGGCCATATCTGCTTCGGCGGTCCAATGGAATTCTTTTGTGCTCAAGTATTTCTTAGAGTACGGCCATGAAAGGCAAGGTTCGTTCGCCAGCTTTTGACAAGAATATATGAAGAGCGACCAGCCGTCCATTTAAGGTTTGAACCTCTTTTAAATTGGACGGAGGTTGCATGTTAAGCACAACTTTAACCTTTTTTGGATTCGGCCGTATCCCTTCTTCGGACATCATGACACCAAGGAATTTTCCTTCCTCCAAGCCGAAGGAGCATTTCTTTGGATTCAGCTTCATGTTTATCTCTCGGAGTTTGTTGAATGTTTCGGTTATATCTTGTAACAAGGCTTCTTCTATGCAACTCTTTATGACCACGTCATCCACATACACTTCCAAATTTCGGCCTATCTGATTTTTAAAAGCTCGATCCATCAACATTTGATATGTTACCCCGACGTTTTTCAATCCGAACGACATTTTCTTATAGCAGTATAACCCTTGATTTGTCACGAAGGTTGTTTTATCTTCGTCAGCTTCGGCCATTTGAATTTGATGGTACCCTTTGTACGCATCTAGAAAGCATTTGAGTTTTAAGTTTGCTACGACATCGACTTTTAAGTCGATCTCGGGTAAGGGGTAGCAATCCTTGGGGCATGCATCATTCAAGTCTTTGAAATCAATGTACATCCTCCACGATCCATCGTGCTTCCAAACCATGATAGGATTTGATACCCATGTGTGGTAATTTACTTCTCTAATGATATCTGCGTCCAACAAGGTACGCACATCGTGGGCGATTGCTTTGACTCTGTCCGGAGCCATGTTCCTTTTCTTTTGTGCTACTGGCTTCATTTCGGGGTGAATATTGAGCTTGTGTTAAGCTAAGGACCTGGGTACCCCTGTCATATCAGACTGTTTCCAAGCGAATACATCTAATGATGTGGATAACAATCTCCACAACGACCTTTTGATGTTGTTTGGTAACTGAGCGCCGATGGTTATCTTTTGGTCCAGAAACCTTGTGTGGACGGACCAATCCTCAGTTACTCTAGGACTTGGGTTAGCCATGATGGTAGGAGGAAGCCCTAAGGACTGTCAGACTTCAGCCACACATAACTCGGACTCGGTGTATAACGTTGCGACACCTGCTTCGGTAGGGAACTTTATGGCTCCATGAATTGTGGAAGTTATCATGCTGAAGGCTTTCATTCCTGGTCGGCCCAGGATGATGTTATGTACTAATGGAGAGCCAACCACCAGGAATGTAAGCACCACCGTTCGATAGTTATCTTCGGTACGAAGTGTGACCGGTAAAGATAGTTGGCTTAGGGGCTGTATGACTTCTTCAAAGAAGCTGATCAACGACATTTGAACTGGAAGGAGCTTGTCTTTTGTGGCCAGAGCCAATTGCTGACAACATTGGTAGTACATTATTTCGGATGCACTACCATTGTCTATATATATACGTCACACCTTGTGTCCCGCGACTACCCCAAAGATGATGATTGGTGATTCCTTTGCTTCTCTTGGATCTATAGGTGGGAAAAACATTAACTGTTCCATCCATGGTGCAATTTGAACGTAGCTTCTTTTGGTACCGTGGCCTGGGGTGGTTCAGATCATGTGAATCCTTGCCTGTTTGTTGGGATTGGGGATTGGAACCGCAGCTGGTTTGCCTTCCTTCAAGTCCCGGAGCAGGTGTGATAACTTTCCTGCCTTGCATGCTTTTTCTATCTATTGCTTTAAAGACTAGCAATCATCACTGTTGTGGCCTTTGGCTTGATGATAATCACAATATTTCTTGGTGTTTCTGTCAGTGGTGGGTTTCTGTTTCGAAGGGGTAGGGAAACGTATCTGTTCAGTACTCAAGATTTCGCTTCGTGTCTTGGTGAGGTCAGAGTAACTTGTTACTCGGGAGTGGCTACCTAAGGAGCTGCTTAAACTTCCTCTGTCATTTCTATCATTTCTGGAGTATGGCTGTGACCGATGCTATGACCAGGAGCTGTTTCTGTCAGGCTGCGACTGACTTTTTGTAACACCCCAACCGATGGCGGAAACATCGAGGTGTCACATAGTGACGATTGCTCAATAGCTCATGGACTAAAAGTGTAAATTTTGATATATTGATTAAGTTGTTTATTACATTGAAAGAAAAATACAAGATACAATAATTCTAAAGTGACAACTAAAACTGAAATACAATGAATCCAAAATCTAAATAAAATTTCCAAAAGCTTAAAAGTCATCTCATAAATAACCTGAAACATGTACGAAAATAGTATATGTCAATACAAAAATGTATTGGTGAGTACATCCGTTTGATATATATAGTATAAAAACGTTTCGCAATTCATGTGTTGTATACCGTTTGCAAATATGTAATAAGTAGTATCAGTCAAAACCAAACCTGAGAATAATGACTAACACATGACTAACAAACTGAATAATGAATTAACATGACAATGACCAAGATCCTCTCAAGAGAGTCTCAAGGGGGTATACCATAGTACTATTCACTGAAATGCTAGGCCGCCCAGCGGTTAATGATTAAGCATAATACACACCAAATCACATAAGGCAAACACATATGAGAATTGCATTAAGTATAAGAAATAAAACTTGATTAATAGGTACATGAATCATCCCGAAATAGTAAAACAGTAAGAAAAGGGAAAGATATACTCACGTTGATTGAACTTGCAAGAAATCGACGACATTCAATGACGTTTGCTTGAACCTAAATAAGTTAAGATTAACAACTTACATCTATTAATGTTATTTTATAACGTTCGCGCAAAATATATGTAGTTTTTGATTTATCCGAGACTAACATCATGAATCGTTGGTGATGATTACATGTTCGTTATGTGGGTTTCAAGGAAAAAAAATGCATTGGTTTCAAAAAAAAAAAAACATTCTATAAGACTTCGAAACATTAAATAATCATTGTTACCAAAATTAGAACCTCGTTATCTTTTCCAACGATCCATGCCATTTTAAATCCATGATTTCAATTCTTGAACAGTACATGGATCATCATCAAAATGTTTAGAATTTATTTATTTATTTTTTAGTTAGAACCCAAAATAGTCTTATATAGAAAAAAATATGATATCCAAGTTTCAACAATATTACCTTCTGTAATCGAAAGAAACAGAGTTAACAAATGGGCGCGGATGGTGTTGGTTAACCGAACACTAAAGTGGTTGAAAGGAATTCCGACGATCTCACACAGGCGGCGTAGCGCAACGGTAACAATTTAAACAATGGTTGGTCGTGATCAAAGATCACGAATGCTGAAACATATGAGGCGGCGATCGTGGTGGTAATAACCGCTTACCAAGGAGATGGCAAACCGACTCATGGCATAGTGATGGCAATGGCGGTGGATGCGGGTCTTGGTGAAGCTTGTCGGTTTCTATAATATAGAGGGAGTGAAGTGTATTGGTTGGCATCACTCGATTTGGGTATTGAGCTTTATTGTTCCCCTAGTCTTGGTGCAATCAATTGAGCTTTGATTAGTGATTTAATTTCATTATTTGTAAATGGTTCATATGTGAAACGGTCATGATGATTGTTAAAGCATATTAAAATATATAAAGATAATCTTAATAGTCTTAGAACTATTGTCTTGAAAATTAATTATACAATTCTCTCCTATCATTGAAACTCAAAAGGTGCTTGTTTCATGAGGAAATGTTTATAAGTCGGACTATTTCAGATACTTGCATATTTTAATAATATGGCAAATCTAGATTTCAAAAGAATATTTGAAGAGTACACAATTATTAATTTGGGCATTGTAAAAAAAAAAAAAACTAATAGTGTGAGATTTACATATCATGAGTTTATGAGTTTATGACTAATGACTGTTACGAAACGAAAGAAACGTGTTTAATTAGGAAAAATAAAGAGTTAATTAATTAATACCCAACAACAATTCTATAATGAAGTGTCATACCATTTGTAATTTAAGGTCACCAACCAACTCCAAATATGCTATCTCTATATGATATTACAAGAAAAAAAAATAATAATAATATTAATAATGACAAGTTGTGGAAAAACGTTAGGATTGCCATTTATCAATTAATGATAATAACCCTTTAGTTAAGTTTGTCCTCAAAGTAATTTCTAGTAACAAAATGTGTAATTAAAAATCATGATGGTTTAGTTTTAACCTATCAACAATTGAAAACTTATATTAATTTGAGATATACGAAAAGTACGAGGACTAGATTTGACAACTTGTGGAAAGATGAGGGTAACGGTTGTCACGGTCTCCCCTACTTTAGAAAATTTCGTCTCGAAATTACTCTCAAGTGAGGTTTTTTTTTTATATGAAACAAAAGGCGTTGTAAAAGTTAACTAGATTTTTAAAGGAAAATTTCATCATTTATGATTTGACAAAATTTAAAATAGTTGTTTAATACCCCAAAGTAAAAGTTTCAAAATCTTTGACAGTTGACCCGAGATTAAGAAATTGAGAGTTTAAATGTGAAAGGATTTGGGAATATGTAACTGGTGAGGGGCAGAGGTACTAATGAAGTAGTCTCCCCTACTTTAGAAAGGTTTCCGACTGAACGTTATTAGAGCATGTAACAAGTATCGAAATAATCGAGAGTGTAAGAGTACACAAGGTTCGTGTTTTCTGTGTGGGTGGTCAAGAGAAGGACCCTAGGAAGATGAATTGAAGCTCGTGTAAGAACATTCTTATCGAAAATTTTCTCCCCTACTTTAGAAAATTTCGTCTCGAAATTACTCTCAAGTGAGGTTTTTTTTATATGAAACAAAAGGCGTTGTAAAAGTTAACTAGATTTTTAAAGGAAAATTTCATCATTTATGATTTGACAAAATTTAAAATAGTTGTTTAATACCCCAAAGTAAAAGTTTCAAAATCTTTGACAGTTGACCCGAGATTAAGAAATTGAGAGTTTAAATGTGAAAGGATTTGGGAATGTGTAACTGGTGAGGGGCAGAGGTACTAATGAAGTAGTCTCCCCTACTTTAGAAAGGTTTCCGACTGAACGTTATTAGAGCATGTAACAAGTATCGAAATAATCGAGAGTGTAAGAGTACACAAGGTTCGTGTTTTCTGTGTGGGTGGTCAAGAGAAGGACCCTAGGAAGATGAATTGAAGCTCGTGTAAGAACATTCTTATCGAAAATGCTAGCTATTAGTTAACGATCTAATGAAGAGGTATCTATAAAGTAATGGGTAGGTTCTTGGTCAAACTCCTAGTCCGCTTCCGCAGTATCGTTAGTGCTTATATATAGGGTGTACCATAGCTAACCCACCACACTACCGATATTTTGGACTCGTACTGATTGCCCACCAATAGCCTAAATAGAATTACACACCACCCTCATGTACCTGTAAGCCCATGATTGCGTTCCGGACCGTAATCATCGATTTACCTTACACTTGGGTGTTATGCTTTTCCATAACCCTATCCTAAGTAATACTAGAAAGAAATGTGTGCAACCAATGTGTAATAGCCACTGTAATGAAATAATGGTTAATCATGACATGGTTAGAGGTCCTTCCCTTTCGGGTTTACCCTTTAACCGTAATGAGAGTAACAGGTAAGTAATAGACATGGTTAGAGGTTCTTCCCTTTCGGGTTCACCTTTAACCGGTAAATTTCTATTCACATCGTTGGGCTTTAAACACCCATATTGATAACTCCGAGATTTACACCGTTCCCCTCAGATTAAAGAAATACTCTAATACGAGTCGTACGTGGGCACTGGCTTAGATCTCATACGAGTTATCAACTAGTATGTTCATTGGCCACGATAATGAACAAAATAATGTAAAGTATAACAGGGTTTTGCTCACAACAGAAAGAAAAAAAAATATGCATACCAAATATGCGTTCATGTAAGTATATAAGCATAGCATAAAATTTCGATTGAAAGAATAGCATAACGTAAATTGAGTAAATCGCACAATTTGCACAAAATGAAAGTAAACGAGTTAAATTAATGCTCAAAACCAGTGTTGTAAAAATAACTACTAATACTAATGCGAGAATAGTTGTGAATAAATTGTGAGAATAACCACCAAAAAAAATGATACGAGAATAATAAGATAAGGTGCGAACGTAACTATAATAGAATGGTGTAAGGTTAATAATTAAATTTACTGTGAATGAAAAGTGCACGGAACAGTGTATAGCCTACTAGCATGCGAGTTAAATTTTAGTAATTTTACATATATGCATTATACGATGAAAGACAGTTAGCAACATTTTGATAAGAGGATATGTCCATTGTTTAAACCAAAAGTTTTGCGACTGAAAGCGTACAAGTGTGAAAAGTAAATTTTCGAAGTGTACTCGAACTTTATGATATAGTTGAAGGAATAGTTGTAATGCATGAGAATAACATTTTAGAAATCGAAGTGTGTCTTAGATTCAAAACAGGTTCACATGAAAAGATTTCGTAGGTACACATTTTCATGTGTTTACGAGAAGTCAAGTTTGAAAAGTGTTATAAGGCATATTATTAGTTGCAAGTTTCTCCCGAAAACATATATTGGGTAGGTCATATGAAAACAAAAGGTTTACATTTGATTTGTGAAAGTTGCAATACAAGTGTATAAAACACAAGATGAAACCATTTCATGAAGTATGTGTAATTCTAATGTGTTTCAAAAGACCAAAATTTAAAATGGCGTGAAGGTTGTGAATGATCCCAGATGCCTTGATGAATTTTGGAAAATAGAATTTTTCGTATTTAGACATTTATTTAACTTGTAGGTTGAAATCTTATTAAAGTTGAAAATTTTTAATTATTATGAAATGTTGAGAAAATCTACGTGTTATTGGGTCAACTTGAAACCTTTTAATTTTCAAACTTCTACGAAAATTTATACATTAAAAGATCATTTGTTTGTAAGGATCGTTAAGGCATCTCTTTAGGCTCATGGTGGCTACTTGTTTCAAGACACAAGGTGTATATAAAGTGTGTTCTAATTTGGCGAATAGGCTTTGTGAAAAAAAAACACTTATAGGATAAGTTGTCAAATTAATCGTTTTAGAGATTTAAGGATATACTGTGACTTTGATGAAGTAAGTTTGTAAACATGGAGATATAATATAAGCTTTAATGTGATAATAAAACGAACAAAAAGTTTTAATAATGATGATAAGGAATTCAAAAGCGAATGATCAATGAATAATGGCATATGAAACATCAAGTGATTAAATTGAGTCTTCAAATGATAAACAAATATAAATATTAATGATATAAAACATTGGAATTGTTTCCATAGGAAACTTTGACTAGTTCAAGTATTTGAAATTTCCTAGTGACTTGTGGGGGCGTACTTTAGCCTATAAGTGAATGCTCACCCTTCCAGATTGCACGTGCCCCATCACTAGTGAATTCCAAAACTTTAGCGAGATTAAAATCGAGATGCAGGAATAGATCCTTGAGATGTGGATTTCACTCCTAACTCAAAGATGTTATTTCAAAATTGAAAACTATTGTGGAATGAAACCAATCACTAAGTTAAGGATATCACTCCCAGCTTAGTGGTTAAGTTTCTTTTTGAAGGAAATTCTCTTTGAGGTGTGGATGTCACTCCTATCTCAAAGACATATTCCTAAGATAAATAACATATAGAGGCGTGAAACTAATCACCAAGGTATGGATGTCACTCCTAACTTGGCGCTATCGTTTCGTTTGTGAAATACGAGCGTATTCTTTTCTAAGCAAAATACTAAAAGAATAACGAAAAATAATCATAACGAAAATATCTTGAAAGAAAATAATAGGAAATAAGAGAAATATAAACGAGAGGACTCGTGAAAGTAAGCTTAGTTATAGACTAGGCTTAAAGGCATTCTAATAACCTAATTCCCTATAACCATGGCTCTGATACCAATCTGTAACACCCCAACCGATGGCGGAAACATCGAGGTGTCACGTAGTGACGATTGCTCAATAGCTCATGGACTAAAAGTGTAAATTTTGATATATTGATTAAGTTGTTTATTACATTGAAAGAAAAATACAAGATACAATAATTCTAAAGTGACAACTAAAACTGAAATACAATGAATCCAAAATCTAAATAAAATTTCCAAAAGCTTAAAAGTCATCTCATAAATAACCTGAAACATGTACGAAAATAGTATATGTCAATACAAAAATGTATTGGTGAGTACATCCGTTTGATATATATAGTATAAAAACGTTTCGCAATTCATGTGTTGTATACCGTTTGCAAATATGTAATAAGTAGTATCAGTCAAAACCAAACCTGAGAATAATGACTAACACATGACTAACAAACTGAATAATGAATTAACATGACAATGACCAAGATCCTCTCAAGAGAGTCTCAAGGGGGTATACCATAGTACTATTCACTGAAATGCTAGGCCGCCCAGCGGTTAATGATTAAGCATAATACACACCAAATCACATAAGGCAAACACATATGAGAATTGCATTAAGTATAAGAAATAAAACTTGATTAATAGGTACATGAATCATCCCGAAATAGTAAAACAGTAAGAAAAGGGAAAGATATACTCACGTTGATTGAACTTGCAAGAAATCGACGACATTCAATGACGTTTGCTTGAACCTAAATAAGTTAAGATTAACAACTTACATCTATTAATGTTATTTTATAACGTTCGCGCAAAATATATGTAGTTTTTGATTTATCCGAGACTAACATCATGAATCGTTGGTGATGATTACATGTTCGTTATGTGGGTTTCAAGGAAAAAAAATGCATTGGTTTCAAATAAAAAAAAAACATTCTATAAGACTTCGAAACATTAAATAATCATTGTTACCAAAATTAGAACCTCGTTATCTTTTCCAACGATCCATGCCATTTTAAATCCATGATTTCAATTCTTGAACAGTACATGGATCATCATCAAAATGTTTAGAATTTATTTATTTATTTTTTACTTAGAACCCAAAATAGTCTTATATAGAAAAAAATATGATATCTAAGTTTCAACAATATTACCTTCTGTAATCGAAAGAAACAGAGTTAACAAATGGGCGCGGATGGTGTTGTTTAACCGAACACTAAAGTGGTTGAAAGGAATTCCGACGATCTCACACAGGCGGCGTAGCGCAACGGTAACAATTTAAACAATGGTTGGTCGTGATCAAAGATCACGAATGCTGAAACATATGAGGCGGCGATCGTGGTGGTAATAACCGCTTACCAAGGAGATGGCAAACCGACTCATGGCATAGTGATGGCAATGGCGGTGGATGCGGGTCTTGGTGAAGCTTGTCGGTTTCTATAATATAGAGGGAGTGAAGTGTATTGGTTGGCATCACTCGATTTGGGTATTGAGCTTTATTGTTCCCCTAGTCTTGGTGCAATCAATTGAGCTTTGATTAGTGATTTAATTTCATTATTTGTAAATGGTTCATATGTGAAACGGTCATGATGATTGTTAAAGCATATTAAAATATATAAAGATAATCTTAATAGTCTTAGAACTATTGTCTTGAAAATTAATTATACAATTCTCTCCTATCATTGAAACTCAAAAGGTGCTTGTTTCATGAGGAAATGTTTATAAGTCGGACTATTTCAGATACTTGCATATTTTAATAATATGGCAAATCTAGATTTCAAAAGAATATTTGAAGAGTACACAATTATTAATTTGGGCATTGTAAAAAAAAAACTAATAGTGTGAGATTTACATATCATTAGTTTATGAGTTTATGACTAATGACTGTTACGAAACGAAAGAAACGGGTTTAATTAGGAAAAATAAAGAGTTAATTAATTAATACCCAACAACAATTCTATAATGAAGTGTCATACCATTTGTAATTTAAGGTCACCAACCAACTCCAAATATGCTATCTCTATATGATATTACAAGAAAAAAAAATAATAATAATATTAATAATGACAAGTTGTGGAAAAACGTTAGGATTGCCATTTATCAATTAATGATAATAACCCTTTAGTTAAGTTTGTCCTCAAAGTAATTTCTAGTAACAAAATGTGTAATTAAAAATCATGATGGTTTAGTTTTAACCTATCAACAATTGAAAACTTATATTAATTTGAGATATACGAAAAGTACGAGGACTAGATTTGACAACTTGTGGAAAGATGAGGGTAACGGTTGTCACACTTTTTTTCTTCCAGGAGCTACTTCTGGAGCTTCCCTTATAATCGTTGTCTCCAGTCTGGCCACATGCACTTTCACCTTTAGCAAAGACTCGTGCCCGTTCCATAAGTGCTTCCATCGTTTTCGGGAGATCTTCATGCAGTTTTTCCACCAACTGGTTGTTTCGTACCCCATGACAGAACCCAGATATCCGTAGCTGATCGACAACTCCGGATATTTGCATGCTTTCTTTGTTGAACATGTCAATTAATTTTTCCAACGACTCTCCATCTTTCCTTCGGATATTATGGATTTCATTGATGTCTTTGGTGAATCGCCTTTGTCGGGAGAAATTTTGGAGGAAAGCTCTCCGCAAGTCATCCCAATTTGATATTTCCCCTGCTGGCAACCCGTCGAACCACACTCTTGTTGCCCCGGTCAATGTTTGGGCGAACACGTGGCACCATGATGGCATGGGCCAAAGTACTATTTCCGCAGCCCCTCCGAAATCAAAGACATGATCATCCGGATATGATGTTCCGTCGTACTTTTTGACGGTCGCTGGCATTTTTAACTTGTCTGGGAGTGGGGCACTGGCTATACGTGGAGTGAACTTCGAGTAGGAAGTCATGTAAGCTGGGCAATATGGAGCAGTGAGATCATCATCCATGTTACTGGAGCTTGATGGTTGCTTGGCTGGCATCACTGGTCCTGTGGTCATTAGACTAGTAGATGTGAGTCCAGTTGGCAACGATCCGAAGTATCCGAAGGAAATGAGGTGTCCATTAGGAGTCTGGATTGGTGTTGAAGTAATGACAGTGGAGTACGTTGGAGCATTAACTGGAGTTGACATCGTTGCTGTTGAGGTAAATCCCTCGGAAGGGAACAAATTTACCTGAACGCTACGGAGCTTTTCTTGCTTATCCTGATGCTCTTTTAACCGAAGCAGGAATTCTCGATTACGTTGGAGGAAAGTTTCATCAAATTCGATGGGTACGGATTGCACACCCGTGGTTGCCATTACCATACCAGCAGTGGTGATGACCGCTGCTGAATCTGTTAAGAATCTGGAAAGACCAAACGTTTCTTGATCAGACGTGACAATGTCGCCTCCTTCTTTATTTGTGAGATCCACAATGTCTAAATTCTCATTAGCCATGGCAGATCTATGCGGAGAGCAGTGGCGGATTTACATGTACCTGAGGGTGGGCATGTGCCCACCGTACACTCCGGCAATCGACAATAACCTTGCTGAACCTGTGGAATTAACTTTATCAGAAAAATTCTAACGGTTCTGTGCGTAAATATTACAGGTTATAAAAGTGAGGAAGATAATGGCATAGTTTGTAAATACAAGAATGGTGATTGGGTATTTTAGTCATAAAATAGAAAAAAAAGTAAACGATGGTGAAGACTGAAGCATATCAATCAGTCATTGTCATCCCTATTTTTTTTAGATAAATAATAATAAAAAATTAAGTGATCCCTTTATTGTACTAAATTTTACTTTATTTATTTTTAATAGTTTATTTCATTAAGTTTATAAGAAATCTAGATATTAATTTTGTTTATTATTTTAAACTATTATATATAGTCCGGTTCTTAAATTCTAAGAAGACTATTTCTACATTCCGTCCGGGTGTAAAAATATTGAAAAAACAAGGTGCATGTAGTGTACCCTCGGATATATAGCATTTTTTATATTATATCCAAAATATTATCTATGAGCTATGTTGTTTTTACATTTCTTTTTTTTTAGCTCATTTTTAGCTGAGTGATATTGTGCCCCCGTACAAGAAAATTCTGTATCCGCCACTGGCGGAGAGAGTAGATATATGAAAGGATGGCGCCAATTGAAGATCCAAAAGTTAGTTCTTACCTTTTAACCACGAGGAAGAATGGAAGATGACCAACTTGATCAGATCTTTTTAATTAAACCTGCAAAACTAGCAAATCGTTAGGCTCGTCACAGGGGAGGATGGATGACCTCTCTGTGACCACCTTCCGGCGTGAGGTTAAGTATTTGTTTAGTGAGAGAAAGTACATATATATATATATATATATAGAGAGAGAGAGAGAGAGAGAGAGAGAGAGAGAGGTTCGGAGCGTGAGTGAATGTGTGTCACCTGTACTTTTGAGGGGGTATTTATACTAGTCAGGATTTGTTGTACTATTGTCCGATTTGGTGGTACTAGCCCTCGGAGCTTTTGACCTCCGGTTTAGTTTGGTGTACTTGTTTCGGACCTTTTAGGCACTGATGAACCGCGGCACTCCGTTATGAGTCACGTTGTCTTATTGTGTGTAGTTCGGAGGTAGTGCTTTATGCCTCTTCACCAACTAAGCATTATTGTTGTGAAAGCAACTTGGTAGGCTGAGTAATATATAACTCCCATGTGAACTAGTAACCACCATCCATATTTGATCACATTTAATACTTGCAATTAAAGGGATAACTTTAAATTACTACCGAACTTCACCTTTGTAAATTTAGCCACAATTTCATGAGTATGAAAGCGCTTTTAGGGACCAAAACCACTCACCATGCTGGTTGTGAGGACGGTACAGGCCTCGTCCAGTTCTAAGAATGCTGGCTTCAAGTGAAAGAAGAAGATAAAGGGTAAGAAAAACCGAGTCACCAACCACGTATAGTAACTACAATAACCGAAACAAAGCAACACCGATGGTTCATTTTTTGTGTTTTACCAAAACCAATCTATATAACGTTTGCTTTTATTTGTTTGATGTAGAAGACCAAACCGTATCAACCAAAAACTAACCATGTTTTATTTTGTGTAAAAAACTTCTAATAATTTTATATTTTTTGTACAGGATTTTATTTTGCTGGAAAATGCACATATAAATTGGGCTTTGATGAAGGAATCTAAGGGGCTGTTTGGCAAGTGCTGAACCAGTAAGTGCTGAATCAATAAGAGGTCTGAATGGATAAGAGGGTCTGAACCAGTAAGTGTTGAACCAGTAAACAAACAGCCCCTAAATACAAAAAGAGCACATCTCTTAACTTATATGAATGTTGGGCCTAAGCTGAAAATTTCCAATTGTGTCACCTTAAGTCTACACACAACTAGTCCAAAACATAGGCCCAAGCCCACATATCACATACATCGATTTTACAGTAATATCTTATTAACAAAGTTTCAGTATTTGACCATAAAAATCAACCGAAAAAAAGGTCAAAATCCTAACAAAGTCAACGAATTTCTCTAGCTTCTTACTGTTTTCTCTATGGTGTTATTATCTACCAAAAAATAATAAAAGTCCACTATTTATATATTTTGCCAAACCATACGTAAACCTGATCGCCCTTTTCGCCTCCCAAACCATCTTCTCGTTAAATGTTTTAACCGGTTATCATACACTTCACAAAATCTTTCTTCCCACCCTTTGGGCTCAACTGCAAGAGACCCGAGCCCAGGAGCCCGATCATTCGATTTCAAATTCACCGAACGGGTCCAGTCCACAACATAAGCAGACACTCTTCTTCTAAACTTAGCCTTGAACTCGGCCCACGCTTGGTACTTGTAATGGTTCACAACCAAGGTTGAAAGATTTGCTTTCTTGGTTTTATACCCGTCTTTTAACTTGAAATGATGAATCACATTGAGTAAAGACTCGTGAACCGCATCAAGAAGCGCTATTGATTTGTGTCGGTTTTCAATATCTTTTCTACATGTATAACCTTGTGTCACTCCCTCTAACGGGTGTGACTTTTGATTCGACGGGCCAAATTCATAGCAACGAATCATTAACTGGCCGTATGAATCTGTCGGTAGAAGTGAATGTAAAAGTGATTTTGACGGTTTTGATGATGCCCATGACGGTGAATAAACAAATTCGTCCACATCAATGAACATCATCCATTTACACGCGGTTTTTGCATGCAACACCGCATGTGAAAAACCCCCTTCTTGTGTTTTCGGCCATAGCCAAAAACGAACCTCGACGTCAAACCCTTTCGATTTTAACAAATTTACAACTTTCCCCAAATCATCATCACTTCCATTGTCATACAATATGAACTTATCAACTCCAATTTTGGAATGGTAAACAACCCATTCTTTCAAAAACTTAGCCACATTATAAACCATGGTACATGCGCACAATAGCGATTTCGTACCACCTGTGGCTATCTTGCGCTGGGGTTTGTAATACGCTAACGATGGAACCACCTGTTTGTTTTGTAGAATCACAAGAGAAACTCTGACTAAATTCTGACCAAACTCCGTTAACTCAGGCCGTTGACATCTGAACACTTCTTGCACAGAGCTAGTAACGGAAGTCATAACGCCGTTAACAATACTATCACCGAACAGACACTTAAACTCCGTTGGACTTCTGTTAACTCCTTGACGATTATTAATACCTTTCACGAACAAAACGACGTCGTCCTCCGTTTCAACAATCTCGTACACAATAAAGTTCCACCGGAGAAGCTCCGGCGCCGGCGACAGTCCCACCTGTCTGTAAACGACGTCGTTCTCCTTTTTAATCAGAACCGGCTGACGAAAAGGCAGCCGCCGAAGAACTCGCTTCGGTAAAGGACACGTGTACGTTCTCCGATCAGGATACGACATCGTTCCCGTAAACCTAGCTGGAGAAATCTCATTCGTATCAAATAAACAGAGTAACGACGTCGTATTATTATTATCATTATTATTATTATTATTATTATTATTATTATTATTATTATTATTATTATTATTATTATTATTATTATTATTATTATTATTATTATTATTATGGAATACGACGTCGTTCTCCGTCGGAATAATGACTAACGCCTCCCATGACGGAAACAAAACCGAAACATTCGTAACCGATAAAACATCGTTCCGTAACACAGGCATTGAATTATTATTATTATTATTATTCTTATTATTATTATTATCACCTGCTTCTAAAATCCATTTCACATCATGAAACTGGGTATCGATGGTTTCGTTATATAAAACAGTTTCATGATATGGTTTGAACTGAATTATACTGCTGTGATTGATTTCATTGATATGAACTGAACTAGAGGCGTGTACCTGAATAACCTGTGTATCGTTAATGATATGGTATTTGTCAAGGTAATTTGGGTGGAGGCGAGGGGTAGGGAAGTAGACGGGGGAACGGCGGCGTAACTGATCGGAGACGGTGGGTAAAAGAAGGTGATAAGTGACGGTGAATGAGACGATGGAGATGGATACGTACAGGAAGAATGTACGTATCTTTAGGGCCATTGTCACTGCAACAAGACGAAGAAGATGAAGAAGAAAGAGTTTATATATGTATATGAGAAAGAATAAAAGTATAGAAACCCTAATTATTTATTTAATATTAATTCAAACTTTTATTTGTGTTATCTTCTTAAATTCTGATGTAATTAGATTCAATATACTTCTTATAATACTAAACATTAATAATGGTATATTAACAGTAATGAAATAAATGCGGTTGATATCAGTGTATAATTAATGCGGTATCCGACACCAGCTCTTATACAGGTCGTATAAGTTTTGTTTTCATACAAGTTGTATGAAAGGGTTAAGTTGACTATACGACCTGTATAAGAGGATGTTACGATTATATTATACTTTTCGTATGATATTTGGTGTAACACGTAACCAAGTTATTTGACCATATAACTTGTATCACATTTTTCATTTTTTTATTCGGCTGATATGATTCATACGAATTGAAGAATGATATGATTGATATTATAAAAGGAATTTTAATTTGCTACGCAACTATAGAAAAATGTCATAGTTTACTCTTAACTCTAATTTTAAGTAACACGTACATTTAATATTAAAATTATTAAAAAAGGGATATCTTAAAAATCTATCTAGGAAAAATAGTTGTAATGGTATATTGATATCTATTTAACTAAATATATATTTTCCCAATGAACAGATTATTCTTTAATAAATTATTATATATTGCGGATTTGTTACTACTAGACGCCTTTCCTTTTCTTATTTTATTTTCAAATGCCTCCTTTTTAGAAGAATTTGCCTTGTCTTGCAAACCAACGTATAGCCTTTTATTTTCCTTTTTCTTCTTAAAGTACAAATACGACAACCATATCATTTTTTTTTTTTTTTTTGGCTCAGTTCAGGTATCATAAAAAATGAAGATCCCATATAATTATAAAAATATTTTTTATATAAATGTGAATTTCCACACGATACAAAAATAAATCCTACACGAAATTTACACGGTTCTAAACCTACATAAAATTTACATCGGCCTAAGTTTAGACTAAACTAGATTGGATAATTTACGAACTTGTTTAGTAAAATATGTCATTTTTGGCTCAATTTGACGGGTTACAGATTTACTGATATTTATTATTAAAAACTTAAAAGATTTGATATCTTGTCCAAATTTGATAGTTCAAAAATATAAGTGTTGGAACTTAAGCGATATTTAACCAATTAACACACCGGACCGTTTGGGGGACACCTGCGGCACTTTTATTAAATGAAAGAAACTTTGATACAATTTACCTATCACCTATACCATCTATTTATACTAGATGGAAACATAAAGATAACTCTAAATCTTAATCTACTAGGAAACTTTTAAACATAAGGATAAACATAATCTACTAATTTAAACTAACTTTCTAGATGATAGATAAAACTTCTTTTAGATAAGGATTAATTCAAACATTCTCCCCCTTAATCCTTATCTCACCTCCCCCCAAATCTTCCATTCCGAGCAAGCTCCTCATTTCTTCAAATTTTATCTTTGGCGATGCCTTAGTCAAGATATCCGCCTTTTGTTCTTCACCACTAACATGTTCAACCTGAACTTCTTCTCTTTCAATACTTTCACGAATAAAATGATATCTTGGATGAATGTGCTTGCTAAGTCCATGAAACACCGGGTCTTTCATTAACGCTATCGCCGACCTATTATCAACTCGCAACATTACCAACTTCTCATCTGAACTAGTAACTTCACTCAACAATCCCCTAAGCCAAATTGCTTGACACGCGGTTACAGTTGCTGCCATAAATTCTGCTTCACATGACGATAAAGCTACCGTCTTTTGCTTTTGAGAGCTCCACGAGATAATCGAATCTCCTAAATAAAATACCATCCCGGTTGTACTCTTGCCATCTATCGGGTCCGTTGAGTAACTACTATCACTGTAACCAACCAAATCTTCGTTTTCTCCTCGACTATACTTCAACCCGTAATTCAAAGTCCCTTTCACATAGCGAAGTATATGCTTCAACGCCTTCATATGACTCTCTCTTGGATCTTGCATGAATCGACTCACCACACCAACCGAGTAACACAAATCCGGTCTAGTATTAACCAAATATCTAAGGCTTCCAATCAGGTTTCTAAACCTTGTAGCATCAACACGCTCTTCATTTTTGTCCCTCTTCAACATAGTCTTCGGTTCCATTGGATAACGGGCTGGATTACACACCTCAAGACCGGCTTGTTTTAGTATCTTCTTTGCATAAGCGGTTTGTTTCAGGCTTACACCATCCAAACCTTGTGAAACTTCAATGCCTAGATAATACGAAAGCATGCCTAAGTCTTGCATGTCGAATTCTTTCTTCATCTGGTTCTTAAACTAATCGATGCCTTCTTTGCTAGAACCGGTTATTATCAAGTCATCCACATATACTCCGACCACAACCAACCCGTTTTTTGTTTCTTTCACGTACACAGCTTGTTCTCTTGGACAACGCTTAAATTCAAGTTGCTTTAACACCCGATTTAGCTTCTCATTCCATGCTCGGGGCGCTTGTTTTAACCCATACAACGCCTTCTTTAAACGGTATACCATGTTTTCTTTTCCCGTGATCTCGAAGCCTTCCGGTTGTTTAACATACACAACTTCTTTTAATTCCCCATTCAAAAACGCAGATTTCACATCAAGATGATAGACGTTCCATCCACGTTTAGCCGACAATGCTAGTAATAATCTAATGGTTTCGATTTCTTGCCACGGGTGCGAAGACTTCACTATAATCGATACCGTACTGTTGTACGTACCCTTTTGCTACTAATCTCGCCTTGTACTTGATTGTTTTACCTTGAGCATCCCGTTTTATTTTATAGACCCACTTAAGGCCTATCGCTTTGTGACCCTTTGGTAAGTTGGTCAAGAACCATGTCATATTCTGCTCAATTGACTCGAGTTCTACTCGCATGGCCTTTTCCCAGTTTTCATCACCTTTGGCTTCAAAATAATTCGCGGGCTCTTCTTCTATTTGAGGATTCTCATGTTCTTGTAACATAACGAATTCATCAAAACTTTTAGGCAATTGAGTCTGTCGATTAGATCTGCGAGTTAACGACACCTCCTCTTGATCTTCGGCTTCAACACTATCTTCATGATCATGATTCTGCACGGCATTGTTTATGGGCTCTTCTTGACCAACACTTGTAGGAGGTTCATCTTGATTCTCATTCTGTGCAGGAATGACAACATAATCTTCCAATTCTATTTTGAACTCTACCCATTCGGGTCCTTCACCAATTCTCATGTTTTCAGCATACTTTGACCAATTGAAGACTCTTTCTTCCTCACACTTCGGTTTGCGGCATACGTATATTCGATTATGCTCTGGATCATACAAGCGATCATTAATTGGGTCGGCTCTCTTCCAAGATATACAAGCATCTTACTTCTATCATCGAGTTTCTTCAGGTTAACCGGAGGCAATGTTGCGTGAGCACAACAGCCGAACACACGAAGTTCGGACAAATCTGGCTTGAATCCCTTTAATGCTTCATATGGCGTCACATTCTTTAACGCCTTTGTTATAGTTCGATTTTGAAGGTACACCGTATGTCGCACACATTCTCCCCATAAGTTTTGCAGAACGCACATTGCTTTCAGCATACTTCTTGTGGCGTTCATTATTGTGCGGTTTCGCCTTTCGACCACGCCATTCTGTTGCGGTGTGTAAGGAGCCGTGAATTGCCTCTTTATTCCGGTTTCATCACAATATCTTGTGAATAGTCTGTTCAAGAACTCACCTCGCGGTCGCTTCTCAAAGTCTTTATCTTCAAATAACAAGCTAGTTCAACTTCCTGTTTAAACCTTTTAAACATATCAAGTGCCTCATCTTTGGTCTTAATTGTATAGACCCAGGCGAACCTTGAATAATCATCGATAAACAAGATGTAATACCGATTACCTGCTAAGGTAGGAGGTGATATCGGTCCACACAGATCTGTGTGAACCAGCTCAAGCGGTTTCCTAGCTCGATAAGACGCTTGGTTTTTAAATGGCGCACGACTTTGCTTTCCTGTTAAACAAGAATCATATATTCTTACCTCATGTGGTGTCTTCGGAACTCCAATAGCCATCCCTTTCTGAGCCATAAGAGTCATCGACTTGAAGTTGAGATGACCAAGCCTCGCATGCCATAACCAGGCTTGATCATTCATAGAATTTAAAAGACACTCGGGTCTTCCTATCTTCAAGGAGATCTTATACAAGCGATTCATGCTTCTCGGAACCTTCATTAACAATTGACCTGACTCTTCGTATAACCATAAATGCTCATCAGCCATCCAGACTTTGCATCCATATTCAGTAAGTTGACCCAAACTCAAGATGTTGCTGCATAGATCCGGGATATAATACACGTCGCGAATGACGCGCTGTTCACCGTTTCTACACTCGAACACTATTGAGCCTTTACCTTTAATCCTTACCTTTGAACCATCTCCAAACTTGACGAGCCCCGTTACCGATCTATCTAGTTCAGCAAAGTGTGCTTCATAACCGGTCATGTGGTTTGAAGCACCATTGTCGAGATACCACTTGGACTCATCGGTTGAATCTCCTGCAAACATCTTTGGATTTACTTTATCTTCATTTAGAAGAACCTTCTCTTCATCCAACTCGATCTCGGCCATCATAAGTGCTGGACCATGATCTTCAGTTTGATTCAAATTAGCCTCAGCCTCAGTTTCCTTGTTGCATTCCCATGAATAATGTCCAAAGTTGTTGCAATTAAAACATCGAACATTGCGCTTATCTCGACCCTGGTTGGTTTCTCTATCTTTGTTGGTGTCCCTTGCTTGATTATCTTCATGTCTTCCCTGCTCTCTAGCTTGGTTACCTCTGCCTCTTCCACGAAACGAGCCTCGGCCCCGGCCACGTCCTCGACCACGTTGATATGAACCCCGTCCACGACCATTATTACTTCGTTGATCATGGTCGGTATTCTTTTTGTGAGTCGAGTCCGTTCTAGTGAATAATAATCTGCTTTCCTTCTCAACCAAGTTTTCTTGTCCCTTAATTCGCTCCTCAAACACCTTTAGACGAGCGACACAATCTTTAAACGTGATTGTGTTTAGATCAACAACTTGTTCTATGGTTGCTACAATTGCGATAAACCTTGGTGGCATAGCATCAAGCAGCCTTTTTACAATCGTAGACTCTTCAAGATCCTTACCCATGCTATTAAACTTCGAGATATACTCGGCCATCTTCCCTGCGAAGTCTTCGACGGTCTCCGAATCTTTCATCTTCAGATTATCAAACTCATGTTTGAGCGTCTGAAGTTTTGCTTGCTGAACTCGTTCAGCCCCAAGAAATCTTACCCGAATTGATTCCCAAATTTCCCGAGCGCTTTTGCTCCTAGACACTTGTGTGAGAATGTTCTCCGGTAAGGCTTGGTAGATCAAAGCTCTTGCGATCTTGTTTTTCTTCTCATCGACGTCTTCATTCGCATCAGGGTTGACTGTTTCCCACAAGCCTTGTGCGTCCAACATAGCCTCCATTAGAATGACCCATGTCCCATAGTTGATTGCCGTGAGTTTAGGACAGGTTAGTGAGGTTGATGTTGGATCCCGTTGTTGCGTTACGATCTGGTTCTGCGGATTTGGACGAGGTTGATCACCCATTCTTTCTTTCCTTTCTTCTTAGTATCAACCCAATTCTCTGGATCAGGCTTTTCGTAAGCCTCCAAGAGAGTTTCCCGTGTGTTTTATTTGTCGAACTATACCTTAATTCGACCCGAGCCTTAACCTAGGCTCTGATACCACTTGTTGGAAGTTAAGCGATATTTAACCAATTAACACACCGGACCGTTTGGGGGGACACCCGCGACACTTTTATTAAATGAAAGAAACTTTGATACAATTTACCTATCACCTATACCATCTATTTATACTAGATGGAAACATAAAGATAACTCTAAATCTTAATCTACTATGAAACTTTTAAACATAAGGATAAACATAATCTACTAATTTAAACTAACTTTCTAGATGATAGATAAAACTTCTTTTAGATAAGGATTAATTCAAACAATAAGTGCCAGGTTATGCACTTAAAACGCATGTAGTCATGTATAAGTATATTTTTTGTGTGGGGGGCAGGCCAATGTTTAGTATATATGAAGAAAAAAAAAAAGATTTTCAAAAATATATGGTTAAGCGAGGTGTGTATGTGTTAAACTAAGAATAGACGCATTATATCAAGTTTATGTAAATAAAATAATTTGGTGGTATAAACACATTTTTAGATACGTGTAACACTAGATTTGTCAATCTATTAACATACCCAGTTAGTGCTGATAGTTGGTAAATAACATACCCAGTTAGTGCTGACAGGGGATCCTATTTCACCATTCCTGTTTATTATGGTTATGGAATCTCTTTCGGGAATTATTAGAAAGGCTTGTGATGTTGGGGTTTTCCGTGGGGTCGTTCTTCCTAATGGTGGTCCGGTTATATCTCACTTATTATATGCTGACGATGCGATGGTCGATGGGGGAGTGGTCAGATAATAATTTTGGTTGTTTAAGACATATGCTGCGAATCTTCCATATGTGTTCGGGGCTCAGGATTAATATTCACAAGTCTATGCTATACGGGGTGGGAAAGAGTGTAGAAGAGGTGGGTATTAAGGTGAGTGGGATGGGTTGTAGGTCAGGGGCTATGCCTTTTATTTATCTTGGGATTCAGGTCGGCGCAAATATGAGCAAGATCAGTAATTGAGAGCCGGTGGTAAAAGTATTCAAAAGTAGGTTGTCTAGTTGGAAAGCGAAGGTGTTGTCGATTGGAGGTAGGTTGACGCTTATCAAGTCGGTTTTGGAGAGCTTACCGTCTTATTATTTTTCTTTGTTAAAGGCGCCAGTTGGAGTTATTAATATCCTGGAAGGGTTGATAAAAAAGTTTCTTTGGGGAGGTAATGAGGATTATAGAAAAGTTCATTGGGTGGGTTGGGACATCGTTACTAGGCGGATTAAACAAGGAGGTTTGGGAATTCGGAAATTAAATGAATGTAATAATGCGTTTTTGGTTAAATGGCTTTGGCGATATCGGCATGAAAGTGAGTCGATGTGGAGAAGAGTGGTAAACGCTATTCACGGGTCAAAGAGGAAGTGGGAGTCTTTTCCTCATAGTTCGAGATTCACTAGTACGTGGACAAAGTTGGTTAACAGTGGAGTTCATTTAAAGGTGGGGGATGTGAGTAGTGTTGGTATGATTCGGGGGCGAGTCGAAAACGGTGTGGATATTAGATTTTGGATTGATCCTTGGGTCGCCTAGCTGCCTTTAAAATGCTTGTTTCCAGTCCTATTTCGATTGGAGCGGGATAAGTGGTGCAAGGTATGTGATCGGATTGGGAGTGGTGATCGTGGCTCGTGTGTGCAATGGAGCTGGAAGAGGCAACCCACATCGGTAGTTGAAGCCCAACAGTTGAATGATTATACTAGTTTGGTTGAGGTGCAATCGCTGGGAGGTGATCGGGATAGGTGGAGTTGGGATAATAGCTCGGATAACTTATTTTCGATTAGTAAGGTAAATAGATGGATGGATACTGTTCGTGTCTGCGAGGTATATAAATGGTGCAAATGGTTACCGATTAAATGTAATGTATTAATGTGGAGGATGTTAATGGATAGGATCCCGACTAAAAAGGTGTTATTGAGAAGGAATATTAATTGTGGGGCTAATATATGCAATTTATGCGAAGACCAGGAGGAAAGTGTAGATCATTTATTCACAGCTTGTATGGTGGCGAATGGAGTTTGGAACGGGATTGCTACTTGCTAGATGGGTTAATCTTACATACTTTTATTTCTTTTCAGTGAACGATATTTTGCAGATTCATTCGACCTCTAAATGGTTTTAACGTGCTGGCGTATCTGGAAGACAAGGAATGAGAAGATTTTCAAAGACATTAGTCGGACTGTGGTTGACATTGTTTCGGATATAAAAGCTTTGGGTTATATTTGGTTTTCGAATAGGTGTAAAAAGGGAGCGGTGGGTTGGAAGGATTGACAAAATTTTAATTTTGATGTGATGTAACTTTTTTGGTTAGGGTATCTCCGCCTTGGAGATTTCCCGTCGTTTTATTGTGGTTAATGAAATTCGCCTTCTAAACAAAAGTTGGTAAAGGCAGACAATTAACAAGTGAAAAGAGTGTGGCAAATTATGTTTGAGGAATTTGACAAACTCGATCATAACTTTAGTATTTATCGTAATTACTTATTTTGATTCTAATCTGGATGTTAAAATACTCAAACCTGAATACCTAAATAAACATTATCTATTTCGCAAGAAAAGAATATCTTCCTGTAATTAAAAAATGTTCATTAAGTGTATATGCCTCATCTTGTATTGTACATAAAGTGAATTCTGCTTTTCACAATGCCCAGAATCTCATTGTTTTTACAAGAGAGAATTAATAAGATTGTACTTTAGTTATTATAAAAATTGCACTTTCTGTTATTTACGTTAATTTTTCACTCATTCTATCCTTTATTTTTTTCCAATTTGCTACACCCTCTGTCCTTTAGCCTAACTTAGTTAAAAAAGTTTGTTAACTTTATTTTCTAACATTACACTTTTAGCCCCTGTAGTTTTGATCGGACCCTAACCCTTGAACCCATTTCGACTGACCTCGAATTCGACCACGAAAATTAACGAAATCTTAGGGCTATTATAGAACATCAAATTCTGGTCAAAACCATGTATAATAATCGTACTGATCTGATCGTTTTCGAGGCTAATCGAACAATTAAAATTGTGACTAGTTGATCCTGTTCTTCAAATTGCAAACAATTTGGTGGGTGTTTAAGGTATATTTTTGCACAGAAACGGTCGACTAAGGCATAAGATGTTATAATAGGTTTCAATTTATGGTATAGAAGCTCGGTTTGCAAGTGGGTTTTTAAACGTTTAAAGAATTTGTCAATTGAATGGCGATTTGGAACCTTTAACATTTAATATTGGAATGTATGGTGTGATTTAGAGTTGTAAACATGTGGGTAGGTCCAGATTTAAGTTTGGGTGCAATTTGGAGGTGTAAGATCCATTTTTGTTAATGCGGGTCATATTCGGTTTGGGTTTTTGACCTGTTTTGCGATCTGGTTTAAATCGTTGGATTCGATATAAGTTTTAAAGAAGTTTCAGCCAGGTTTCATGTTTTCGGGTTATGTTTGACGTGAATTCGCTTAACTTCGGTTATATATATGTGTATGTTTATATATAAAATGAGTTTTTATAAAAACAAAATATGTTTTTCATCAATTGTTTTACTTTAAAATTATGGTTTTGATCGGAATTTGATATAGTTTAAAAGCCCTATGATTTCGTTTCATGTTGTGCCTTAGTTTCGTCGTTTAATTTGGGGTTAAGGCTTAGAAAAACTATAAGGGTTAAAAGTGTAAAGTTAGAAAATAAAGTTAACCAATTTTTTTAACTAAGTTATGTTAAAGGATAGAGGGTGTAGCAAATTGAGAAAATAAAAAATAAAATGAGTAAAAAATTAACGTAAAGGACAAAGGTGCAATTTTTATAATAACTAAAGGACAATTTTTATAATTCTCTCTTTTTACAATTTTGTTATTTTGTGAATTCGAATTTGTTTTATAGGTATTTGAATACATATATACTGATTTAAGTCCTCAAAAGAGGTGGAGTCATATCCTTTAATTGCTGCAAAAGTTATTTCACATGCACCTTTTGAGCAACACAAATTCTTTGCATTTTGCGTATACAATTTTGTTGGTTACTTAAAAAAAAACAGCCAATTTATCCAATAATCTATATCTATATCTATATATCTATCTATCTATCTATACATATAATAAACCAAAGCCATTTTAATGACATGTCACTCAAAGATGCATTCTCTTCCTTGAGTGTGCCATGTGTCATCCCATGTGGCATTGAGATATTTTAGGGAAAAAATAATTTAAAAACAAAATTGGATTTTTCACCCTCATGTTTCCTCCCATAATTTTTAAACGTTAATATCTTTAATATACGAGATTTTTTAAAGAAAAAAATTACACCAAATTAACGAGCGTTTTATTATCTTTCCAACGAGTACCATAATGCTATATAAAAAACAGAGAAATTTTTTTGTGGGGTTTTGTTCATATAGGAAAAAAACACAAAGTGTTCAGGTAAATCATTAATCATGTATAGGCAAGTCACTAATTATATCTAAATCAATAAATATGATTTGTTTTCAACCAGAGCCGAATAGGTTAATAGAGTTATACGTTGTTTTAAGTTAAGTCTTAATATTAATATGTTAAAGTTGTACATTTGTTTAGTCTTTAGGATGGGTGTTAATATTAGAGTTACATTATAGTTCTACATTCTTTTAGGTTAGGTGTTAGCATTGGAGTTGTACATTGTTAATTTGTTTCTGGTTAGATATTAACATTAGAGTTATACATCAGTCTATTTCATATGTAAAATTGATGTATCATATTAAATTTCTCAACCCGGGACGCTCCCGGGGTATAATCTATATATAATAAACCAAAGCATTTTTAATGACATGTCATAATATTATGCAATCTCTCTTTTGAGAGATGCCACATAGGATGTGATGTGGCAACTCTAGACCAATTAAAAAAAGGAATAAATATGGTTTAAATATGATTTAACATAATCTATTAAATACATAATCTACTACATGTAAATATTAAAACTTTATTTATTCCTCTCTCATGTTTCCTTTCATAACTTTTAAACATTAATATCTTTTATGTACGAGATTTTTTAAAGAAAAAAATTACACCAAATTACTATTTTTTTATATTAGAATACGATAACTTATGGCAGAGATTTGTTTAAAATAATAATAATAATAATAATATTCATTAATCATATATTGGCAAGTCATTAATTATGTTGTCATATTAGATATTTTATTATGTCATATTAGATATTTCAACTCGGGATGCTCACCAACAGGTAATTTCTATATAGATGCCATTTTTATAGTTTAGATACTTCTAATTTTATTCACTTTACTTAGATTTCTCAACCCGGGACACTCCCGGGGTATAAGCTAGTATATATATATATTGCAAAGGGATTAATCCTACATATCATACTCTTATGCAATCTCTCCTTTGAGAGATGCCACATAAGATGTGATGTGACAACTCTAGACCAATTAAAAAAATGATTAAATATGGTTTAAATATGGTTTAACTTAATCTATTAAATACATAATCTACTAAATGTAAATATTAAACCTTTATTATTTTCTCTCTCATATTTCATTCCATAACTTTTAAACGTTAATATTTTTTATATACGAGATTTTTTAAAGAAAAAAATTACAACAAATTAACGAGCGTTTTATTATCTTTCCAATGAGTACCATAGTGCTATATAAAAACGGAGAAAAAAACGACTATTTTTTGTAACCCGACAGGTATTGTGTCAGGTTTGGGATTAGTTTAAAAAAAATTGTGGGTTTGGGTCGGGCCTAAGATTAGGTGATACCCGACCCAATTACCCGAAACCACATACCCAAATACCCGAACTATATACCCGATCATATACCCATGAATTTTTTAACGCATCACATAACCCTTAGACTAATGCGGTCGATATTTCAATAAATAACTTTTTTTTCCTTATTTCATGTTAGTTCTTTTTAGAATAATCGATTACAAACTTTCGAATTCATTTGACATTATACCCAGCGCAGAGATTCATTTTTTTTTATATTAGAATATGATAGCTTATGGTAAAAATTTGTTTAAAATAAATAATAATAATAATAATAATAATAATAATAATAATAATAATAATAATAATAATATTCATTAATCATGCAAGTCACTAATTATGTTGTCATATTAGATATTTTATTATGTTATATTAGATATTTCAACCCGGGACGCTCCCGAGATAAAAACTAGTTATACACACACACACACACACACACACACACACACACACACACACACACTAGACTATTGTCCGCGTGGACACGCGATTCAAAAACTAACAATTATTTGGAGCGGTAAAACCTATAAACAAAATATTATAGAAATATTTTATTAAAATTTAAAAGTAAGGAATACACATTTTATTCAAATATCACTAAATATTTTATATACACCACATTTTTTGTTTTAGTCTTGACATTCCTGTTACCATCTTGTATAAGTAATTTCACCTCTCATCTGCTTTTAACTCTTGACAGTGCAACATAAAGATGGCCATGTGAGAATACAGGGTCTCTTAATTACAATCCAACATTCAATAGAGACTGCCCTTGGCTTTTATTGATGGTCATTGCGAAGCATACTGTTATTGGGAATTAACGCCTTTGGAACTTGACTGGAATCTTCTTATCATATAGTATCATGTTATTGCCCGCGTGTACACGCGGTTTAACAATTAACACTTATTTGGAGTGGTAAAACCTATAAAAAAATATAATACAAATATTTTATTAAAATTTAAAAGTAAGGAATACACATTTTATTCAAATATCACTAAATATTTCCTTATACACCACATTATTTGTTTTAGTTTTGACCAGGCCCGGCCCTGAGGGAGGGCGGGGTGGTCGACGGCCCAAGGCCCGATAATCCCGAGGGCCCGAAAGCTTAAAAAATCGTTTCTATATAGTATTATATATAATAGCTAAAGCAAAATAATAATCAAAACAATGACATAGCTACTGGTTTGCATGCCTCTTTTCTATCATTGAGATTTTGAGTTCGAATCCCATGTTACATGTAATTTGGTTTTGAGTTTTTTGCTGCTCCATTTTATTTCCTCCATCAGTACTTATCATGGATCTTCATATATGTATCTTTTTTCTTTGAGAATGACACTTTTACTAACTATTTCAGTAAGTTAGCATGCGTGCTATAAACATCAACAATAGGGATGGCAATGGGTCGGGTTTGGGACGGGTTTAGGTAATCCCAACCCCATACCCGATTAGGTATGCTTGTCCCAAACCCGTCCCAAAACCCGTCGGGTTTGTGTCGGGTAATTACCCATCGGGTATCGGGTATACCCGCGGGTTTCGGGTAAACCCATTAATTTGAAAAACTTACCCATTGAGTATATCCGACCAAAAACCCGCCAGGTATCTATTGGATAACTACTAACTAATTACATTTAGCATTATTAAATATATGTGTAAATATTACAATGTATAAATATAAAATACTTAAATCATATAAAAACACTCAAAGCTATAGATAACAAATAGTATACACTAATTTTTGATATTTTTTAGTATAATATGGCAATCTAGATGGACATTTAGATATATTATGCATACATATTTTAAAAGATATATAAGAAATTATATTGGGTATCTAATCGGGTAAACGGGTATACTTTATCGGGTAATCGGGTCGGGTAAACGGGGATGTCATCAAACCCCAAACCCGTCCCAAACCCGCGAAAAAAATAAAAATTAATCCCATACCCGGACCCATACCCGATTACCCGACCCCAAACCCGTCCCAAATGTGTCGGGTTTCGGGTTTACCCATCGGGTTCGGGTTTGATTGCCATCCCTAATCAACAAGCATGCTGCATAAATCTTCCAATATCCTAATAACAAAAGCAACAATGGGTCAATAAGTAACCTTTTTTTTTTTGCTGTTCTAACACACAGAAAAAAATGGAACATATTAAGAACCACTTAAGAAGATCAAACATGCAATCTAGTTCAACCACTTAAGAAGATCAAACATGAGTCCAAGTTTGTGTTTCCATTTTCTCTTGATCACAAACTCTAAATCTCAATCATTAAAGAATCAACATATGATTTCTTTTAATCCGGATGATGATGAGACGTGTCATGATCATCACACGCGTGACAAACGGGCTATGGTGAAGCTATATAGAGGGGTTAGGCAACACCAATGGGAAAATGGGTGGCAAAAATACGGCTCCCACGTAGCGAACTTTTCCGATGAAAGAAGCAAAGCGAAGTGTAACTTTCTTGTTGTTTAGTTTTGTTTCATATTGGGCCTGCGTGCCCGCTAATATGTCACTGGTTCTCCCCCCTCCATGGTAAAATGTCAAGGAGGGGGGAGCCCGAGTTTCAGAATAAAATTTTGGGCCCAAATTCACTTCAAGTCTTGGCTCAAGCACCATATTCAATTTTTTTTTTAATTCGTTCCACTTTACAAAATTTTGGGCCCAAATTTTTTTTCGCCCGAGGCCCAAATTTTTTTCGCCGTTTTCAGAGACGGCCCTGGTTTTGACATTCACATCATTATCTAGTATATGTACTTTCACCCATGCCCTGCTCTTAACTCTTGACAATACGACATAAAGTTAGCCATGTGAGAATATGGGGTCTCTTAAATACAATCCAACATTCGATAGAGACTGTCCTTGGCTTTTATTGATGGTCATTGCGAAACATACGGATATTGGGAATTGACGCCTTTGGAACTTTACTGGAATCTTGTTATCAGATTGTATTTGAGGAGTATTATCTAGTAAAAAATAAATAGTAGTGAAAAATATTTCTGATAAAATGTTAAAAGTAAGACACCGTTTGAGTCAGATCATTCAAAATTTGAATTAAATGTAATAATTAAGTCTAATTGTTACCATTACAGATATTAAAATATGAAATTATATACTTAAATAGAACATTTAATATTTGAATATTTATAAAGTTTAACTCAAATCTATCAATTCAAATTCTTGTATTCAAAATTTGAATTTTAACTTGTAACTAATTTGAGAAATTTATAACTAAAACTATTATTTGTTAAATTTTAAATATATTAGGAAATATCTAATTAGTATATCTCTATTTCAAAGGTAATAGTAGGATTGTTTGTTACAATTATTAGCTTAACTTCAAACGTTTGATTTTTTTTTTAAAATTTTAAATCATTCTAAATTCGAAATTAATGCTATAATTAGGTCTATTTGTTACCATTAGTATTTAAAATTTAAATTTTTTTAATGTCAAAAAAATTTAAAAATTAAAATCATTGACATCGAAATATGAAATTATATACTTAAATAGAACATTTAATATTTGAATATTTATAAATTTTAATTGAAATCTATCAATTCAATTTAGTAATCAAAATTTGAAAGATTCAAATCATTCAAAAATTTGAATTAAATATTTTAAATATTTTAATTAATTCTAAATCTAAATGTTACCATAAATCTTAAATTCAAATTTTTTTTCAATTCACGCATTCCGTAAAAAAGTTGACGGATTCATGCATATTACTCAATTGATTAACATAAGAGTTTGAAAAAACAAAAAAAAGATTTCTTTAAAAAAAAAATCCTTTATGATATAAAATAGATCTATTACCACTTGGTTTTTTTAAACGGAGCCTGGATACTTCAATGTAGTAGTCCAACTAAGCCAACCATAAATTCTTCTAATTGATAATAGTAATTAGAATCCCCCCCCCCCCCCCCAAATGGATCTAATTGCACTTCACGCTCCAAATTTTTGATGCTTTCATGGGCGAAATATTTAAATAAAACATTTAGTATTCAAATATTTTTTAAAGTTTACAAGAAATCTATAATTTCAAATTCTAGTATTTAAAATTTTAATTTTTACTTGTAATTAATTTGAGAAAGTTACAACCAAAATTATTAATTGTTATATTTTAAATGTACTAGGAAATCCTAATTTAATGATAATAATTAGGTGTAATGGTTACCATTATTAACTTTAATTCAAAATTTTAATTTTTTAAAAGATTAAGTCATTCAAAAAGTGTAACTAAGGATAATTAGTATATGTAATTTCTTACCGTTATTTAAAAAAAATTCAAAATTTGAAATTTTGTCTAATTCAAATTTAAATAGTTCGAATTTTAATTTGAAATTTGAAATTGATAATTCGTTATTTAATTGATTACCAATATAAGCTAAACTAATATTAATATAATATAGGGTAATTAATAGGATCAATTGATGTGTTAATAAGTATTGACACAACTTATGTAGGAACTTTGAATCATATTAATTGTGTAAATAAAAGAATAATTAGCATGTGTAATTTCTTACAATTATTAACCAAAATTCAAAATTTTAAATTTTGTTAAATTCGAATTTAAACATTTCAAATTTTAATTTGAAATTTGAAATTTGAAATTCAAAATTCGATATTTAATTGATTACCAATATAAGATAAACTAATATTAGAATAATATAGCACAATTAATAGGATCAATTAATATATTAATTGGATAGTTGACACTTATGTAGAGACTTTGAATCTTATTAAATGTATAATTAAAAAGATAATTAGTATGTGTAATTTCTTACCATTATTAACCAAAACTCAAAATTTGAAAATTTTGTATAATTCGAATTTAAATATTTTAAATTTTAATTTGAATTTTGAAATTCAAAATTCGAATTTAAATATTTCGAATTTTAATTTGAAATTTGAAATTCAAAATTCGATATTTAATTAATTACCAATATAAGATAAACTAATATTAGAATAAAATAACACAATTAATAGGATCAATTAATGTATTAATTGTAGAGTTGACACTACTTATGTGCAAGACTTTGAATCTTATTAAATGTGTAATTAAAAGGATAATTACTATGTAAAATTTCTTACCATTATTAACCAAAACTTAAAATTTGAAATTTTGTATAATTCGAATTTAAATATTTTAAATTTTAATTTGAATTTTGAAATTCAAAATTCGAAATTTAAATTATTACCATTAAACTTGAAGATAATAATAGAAATGTTAGTTTTTAAGTCTCAGTTATCATTTACTCTAAATTTCTAAAAAGTTGGTTGAAAAAAAAGGGAGACTTACAGTGAAAGTCTCAATTATCATTTACTCCAAATCACAACTAAAAAGTTGGCTGAAAAAAAAAACATAAAAAATCAAAACAATCCAGATTCTTAAATCAAAATAAATTTAATGAATATGACACAAATTACAGAGCAGACATAAAGAGATAGTTACAGTAAGTTAAAAAACATTGTGTTTCAAATTCTAAAATGACAACAATGAAGAATGAATTAAATGAGGAATGATATTTTTAGTAATCATTAAATTTGTTAATTTTATATTTATTTATATATTTATTACGGATTAATTGTTTATTTTCGGCATATTATTTATTTTGTTCATAAATTAATTAAGAATTGATTAATTTTCATTATTTTTTTAAATCTGACAAAAATATTGCAATTTTTTCGGTATGGACAATCAGTAACTTTATGTATTTGTTCGGTATGAACAATTTCATTCATAAAGTTGTATTATAATTAATAATTAAAGTAATGTATTTTTTATATTATTATTTTTGTCAAATTCGATATTTAATTGATTACCAATATAAGCTACACTAATATTAAAATAATATAACACAATTAATAGGATCAATTAATGTATTAATTGGAGAGTTGACACTACTTATGTAAAGACTTTGAATCTTATTAAATGTGTAATTAAAAGGATAATTAGTATGTGCAATTTATTACCATTAAACTTGAAGATAATAATAGAAAATGTTAGATATTAAGTCTCAATTATCATTTACTCTAAATTTCTAAAAAGTTGGTTGAAAAAAAAGAGAGACTTACACTAAAAGTCTCAATTATCATTTACTCCAAATCACAACTAAACATATTGATAAAACAAATTTCACATTAATTAATTATTTTAATTTGTTAAAACTAGAACAATATTTAATTTCACAATCAAAATCAAGGTATTAGTCTAAACAATAACTCTAATTTTGACTTCATCAATTTGATGAAACCATTGAGAAACACAAGGAATTCAAACATACAGATAAACAGATGCTTACATCATCTAAATGTCGTCGTCCCATCTCCATCATCGTTACTTCACCTCTGGGAGAAACATGTATATCTAGGTTATAAAAAATACTCATCAAGTGATAAACGAACAAACCATTAAAATAGTAAATATTATAAACGATTTAATTAACAAAATCCATGTGGAAACGGAGGAGCACACCTGCTTACAACCTTTAAAAGTGTGGCAGCCATTAAAGCCAATTGATAAAAAACCGGAGGCCTCTCAAAGCTGCCCACATGTACCGCAGAATACCTTGAAGCAGAAAAACAAACACAAATCAGAAAAAAAATTAAAATTATCAACTGAACTGAACAAATTTGCTGTTCACAATTTGTATCGTTGTCCATTCAACAATTAACCTAAGAAAAGGAAAAAAAACAAACAGATGATAATTAACCTCGTAATTTATTCGTTGCGCATGTGCATCCTTAAGAGCACTCGAGAATTCATCCTAACTCAACAACCCATTTGTATAATTGTCTATTAATTCGACCAAGAGATGGTTATTATTTAGATATGAAAAAAAACTATTTAAACTAATAATCAAGAAGAAAACAGATTCATAATCATGTGAAGATTTAGGGAAAAGTGTTAGGTTTTTTGAAATTGGATCGATGAAAGAGAGAGAGAGAGAGAGAAAGGAGAAGAATATAGAATGATTGGGTTATCTCTCTACCTCTTTTTATATCATGCTTTAATTTTGAAGATCAAATTTCGACCTCATTTAATTATTCTTGACCAACTTTGACCTTATTTAATTATTCTTGACCGATTTTGACTTTTAATTATTTAATGATTTTTTATTTAAAAAAAAGAAAATTTTATAAATTCTAAGCTTGTGCAATGTCGCACAATATGGGAGGAGATAGGAGGGAAGGTGAACTGTGGGAGTGCCATGTGTCAAAAATGGCTTTTGTTTATTATATGTACTATAGGAAACCCGCGCGATGCAGCGGCGACAATTTACAACGCAGTACTCGTTTTCTGTTAGTTTATCAATCATCTCGGAATACATTTTATAGTACGTATGTTAGTGTTCCTATTCGTAGCATTTATGTGGTCTATCAATAACATGAGTCTTACATATACGTTGTTATACATGGGTTGAAAATGTTGGATTGCATCAACCCAACATGTATCACTTGTAGGTTTTAACTGTTACCATCATATTACTGGTCATTTTACTAACTAGTTTTTGTATTGTGGTGCCACGTTTTCTTGAAACCTTTAAAAAAGTTTAATCTTACCCAGTGTCGTTAATTCTATGGTAAACATGTAGGCAAGATCAAGTAATATTTGAAACTCTGAAAGTGTGTTTGATAAATGAAATTAAAGACTTTGTCAAGTTGGAATGCGTATTCAATAAAAATAATTCGATCTTGCACTCGTTCAGTTGAGCAAATGCTGCTCAATTATTTAGTTTTCACCAATCTAGTATTTTGTGTTCTACAGTTTAGCATTGTATCCAATAACTGAATGATGAAAGTACATTAAGAACAAATAAAAGGGATATGAGATTAAAAAAAATAATGCAACCATCAAAGTTTTTTTGCATCAACATTGAAATATTAAAAAAAATGAATCTGAAAAGTAGTTTGTTGACCCGTAAAGTCAAAATGTGCTTCTTTGCATAATGAGTCAAATACCAAGCTAAGTTTAAATGGAAACTAAAAGTATGTGATGGGAATTTGATCAATAATATCACTAAAACTTAGCTTCCATTTAAACTTAGCTTAACAACTTTGATTTAAATGGAAAACTAAGTTTTAATGAATCTGAAAAATCTTTTTCATATGAACCAATAAAGAAAAGAGGCGTGTTTTCCATTTAAATCAAATTCCCATCAACTTTGATCAACAATATCACTAAAACTTAGACCTTCTGGCCCCTAGTATTTATATTGGATATCAATCATCCCATTCCACAAGGGTTATAATCCCGACAAAATACCTCAAAGTGCTACCCACAAGATGCGAACGTGTCTCCTCTCATGCCCAAGACTTATCATTGATAGTGGGTACCACTAGGCTATAAGCCCATTGGTCATTTTTTTAACAAAGTGGAGGGTGTAAATGAGCAAGCCATTCTTGACATTGATTCTAAGCAGAAGGATCCTCAAATGTGCAGTTTATATGCAGCTGAAGTATTTAACAATTTACGCGCAGCAGAGGTACTTTTAGCTGTTAATATAGCAATCAAGTTGATTTTTTTTTTTTCTAAAATTACATAGTGCCATTTACTTTCACCATATGTATTAGTTTTCTCCAATCTAGCCAAAATTAGGCTGTTCTTGTATTACAGCTATCAATACCATATTATCATCTAACTAAATGAGCGTTAACATCCATATTTTTTTTATGTACAGACAAATCTTAAAGGTTCTCTTTCTTTATGGCAAAATATATTTTTAACGTCCACTTATTCTTTGTACGTATTTTTCTTCAGCTAAAGGGAGGCCTTCAGTTAATTATATGAAAACAGTGCAGCGAGACATTACACAGAAAATGCGTGGTATTTTTATTGCCTGGCTTGTTGAGGTTAGCTCTTGAACATAATATGGAATCAAAGTATTCATTTTAAAAAATGATTAGATAACACAGTCACACAACCAAAATTTTTTATATTTCAAACTGAACCAAGCAAATCTCTTGTTCTTAGTGCAAATATTCTGATCTTCAACAAGTTATTGACTATAAAACTTTTGTTTTTTTTTTCCTGATGTTTACCAATTAGCATTTCAATTACTGCTTGGTTCTTCCCAATCTTTCTTTCCCTTGCTGCGCTTAAGTGTCTCTACCAGCAATGGGTGTCCTACATCCTGAATTAATTGTCTGCTATAGTGGCACGACTTCCAGCCAGGGTCATTTGCAGATGTAAGTGGGTATGCAGCGAGTGGCGAACATTAATGTCAACACATGGATTTGAAAAAAACCCACTGCAGCCACTCGTCATCTGACAACTATCAAAAAAACAATATTAACCCGCGGCCTTACCTGCTTAGTGTATACAATGGACATTGCAACAGGAGATCATGGGCGTCAAACAATGATTCCCTTCCCCTTCCAACCAGGCCATAAGGGCATATCAATCCTCGTCCAACTAAACGGTGTACTTTATGTATGCTTGAACCCGTCTCATGAATTGATTATGTGGAATCCAACAACTAAAGCATACCATCAGCTTACTACCAGTCGCGACACTAACCCATTTAACTACGTTGAGGATACCGTAGTTTATACAATGGGCAGCAGACCGACTTCAATTGTTGCGTATCATAAGATCAAGATCAGTTGGTCTTATTTCAGCAAAGATATACTCCAGGTGTGTTGGCAGTTAGAGGGACGTTCCTTTACCACAAAAGCTGAATATGCGAAAAGGCATTTCATGTGATCTGTTGGGTTTATACCCTAGGATTTCGTTGTGGTCGTCAAAGGAAACCAATCACCCAGTCCGTTATAATCGAACTCCAGTTTCTCGTTTGTATAATAGGCCAGTATCGGTGCTCCGGTTTACCTTGCTGCTGTACTCTAGCACCTTGCTGCAGTCAATTGACACATTGGAGTTGGTTAGTGGTTCACCATATCAATCATTTCTTTTTTGTATAATAAAACTAGCAATATGGTAAGCGCTTGGTAAATTCATAAATACCTTTTATTATGCAGAACAAAGTAGACGTGATGACTTAGAATCACTTGGTTATTCTTAGCCGATAATATTACACATATTATTATCTGTTATTATGTTATGTATATCTTGTATAGAATTGTGATTAGGGTATATCTCTTCCATATTTATCTCCTTAATTATAGCTAGGGTTAGCTTGTATTATGCTCTATATAATAAGCCTTTGTTTTATCAATGAGATTCATTCACAATTCATACCATAAACACTTTTATGGTATCAGAGCTACGGTTCTGAAATCCTTTTCTTTTTTCCTTATTTCCCTTAACCCTAGCCGATTACCCTTTGTTCTGCTATTGCCGCCGCTGCTGCAATGAACAAGAACACAGAAACTGAAGCTTCCTAGAAGCCGATTACTCCTCTTCACCCTACCTACTCGGTCTCGAATATTCAATCAAAGATTCGGACCCTGGATGGCACAAAGGTCCCGTACTCTTCTTGGACCAAACTGTTCAGGCTTCATACGGTAACCTACAAAGTCCTCGACCACATCGACGACACGCCACCACCTCCAATAACCGCTGCTGAATACCCCGCTTGGAAGGAGATTGATGCTCTTGTCCTGCAATGGATTTACAGCACAATCTCAGACCATATCTTGGGCAAAACCATCGACAACTCTGAAGGCACTGCACGCGCAGCGTGGCTCAAGATCGAAAAACATTATCTCAGCAATAAACGGGCTCGTGCTGCAGCCCTTGAAACTCAATTTTGTAATCTCACCCCTGCCTCCTGCACATCCCTGGATGATTACTGCCAACGCCTCAAAGAGTTGGCGAATCAACTAGGTGATGTGGACCAACCGATTACTGAGTCACGACTTGTTCTCCAGTTGGTCCGCGAGTTACCTGCTGAGTTCGACACCACTGCAGCCCTCATTTACAGCCAAGATGCTGACTTGGACTTGGCACGCAGTATGCTAAATGATGAACTGATTCGACTTGAGGCACAACAACCGTTCGCTTCTTCTGTTCTGGTTACTACTCAGTCTCACGGCTCTTCACAGTAGCCTGACTCCTCACAGACATGGGGACGCGGACAACAGACCAACAGACGTGGCAGCAGACAGCAGCGGGCGCGGACGCGGAAATTCTCGTCAGCCACAACAGTTCTGGTCCCAACCTGCAGCCCCTGGGTATTCTTCACAGCAGTTCCCGTGGCCTTTTCCACCCTCGGGTTACCCTCACTTGGCCTGGTGGCACACGCCACCTTGCTCCTACCCAACCCAACCCCACCGGCCATCGAGGAACTCGTCTGCTGCCCACTCTTCAGCACCACAGCAGCCTTCGGATCAGCAGTCACAGGCTTTTTTTGCAGGTTTTCCGCAGCCCCCTGCACAGCAATATGCTCCTAAGCAACAGCCGCATGTGGGGTATACTGCCCTAAGCCCTTCGGATCTCTATGCAGCGTTCAACACTATGCAACTTCAACAACCGGAGCAAACTTCACACATGGATACCGGGGCTGAACGCCATGTCACGTTGGATCCAGGTATGATTTCTCACCCGTCCTCTAATCCTGTTAATAGTAAAATATTGGTTGGCAATGGCGATTGTTTGCCAATTCTTGGAACGGGCACGGGCTTTAAAACCATAAATAACTGAACCTATATCCTTCCCAACATACTTTATAGCCCAAAAGTTATCAAAACCTTAATTTCCGTTCATCGTTTTATTTGCGATAATAACTTGTCTATTGAGTTTGACCCTTTTGGTTTTACTATGAAGGATCTTCTAACTGGACAAACTCTTTTGCGCCACAATAGCACTGGAGACCTCTACCCGCTCACTGCTCCTGAATTACCACCACAAGCCTGCTATCTTGCTTCCGCCTCTCTACCATGGCATGATCGTCTTGGACATCCCGGTGTTTAAGTTTTAGACATCCTTAGTCGTTCTTTTAATTTTCAATGTAATAAGACAAAGTCTACTTTTTGTCAGTCATGCCATTTATCTAATAGTAAACGTTTGCCTTTTTATACTTCAAATTCTTTTACTTTTTCTCCATTTGATATCATACATTGTGACTTATGGACTTCTCCTGTGCTTAGTAAAACAGGTTATAAATATTATATGGTTTTGATTGACAACTTTTCCCATTTTATTTGGGTTTACCCTCTAAAATATAAATCTGAGACCTTTCCCACCTTTGTCAAATTTCACTGCTGAATTGCCAACCAATTTAACCGTCCCATTAAAACATTTCAGTGTGACCTAGGGGGTGAGTTTGATAATAATGCTTTTAAAACATTTGCTCACCAACACGGTCTTCTTTTCCGTTTTGCTTGTCCTCAAACCTCGTCCCAAAACGGCCGAGCAGAACGCATGATTCGTCGCCTGAACGATGTCATTCGCTCTCTGCTCATTCATGCTTCACTCCCTCCCTCCTTTTGGGTTGAATCTCTCCACACCGCTGCCTACCTCCATAACATACTTCCTACCAAACGTCTAAATTACTTTACTCCCACCTTTGCTCTTTACTTACGCCATCCCACGTATGATCATCTCCGGGTTTTTGGATGTGCGTGTTACCCCAATACTTCGGCCACCCAACCCCATAAACTTCACAGTCGGTCTGTAAGGTGTATCTTTCTCGGATACCCTCCAGATTTTTGTGGGTATCGATGTTTTGATCCTACTACCGGTCGAGTCCACATCTCCCGGCACGTCACCTTTGATGAAAATATTTTCCCCTACACTATACCCACTCCCACTGCCTCATACCGGTTCCTTGATGACTCTATCCCACCCATTTTCCAATTTCCTAGTCCTATCACACATACTCCTCCCGTCCCTCTTCCATCTACCACCCCATTCCCTATTACCTATATCCGCCGAAACAAACAACCACTACAGCCAGCACCGGCTGTTTCTGTTCCTGCTCCGCAGCAGCAAGTTGCTCCGGCTACGGCCCAGCAGCCACCTTCGGCGGTTCATCCAGCTGCTCTAGCACCCTCTTCCACAGCTCCACCCCTACCCGCCCAAAGCCTACACCCTATGACAACCCGTTCCAAGTTAGGCTCCTTACCACGAACCCACCACACACTCATTTCCACTGCTATCTCTCCTGTCCCTAACTCATACGCCAAAGCCTTTGCTTATCCAAATTGGCTACATGCCATGCAAATTGAGTTTACTGCTTTACAGGATAATGACACGTGGGAATTAGTACCTCGCCCCACTGACAGACCGATTATTAGATGTATGTGGTTGTTTCGTCACAAATTTAAGTTGGATGGCTCACTGGAACGGCATAAGACCCGTTTTGTTGTCAACGGGAAATCTCAAACCGTGGGGGTAGATTGTGACGAGACTTTTAGTCCGGTCGTTAAACCGGCTACTATTCGGACTGTTTTGTCCTTGGCTATCTCACGAGATTGGCCAATTCACCAATTAGACGTTAAAAATGCTTTTTTACATGGTAATTTGAATGAGGTGGTATTTATGCATCAGCCTACATGTTTTGTTGATCGTCGGCATCCGGACTTCGTTTGTCGACTGAAGAAGTCTTTATACGGCCTCAAACAGGCACCACAGGCTTGGTACACCCGGTTTGCTAATTATATTCTTGCACAGGGTTTTCGTAGCAGCACTTGTGACAACTCCCTTTTCATTTATCATCAAGGGAATGAGACAACTTATCTACTACTTTATGTTGACGATATTGTGGTTACGGCCTCAAGTGACTCTCTCTTACAGAAGATAATCCGCACCTTGTCTCGGGAGTTTGCTATGACTGATCTCGGCCAGTTACATCACTTCTTGGGGATTAAAGTTACTCGTCATTCAAATGGGTTATTTTTATCTCAAGAACAGTATGCCAAAGATATTATTTCTCGGGCCTCCAAGACCAATTGCAAACCGTGTACTACTCCAGTGGATCTATCCTCTAAGCTTAGTGCCAATGATGGTCCTCCTTTTGCGGACCCAACGTTATATCGAAGCTTAGCCGGGGCCCTTCAATATCTCACTTTCACTCAGCCAGACATCACCTATGCGGTTCAGCATATTTGTTTATTTATGCATGACCCTTGTGAGCCTCATTTCGTTTTTCTAAAGCGTATCATTCGGTATCTTCAGGGCACTTTATCTTATGGTTTACGCATGCTTAAATCATTCACGGGATCTTTGGTTGCATATTCGAACGCTGACTGGGGCGGCTGTCCAGATTCCCGTCGATCAACTAGTGGATACTGTGTTTTCCTAGGGGATAACCTCATCTCATGGTCTTCTAAACGTCAACCCACCATTTCGCGGTCTAGTGCTGAGGCCGAATACAGAGGGGTTGCAAACGCTGTTGTTGAGGCCACCTGGATTCGGAACTTACTGCTTGAGCTGCATACACCATTACAAAAGGCTACTATAGTTTATTGTGATAATGTCTCCGCAGTGTATCTCTCCGACAATCCAGTTCAACATCAGAGGACCAAACACATAGAGATTGATATCCACTTTGTTCGTGAGAAAGTTCGCATTGGGCATTTACGGGTCCTACATGTTCCTTCGGTTCTGCAGTACGCGGACATCTTCACTAAGGGCATCTCTCGTCAGCTGTTTCAGTCCTTCCGGTCCAGTTTGAACGTTTGTCCTACGCCCGCTCAAACTGAGGAGGTGTCTTAGCCGATAATATTACACATATTATTATCGGTTATTATGTTATGTATATCTTGTATAGAATTGTGATTAGGGTATATCTCTTCCATATTTATCTCCTTAATTATAGCTAGGGTTAGCTTGTATTATGCTCTATATAATGAGCCTTTGTTTTATCAATGAGATTCATTCACAATTCATACCATAAACACTTTTAGTTATGTCCTTATGATCTTGTTATCTTGAACCCTAGGCGATTTCTTTTACGTCGCTGCTCTACGTACCCGTCAACATCAGCATCAACTAATCTTGAAACGCTGCGTGATATTATTTGCCAAGGGGTTGGCAGTCTAGATGACTTAGAAGCAAGTCTTAACGAACTCAACGTTTCTTGCTGTCCATCACTCGTTACCCAAGTGCTTGACTCTAGCAAGAACGAAGCACCGGCTAGACGGCTGCTTAGATTCTTTTTTACATGGTCAGAAAAATATTTAGATGGTGGACTAGAAGACAAAGATTATAATCATGCTATAAGGGTGTTTGCTGAGAAGAAGGATTTCATAGCGTTAGACATGCTGATCTCGAATCTTGGTAAAGAAAATAGGTCAATGGAGAGCTCAACATTTAGTGCGGTCGCAAACTCATTGGTTAAGCTAGGAAAAGTAGATGAATCATTGGGGATATTCAAGAACTTGGATAAGTTTAGATGTCCACAAGATAGTACTACGGTTACTACGATCATTGTTGCTTTGTGTTTAAAAGGGTATGTCAAAAGAGTAGAGGGAGTCATTTATCACCATAAAGATAAAATCTTAAGTGTACAACTAAACCTTACCGTTTACAGAAACCTACTTCATGGGTGGTCGATGCAAGAGAATGTCAAAGAAATAAGACATGTTATCAAAGACATGAAAGGTGCAGGTATCGCTCCAGATCTTTTCTGCTACAATACATTTCTCCATTGCCTTTGCAAGAAAAAAGTCTAATCCTTCTGGGCTTGTTCTAGAAACATTGAATGTAATGATCGAAATGCGAACCTATTCAATCGCACCAACCACTATAAGTTACAATATATTATTATCATGTTTGGGTAGAACTAGAAGAGTTAAAGAATCACTTTGGTTCTCAGCACAATGAGAAAAACAGGGTGTTCTCTTGATTGGGTGAGCTATTATTTTGTGGCACGAGTTTTGTATCGAACAGGAAGATTTGGTAAAGGTAAGCAAATGGTGGATGAGATGGTAACATAAGGGTTAATCCCTGACCTCAAGTTCTACTATGATTTGATTGGTATTCTTTGTGGGGTTGAGAGGGTAAACTACGCTCCTGAGTTGTTTGATTTGATGAAAAAGAGCGCGTTAGGCGGGTATGAGACGGTTTATAATTTGCTTATTTAGTCTTCCCTGGAAAGGACTGAAAACTGGAACCAAGAAGCAAAAATATGACTTACTAATAGAGGTATGTATTGACTTACTAATTTATGTTTTCGTATAAAACTCACATGATACTAAATTTATCTCTACAGGTGTTATGCAAGTCGTATCCATCAGAGTTCATGTCATACTTCCATTATTGTCGATCACTGAAATTTGAAGATAGATCTGACTATTCATATCTAAAGAGGCTTTTCTGCGACTTGTTTATTCATGAAGGCGTCAAGCCGTAATGATAATGATACCCTGAAGCACATTCTTCTTAGCTCTAGAGATAACCAATTCGTCCGCAATCGTCACCAAGTCTTTCATAGAGAATAAAATCATCTGTGGAATGCGACACCCTGATGCAATACCGTTCCAAATCCCCGTTGTAAAGCCACATCCCGTGAATAAGTGTTCCTTCGCTTCGTCTACGTCACCACACAACGGGCAAACCACATCCTCTATCTCGACGTTTCTTTTCCTCAACGCAGTTTTAGTTGGAAGGCGTTCAAGAAACGCTCGCCACATAAAAATATTACACTTATTCGGCACCCACCTACACCAACTGAAGTTGAATTTATCCCCAACAATTCTGGTGCTCTTCAACCAATCTTTTACCCCAGCCACTGAAAAAAGGATAGATTTATTATCATTCCAATACCAATTATCTCTACCTGCGGACATACTACAGGATTGCAGCAGACCTTCGATAACATTCCTGGCTTGCAACTCAGCAACATTACTCGGCGCTTCCTTCCAGTTCCAGATAATAAACCTACGACCATCATTATCAACCACTCTCTCAGCCACTTTACATTGTTTGTATTTTTCCAATCTAAACAGCAACGGAAACTGATCCTTCAGCGGCTCATTAGTAAGCCACGAGTCTATCCAGAACCGTATATCTGAGCCATTTCCCACTTTACCCTTAACCATCCGGTTTATACCACAACCATTTATCTTCGTTTTCTCACACGATGTAACGATATTCTTCCATACCCCTGCTGTTGAGCCGTTTAACGGAAGAGAGCCCCATTTCCTGTCTGACCCATGTAAAGCATCAACAATTTTTCTCCATAACGCGTCTGGTTCCGTAATGTATCTCCAAAACCACTTCATAATTAATGCTTTATTATTATCTTCGAGCTTTGCGATTCCCAACCCCCCTTCTTCCTTGACTCTCGTTATTTTCTCCCATGCCACCCAACTCAGTTTAAGTTTTACCATGTTTGGCCTTGTTACTTTAAGCCTTTTCATAGTGATTATCACGCTTCAAAGATTAAAAATCATGATATGCTGATTCACAAGGCCGGCTCAACCCTTTAGGGGGCCTAAAGCGAATTATCAATTTGGGGCCCTTTTTCCGAAAGCATAAAATATTTTTTTAGTTTTTGTATAGTCCGTGTTGCGATACGTTGTGTCTAACGAGCCAAATCAAATCATAATTAAATGGAGGGTATTTGTAATTGTCACTTCTTATGATATGTTTTCCTGGAATTACACAGCCCAATTCAGTGTTTCAAAATAAAAAATGGTGGCCCTATAGATTTGGGGGCCCAAAGCCCTAGCCTCATTTCACTTGGGCTTCAGCCGGCCCTGCTGATTCAAAATGAAGATCTGCACTTTGAACTCCATTGCATGATTATAATTTGATTAATTTGGCCCTAAATGGCTCAGAAACCCAGCATCACAAGTAATCTTCAAGGAGCTAAAATGGACATGCATGTGAGCATTTCATCTCAAGAGTTGAGAAGCCTTACAAGAGTGTTACCCAAGTTTTGGTGATACTTCACTTGCAATCGGAAAGAATTTTGAAAAACATTTAATGTATGCTATGCCTATGCTTCAAATGGCAGCTGAACTGTCTTCATACACATATCGTGTTGATGATGAAATGATCGAGAACACCAATCTTTTGGGAAATGGTATTTGAAGGCTTATGTAGGAATATTTCAAGGTTTCAATAACTCCCCTAAAACCCAGTTGTTGATTCCATATAGTCAAGACGGCTGGGCTTTGTCTGGTTGTGCCCGGCCCTTAGAACAAATTATGTTCTGTCTTTTGAAGTTCTTATAAATAATTATTGTGCTCTATATGATTACAATCATATATGCTCTGAATATCTAATAAAATGATTAAGTAGGCTGTATGCATTGAAAATAGAATTACGAGGATGTTCGACTTGTTTGATTCATGTCAGCCATCATTTGATTAAGGAATTTGCTGAGTGGGCCAAATTGGCCATCAGTTGGGCCATTTCTGTTTGGTTGTTGCTTGGTAGGAGAAGAAGGATTAGTATTTGTAATTTTGGGATATGGTATTTTAATTTATTATGTTTTTAAGTGAAACATTACAGCAACTTCATATGGAATTTGTATGAATGCCAAAGTTTATTTGTACTGGTTTCTTTCTTCATGTTACTTAATATTTTTTTCTTTTCAAGAGATGATTGATACATAAATGATTTTAAGTAAATAACCGTAAGAATATAAATACTTGATGCATTCATGTAAAATATGTAATTGTTTCTCGCTCTTTTTTATCGGATGTCTATTTTATGTAATGTCGTTTATGTGGTCCTTGCAAGTGATTTTCTCCTTCCCCTTCATAAATCATAATTTTCATAGTGTTAGCTTATTTTGTGAAAGTGTAGTGTATTCATTGCCAAATATTAGTTATTTCGTTATTTGTTTCGTAGAGGTTTTTACATAACTTACCCATATATGTCTTATGTATTTCATTAAAGCTTAATCTATTAGTACTTTAAAATTGTGAGATGCTCCGTATATTTAAAAGGTATAAATCGTCCCAGAGGTGCACTGACACGCCTATTTGTGAAGGCGCTAAGAAGTACACCCCTTGAAGCGCCTTGTGTAAACACATACTTTAGTCATAGCTATGTGATGGCCTAATCTCCTGGATTCGTATCACACAAAGGCGCGCTTAATCTATCATGAAAAATTGTTCAAGCTTCCAAGAATTTGCTGCTTAGTGAAAAGGGTTTTTCGAATCATTGAAATAGTTGTTAAATGAAATAAAGAGTAAAAAAAATGTAAAAGAGTACTTGGCCTTGGCCAGAGTAAAAAAATGCAGAGAATAGGGACTTTTTTAGCCGTCCTTTTCAATATAAAAAGAGTGTAGAGTAAAAAATTGCATGTTTTCAGTTTTCGATATTTTAGGCTAATGTCATTAACATTGAAAAGACCAAGAAAAAAACAATTGCCCAAATTGTCAAATTTCATCTAAAATTCAAACCAACACAGTTCTAAACTGATACCCAAATTGTTGGTTTCGGTTTTTGAATCGATTATAAAACTCTTATGGGAGGCTCTTAGGTTGGCCGGGGAGGACCCACAACTAGGGACCATTTTCTTTGAGGGCACATTTTTCTATAAAATCATATATACATATGTTATATATACGTGCTTGTGTCTGTGCATGCATTTTTTTTTATTACAAAACTCATTTTAAATTTGAAAGTTAGGTTCACTTAAAACTCATTTAAAACTTAATAGTCCATTTATAAACACAATACTCATTATTAAAATATTAAATTAAATGTAAAATATTATAAGAGTCAATGGTCTTTAGTATGTTGATTAGGACCATTGACTCTTATAATATTTTACATTTAATTTAATATTCTTATACTCATTTAAAACTTAAAGTCTAAGGGGTATGTTTTTTAATGGCTCGTATAGGGCAACTAAAACTTCACGCACGCCTTTGAAAGCTCTCATAACCTTCGGTTTTGGTTAAAACCCAAAACCTACCATATCAAGTCAACTGACTCGTGCGAACCGCTGTAAAACACCAACATAAGCTATGTGTTACATTGCATCACGCAAGCACCCTACTAGAGCCGCCTTTGTGAATTGATATATTAGTTGTCTTAGAAAATTGATATTAAAAATAAATTACATGATACCCGCCATGCAATTTGCACCAAAAACGGTAAGTACCCGCGGCAACGCACGAACTCTCCTACTAGTCATGAATATAAATGGACGGACCGGAGGAATATAGATTCACGCCAACTCTATATCAATCAATAGATTTATTTTCAAAAGTTAAATGAACATAACACTAACATTTCCCTTTAATCTACCGCTAATTGTTATATGTAAACATGCTTGAAACACACGTAAACAAAAATTATACTATGACACTGCAATTAAAAACTTATAGTTCCGCCACTCATAATACCAATTATATCATAGGTGCCCTTATATCATTTAGACTATCCGTTGTGGCCTATAACCGAACGGCCACGAGCCAACCAGCAAGCCACGTGGCTCGCGAACACAACAACCGCCTCACGTGAACGCACACGAGACCGCGCTTTTTCTCGCTAACGGCATTGTGACCGTTTGATTTTTTTAAAAAAAAAACAATTTTCTTTTGATATATATATATATATATATATACTTAACCTTGTATTTTTATCATTTTAACCATTTTTCATCTTCTTCTTCAACATTCAACCTTCACTTTCTTTGACAATCACATTCAAAACTTCAATTTCTTTTTCTCCAACTTAATCTAAACGATGGTGCAGTGGACGGAGGAGGAAGAACTTGCGTTAATCATCGCGTACAACAACGTGCACGGTGATGGCGCTTCGATTAGTCATGGTAGTCGAAGTCGGCCTCCACAATGGGCTAAAGTTTCAGCCGAATTTGGTCAGCTTGTCGGGGGAACACGATGTAGTTGTGATTCAATCTCCCACAAGTATAATGACCTCAAATCGAAGTGTCAAAAATTCAAAAGATTTTATAAAAAGGTAAAAAACAAACTCCCCAACAAAAAAGAAGACGTGGTCATAGCATTCACTCACGTGGAGTATGTTTCGGAGACCTAGCACAATTTTACGCGTATTTCGTCATGGCAAACGTTACACCCAACATTACCTTAGGTTTTATATTTTCAGGATATTTAATATCTATGTTATATTTTTTTATTGTACCATTTTTTATTTGTTGTAATGTTTTTTTATTTTTATCTAATGTAATGTTTTTTTTAATTTTATTTAATATATTGTTTTTAGTATATTTAAACCTTTATTTTATTAAACAAAAAAAAATTTGAAGAAAGCTTGTGCTCAGCTTGAAGCACAACATGGTGAAGTGAGTGAGCTCAAACTTTGTCTCATAGCCACGTCAGCGCCCAGTTGACGTAATATGAAAGGACAAAGCTTGTGATCACATTGAGACACAACACACAGTCTTATATCATGGCCCGATGGTATGCAGCCACAGGAGTTTTGGGCACAGATTTCTGAGGATCCCTACAACCCAAGGATGCATAAGAGGTCTAGCTTTCCTGACCCGCTTCATAGATGGATTCATATGGTTATAGCGAGCACCTTAGGGGCTAGGAAGGATGGCGAGCATAGAGGTGGCAGTGAGGTGGCAAGGCGTGTGATGTAGGGGCCCCCAAAATGTAGCTGGCAGGAGTGGTGCCATAGCTACGAGTGAAGAATTCTGCCAGAACATGGGCGAGGTTGAAGTGCCACCCCTCTAAGATGCAGAAAAGGTGAAATATCTCCCTCTCATATTGTAATCTATCATGTTTTAATTAAGTTCATCTAATTTCGACTGTCCTTTTGCTGTGAACTGTTCGGCATGAATGCCTAATAGGAATCACTCGGACGAGCCTAATAGACTATACAAATCAACAAAAATGACCATGAATGACGTGATATACGTTAATTTACACATATAAAAGTCCCCGTTTAACTCCCGTTTTCAGACGTTTTTGACCTTATACACAGGAATTGGTACTTATTTGGTATCTTTATGATTACAGGTCTTAAACGATGTCCCGGAAGCAAACCCGAAGAAAAACAAGGATTTCAGCCCTTTATCAGGAGAACTTTTGCGCAGCAGTTGTTCGGATCGTTTTTACCCCTTCTAAAACCCAAAATCCGACTTCGACTTTCAAATAAGAATTGTTCTACGCTCCGAGAGCTTTCCAGGCATATAAAGAACACCTCCTAACGATTTTTCTACGATTTTATATGCAATTTTAAAGATCGCGTTGTCGTGCTGTTCTCAGTGAGCGGCCGCTCACTCTCTCCGAGCGGCCGCTCGCTCATCCTGATATTTCCAGAAACATTCTAGAAGGCCTACGTCAGCAATCGAGCAACTGGTCCACTTGGCTGTAAAGTGAGCGGCCGCTCGAAGGCCCTGTTCTTCTATAAAACCCCCCATTCAGCCCACTGATCGATCATTGGATCTTTGGGGGGCGATTTCTGGCGATTTTCAGGGCTAACGAAGTGCTGCATTGGCGTGGAACAAGCTCGGGAATCCATCCGTTCCATCTTTCATCATCCAATCCATCTCTTTAGCAATCTTATGGTTTGATCCTTTAAGCTTTCTTAGATCCAAATCTGATTTTGTTTGCTACATTGATGTTATTTTAGTTAATCGTACGCCTACGGGCAAGAACATTAGTAGTAGTTAGTAGTTAAAACAATCATTTGCGTGAAATCAAGTTTTGTATAAATTTGGCGTTTTTCATGTTTGAATCTTGATGATCATAATGCAACCTTGTTTCGTTGTTGATAGATTTGTAGTTGTGTTCGGATGACTTTGATGATTATCGAATGTGTTAGGCGGATTACTTGTTGAGAAAACCGTCCGTTTAATCGTCCGGTAGTAAACTAGTTAACTTGTTAATAAAGTTTACACCATGAAACTGTAACCGGGTATTGGTTTGGTTAAAGTCACTCGGATAATGATTATAAATGTTTACCGGCACGTAAAAGAGTTTAAAAAGCTTAATGGTGTTGTTATTAATCTTTGACACGGTTAATGTTTACCGGCACGTAAAAGAGTTTAAAAAGCTTAATGGTGTTGTTACTAATCTTTGACGCGGTTAATGATCTTTGCTAGTTATTTTGGTAGAAATAGCGATCTTAGTAGATTTGTGTTCAAAGTTAGTAAAATGGAATAGGTTGTGAAATGCTCTACTTTATGCTAGTCTCGGTGGTCGTATTGTGTATTCGATATTGCTTTCCTTTGCTAGTGCGGTTGAGGACTCCCGAAAGGTGATACTAACCCTTCTTTAAAGATTCTCATGAGATCATATCAGCTGCGCGATAATGAACGACTTGAGGTGGTTGACATGTGTATTCGTGTTAGCTTTCCATATAGTTGTCATGTTAGGATGCTCGAAAGGGACACTAACTGTCGGAAAATGGGAATGTTGATCACGCTTTTATTTCTTATATAGATGACATGCTAGGATTGGCGTATTATAGTTTATATAGTTATATTTTCTATTTGGAGTCGTAGTTAAGTTATTTACATATGTTAGAATTAATTTAGCTATAAACATACTCAACTTATCTTTTCCTACTGGTAAATCGGGGACAGAGTTTTAGTACTATTGCTCCGCGCGCGTCCATGGATCGATACTTGGTTCTTATCTGTACGTTACTACATATATGACAGGGTACACTTGCCCTATTGTGTGTGTTTTAATATTAAGGTCTAAACCATTTTTATAAATATTAAAGCAAAACGTGTGTTAAAATCTATTGTAAAATATGTATAGTTACGCACACGTCAAGTTTTTGGCGCCGCTGCCGGGGACGCTACGAGCTTTAGGAACGAACCGAGTCAACTTTTTACCAGTGTACATGCTTGTGAATACTTGTTTATACTTCTTTGATTCGTTATTTCATTCATTAATTTGCATATATGATTATTTGAATTTTTATTAGATTTATCTGTCTGTTGATATATTGGATTAATTTTAGATTGGTTTATAGGTTGCATATAGATTCGTTCATTTATCTGCTTATAGGATTGTTTGATTTGATTTTTCGTTCATTAGGATGTTGATAGATTTAATTTATTGAATATTGGATTAATTGGTTTGTCTATGAATTTGATTTGTTCGTTATTTGATTAATTAGATTTATTTGTTCGTATTCGGACTAATTATTAATTTTATTCTTTGTATAGTTTTAGGCTTAGTCTGCTTATTTCTGTTCATTTTATTGATTCTATTTGTTTATATTTGATTTTCTTGAATGTATTTGCTTTCCGTTATTATCGCATGAATTTATTGATTCTTTATTTCATTTATTTATTTTTCTGTCTTTTATCGCCTTTTTGGGTTTGTCATATATTCGCCTGTTGCAACTGTATCATTCTTACATGCAGGTTGATGTCCACAAACCCTGGGTCTTCTGGTGATCTTTCTGACGAGGAGCTAAGGCGCCTGAGGAGAAGCGAGCGGATTAGACTTCATAAATTGCGTCTTGTTTCTGATATTCTTATTGCTGCTCCTATTGTTGAGGTCCCAATTGAGGAGGCGAGGCACGATCTGGCCGACGACAACGGGTCGGACGCCCACAGCGACATTATCATGGCGGATGACGACATTCCGCTAAATGATAGTGGTCGTCCAGGAGGAGATGGACTCGCGCCGAGTATTGTCCGTCCGGCTATTTTGGCGGACCATTTCGAGATCAAATCTAGTATCGTGAATATGATACAAAACTCGGTGCAATTCGGTGGACTGGAGCACGAGGATCCAGGCCGACATATTGCTGCATTCTTAGAGGTTTTAGCCACCTTTAAGATGACGGGCATCTCCGATGATGCTATCCGTCTCCGACTCTTCCCATTCTCACTGCGGGACAAAGCCCGGACTTGGCTTCTGTCACAACCCGCAGGGTCGATCACGACTTGGGCAGAGTTGTCACAACAATTCATGCAGCAGTATTTTCCTCCTGAAAAGACACAAAAACTGAGGAATCGCATCATGACATTTCGTCAGGATGACGATGAATCATTATACACAGCCTGGGAAAGGTTTAAAGACCTACTCTTGAGTTGCCCGCACCATGAGCTTTCGAAAAGGCATTTGGTGCAAACTTTTTATCAGGGACTCGGGTATGCGTCTCAGGAACGCCTTGATGTATACGCAGGGGGAGACATCGGAACAAAGTCTCCTAGGGAAGCGTGGAGCATTATTGAGAAGGCGTCCCTAAAATCTAAATCCCGGCAGAATGATAGATCTAGGTCTTCATCTGCCAAGGCTGGTGTGCATGCCGTGGATAACTATACGGCGATTTCGGCACAGATAGCGGCTCTGGCTACAAGATTCGATAACTCTCAGCAACACGTAGCGCAGTCCGATTGTTTGTGTGTGGAGTGCGGGGTATCTCACGAGCCTGGCTCGTGTGCTCAGGGGGTGATGTATACAGGCCACGAGGAAGTGGACTACATGGGTAATCAAACGAGACCCCAGAATAACCCTTACAGCAACACTTATAATCCGGGTTGGAGAAATCACCCGAACTTCGGGTGGAGATCTGGTACTTCCAATCAGAACCCTCTCGGATTCCAGCAGAGAGCCGCCGCACCACAACAGTCCTACCAGTCCCAACAGCCTTACCAGTCCAACCAACAGTCCTACCAGTCCAACCAACAGTCCTACCAGTCCAACCAACAGCCATACCAGGCTCGTGGCCAATCGTCCCAGCAGAGACCGAACCAATACCAGAACCAAGGCGCCGGGAGCAACTCCCAGCAGCACGCCCCTCATGGTATGTCTAAGCTGGAGGAGATGATGTCTCAGCTCCTTACCAACACCTCTAATTCCAATCAGATCGCTGAGCAGCGCTACCAGCAGCATGAGGAGCGCTTCACGAACTATGAAGGAGAGATGAGGGGCGAAAAGGCGTCGATGCAGGCCATAGAGAACCAGGTTGGCCAGATGGCAAAAATGATGTCTGAGAGACAGCAGGGTGGTCTTCTAGGCAACACTGAGCCGAACCCAAGAGGGCATGTGAATGCCATAACGACGAGGAGTGGTAAAACCACATGTCCGACATGCACCAAGCATGCAAATGTGTCAACCATACAGTCATCCATCAACCACAAACAAAAGAAAAATAAAAAGAAAAGAAAAATAGTGTATCATGTCAACAAACCATCAGTCATAATAAACCTGCAGAGAGATAAAGTCACACTGAGCGGCTGCGGCGGGAGCAGTGGCTGGAGCGGGACCTGGAGGTAGAGCTGGTGCAGGAGGCCATGTGTCTCGAGAGTGTCGAGTCTATCCAGGATAATGCGGAGAATACCTCCCCGCTGCTGTCGGTCAGTCCTGGCGGCTGGTGGTGGTCCGGCTGGTGCTCTAGCAACGGGCTGCAGCTGTCGAAGACTCCGGTATCCTGGCCGCAACTGCTGCTGATGACTCAGCCCATCCGGTCTTGTCTGGCTCCCTCTCTCCATATGCCTTCTCGTAAGCCGCTTTCTCATCCCATAATGTCCTTTTGTTATCAACCATCTTCAGCTTTTTCCCGAAAAAAATCCATAACCCCGGAGTTCTTCATCACTTTAGTGTCCAGGGGGCGAACCCGGTCAAATGCTGTCAGACCTGCCAATGCCTATGGGCTAAGAACTCCCAGTGAGGTAGCAAGACGTGTGATGTAGGGGCCCCAAAAAATGTAGCTGGTAGGAGTTCTTCATCACTTTAGTTCCGCCACTGATAATACCAATTATATCATGGGTGCCTTTATATCAATTAGACTATCCGTTGTGGCCTATAATCGAACGGCCACGAGCCAACCAACAAGCCACGTGGCTCGCGAACACAACAACCACCTCATGTGAACGCACATGAGACCGCGCTTTCTCCCACTAACGGCATTGTGACCGTTTGAATTTAAAAAAAATCAATTTTCTTTTAATATATATTTATATATTTTTATATATATATATATATATATATATATATATATATAGAGAGAGAGAGAGAGAGAGAGAGAGACTTAACCTTGTATTTTTATCATTTTAACCATTTTTCATCATCTTCTTCAACATTCAACCTTCACTTTCTTTGACGATCACATTCAAAACTTCAATTTCTTTTTCTCCAACTCAATCAAAACGATGGTGCAGTGGACGGAGGAGGAAGAATTTGCGTTAATCATCGCGTACAACAACGTGCACGGTGATGGCGCTTCGATTAGTCATGGTAGTCGAAGTCAGCCTCCACAATGGGCTAAAGTTTAAGCCGAATTTGGTCAGCTTGTCGGGGGAACACGAGGTAGTTGTGATTCAATCTCCCACAAGTATAATGACCTCAAATCGAAGTGTCAAAAATTCAAAAGATTTTATAAAAAAGTTAGAAACGAACTCCCCAACAAAAAAGAAGACGTGCTCATAGCATTCCCTCACGTGGAGTATGTTTCGGAGACCGAGCACAATTTTACGCATGTTTCGTCGTGGCAAAGTTACACCCAACATTACCGTAGGTTTTATATTTTCAGGATATTTAATGTCTATGTTATATATTTTTTTTTATTTAGTGTAATTTTTTTTATATTTTCAGGATATTTAATAGGATGCATAAATCCTAGAAGCTTGATTAATGTGCTTTGTCTATACCATCAATTGTCGGCACAAAAGTTAAATGCGATTGCCACTTGGTACACACACTTGGTGTTCAAAAATCACAATATCTTCTTCATCCATGTAAATACTCCACAAGCATCAACACAAATTTGTTCAAAAACAGATGGCAAGTGATCATGGATCAAGAAACACCATCTTCAATTTCGTGACTTGTGTTACCTTATTACTATCAATCATCATATTCTTCATGATGACCAATCATTGTGAAGGATCTTTATTGGCATCAATGAAGTATGCAGATGTATGCAATGGCACTGTGGCTGAGTGCCCAACACTAGTGGAAGATGATGAAGAGTTTCTTATGGACACGGAAGAACATCGACGGATTCTTGGCGGCCAACAAGCAGCTGGCAAGCGTGTTACTTATGATGCTCTCAAGCGTCCTCCATACTGTGGCTCATGTCCAGGAAGCTATAAGCCTAATAAGAAACGGCCGTGCAAGAAAGGGGAGTATTGCCGTTAGAGCTGGCAATTTAGACACGAACACGATAACCTGATACAAACCTACACGATTTTAACAGGTTTCGTGTTTGGCCTTAACAGGTTTCGTGTCTATAACAGGTCGACATGTTAAGACCTGTTTATTTTCGTGTCGTGTTCGTGTTTACATGTTTCGTGTTCGTGTCTTATCGTGTACGTGTCTTAACATGTCTTATCGTGTTTCTTATCATGTCTTATCATGTCTTATCGTGTCTTGTCGTGTTTTATCGTGTCTTGTCGTGTTAACTTATTTTACTATGTGTTCCTTATCGTGTCTTGTCGTGTTAACCTCGTATACACAGGTTCGTGTTCGTGTTTGAAAAAAATGACACGAATAGATTTCGTGTCGTGTTCGTGTTTACAAGTTTCGTGTTCGTGTCTTAACAGGTTCGTGTAACCTGTTATGCCAGCCCTAATTGCCGTGGCTAGGGGTTGTTTTGAAGTGATTGTTATGGCTGTTTCATTTTAAAATAATTATTTTAATTTCTTGTTTGCCTTCTACATGTTGATATTAAATGTTCACAGGAATAAAAATATGAACTTGAGATTTATATCTGAAATTTCTACTTGATTATGTAAATCCGTTTTTTTTAGATCATAGAAATCTAACAATCATATTCAAGATCAAGAAAATGTTTCTTATGACACTGCAATTGTCATTTTTGCGACCAAACCAGATGACCAATTATCTTCATTTAGAGCATTTCCATTTGGATTCCTAAAAATCCCCTGCCTTCCTCTCGTCCCGCTCTCACAGAATTTGTGTCCTTGTACATGGATGAGGCACTCAAAACACCCAAGGATTCCACAAAGTCTAAAATCACCAATTGTCGATACTTTGCTTTTCTTATTTTTGCCTATAGGCCCTTTCTTTGAGTAGGTACTGATGGCTATATTAATAAGAACATGAGGTATAAACATAAGATTTAATCATGTGTACCTGATATGCTTAACCGTTCAGAAACCTCAGTAATGAATAAACACCATCATCTTGATTGGGTTCCCTTTAGTGTGTACGCTAATGATGGCTAATGATCACAAAGTGATCGAATGAGAGAGGTGGGTGGTGGCTACATTAGGTTATGGTGTTATATATTAGAGTCCAACCTAATACCTCTAGTAATCTCTTTATTTATACACACATTGGACACCCTAATTAGGTTTAGTATTAGTAATTTCGTCCATCAAAGAATCACCTATTATAAACTTAGGGATATTATAGTAATTGATCAATATAATATAAATGATAATGATGACCATATAAAAAATATAATAAACATAATTTATATTTATTCTAACATTCTCCCACTTGGCCGAGTAATCATTTATTATGAGTATTACATTACTCTGCAGATTAATACTCATTTTAGTTATAAACCCATAATGTAGCAGAGAAATACAGTCGTTGAGTTAATATTCAACTCAGGACCCCCATTAATCATACTACACCCAAATTTAAAACTTAACGTAAGGATCAATCACACTTATGCCCTTAATCGTAGATTTGTATAACTATTGTCTATACGTCATTATGCATGCTTAACGTATTCATTAGAGACATTACAAATTCAAACGAATGAGGAAAAATTAATCATTAGTCATAAGTCATTCATAGTACGATATGCTATTGTACATGGTAATTAGTAAAACCCTTTTCTCTTATTTGGCCTTTAGTGAGACTTATGGGTAGTAGACCTTTAATTATTGGATCCATAAGCACATCATGAATGCATTCGATACAAAATTCTAATTTCCTCTATTTTTCTCAAAAGTAAGTGAACAATAATATCGTATCGAACTCTAATACAGCTCCTCTCAAACTGCTACTGTTTGAGAAATTAGGGTAGCTGACTTTATCACATTAAGTCTTCAACATAATATTTAAATGGAGTTATTAAGTTATGAGTCAACTGATAAATTTACCAACAACATTCAATGACCATTTTGTTGTGATCAGCAACACATTATGTCATGATAACTTAGGTTGTTGTTAACAGTTCCTTATGACTCCTCCATGAGAAAGTTATGTCTGCTAACGTTATAATATATACCCCGAAATTGACACTTGATTTCCTTTGAATATAACAAAGTTAGAATAAAAGTAGTCAATTACTTTAGGTTCTCACTTCTTCTTTAGATTATAATCTCTTGTTTCTTAAAGATATTGTAATGTTCTATTAAATGCTTTTCATCAATCTAGACAAGTCTAGTGTTAAGCAATACAAACAATATCATAAACAAGCATAAACTTAAATTTACATAAGTCTTCTAATTAATGAAGCATAAGGTAATAATCTCATTTATACTAATATCCTCTAAAAGAGAGCAATGTTGTATGTTACATACTTAAGGACCCACTTAGAGTAAAACTTATAGGATGAAACTAATACACATTGGGTCTATCTCGGTATATTTTGATTCCTGTCACGCAAGAGGAATCCCCGATATTCATCATGTCAAAAGTATGCATGAGCAATGCTTTGACTTAAGTAACATATACTTGTCAAGAGAACCGTCATCTAGTTGCCCCCACTCATCTTGAGGTAGGTTCTTTAATCCACTTAGTTTTTGATGATGAAAATTTCATTATGATTCCAACACATTTTATGCTTGCATCAACCCATACATGGATCTTATTGACTTACAGACTAAGTGTTCTTAACCTTCAGTTTAGAACTTTCAGGTTGCTTAATGAACATGTAGGTCATTGTTATGGAAAGTTGTCTTAATGTCCATCTAATGTGGCTCTTAGTTATTATGAGCTACTAGGACGGTAATGATCCGCAAAGAAATTTCTTGAAACACAAATAAGAAGATTCTTTGATAATCTAATCCCTCTTGAGTATAATCTTTTACAATCAATCTTATCTTATAACGTTCCAATTCAGATCTAGTTTAATTATGAATACCTTTAGGTTATTCAACCAAATACCAAACGTTATTCTAATTCATGGAATTAAATTTTGCTAATAATAGCTTTATTTCATTTAGAAGATTGATTGATGCTAATGATTTTAGTTAGAAGAGGTAGGATCGGTAAACTTTCCAAACATCCATTTTGAGTTAGTCAGGCAGGTTGCATAATCATTGAAGTTAATGGGCTTTTAGACCCAGATGACCTCCTGGGTTGAACATTGGGTTTATTATGATACTATGATACAAACTTAACTTTAGTTAAGTGTTTTTTTTTTCACGTATATAAGGAGCAACATCAGTTTCTAAGTGTGTAAGAGTTGGTGCGGTAAGGTGTACAAGAGGAATAATCAAAGTTAAATTCGGAGTTAAACTTAATGAGTTCTCGAATTTTAATGAGTCTCTCCCCCGCATCTTGTACTTCCGAAAAATTCATAATAAGGACTTTTACTGCTCACACTTACGTTAGAAATCTTAATGAATTCAGCATGCTTAAGGTCTAACATTTGGAAGACCCATAGATTTTAATAGAGAAAACAACTTAATGATATTTATTGTCGTTTCTCTTGATGATGATTACTTTAGTTTTAGTAAGAAATCTAAGTTCGCCCACATTTAGACATCCACAAAACTTTGTTACACATAATCATGAATTCATGTTCATTCATACATCCTATTACTAGTGCGTCATCAACAACATCAAGTCATACAACACATTCCATGCATCCTATAACTTGTAATTAATGTAGACTTTCCATATTTAGTAATATATGAACACAAATAACATGTAAAAATTTTCATTTTTAGCAACTCTATGAATCTAGTTTGATTTTGTCGAAGCGAGTGTTCTAACACTCTTACATAATTATTACTTAGAATCTCATAACATTACATTCATCATAACATGCATCAATATCAACTTCAAAATCCAAAACTAATAAAATTTCCTATTATGGCAGGGTATGAGCAGTGGATCAAACAATGTTAATCAACCATCTAGAATATGTCAATCATCCTAGACTATCATAATATCATCATAGAATCATCAAAGACAGATCCAAACATCATAGATCTCATCCTAGGGTTTGTAAGGTTTCTTCAAAAACTAGGGTTTGGATATAGCATGCAGCTTATGGTGTTATACAATCAAATCACTATTAAAATCCATAACAAATCCATTTAGAACATTAACAAATCATTATAAATCGATAACATAAACTTTGATCATATCTGGACATGGTTTAGTTGGACAAAATTAGAATTAAACATAAACAAAGAGATTAAAACAAGTAAGGAGTGATCATGCACCTTAAGCTCTTCGATCTAGTGATTCTAACGCGTCTTAAGCTCATAGAATCGGTTGATTATGATTATGGCGAAGGTTAAGAGTGACATTTTCGAGATAGGGGCTGATATGAGTGATAGGGTTGTGATTATGTGAAAAACGGTGTTTAAAATCGTTTATAACATAAAAATCATGACTTGGGCCTGCTAGGTCACCCCTCGTGCTACGTGGGGGGTTTGGCCCTTCTCCCCGCGCCCTGTGGAGAGCTGCCTGATGTAGACATGGGCCAAGTCTTTATATATCTTTTTTTTTTGTCTTGCTTGAATGATTTGGGCCTAGTATCTTATAATCAATCCATAAAATATTTGACCCAACATTTTCACAACTAAAGTACGTTCTCGGTTTGTCGGGTGTTAGGTGTCGGTTACGGATTCGGTAACGCGTTTCACTTAAATTCATGAAATTACACATAAGTACGCCATTAAATCCACGTAAGCACATAATTGCAAATAATAGCAAACGAGTTATTCTACAATTATTTGTTTTGTTATTTCACCAACGTTAGGGGTCAGTTACTCGTATGTATGTCTTAATAATTTACCAGATTATCTGTTAATATCATTTTGTATATATTTAACCAAGTTAATTTATCAAAATTTATTTAAATATACAACAATAATAGTAAATGTTTATAGAAAGTTAACCCGAATTTAACAGGTGTCACATTTAAATAGCATTCTCACGGTTCATACAAAATATATGTGTTTTCAAATTAACGTTCCCCTATATATATATTAACTAAGAAAAGTTAGAATAAATTAGTAGGTTTATTACAAAAATGTTTTAGGTATGATCCATATAAAAAGATATTGTATATATATATTAAACGAGAAAGCCGGTGGCCTCACTGATAGGTCGAATTTTCTGCCCAACTAAAAACCAAAATATTACACTTTTAAACTCTTTAATTTATAGCAACTTTATAAAATGTCGTTTAGACCCCTTTAGTTTCAAATGTTTAAGGTTCACACCGTATTTTAATTCTTTTACTAAAATAAAGACTTCGTCACGTGTTTTTTTTTATGTAGGTGTCGGTACAACATCAAGTTTTGACGTAGGCGATAAAAATTCACTTTCAGGGCTCGACGTAGACAATTTAAATTCACGTTCGACATCACGTTCTCGAAAATTAGTTTGGTTGTGTTGACCAACGTTCGTTCTAGCTCAGTTCGTAGAGCGCCTACCTTTTAACTACGTGTTCGTGTGTTCGGGTCCCACGGTTGGCCTTTTTTCGCAGTCATATTTATTCTTACCAGGTTAGATACGTGTTCGCGGGACAACGCCCGCGAAGCAAATACTACTATATGTTAAAAAATAACATGGTGAACATCACCTAATATTATCGTGTTTTGTAATTTTGATTTTTGTAACCAACTTGATATATGGCTGGCAATGGGTCGTGTTTGGGCTAAGTATTAATAATCCTATATCCATACTTAGTTGTCATATCGTGTCCCATACCTAACTCAATACCCGTTAATTAGTTGTCGTGTAATTACCCGATAACTAATATTTGTTAAATATGTATTCTAAAAGAAAAATTAATTTTCACGTAATAGACCTACTAATATAAAACACTAATAGAGAAAGGTAAGAAAATTAAAATATATATTAAAAACAATCCAGACATATCTATACATATAATAAACCAAAGCCATTTTAATGACATGGCACTCAAAGAGGCATTCTCTTCCTTGAGTGTGCCATGTGTCATCCCATGTGGCATTGAGATATTTTAGGAAAAAAATAATTTAAAAACAAAATTGAATTTTTCACCCTCATGTTTCCTCCCATAATTTTTAAACGTTAATATCTTTAATATACGAGATTTTTTAAAGAAAAAAATTACACCAAATTAACGAGCGTTTTATTATCTTTCCAACGAGTACCATAGTGCTATATAAAAAACGGAGAAATTTTTTGTGGGGTTTTGTTCATACAGGAAAAAAAACACAAAGTGTTCAGATAAATCATTAATCATGTATAAACAAGTCACTAATTATGTTTAAATCAGTAAATATGATTTTTTTTTCCAACCATAGCCGAATAGGTTAATTGAGTTATACGTTGTTTTAAGTTAGGTTTCAATATTAGCATGTTAGAGTTGTACATTTGTTTAGTCTTTAGGATAGGTGTTAATATTAGAGTTACATTAAAGTTCTACATTTTTTTAGGTTGGGTTTTAGCATTTGAGTTGTACATTGTTAATTTGTTTTATGTAAGATATTAATATTAGAGTTATACATCAGTCTATTTCATAAGTAAAATTGATGTATCATATTAAATTTCTCAACCCGGGACGCTCCCGGGGTATAATCTAGTAATTTAGGTATACTGTATCAGATAAAGTTGATTGGTGTGGAATGGAGCCCTTAGGGGCTTTCCATTCCGCAACATCAGCGCCACGTTAAAACGAGGCGTTTTTCTCCGTTTTCAATAACTATCAGAAAATAGAATAACGTCTCTTTAATTAAAAATAAAGAAAAAAAGAGAAAAGGAAAATAAAAAGATTTGATTGGTTGAATAAAAGGGGACCCACCAGACCACCCCATTCACGCTTGTTATTCTGCTTCAATTAGTAAATCCCCCCCCCCCCCCATGATGCCCACGAAATAGGGGAGGGGCTTATTGCGTCGGTTCGACTCGGATGAGAGTTGTGATTTTACAGATTATCCCATTGTCGTGCCATCTGTAACATTTATACTTTTCATATTTTCTATTCTAGTCCTTGTATTCTTGTATCTTTCCATTTGGTACCCTTGTAATCCCGAGCTTATGATCAATGGAAAAGTATTTTATCAATTACATTTAATCTTAATCTATAAATTCTACGCGACGCAAACTTTATGTAGCGTCGCATGATTCTTAATTTTCTTGTATTATGAATGCTATATTTAAACAAATTCCAAACTTGCCGTTACTCGCTTCTCTTATGTTACTCTTACCAATTCGTGACGGGTCGTCATTATAATTTAACCTAATCAATTTAGAAACTCATTTAGTTAAGATCTTAATATATATTTATCTTTAAAATAAAACACATATATATATATATATAATAATACAAAAGAAAAAAAAAAGAACATAACATGACATGTTATGAAAAAAAAAAATTGCCGTCATTTTATTTTGTCACTCATTTATTTATTTTTTTTTCTTTTTTTCTTTTAAATATATATTTACCACTAATTAACTTCTAACCACCCTAATTAATTCATTAAATACCCAACCCTCTCACTCCAACTATAAATACACCACTCCTACCCATCCTAACACTTGCTCATTTCTAAATCCTCTCTAATCTCTCAAGAATTCTCTCAAGAATAAGTGAGTTTTTCACTTCACCTTCAACCTCTCTTCTACTTTCTTCACTCTCCTCTTCTTCAAACCCTTTGAGGAAACCTCTAGGACCTCTCTCCTATTTGCCATGGCAAATAAACATGAGTAGGGCACCAATTTGAGGCCTCAAATGTGGTCATCTTCTATTATCTTTTATGCACTAGGTTGTTAATAATACCAACCAAGTTCACCAACAACTCAATGATGGAGGGACTTGTGTTATGGTTCATGGTCGACAAAAGGAAGGCCAAGGCTCATCCAAACTAAGTCACCATACCCTACTTCTTAAGTTATATTATATAAATACTAAATTATATAAACTCTACTAATTTAATAATTCGGAAAGGTTTGTGGATACATCCCTACCGTACCAATGCTTGACTCTCATAACCATCCGAATCACCTCTATGGTGGTTTGTGTTTTGGTTCGCCTAAAAGGCTTGCTTGACTCTTATGACCATCCGAATCACCTTCATGGTTGTTTGTGTTTTGGTTCGCCTAAAAGGCTTGCTTGACTCTCTTGAATCTATAACTTAAACTCGAATCTAAGACCCCTTTATTTATTTTATTTTTTTTTCTAGTTAACCAAGGCTAAGGAACTAATCCCCCAAGACTCATTCTTTGGAGCCTTACTAAATGCACCCAAAGGTGAGTTCATACTTGTCCCCCTTTTATTCTTTATTCTTTGGGGCTCAACATGTATCACTATCAAAATTTAAACGATTTCATACTCTTAAACTATTATGCTCAATCTAAATGCTATTATGCTATGCCATGCTAGAATTCAAAAGTCTTACATACAAATGTACGATTAGTTAACAACCCACCTTACATGTATAGCGCTATAGGTTGACACGCCGCCCCCTTTATGGGTCATGATAAGATGAAGTCTTTTGTGTTATCGAGTGTTGTTGCCGTTTGTATGGTTCTACGTGCATATGCCTATAACATGATGATTCGAGTAGACTTTTCTATACTATGTACTTAGACTCAAACTAGTATGCTCACCAATGCTTTATGTGTTGACGGATATTTTATACATGTTGCAGGAAATGTTTAATGCAGGTTTATCAAGAAATCTACTTAGGATTGGACTAGAAACTCACGCTAGTTTAAGTTCTATATTTTGATGTTCTATTTTTTTTCTTTTCGTGAAACAATTTGTATTATGTTATCTTTTTAGACAATGATTATGCTATGAATGAAATTTTATCTTTAAATTATATTATCACGAATTCTAGTGTCATGAAGTCTTTGAACAATCTACCACTAAGTCTCGCCCCGATGTATTCCGCCATCGGTTGGGGTGTGACAGATTGGTATCAGAGCCATGACTATAGGGAATTAGGAAAAATTGCCATGTTTGACCTAGACTATAGTTAAGAACCCTTTTGACCATTCGTTTTCCATGCTTAATATACTTGTTCTCCCTATCTTGCTTCTACTTTATTCCTTTGGTCGTAAAAATTTACCTATCTATTTGGTGGATTATTCTACACTCGAAGACGCTCGTATACCACAAACGAAAGGAAATCACCGAAATAGGCGTGAAACCCTCACTTTGGTGATAACTTTCAATCCGCGTAAATTCTTTGTGTTTTTGAAACTACACCAAGATAGGAGTGATATCCTCACCTTGGTGGAAATTTCACAATTCTCGTTCTAGTGGACACTTACCAATTGAAGGTTAGAAATAATTTTCTTACCACGTTGGACAAAGTGTACAAACCACACTCAAAGAAACGACCTCGCTAAGATAGGAGTGAAATCCGCAACTTAGCGACTAGTTTCAATCCTTGATTATTATTTTTTTTAATCTCTCCAAAGTCTCAAATTTTCCAATGACAAGGAACATGTAGTAACTGGAAGGGTGAATACCGTTAACCGAAAATTTCGGCAAGAGTACTTCCACCTATTAGGCCAAAGCATGTTTCCAAACTCAATGGTAAAATTCGAATCACTTTGGTTAGTCTTAGTTCCGTTCCGGAACACTCCAATTTTTTTGTTTAAAACAAGCCTCTCTTTTTATGCTAATACTACTTTCAATTATGTTTTCATGTTATGTTTTCATTATATATTCGATTTATTTCACTCGCATTACAAGCTACTCTCGCAATCTCCAAACAATACTAATAATCATGAACCAACATAAATTAAAACTCCTTCATGTTGACTAAATGCACTATACTTGCTTATACACACGTGCTACGCTATTTGAACAATGTGAAACTTGCATCCTATACGTGTAACTTGAACTTACATACTAAGTCTATGAGAACAACTTGAGCTCATGTATTTTTTTTTAAATTCGAATTTGCACAAACTTTACCGATCTAGTGAAACTTTACTCACAAGCTTTCATTGTTAATCAACATTCTAATAACTCCTTTCCTGAATTCAAAAGTCACCTTGCTTAAAAAAAACGCCTATGCAAATTTTCTTACGTATGATTTTCGTAGACGTCTTCCCATCTCAACAACATCGATCTCAACCAACTGGCGAGTCTTATTGCCCAAGAATTGATTAAGATTCTCCCTAACCTAGAGACACCAACAAACCCAATTCCAAACTTCGGCGATACCATCCAAGACAACACAAACCATGTAGACACTAAACCATCCACCCATACCCCTACCAAACAAACGAAAAAGGATAACCGAAAACGCAAAAACCTCAAACGAAACCACGGCCCGAACAAACCTACTAGTACCACCTCATTCACCAAAAACAATGGGGGGATATGCTCCGAGTGCAACGACCCAACCCATGAACACAACAAATGCCCAAGACTTGCCGTGGTGATCTACGATGCTGGAAGACCCACTCACCACACTAAAGAAAATTGATTTTTCTTTTCTAAAAAAAATGAGAATTTCCTTATGTAACGTTTTCAAGAAATTATTCAGATGTGAAATTTTCTTTTATGAATTACGAAATACCATCGTTATCTTAGGTTACAATCATAATTTATTGGCAAAATTCAAACATCGCAAAACCATTTTCTTCTCGCGCACAATCTTTTTCAAAATTTTTGAACAAAATTCTACCTACTATTTCTAAGAGGATGTCTATCCTTCTATAAAATCCTCACCTTCAAACCACTAACAAATACGTGCGTCGATTCTGTATGACAAACGAGATTTTAAATGATAAAAGTGTTTACAATAAATTTTGCTATCATGACGCCCAATGTCACCCATAACAAAAGAATTTTTTTTTAGCAAACATGACTTATGAGCAAAAGACACGCTAAATCGATTAACCTACTCCTTTATAACCCCAAAACCTTTTCTCTTGAAATCGTATCACGAGTCAAAATATTCATCAACGCCAAACTAAAATTGTCAATAAACTATTTTTCTCGCTTAATAAAATGGATTTTTCATAAATCAAACGACCATATTCGATAAAACTTTTACACTAAATTTTCCCCACTTCAATTAAATATGTTTTTCTTTAACATCCAACGGACTAAATTCTTCTACCATTAAACTTGACCCTTAGTCTTGAAAATCTAAAATTTCTCGCGTACTCGTAAAACTCAATAAACCTGAATTCTATGTTGCCCACAGTCAAAACATTCTACGCGTTTTCATTAGGAATCCAATTGTCCATTCTTTTGTTTGATTTTATACATCTGAACGTAACCACATATGCACAAGTCTACACCATTATGTCATGAAACCATACATCTACGCCAAAAAAAAACGCATACGGTTAACAAAAAAAAAAAAAAAAACTCACTTAATGTCTTTTCATATTATGTGTTTGCATGTCACGTTGCTTGCTATGTTTACAACATTAAAACTGTTAAATGTCCTAGTTTAATGTCTTGTCCTCTGTGCATAAGTATTTTGTGTCCACTAGCGACCCACACATAACTAAGACAAATTATGTGGACCATACGACAATTGGACTAATTACGGGTGCACACGTAATTACAAAAATTGGGCGCATGGAAAACATAACAAGTCCCAGTGTGTGTAACCTATAATGACTTGAATAACAACACGGATGAGGTATGATAATGACATGGTGGATACGCCGCAGGTACATCCTATACATAAATGTCCTGTCATACTACCAAAAGTAGAGTTATTCGGGCCATGAGAAGTTTTGGGCGTCGAGTTAAAATTTTGACCAACACTTACGTTATTTATCTTTTGCGATACCATTTATGTTATAGTTTACTAGTCTAATTACGCTTGCATCATTCGTCTTTTATGCATATCATAACCTTGTTTTGAACCACACTCTCTACTATGCAACATCATCCTTGCTATGAATAATCTATACTTGCGATCTCCATCGAACTTCGTTCCTTCCTCATGCTTTCTTTGCTTAATCAGCAATCCTTCCATTATCAAGAATCTATTTCTAAATCCCGTAAGCTCTGGCCTTAATCTCTAAAAACATTTATACATGTAAAACAAGATTCGTCTCTCACTTTCATATATTTTCTTGACTGCTTATATACTGGATTTCAAAATAAATAAATACTACTTATATCCCCAAAAAGCTGTTTTCAAATAGTCCGGATTGCTCGTTTATTTTAGTCGCCTTCAAAAAAAAAAAAATTCTAGTAAAATTTTCGACCTTGTGCAAACCAAATATCTTTTACTAAAACTACTCATTCACACATCTAGTCACTTATTATGCTCACATATTTACTATTCCACCCAATTACCCAAAGATTTTTTTTTTACAAGCCAAAATTTCCACTATTTCACATATGATATACTGTATAATTACTTATTTTCCCAAAATTTCTATATGTTATACAATATACTTACCTATCTTCAATTTTCACTATTTCATATCGTATAAATACTTATTTTCGTGAAATTTTTACTATTTCTTATACACAGTATACTTACATGCCTTCACAGGATTTTTGCTATTTCATACCGCACACTTACTTATCTTACCAAACTATTGCTACGATATAAATACTTATTTTCCCATGATCTTTACTATTTCATGCATGTAATGTTGTATACTTACTTACTTTTCCAAAACTTGTTGCGTCAACTACATATACAAACCTATTTATACATACCCCTTATTTCACTATTTACAAAATGCTTTAGTCGGTCAAACTTTCAAATTTCTACGTACGACCTTGGGTTAAAATTTTAAAAGTACTTCTCTTATGAGCATAATTATCGAACAAGCGACTAGATACCGTATTCGCTTTAAACATAATAAACTAACACGTTTTGTTCTCATATCAAACCACTTACCTATTTTTCAAAAGGTTGACTCTTAATTAAATTTCGAGACGAAATTTCCTAAAGTAGGGGAGACTGTAACATTTATACTTTTCATATTTTCTATTCTAGTCCTTGTATTCTTGTATCTTTCCATTTGGTACCCTTGTAATCCCGAGCTTATGATCAATGGAAAAGTATTTTATCAATTACATTTAATCTTAATCTATAAATTCTACGCGACGCAAACTTTATGTAGCGTCGCATGATTCTTAATTTTCTTGTATTATGAATGCTATATTTAAACAAATTCCAAACTTGCCGTTACTCGCTTCTCTTATGTTACTCTTACCAATTCGTGACGGGTCGTCATTATAATTTAACCTAATCAATTTAGAAACTCATTTAGTTAAGATCTTAATATATATTTATCTTTAAAATAAAACACATATATATATATATATATATAATAATACAAAAGAAAAAAAAAAGAACATAACATGACATGTTATGAAAAAAAAAAATTGCCGTCATTTTATTTTGTCACTCATTTATTTATTTTTTTTTCTTTTTTTCTTTTAAATATATATTTACCACTAATTAACTTCTAACCACCCTAATTAATTCATTAAATACCCAACCCTCTCACTCCAACTATAAATACACCACTCCTACCCATCCTAACACTTGCTCATTTCTAAATCCTCTCTAATCTCTCAAGAATTCTCTCAAGAATAAGTGAGTTTTTCACTTCACCTTCAACCTCTCTTCTACTTTCTTCACTCTCCTCTTCTTCAAACCCTTTGAGGAAACCTCTAGGACCTCTCTCCTATTTGCCATGGCAAATAAACATGAGTAGGGCACCAATTTGAGGCCTCAAATGTGGTCATCTTCTATTATCTTTTATGCACTAGGTTGTTAATAATACCAACCAAGTTCACCAACAACTCAATGATGGAGGGACTTGTGTTATGGTTCATGGTCGACAAAAGGAAGGCCAAGGCTCATCCAAACTAAGTCACCATACCCTACTTCTTAAGTTATATTATATAAATACTAAATTATATAAACTCTACTAATTTAATAATTCGGAAAGGTTTGTGGATACATCCCTACCGTACCAATGCTTGACTCTCATAACCATCCGAATCACCTCTATGGTGGTTTGTGTTTTGGTTCGCCTAAAAGGCTTGCTTGACTCTTATGACCATCCGAATCACCTTCATGGTTGTTTGTGTTTTGGTTCGCCTAAAAGGCTTGCTTGACTCTCTTGAATCTATAACTTAAACTCGAATCTAAGACCCCTTTATTTATTTTATTTTTTTTTTCTAGTTAACCAAGGCTAAGGAACTAATCCCCCAAGACTCATTCTTTGGAGCCTTACTAAATGCACCCAAAGGTGAGTTCATACTTGTCCCCCTTTTATTCTTTATTCTTTGGGGCTCAACATGTATCACTATCAAAATTTAAACGATTTCATACTCTTAAACTATTATGCTCAATCTAAATGCTATTATGCTATGCCATGCTAGAATTCAAAAGTCTTACATACAAATGTACGATTAGTTAACAACCCACCTTACATGTATAGCGCTATAGGTTGACACGCCGCCCCCTTTATGGGTCATGATAAGATGAAGTCTTTTGTGTTATCGAGTGTTGTTGCCGTTTGTATGGTTCTACGTGCATATGCCTATAACATGATGATTCGAGTAGACTTTTCTATACTATGTACTTAGACTCAAACTAGTATGCTCACCAATGCTTTATGTGTTGACGGATATTTTATACATGTTGCAGGAAATGTTTAATGCAGGTTTATCAAGAAATCTACTTAGGATTGGACTAGAAACTCACGCTAGTTTAAGTTCTATATTTTGATGTTCTATTTTTTTTCTTTTCGTGAAACAATTTGTATTATGTTATCTTTTTAGACAATGATTATGCTATGAATGAAATTTTATCTTTAAATTATATTATCACGAATTCTAGTGTCATGAAGTCTTTGAACAATCTACCACTAAGTCTCGCCCCGATGTATTCCGCCATCGGTTGGGGTGTGACACCATCAGTCTGGTGAAAGTCGGGTTTCCGAACATCTGAAAGAGCCAAGGGGTTGGCAACGGTCGAGTAGTCGACCTTGAACTCAGTGCTCAGTTTCGGTGGTTGTAAAAAAAAAAAACCCTTAAATTTTAAAAATAGTTCCATACCTAACCCTAGGGATGAGCTCGGGACGGTATCGGTACCGAACCGATACCGATCCCGACAATACCGATACCGAAAAGTCCAAAAAACCAATACCGATACCGAACACATACGGTACGGTATGGTACCGGTATGGTATCGGTATTTTACATTAAAATACTGATACCATACCGATCCTGTACCGATAATACCGAAACCGAAAATCCATAAATATGAGTACTGATACCGATCCCGAAATCCTTCGGTTCAGTATCGGGATCAGGACAGAACGGAACGAGATCGGTATTCGACCTTGTATGCTCATCCCTACCCAACCCCCTACCCGTTCCCGTTCGGCTTTCCTACCGTGGTAATTAACATTGATGGTAGCTACCCTGTTTGAATGTTGACTTCCAAGTTGAGGGAAATACAGCGCAACCCGTGAACACCAAACGGGTTATTTAAAACATTAATCGATTTAGGGTTTTGGATCTGGAAATGGAGAATAAGAACAAGTATAATAAGTATAGCATAATCATCCCAACTTACAACGAACGTCTCAACATCGCTCTCATCGTCTTCCTCGTCTTCAAGCATATACCGTAACTTTACTTACCTCTTTACTTTTTCATTCATTACTCATATCTATCTATGTGTTGTTTGCATTCTAGATCAACTGGAATATGATTGCCCTTAATTTTTCACAATTTACAAGAAGGTGCATCATTCAATACTTTTTGCTCTTATCATTGTCGCTAGCTAGTGATGCATTTGCTGTACAAATGTGTTATATGTTCCTAGGGAATCAGATGACTGATTATAGATCATGTTGATCTTGGGAAAACTAAATTTAATGTTACTTTTTTTTTTTTTTTTTTTTTTTTTTGCAATTTCTGTTAGTTTGTATCCATTGACTGACTGACGATATAAAAGTCGTTACGTGTTTGAGATAAAAGTTAAAACACTACCCCAAATCAACTGTTTCATTTGTCGATGGTTCGAAATTGCCACTTCTAGTTAGTTTGATTATAATTTGAAGCAAGTGTTGTAATGATGTGATTGTGCAAATAAACGTATGTAACTGAGAGTTCTTTTCTAATCAAGTTTGCGATTTAAAAAAATGTTGAAACAGAAGTGATGATTCAACCATCTTTCCGTTGCTTAATCATGTCTGATAGTTGGTGGGTATAACATATATTTATGATCGAATTTAACAGTTTGTAATTGTACTGTTGCCAAACTCGTTTGAGAATGATGAAGCGTAAAGCTATGAACTCAAGAGGATAACTAGTGATGTATGTGTCAAAGTGAACGCATTTTTTGGAATTTCTTGTAGAAGGAAAGGAGGGAAACCTCGTAATTACTCTTCTTTCTTTGGTGTGGTGTGGAATAACTCTGGTTGTCTTTAAGTTCATTGACATTGTTTGTTGACTTGTTAGGGATGTTGACTTTGAAATAATAGTCGTGGATGATGGTAGTCCTGATGGAACTCAAGATATTGTCAAGCAGTTGCAGCAAGTCTATGGAGATGACCGAATTGTATGTACAGTTATTTTTTTGGGTCAATTTCATATATATAATATATGCTAAAGTTCAGAATTTCATATGTAATATCATATTTGCCCATCTTTTTGCGAGTAAAATAGAACCAGTTACTTGTAACAACTTGTTTCTCTGAATAAACAAAGAAAACATTAATCCCTGAGATGATTCACAAACTGTTTTTAATGTCTAACTGACTTTTTTCTTCCTATGAATTATGAAATAGATATTAGATAGATATGATATGTTTAGTGTTGTGGAAGGATAAACATGAAATTTAGAAGTATATATATGAAGTTTTGAACTTAATAGAATTTTATAAATGTAACTGATAGTTATGTTTATATCTCATAGTGCATCACTGTTGTCTCCTACATGTATGTCTATAGTTCTTTCATATCGTTAGTTTTTTCAATGCAGTTATTAAGAGCTAGACCCAAGAAGCTTGGATTAGGTACCTCTTTGTTTCTTTATTTAAAACTTTTAAGTTATGTTCATGAATTATTGAATTAAGCCAATTTTTGTTTGACCAGGGACTGCTTACATTCATGGTCTTAAGCATGCTTCAGGAAATTTTGTTGTAATCATGGATGCTGATCTCTCACACCATGTAAGTACATTTGCAGGTTATTCTTGAATTATAAAATAGTTATTAAACATTGGAATGCTGCAGGGAGAAACTATCTTATGGTATATTATATACATTTTCTTAGTTCATATAAGTTCTGCTTTCAGCCAACAAATTATGATGTTTCTAAACTTTCTTCTTATGTTTGTCTACACAGCCAAAGTACCTCCCACACTTTATAAAGTAAGTAAAATCCACCTAATCTTGATGTTTAATTTTCTTTTTCCACTGCCTAGTTGTTTGAAATGGCAAAATGAGTGGGCAGGGAGGGTTGGGTAACGGGTAAACAGCAGTTGGGTCGGTTTAGATTGACGTGACTTCAATTTTGCATGATTAATTCCTCGTACGTTTAAAACGAAAATGTACGTCTTATTTTTGTCTGGGGTTTAATCATTATTGCAAAAATGAGTTTTTTTTGTTTGATTTTTAAAAATTTAATCACGCAGGAAAGGGGTTTTTATTTTTTTTATTTTTTTAAAAGTAAAGTTCAGGGACTTTATCGTTAAGGTCTGAAAGTTAAAGGGATTTAATTATGTAGAAATGAAGTCCATGGACTATTTTACGGATTCTAGTTGGTTTTTCTTTGACATTTGCCCATAATAATGTGCCACATATCGTTGCAAAAGTTTTTTTTTTGGTTTCAATAATGTTGCATTTTTTGTACACGATTCAGGAAGCTTTGCGCATTTAAAAGACCCTTCGAACTTTTGACACATACCTGTTTTATCCATTTGACGAGTTTCCCTTTTAAACTATTTTGTTAGATCACCCTCTTCCCTGAAGAGTAAAAAACATAACCAAATTCAATCCTTTCATAAGTTAAGATGTTGAAATTGCCTACACTACTACCAATCAAAATTCCTTAAATTCAGGAAACAAGTGGAAACGGGTGCTGATATTGTTACTGGGACACGGTATGTACGAGGTGGGGGTGTTCATGGCTGGACCCTGATGCGCAAATTGACAAGTAGGGGGGCGAACGTTCTTGCGCATACACTTCTTTGGCCCGGTGTATCAGATTTGACGGGCTCGTTCCGGTACATAAGTTTAGATTATCATTTTTTTTTATCTTCTTTACTTTATAGAAATAATGTATCTAGATGTCACTCATATTCAACTTTTTCATTTTTTTTTAATCTAAAGTCACCCAATTTTGAACTGCTTTATAGGCTATCCACCTACGTGTCCAGTTTCTTTGTGCCAAATTCGGCAAAAGAAACTTGCAGAAATCTCATAGAGTCAAATAATGTCAAAAAGAAAAAATTAGTTTTTTTTCCCATTAAGGGCACCTGTGTATGGAAACTATTAATTTTCCTAAAAATTGTATTATTAATTTGTAATAATATATCTGGAGCTCACCCATATATTAAAACTAGTCACCTATGAAAAGAGTTGGATACTTAGATGGCCTCCAGCCCTCCACATACATTATACCTTTGTTTATTCCTTCTTTTTACATTAAAAGTTTTATAAGGCATTTATATTCTTGTATGTTAGTCTTTACAAAAAATCTGTGCTTGAAGACATTATAAGCTCTTGTGTGAGCAAAGGCTATGTTTTTCAAATGGAGATGATTGTCCGAGCTTCAAGAAAAGGATATCATATCAAAGAGGTACCACGAGTTATGTATAACTATCACTCAAGCGTGTTTAGTATTCTTGGTTTTAAAAAGCGCTAGGCGCACAAAAGCGACATGTCTAAACGCATCGCGCAAAAAGCGTGGGATTTTCTTACCTGAAGCGCGCACTAATTATATAATTTTTTTTATATATCCCATAGGTTTTTAGCTTCATTTACCCAAAATATAGCTATAAATAAGGTTTTTATATGATTTTACCTATATGTACAAGCCAAAAACACCAAGGTACAACATTTTTATGCATAAAAATACTTGGTGTACGAGAGGCGCGCACCTCAGGGCCAAAAGCGATCGGAAAAAGGTCAAAAATTGCGCTTTTTTTGCGCCTTTGGGAAAATGGGTAGGCGCAAACCCTGAGGCGCCCTAGGCTGCGCCTTGATGTGTGCCCGCTTTTTAAAACCCAGTTAGTATGTGTATAAAATTTTCAAATGCTTCTTCTAAAATCTACACCAATATAAAATCTGGATTTTGTAATAAAATTTGACACACTAATACCCTGTATAAAATTTACTAATTTTGCACAAAGAATGTAGTTCAACCTGAACACACCCGATCTGCACGTTCTGGCAAACATGTTGAAAGTCGTTGAATCTGTATTTCCAGTGTATAAACCTGCTAAATTGTTGTATTCTAAAAGCCAGATTATCACTGAAATAATATAGTTTTTTCAATCATATTTGACAACACTAATTGTTTTTGTTGAAACTTAATAATTTTGGAGCCAAAGTATTTCGGGCCGTACCAAAATTACCCATTTTTATCATAACCTGTCCGACCCACCCTCCCATTAGCACCTTTAGTTTTCCTGCATTTCTTATTATGAGCCCAATCTTTGTTTCTAAACTACATGAAACTTGTCATCACATCTTTTTAATAATTTTCCCTTCACTGATATGACAGTTAGCGGTATGATATTTAGTTAAATACCATTTACCAGTTATGTATGTATTTGGTACCTAGAGTATATACTCTTGATTATCATATAAGACCTGCTTGATTAGTATATACTCTTCATGTCCATTGCTAATCTTGACTTTTGTAACTCTTTTAGGTTCCAATAACCTTTGTTGACCGAGTTTATGGAAGTTCCAAGCTAGGCGGATCAGAAATAGTCGAGTATTTGAAGGGTCTCGTTTACCTTCTGTTCACCACGTAAACAAGAGAGAAATAATTTCATATATATCTTTCCAAAAGTTATAACTTTCAGGCATGTTCTTCTAGATTTCATAACCTCATATTTACCCGTTCAAAACACTCAAAATATCATATTTATCCATCTCATAGTGAATAAAATAAAAATCAGTTACTTTATCTATCCTGTGCAGTGGGGTGTTATGAGTAGAGTTACCGATTTTGTTTTATTAACTATGATGATGATGATGATGCGGATAAATGGTATATTTTTAGTGTTTTTGAGCGTGCAAGTATGTTATGAAATTTTATTAGATATATATGAAATATCGAACTTTTTAATGCATATACATATGAATTTCCCTCAAAACAACATATGCTAGATATTATTCAACATTTTAATCTCACAGGACGATGACTTGATACATGGCTTGTGCTTTCCTAACTGTGCAAATAGCCTTTTTATAGCGTTTACTTTGAGAACAATTTTGTTCCATACTTGAATCTGGCTGCTTTTATTGTGAGCAACAATTCTGTGTTCTTTTTTTTTCCATTTTTTATAACGGCTGCTACAAGGACATGCTAATTGAAGTTAGAGGTGCACAAAATAATTGTAACCGGTTATTAGCCGAAACCATAACCAGTTATTTTCGATCAAGGAGTAACCAATTAGTGGTTATTTTTAATGTAGGTTAGTAACCGCTTATTAGCCGAAACCATAACCAGTTATTTTTGATCAAGGAGTAACCAATTAGTGGTTATTTTTAATGTAGGTTAGTAACCGGTCGAGGATTATTTTAGAAATAACTGGTTAATTAAATAATCCCAACTATTGACTATTGGTCAATAACAGTGATACGTCTGACCCAGCTACGCAGGCCCAGATCCACCAACAGAAGTAGTTCAGGCCCAAGCAAATGATCCAGAAGCCTGCTTGTTTAGTTAGGAGATATATTTTCTTGTTACATGTTTCCTTCTTGTATGCATTAGTGGTAGTTATGAAGTAGTGGTAGGAGTTTTTCCTTAGTGGAGTAGTGGAGTAGAAGTTGCATTATGCATATTTAAATTGGTGTACTGCATGTTTGTTTTTGTGAATGAAAAATTAAGAAAATTGTTTCAAAGGCTTGTCTCTTTCTCTTGTGTTCTTGGGAGTTTGTAGGTTTTCTCCGTAAACCTATCAAACAGTCCTAACTACGAAAATTACCAATAGTGGTCTCAACTTTTGACATATTGGAATATAATGGACCCAAACTAACGGAGGTCTAACTCCGTTAGTGTGATGCTGACGTGGCATTCTAGGTGGCAAAATGATCCTACGTGGCATACTAGGTGACAAAATGATCCTACGTGGCATGCCACGTCAACACTGCACTAACGGAGTTAGACCTCCGTTAGTTTGGGTCCATTATATTCCAATATGTCGAAAGTTGAGACCACTATTGGTAATTTTCGTAGTTGGGACTGTTATTGGTCAATAGTCATTAGTTGGGATTATTTATTTTCATTATTCCAAATAATAATTGGTTAAATAACTGGTTTGTGACCGCTGGGCTCTGAATGAAGACTTGAAGTTACATGTTTTTCATGTTTTTTTTTTGAACGGCCAACTAGTCAATCCGATCACCCACGAAGTACCTACGGGACAAAGGAGTACCCCGAGAGTAACCCGGGTTCACCAATAATTTCACACCAATTCCCGAGGAAAACCCGCCGGGCCCACTGCGGTAAAATACATGTTTTTCATGTATTTGTGGTTTTTGTCAAAACTACTATGTTGTCGTCGTGCGTTGCGGCGACACGTGACAGGTTGAACCTTGCAGTAACATACGAAGTGTAAATCAAAATGTATAAGACACAATACGCTACACACGATTTGTAAAACACAATACGCAAAAGACAATTACTAAAAAGTGCAATTATTAAAAGTTAAAGGCATAAAACCAAAATAACATTACATATTAAATATGACAGTTTTAAAGTTGAAGTGTCTATGGGATATTTAAAATAGAGATAATATTATGTTGATTTGGGTCAAGTGGGCCTCTAGTAATTTGGTCTATGCATCTTGTAGTGTTTTGTGGTAAGTGGCAACTTTAGACAATCTAGGAAGTGGTGTGGCCAGTATGGTTGTAATCAAGGAAATAATATGTGCTCAATTTGACACTAGGAACTCTAATCACGATGGAGCTTGACCCCACCTTCATTTTCAACTTTCAAGCTTGACAAGTTAATGGAAACTATCATTTTAATCTCAAGTTGGCTCGATTATTGCTATTAGTTGAATTTGATGAATAGTGTCTTTGTGAGTGTAAACTAAAACATACTCGATAAAGGCTGGAAGGGCTTATATAGTTACTAGTGGGGGTGCCCGCACGTTGCAGCGGGGACCACGACACTTTAAATAGAAAGCATGCAGGATTGATTTGTTAGGGTTTAGGGGCCTTTTTTTCAACTCGTAGAAGACACGTAAATCCGGAAGACCGACTCTGTGTATGAGTATAACGTAATAATTTCATAATTCAAACCGTTACCTAGTTATTAAAAACACAACTTTCGTTATTGATTTCTCGATTTCTATAAAGTATTATCAAGTTTATAAAAATTTAAGTTTCTAATTTTCCTAATTTTATATAAAAGATTATAATAAAACATAGTATTATGAATTGTTTTTATAGGTTTTCTATTTAATGTGTTTAAAGTCATTATAAAATTGAATATCATGATCTGTCATAAACTCTCTTGACTCTTGATTTCCTTTTGATTAAATATGGTGCTATAAAGACAACGTTGCCCCAAAAAGTAGTTATTTTATGCATTGTGTGTTGTATCATAAGCAATTAAACTTGTACCTCTTAAGTTTTAAGAAGTCCTTGTTAAATGCTTTATAATATAGTATAGATATAGATATAGATATAGATATGTAGAATGTGATGATAGCCAAGCTCAACTTGAAGTCATTTGAGTTGCTTAAGACTTGACTTGAATCATTTCGAATAGTTCACGAGTTTCCTTCATGTAGTGACACTCCTCGCTCGTTTATTTACTTGCATGCCACGTTATTTGGCCTACCTAAAACAAAACAGGCGTATCTTCATCCATATTATAAATCTGTAAATAAGTTTATAGTCTTTATACTTAAGAAAGACCAATAAAAGGGTTATTTATATTAAGTTTTAAAGTTTAGACCCCATAAAAAGAGTATTTTCATGTAGTCTTTAAACTTGAGAAAGAACAAATTTAGGGTTATTACATTAAACTATATTAATAGACAAATGTACACTATATTAATAGACAAACGAAATAGATAGTGAATGTTTCAGCTTTTAGTCTATTTCGTAATTTGGTGAAAATTCGTTTACATAATTTTTACTTTACTTTACTCAGTTGTCATTTAACGAACTTTCATTTACGCCCTATGTACTTAATAAATGGAGTGTTTCTTTGGTATCGTTTGATATATGAGGGGCGACACCGTGGTGGTATCCTAGTGAACCGCACCGAATCATACCAACAATTTTTTTTGATCGATGTAAATCATGTGATGGTTTATTTTGGTTATATAATGGTTTTTTTTTCCCTTCGGTTAAAATAGAGTATTTATTTGGTATCTTTGGCTACATAAGTATTGACACCGTGGAGATAATCTAGCGAACCAAACTAAACCGGTTCCTATCGATCAATTGTTTTTTATTTGTGTAAATCACATGTTGGTAATTTTTTGTCATATCATGATTTTATTTATTTTCTTTCGGTTGCTCTAATGAGTGCTGATATCGTAACAAAATGAACTAATGCCGACCAAATTCTAGCTGTCTAGCGCGGGAAGTCCCTTGGCACAACGCGCGGGTTTGATACCGCTAGTTTACATAAAGTTTAAACTGAAAAAAGACCAACTATTTATATAAAGTTTATACACATAAGCATGAGAAAAATTCCTCTTCGTTGAGACTATGGGTTTAGGATGTAATCTTGAAAAAAAGGAATAGTATTAAAGTTAAAGTTTACAATATAAAAAAGGGTTATGGGATTCATACACCATGTGACGTCACATTCTAGGGGTGTGACATCACAATCTGGGGTATGTGGCAGCCTCCTATTGGTATGTGATGTGGGTCAGGATGTATGAATCATATATAGGGGGTGTATGAATCCTAATTACCTATAAAAAAGGTAGGAAATTTAATTATTTATAAATTTAATAGTATGAATTAACAAAATGTTTATGACTTTTGGTGTTTTACCTTATGATTAGTTGGTGTTTTGTGCGTAACATGTTGTATTCTAATATTTGATGGGTTGTATCCATTTTTTTATTTCTTTTTTAATTTTTTTTTTTACTTTTAACCTCAATACTTTCACATCTTTACAATTTAAGCAAAACACTTTTTCATTTTCAGCTTTGATCTCATATACTTCTGATGTTTTATTTATTTTCTGTTTTACGTTTTGCTTTTAAATTTCACAAGTTAACATGCCGCAACGTGTGTGTGGTTTAATATTTTTACGCTTTCTTTTTTTTTCGTTTTTCGGCCCCGTAGAATGTGTGGGTCTTAGATCAATTTAGTTATTGTTTTTAATGTTTTACGTTTCACGTGCGTAGTTCGGCATTTTTACGTCTACTTTTCGTTCAGTTTTATTTTTTGTTTTTTACTTCCTTTTTATACGAGTTTTTCCGGTGTTAATTTGTGGTCACTAACGGTGAGTTGAAATTGATGCTACTTAGTATGGGCACGGCCCCTGCAGAGGGAGGGCTTAATACTGGTGTTTATAATTTATAAATATTAATAAAATGATTGGCGGAAAATATTAGTCAACGAAAATAAATCTAGTGGTAGCCACCAAGTCCAAGTAGACGAAATTAGTGACTTTCTAGTTTCGACACCATGTGGTGTGGAAGGAAACTACACCAATAAAATGAAGAAAATCTTTATGTAATCACAAGTTAAATTTGTGTATTGTTTGGTTTCTGAAACTAAATTATGTACAAGGTTGAACTGAGCACCACCTAAGATTTATAATACCACATGTGATTAGTTTAATTTATAATAATATGTAAATTGTTGTATGTGAAAATCGGTGACAGAAGTTACAAAAAAATTGTCTAACTCGTTAAATTACATTTTACTTTAGTTCATATGTGATTTGACCTGTTCGTGGTGATGGAGTTGAACTTTTAGATGGTGGAGCCGAAAGTCACTAAACTCAATTTTTTTTTTTTTAAATTGGTGGTGTCGGATTCAATATATAAAAAAATTTCGGTTGAAAAGGGGGAAATTTACACTACTGACCAAAAAATTGGTGAGGACTTGGGCACCCCCGACTCTACATAAGCTTCGCACCTGACTTGGTCGAGAGCTATGTAATGATGTTCACATTTGAACCAAGTTTGTTTGTGATTCTCATATTTAGCAGTTTTTAGTTGAAACTTGCAATATACACAGATATGTATTATGTCAACATGTGCATGAACTAGCAACTAGGAGAGTGGAGACCTACAAAGTTTTAGACTATTATAAAGAGTGGAGGGGGGAAAGAGGGGGATGAAGCGTCATGTGGCACTTGTGGGGTCTACGTGTGAAAGGTGAAAATTGTGGGGAGTGGAAGGGGGGGGGGGGGGGGGGGGGGAAGGAATATTATTATTGTGTGTGTTAAAGTTAAAAATAAAATTGCAGCCAATCACAAACAAGCAAGTACCACCCCACGCCATTCGGAATTCTCCCGCCCAAGGGGCTCCCCCCCCCCCCCCCCACCACGCCCAACAGGGGTGGTGTAGAGGGCTTGAAAGGAGTTTTCCACGCCACTTCCTCCCCCACTCCGGATGCTCTTAGAAAAAATGTAAAAACCAAAAGTAAACATGTAAAATATTAAATCAAATATAGTTTAGATTTAGGGTTTTAATGATTTTAATTAATATAAAATCGCATGAGCTTGATTTTAGTGATGCATCCAGAAGCTGAATTGAACCAGTAAATGAGCCAAACAATGTGGGCTAATAATGGCAACCTGCCAACTGAAACTCCAAAGATTATGTTGTTAAAGTGTTTACACGTACAAGATTGTATTGTATTGATAAAACCATGAGACCAGACAAGAATGTTAGCTGTTAGAATCTATCTTAGCATCAACAAAATTATATGCAACATGAAAGTGACTCTTAAAACAAATCAGAGAATCTCTTGGGTTTTCTATGATAAATTTTTAGTTCATGTGAAATTATACTATGCATCTACTTTATCATTGCGGATTAGTAGATGAAGAAACACGAATCCTAGATTACCGAGTTAGGGTGGATCCTGTAAGTGATTCTACGGGATTTTTATAAAGCTATGTGTTTATAACAATGTGTGGGTCTAAAGACATAACCAAGGAGTTTAAGAGACTACAGATTAGAATAGCCGAGCCTCTAAACGTTAGTATATAAAACAAGGGGTTGGAAAAGGTACGAGGAGCTCGTAGTCTTTTCGATGGAAGTTATGCTGAATATCGGATGCCAATAAAAGGAGAAGGGACTCTCCTTTTATAGTACCACGACGTCCGACTTCCTCGGCCCATCCTCTACCCATAGTGGGGCCCGGCCCGGTAGAGGTGTCTCTAGGTTTCCGGCCCAAGTCCTCAAGCCCAATTGGTGCAAGTGGGTTTGATAAAAAAGAGGAGAAAGGGGAGATGTTACCGTCCTGTCGAAAATACACGTGGCGTCCGCTGAGTGGACGCTAGTGGGTGGCGGACACGTGGCGTCCGCCTGTTGGTCACTCCAGGGCGGTGGGTAATCATTTCATTATCTAGAAGCCGAGGCAAGTTGTGGTTGAGAAAGTCTTCTGTGAGAGATATCTTGGTTGGGGAGCTGTCACGTTGTCGTCCTTTTCGTGAGTCAGGCTGAGCGCGACCCTTGATTGGTTGAGGACTCTGACGGGCAGCCTGCTGCGTCAGGAACAGTTGTTCAGGGCAAAACTGCCCTGGGGTGTGTGTCTCGATGCTGCCCTGAAAGGTATCTTTCAGTCGTGTTAGCGAAGTCATGTCTATCTTGTTGGAGAAGCTTCTTAGTGCGTCTGCCTGCTGACGTACAACGAGCGGTAGGTCGTGCGTCCACTGTCTGATGGACGCCAGCTGACCCGCTGACGTAAAACGGGTGGGGGGACTTTAGTCATGGTTTTGCTAGGCGCTGCTTTGTAGGTTAATTTATGATATGGTATTGCCGGATTTTGGTACCATATCCCTTCGGTAGAAATGTCTTTTAACTAGTAGTTGAGGCCGCGCTTCACGGCGTGGTTCTAGGATGATGGCGATGATGTATTTTTTATCTGGTATATCAATGTATTAATATTAAATTGTTCAAGTTTTAATCTAAACATTACTAAAATAAGCAAATAATACAATTAAGTAAACATGTCTAGAGTTAAAAGTTAGCTTTAACTATAATAGGTTGAATAAAAAAAGAAAATTAAATTTATTACATGATGTATTGTAGAGTTAATATAAGCCTTGCAAGTTTTAATCTAAACGGTGTTGCAACAAGGATGGAGTGAGAGTTTGATTGGCATAGCACACTAGGACAAAGGATAAATTGTCCAAAAAAAAAAATAATAGTAACATTAACCAAAATAATATCTACATGTGTTTGGTCGTTGCAGCTGCGACTCGACTCTAAACATCGAAACGTAACAACCCAAAAGTATGTCATATCTTAAACAAACCCTAATCATACACTAGCATCAACCGCACGAAAAAATTTGCATCCAAATGCCAATAAAAATAAACACGTTATTAATCACGTGTCGTAACGTGTGAATGTTAACACTAGAAATAATATAAAACTAGTGGGTTTACCCGCGCGTTGCGGCGGGATCAAAAATAACTTGTAATACGCTAGCAGTTTTCCTATCGCGCATTGCAGCAGATAAATCCCGTCGACAAACATGTATTCCTTAAAGTTTGGTTCGTATTTGTCGACTTATTGTATAAAGTTCTTAGAAAATATGTAAAAGAAAACACGGACAAAATAATGAAAAAAACATATATAAGAACTAACAAAAAGCTTAAAAACTAAATAACTAAATAAAATAAATAAATATACATAAAGATTATACAAGATTACAAGTGTTGGCTTACCAACATAATAATCGATAGTGCAAGACTACAAGTGTTGAACAATATCATTCGATGACAATTTTCAAGAGAAATAAAGAAAATGGTGTGATAAGGCAATGGTATGAGGGGTTTTAGAGATTAACTTGAGTGATGTTGATTTTAATTCATCATTGAAGATGAGAAAAGGAAAATGTGAGGCATTGAATCTCAAATTGAATTCATTAAAGATGAGAAAATCAAAAGGTGAAGCAAATAATAATAGAGATGACTTGCATTAGTCATTTGTACAATTGTAATCAAATGTTGCACATAAGGGCATAAAAGGGAAGGATTTTGCAAAAAGATAGTTGTTTACCTTGTGACCTTTTGTATGACATCTTAAAATTGACATGAAGTGAGTATTTTAGCCATCTCCCCTCCTTTATAATGTAGTATAGATATAGATTAATAGATGTACAACAAATTTATAATATACAAATAATATAGATTTTAACACTAAAAATGAAATAAAAATAATAGTGTAAACTAAGTTTTTTTTTTACTTCACTGATTTTAACAAATTATGCACTGTCACATCATTTCACTGATTTACTTTATTGAAACACTTTTTTGGAGGTAACATTTAACTGATTCACTTCACTGAAATATTTATTTTTTAGTTTTTTTTTAATTACCGTTTAAAAAAAATAACCTTTTGATTAAAAAGAACCGTTTGTAAAACTAAAAAAATAACCGTTTCATTAAAATAAAAAATACAAGAAACGTCAATTAAAAAAACATACAAACACCTGAATTTACTCGTCGCCTTCATCCTCGTCATCGCCTTCAACCCAATAACGATCCCAATCGTATTTCGCCGCGATTTCTTCTTTACGTTTCAAAACCAATTCTAAAGATTTACCTTTGAGGTGGTCGTGCGGTTTTGAATACATATTTAAGTCGTGGTCATACTGTCTTTGTTTCAACAATTCGCGTTGTTCCTCTAAAAACGCTAAAGTTTTTTCGTCTTGTTGAGATTGTAGGGTATTCAAACAGTCAAAAAGGAATAAAATAAATACATGAAATTGACCGTTGCATTTAATAATCAATGTTTACCAGCCCGTTAACTAGAACCAGAATTTGGTTCATGTGACCACTACCAGCATGAGTGGCGACGGTATTACCGTGCTGATAGTGCGGTGGTCGAGCCATAGGTGGTTTGCTTGTGGGGTGTTCATGAAGATGATAAAACATAAGTTGAGCTTGTAACAATATCCAAGGTTATAAACGGACGTTTTCCTTTGTGATTTTTTTAGTTGGTGTCATGCTTTGTGGTTCAAAAATGGTAACCTAATGTATTACCTTTATGGTTGTGCAACGGTTCAGAACCGGACCGAACCGAACCGAATCAGACTGAACCGTGAACTGTTTATTCCAAAATATGAGAACCGGAACCGGAACTGATAATTACTAAACGGTTCGGTTCCAGAACCGCGTGAAATGGTTCGCATGAAATGGTTCTAGACAGGAACCGGTTGTCAATAAAATCCTAAAATTAACATTAACAATTAAATAAAAAAAATAAACAAAAACAATGATTTTTCTTAAAAAAATTATCAACAGTTTGTGCTAACCATGGTTACTAAAAGTATAGTAGTTTACGTATCAAAATATGTTTTGTTCAGGTCAGATCATTCTTTTTATACAGATTAAACGGGCCAGAACAAGTTGTGCTGACTACTGACCATCACATAAGGCAATACTCTACATTCCTACCAAGTAAAACAATTTAAAAGTGTTAAGAACTATAAAGAAAGAAACAACACATTCTATTTCAAACTAATAATAGAATATTTAAATATTTAATTTAATTCAAAACGGTTCTAACGGTTCTTAACCGGACCCGTCGGTTCTAACCGGAACCGAACCGGGAACCGATTATGCCAAAATATGAGAACCGAAACCGGAACCTATAACATTAATTCGGTTCGGTTCTAGCGGTTCCGGGTCGGTTTCACGGTTTTCGCAGTTCGGAACCGTTTATTGCTCACCCCTAATTACCTTCGTTGGATTGCTCCTTGCCGTCATTTGGTTGTATTGTTCCTTTTGATGTCTTAAATGTTCCTTTTAAAAACAGAATAATGTCCTGTCAAAACGTGGGTTCTCATATGGTTAACGCATTACATAATGCTTGGATAAATCCGTTTGATGTTTGCAATGTACCCGCACCGCAACGCGCGCGGGTCTAATTACTAGTTTCTTCCTGAATATCAAAGAAGATAGTCAGTGTAAATATTTTAGATGCCTTTTCCTCAATAGGGTTCTTAGTCCAAAAATCTGGAACGGTATGTCTTGAATCATGGTCATTCTTCCTGTGATTGAATCTCTAAGCTTCAAGGGAAGTTTCAAAGTGGTTGAAAAACTCAACAAGAGTCAATTGAGAATTTGCAACTTGGCAAAAAAAATGATTTTCACTCTCAGATCTTGATGTTGTCCTCATTAGACCAGACATAGGATCATCACGGTAAAAAGCAGGTATCCACATTGATCTCATATTAAACATGTCCGTCAACCAATTGTTCTCGTTTAGTTTGTAATCGACAATAAGTACGCCCCACTCGAAATCAAATGTCTTTGGACTAATTGAGTCTGTTCACACAATTGCACAAATTCTCCTTTTGAACTCATCATCACTGCATAATGCACTACCCACCTAAAAAACAAAAAACATAGAACAAACGCACGTTGCTATAACTTTTGGACGCATTCACATAAAAATCAACAAAAATTATTAAACGCACGTTAATATAACTTTGGACGCATTCACTATATTTTAACCAACCAAAGATACTATTTAAACGCACTCATATATTAAACAAACGCACCCTTTGATTTATATCAAACATTCATACTGACCTTATCATAAACCTTCTTCATGATATGCATGCATAATCTGTGTCTGCTATTATGAAAAACCAACTGGATAACATTTTTCATAGCAGGGTATTGATCGGTTACAACCACTTTTGGATACTTTCCAAAAGATTTGTCAAATGATTGTAACAACCATGTGTATGATTCAGTTGTCTCGGATGACAACAATCCTGCCCCAAGTGTAACATTCCGACAGTGGTTATCAATTCCGGTAAATGGTACAAAACCATCTTATACCTGCAAAACACATTAAAATATTTTTTTAAAAAAAAACTATGTTCAATAGTTGGATATGAAACTTAAAAATAAAAAACATACCTGTTGGTGTTAAATGTTGCATCAAATGAAATCACATCTCCAAATTCCATATAGTTTCTCTTGCATAACGCATCAGCCCAAAATAACCTGGTGAGTGCATTCTTTTCATCCACAGAAAACTCAAAAGAAAAATCTGGCAGGAACTACTTCTTATCCCTAAGCCTAGATACTATCATATCTGCATCATACTCACCAATGAAAGTGTCTAAACCACCTTTAAAGTTCTTGCAATTAGTAGCTGTTGCACCAACATTCTCGAAACCTCCATACTTAGTCTTCATGATATTAAAAGCTTTGACAGGACTCATGTTCAATGAAGACAGCTGACATATCATCTCTTGTTGAGTATGTGTCAACTTCCTATTAGCTGATAGCAAATGAATGTCACTTTCAGATACAAAAGCATGATTATGACCTTCCGCAAAGTCATAAATCTTGAAGGTCTTGCTATCCTCGGAAGTTAGCTTTACATGTGTATAACGCCCCAAAATCCAAACTTCAATTAAATTGTATGCTCTGTTATTATGGCATGGAATAAAATATCTAAATTATCTAACATAGTTAGAATAAAGGCTAAATATAAAGGAAAGAAAGATTTAGTTAAAATGGGTATAGACACCAAACTTGGAGGGTTAAAGTTATTAATTGAGGGTTTAAAATTGCTGGAAGAAAGGGGAGTCGACATTTTCCCCTGGATTTTGGTGGGTGGGAACATGCAAGGAGAACCAAGTCTCCCCAAAGTCAAATTCTGCAATTGGAGCACAAATCAGTAGGGAAATTGGATGATTTTCATTGCATGTTCAAGGATTTCTATCATCTAGTGATAGCTAAACCTAAGGTATGTTGAGTGGGTTCATTTAAAGATAGAGTTTTGGCTAGAGATTCATTGTATGTTGTAATACTAAGGTTCACACATAGTTAATATGTTAATTCATGTAGAAACTAGTTGTGATTGATGATTGAAAGTTTATATGTGTTAATTGTATAGAAATTGAATGAATTGAAGGATATTTTTAGAGTTGGAAGTGGATGTTGCTATTGGTGTAACCCATGGTCATTCTTAGTCAAATTGGTGAATAGATTGAAAAGAAAGTGAGGTCATGTTATGTTTGATGTCTATGGAATGAAGGGTAATTGATATGGGTATGAAATGTGATGATTGATACTATGAGCTAGGATATTAGGCATGAAATACTTGTACCTTGAGCTTAGAAAGTTATACGCGCACCATGTGTTTGATGAAATGTCTAAATGAGTATGATGTATGAATTTGTATGCAAGACTTGACAAATATGAAAGTAATGTGATAATAGATACAAGTGATAGTAGTTAACATGAGGATTGTATTAGAGAGTATTCATGTGGGAGTTTATTGAATTACATGATTGGTAAGAAGTGTGCATTAGGATGTTGTACGCTATCTTTGGATAGTATGATGCACACCAAGTATTGGATTTATTTCTTATTTGTGATTAAGAAATGAATGTGTACTAATTGTGAAGTGTATGAACTTATTAAGAAAAGACAATGTTGGTATTATGTGATGTTGGCTAACCTTGGATTGTAATTGCCAATTGTAGAATCATGAAAGCGCTAGTATGTGACGAATGAATTCTATGTGCACATAAGTAGTCATATGATGATAGGTGTCCTATAACATGCTAATGTAATGTTTAGGATAAAAATTGATATGGAGTAGTATATCGATATGGATGTATGTATCTAAATATTGAAAGTTGCATACTTGATAGTTAACTTTCCGAAAAGTCAACAATGTATGACTAACAAGGTTAGGCTACCCAACATGATTGCGATTATTAAGGAGATCATGTGATACATGTTAGATTATCTAGGTGTCATACATGATGGTATGTTGGATTGCTTGATCGATAGACAATGCGGTAGTTAATTATGTGATGTGCATATTAGTAATTGACCAATGAAAGTTATGGGGACAAGTAAATTTAAAATGATTGATAGTATGCATAATTTTGTATGCTAACGGAATGGTGGGAATAATGACATGAAAGCATAGGCAAGATGGGCTCAAGCATGAGTGGCTAATGGGTCAAGATGAGGCAAGCAACAAGCATCAACTTGGAGGACTTAAGGTAAGTGATTCTTGTTCCGTTTAGATAAATGAATTTATATATATATATATATATATATATATATATATATATATATATATAGGGTCAAGATCGTATACAAATTGTTTTTTTTGTGAGAAGTGTGAGAAGTATTAAAAATTGATACTTAGGCATCATTTTTGAACTTAGTCGTGATATTTTGGATTGTTTTGCCTATAAAAACACTAAACATAACAACTAAAAACCGAAAACAATGTATTTTAGGCTTAAAACTTAAAACACCATGCTAAGAACATTAGCAGTGTGTTTTAAGCGTTAAGTAGTGTGTTTTAGCTGTTTTTTAAATTTAATGACTAGAATACATTGTATTATGTTTTAGATTGTTGTGTTTGGTGTTTTTCAAGTTTAAACAACCTAAAAAATCATTCCTAAAACCAAAAAATGATGTCTACATGTCAATTCTTAGTCCTTCTCACACTTCTCACGAAAAATGTACTTTGTACAGGATCCTAAACCTATATATATATATATATATATATATGGGAAGGATAAAATGAAAACCCTCTTGAGTTGAGAAAACCTTTGAAAACCCATGTAAAAAACCATTAATTTTTTTTTGAAAAAAATAACCAATGTAAAATACATGTTTTTAAGCATTTTGGACAAAAAAAATAACAAAAACGCCGATGGGATTTAAAAAAAAATAAACAAAGTTGCTAAAAAAACATATGTTTTCAGCTATTTACCTATGTTTTTAGCAACTTTGTTTATTTTTTTTAAAAAAAATCCCATCGGCGCTTTTTTTATTTTTTTGGTCCAAAACGCTTACAAACATGTATTTTACATTGGTTATTTTTTTCAAAGAAAAAAAAATGTTTTTTTACATGGGTTTTCGAAGGTTTTCTCAACTCAAGCGGGTTTTCGTTTTATAATTGACCTATATATGTGTGTGTGTGTGTGTGTGTGTGTAAGAAGAATGGGAATCATGGAAGGATGGAATGTTAATAATGATGCCAAGGCATGTTATGGAGCTTATAACGGGTAAAACGCAGCTTTGGATGGACCGGCGTGGGATGGGTCAAGAAAGGATGGAAAGGAGAAACAAAAGAGAAATTTTAGGGGTCCACCGTAAGATACGATGTACGGTGGCCCCTGGGCACCACTTCTCCACCGTATCACAGTGTAAAGCCACTATGTCTTTCTGAAGTCCACCGTAACCGTAACTTACGGTGGCCACTGTAAGTTACGGTGGAAGCTGGGGTTATTTGTCAGTTTTTATCATATTTTGATGTTTCACTTATGTGCGCAACCCGTATTCGCGTTTAACGCATCGAATAACATCGTTGGACCTTGTGAATGATAGGTAGGGGTTTAGCAAGTAATAGGAATGTCGGATTTGCAAATATGACTCATGTACGGAATGATGCGTGTGTATGTAATTAAATTGATACGTTTGTATAAATGGTAACAAATACGGTAAGTAGATTGCTATGCTTTTGTAGATTGAGGATGTGATGTATGTATGGGTACTCATACTCAGGTTTGGTGTGAGTTTTATGTATGTAAAGGTTGGTCATTATGTGTAGATCAAGTATATGATTGGAAACGTCATATTTGGCTTCGAGAATTCATAAAGGAAGAGTAACATGACGGGTCAAGGTAGGTTGTGTGTGGGAATTGTACGCATGTATGTATTTTAGGGTTGTTAACCTTTTATTATGAGAATGGTAATGAAGATGCAGGTATGTAAGTATGAATGCTTGGGACTTGGAGGTTCGGATCGGGATATTACACCCGAACTTGCAAAAAGGCGTTTGGAACAGGATCATGGAGTATTGTTGGATGTTATTTCCACACGGTGAGTAAATTGCATGATGTCACTTAATGAACTAACGAAACGGTCATGTGGTGATTGCAGGTTGTCTTGTCTACCTAATAAAGTAAGGAAAGGATGGAGATCGAGCGAGGAAGCGGATTGTACGTGGTCACGATTACATAACCTAATGAAGATAAGTCATGTTGAATGTAATAAGAAATAACAAAAGATGTAACCCAAATATATCTCTTAGATATGTTATCCAAACCTTTGAGAATGTTCTATAAAGCAAGAAATTTTCTAGTCTGTATTTCCGCTACATATTTTCTGTAAAACGGTTTAAGGTGTTACAATGTGCCCTACATCCAGTCCGGATGGACGGTCTTTTCCTTGCCTTAACATCTTTATTAGAACTCTCTACACCTACTTTGAATGGCTTAAACCCCTCCTTATAGCATACAAAGTACTTGAGTCTTAAAATACCTCTTCGCACATCTTGGGTATCCTTTCGAATAGAAAATCCAGCAGCCTTTGCATAATTGGCATAAAACTTGTTTGCATGATCAATACTAGGAATCTCCATGTTTATTACATGTTTGAGTGATTTAGGTACATCAGGAATGAAGGAGTTAATAGCTTGGTCTTCTACAGGAACATCTGATGCAACACCTTCAAAAAACAAACGCACTATATAAAACTTCAAACGCACGTTAACATCTGATAATTTGAAAATTTTAAACACTTATGATCATCTTAAAATGCATTCGTATATGATCAGTACTATGTTTGAAATATTTAAACGAACGTATCATAGTACTTAAACGCACTCATACATATGATATTGATAAAACATAATTGAAATACCTTCAATCCTTCTGTAATCATTTATGAGGTTCAAACTATGAATATCCACATCATGGTTAGTATATTCGATCAGATCTGAATATCCACCAAAACATCATGTTTATGAATATCAACATTAAAACACAGATTGAAAAAAATGAATAAAAAACAGAGCATGATAAGTTGTACCATGAAAAACAATATTATCGACATCTGGAAACGAATTCTCAACAGAAACACGCTGATCATCAACCGATAAGTTTAAATCTGATAAACAAAATCAACAATTAAACATAATTCTACAGAAACAGATTAAATTGACTATGATCACACGTACCGAACATGGTGAACTAATCGAATTGACTGTGATTATGATGATCATATTGTGATTGAATCGTAATGTGATTGAATCGTAATGTGTTTGATCGACTGGTGTTGTGTAATTCAAATTCGAATTGACTGTGATTATGATGATCGTAATGTGATTGAATCGTTTACAAAAATATATACGTGATTGTAGTAATCAGTAACATATAAACAAAGTCTAATTTGCCCTTGGTTTTAACTACAATTGAAGTTAATTAGGGTTTAGTTAATTTAATCGTGGTTTGGTTAATTTGACAAGTGGCATAATATAGTGGCTTCTTATTCTTTGTACGTTAAGGATACTTTGTATCCTATACTTTCTCATGTAAATTTATCTGAATATTTTATAACTATAGATAGAAACGTTGTCTATCGTATAATATTATTATTTCCTTTTCAACAAACAACCAATACCTAAAAACGATACTTTCTTCCACTGGCTTCTTGACCTTGGAAAGATGAGTAGAATCGAGCAATATTAGAATCACCCTCTTTCGATTGGTAGCTATCGGACTCGTGAGATCCAACAAAGCCAAGACTTTCTTCCATTCATGAAATGCCACATAAGAATAAGCAAGAACGTAATCAGCACTTCCAATTTATTAGGAACTGAAGATCGAACTCCTTATTTTGTAGGTTGTCACGCATAGACAAACGATCAAGAAGTAATCTCAAATTAAAAATGTTAATCTTTCTTGGAACCCCTTTGTTCCACCTTGTCTTCAGTGTAGCATCCGAGAGTTTCTTTGTTTCAAGTAGGAATGAGGTTATATGGTGTGGAGACATGAAAAAGTTCATGTCTCAATGCCACCAAGGACAACACCCATGTTCTCATTTTTGGGACATGGCAAGGGTGTGGAGATATGAAAAATCACATGAACCCAACTTTAATATTAATTTTAATATTAAGATCCCACCAAACCATCTCTCTCACTCTGTCTCCACCCCCTCTCTCTAGACCCTCATCACAAAACCAACAAATCAAGATTCAAGTCATTCAACCCAACCCAACCATGCTTTCGAACCAACAAACCACCACACCCACCCAGTCGCCAACCAGCAGTGCTGCTCATCCGTAACCCAAACCATCAACGCCCCGGTCTCCACTGTCTGGTCCGTCGTCCGCCGCTTCGACAACCTTCAAGCCTACAAACACTTCCTCAAAAGGTGCCACGTCCTCAACGGCTCCGACGACGTCGGCAATTCTGGGTTTGTTGATACGATTTTGAAATGTAACCTTCAGTCGTTGGCTAAGGTTGTTGAGAATAAGTTCCGGTTTAAAATGGGCAACTGTCGAAAATTTAAAGAGGTGCTTTGTGATTTGGCCATCCCCGGCGTCTCCTGGGGGACGGGGGGGGGGGGGGGGGGGGGGGGGAGGACGGGGCATGGGTGCGGTGTTTGGGACAGAGACATGACAAAAAGTGTGGGACGGGAGTCTGGGTCGTCTCCACACCACCCAGCCTGAGGAAATCTTTAAACTTAGTGATATATGTGTGTATATATATATATATATATATATATAGTGGAGAGTTCAAATGAGAAGAAAAAGAACAAATTCTAACAAATAGAAAGCTTTCATTTAATAATTGTATTGAATGTTAAATTAATTATTATTTTTTGTAACCCCCTCTAAACTAGTTAAATAAATGAAACTTATAATTCATTTTTAAATATATTCTTCCAAAGCAACCCTTATTTGAAGTGAAGGATAATTTCGATATGTGTAGGATGGATTTTTATATGTGTAGGATAAACATATGACAATTTTGTTAAATATAGGATGAATTTTTATATGTGTAAGACAAATTTCGATAATGTGTAGGATAAAGTGTTAATGACTATTTAATTAGATAGATGATAATTAATGTAAGAAGAGTTAAACTATTAATGTTTAACCATTATGTAAAATCTTCTTTTTGTTCTCACATGAAGTTTCTTCTCATTTGATCATCCCCATATATATATAGGGTAGGGATCCTAAGAGAACCAACCCCTATTTGAGAACTGAGAGAACCATTCTAGGCCACACATTTCTTATAAAGGCAAAAAAAATGTTTTTTTTTTTGCTTTAGTCGCACGTTTTTATGCAAGGAAAAAAAGTTTTTTTTTTTACTTTTTTTTTTGTTTTCTTTTTTCATTTATACATATGTGTATATAGCAATTATACACATGTGTATATTACATTTTCAGCTATATATATGTGTATATTTCAGTTATACATATGTGTATATTGCAATTATACACATGTGTATATTGAAAAAAATACAAAAAAAAAATAAAAAAAAATTCCTGCATATAAAGTAGCGATTAAACAATTTTTTTTTTTTTTTGCCTTAGAGAAAATTTGTGGTCCAGAATGGTTCTCTCAGTTCTCAATTTGAAAAAAGGTTCTCATTTAAACCAAATCCTATGTATATAATATTTGATACAATTGTTCATTTTTTGTATTTATGGATCGTTAATAGGAATAATAAAGTGAAAGTTTCATGGACTGAGTGGATGAAAACCTACTCATATCATCATCATTATGTAGTTGTTATATAATGTTTGTTTAGCTCTTTTTAACCATTATTCGTTTATTTAATCTTTTTTTTTTCATAGTAGTGTTTTGGCTTCGGGTAGGTAAGGTTACGTTTTTAGTCGGTTAGGGTTTGTCATTCATAAATGGGTGGCGGCACAGCTTGTTGTCCGCCTTCCCGCTATCTTGATGTAATTTGTAATGTTTTTTATTTAATGAAATATAAGCATTATTATTTAAAAAAAATGAAAAATACCAAAATAAATAGATTTATAAAGATTAAGTTGGTGATAGTTTGTCCAACACTTGTAGCCCAGTTGGTTGAGGGCTTAAAGTTTCCTATGGGAGACTTGGGTTCAATTCCCACTAGCTACATTTGGAGGACATTGGTGGAGGGGAAATGAGGCTATGGGGTGTGTAGACATGAGAATGTTCATGTCTCAATGCCACCTATGTGACACCCGGCAAATTCTGGTTAACAGCGTTGTTTAGATGAAAGTCTACCTTAGCGAGTCACGCGTATATTGTACTTAACTGGGTTAGTTAAGTCGGGTTATGGTTCGGGAACTATTGGTTAGCCTAGAAGATCATTGAATGTTGGTCTAGAGGTTCGTTAGATGTCAGTCCTTAACCAAGTGTACAAACGGTGACGATTTGTAGGATCGTCAGGGCATACAGAACGTACGAGTCTCGAGTCCCGGGAATTGGTGAACGAGTGTAAATATGTGTATTTACTTGTGTTATGTGTTTACAATCATTATGTGACTTGTCGGTACGTGAATATGCATTAACATATGTTAAAACGGGGTTTAACGCGCAAAACGCACAAAACCAACCCCTATAGGCGAGTAGGAGGCCTAATCACCTATAGGGGAGGCGAGTAGGGAACCCTAAGGGCGAGTAGGACCCTACTCGTGTATAGGTAAGGGCGAATAGGCCCAATTGCCTGAACAATCAGGCGATTAGGATTCCTAATCGCCTGAAACTGCCGCATACTCGCTAGTAACGGACTGGACGACTAAAAACGACTATAAATACCATACTTAACCTCCTAAACTTCATTATACCAACCCTAGTCGTCCCATAACCCGCCCCAACACATAAACAACCTCTGGAAGGCGATTTTTGATCAAAACACAAGGTTTCAAGCTTGAATCATCATTCTTTCATAATCCTAAGGTTTGGTTTTCATCCACAAATCTTTATAAACGTTTTTAATCAATCCCTAATGGTCCAGACCTGTTCTTAAACGAAAAAGCTTTCTGAAAATCGTTAATAAGGGTTGTTAATCGGATTATAACTAATATACATGCGTTATGGGTGTGTATGATTAGAAAGCTAGGATTTTTATGATTCATGATGATGGATTGATATGTTATTATGTTAGATCAGAATTGATATTGATAGTATGATGATAGAAATCTGAGTAATTGATTATTAGGGTTATTGTTATGCATGTTAGTATGATGATTGCATGCTATGTGTATGGTATTTGGATTTCGTGATTGCATGCAGGGCTGATAATACGAGGCAAAACGAAGGGTTTTGGTTGAAACATGTTTAGGATAGTGTTTGGGATGATATTGGGTAGTTACACACGTTCTGGATCTGATTTGGAGCGTTAAACGCGCGAAAAACGGGAACAGCAAGGTTACAGGCGATTAGGATTGCTAATCGCCAGTTTTACATGCAATCAGGGCCAAATCGCATGACATTACATGCGATCAGCCCCAAATCGCATGAACTTATATGCAATCAGTCCTAATTGCTAGTTTACGTTTCCTAATCGCATGTACTACTGTTGTAAGTGTAAATTAGCATTCCGAGACCCGATTTGACATGTAGTAACATGCTAGGAACCTCGTAACATATATGGTAACTTGGTAACATATGTTTGGATGTAATTCGGTGATACGTGAACTATGTGCTATAACTTGTTGTGTGTTAACGTATGTTAAGTGTAATTGCGTTATTGTATGTTTTGGAGCGTAAACATAACACGGGGAGTCTCAGGTCACCAATGGGATGTCGAGTCTTGTACTTTGGGTCAGTTAAACAGTCACGGTGTTTTCAAACAAACTTGGTTATGGTCTGGACATCTAGGGACTAATTAACCTGCGGGTTATTAGTCTAAGTACTTGTAACTGTCGTATGTTAGGTCGCCGCTTACGGGACTAGCATAGCAGCTGGGTTTACTCGGGTTAAGGAGTAACGCAACTTAAGGTGAGTTTACGGCCCCTCTTTTAAACTGGTTTCATACTTTCGGGGGAGAAAACATGTGTTAAAACGATTATTTGGTAACTACTGTCATACTATGGGTTTCTCTTGTGTACTACACGATCTTTGGAAGTCCCGGGGGGAACCATGAATGTGCGGGTTTGCACAACGGGGAAATGTGAATAGCGCTATTGGGAGTGACCAACCCCGCTCGTCGGCTTGGAGGGCCGGGCGAGTGCATATTGTCTCAAACAGGAACAACAGGAACAATTGGTACTTTTCGGGCACAACATCTGGTATTCGAGTTAGTAATGGTTTTCCAATCGTGGTAGTAACAAAACGTACGCCTAGCTAGCGTATACTGGTTTTCGATTTATTATAGTATGGACAGGTGGACTTGGTACTTGGATACAAAACCTGTAAACTCACCAGCATTTTTGTGCTGACGTAAACTTTTACATGTTTTCTCAGGTCACTAAGGTAGCACGACTGGACTAGGGCGCACGCGTCTGCACGGCGTCTAACTAGGGTTGCATGGTCTTTTGAACGTTGAACTATTATTTCATTGTTGAGATACTGTTTTTAAATAAGCTTCCGCTGTAAACGGGATTTTAAACTATGTTTTGAAATTGCATTTATATTCATTTAGACTTGTTTATTGTGATCGTTGGTTTGGATCCTGGTTTGTCATGCGCCTCGCGGTAAAACTCCGCAAGTGGATTTTGAGGGTGTGACAACCTAGGATGGCTCTCATGTTCTCTTGGTTGAGACATGGCAAGGGTGTGGAGACACCACAATGTTATGTCTCAAATGCTCTAAACCATCCAATAAAAACAAAAATACCTAGTGGTTCAAATAAAAAAAAAGGAAAAAAGGGGATTGGACCGTCCTTTATGTCCCAAGCACGACATTTGAGACGAGGGGAAGAAGGGATGGGGGGAGGACATGGAAGGGGGCGGTGTTTGTGTCTGGGACATGGCAAAAAGTGGTGGGACGGGGGGTTGGGGCGTCTGTGTACCCTATAGCCTGAGGGATGACCCCGCCATTGGCTTGGGTTCGAGTACTGATCCCGACCGGTTTTACCGATTATTTCACTGTCGTGCCTTCGGGCGGGTGAGTGGTCGGGTTTTCCCGGGAATTGGTGGCAATTGGTGGCCCGGGTACTCTCGAGTACCTGATTCGCCAAAAGGGTGCCCGAGAGTGCTCGGAAATTGATTCGTTGGCCGTTAAAAAAAAAGTTGGTGATAGTTTATTAGATTTTTAAAGAAATCAGTTAAACACTCAAACATTTAGCTTGTAAATGGTGTTCGGATATCGATTGGGTTTTTTAAATGTCAACTTATAGCAATCAATATATTTATGGGATGTCACAAACTTGGGCTGGCATAGAGGGTGTACAAAAAGCTTGAGTCTCGCTCAAAAAGGCTTGTTTTTTTTTTCAAGCCGAGCCGAGCCGGCTCGTTTTGTAATAGAGCCGAGCTCGAGCCAGGGGTGTTCAGCTCGTGGCTCGGCTCGATGACTCGACTCGTGGCTCGGCTGAATGGCTCGACATATGGCTCGACTCAGGCTTGTATATGTGTAATTAACATATAGATGAAAGTAATATATTTTGGCTCCAAACGCAATTCTAAAATTCAAATTTTGAAAGCCCCGCTCATACTACCTATCTAACTCATCTCTTCATAATCCAATAAACCATAACTTAGAAAAATAAAAAATATACATGTATATGTGTAATTTTATTTTATTTTGTTTTGTTTTTTATTTTATAAATATTTATAAAAAAATAATGAGATCGGCTTTTCAGCTCGACCAAAAAAACGAGCCGAGCCGAGTTGGCTCGTTTAAGTTCGAGCTCGAGCTTAGCTTGGCTCGACTCGGCTCGGCTCGTGTACAACCCTAGGTGGCAATATAGTCGTAGGAGATTAGCTTATTTTTTTTAGCTAATTTCCTCTCCCATTTTTTTACATCACCTTTTAAATACATTTTTTTCTTTTTTTTTTTGCCTTTTATAAGGCTTGAACTCTCAACCTCACCTTTAAAATTCCATCATCTTTACCACCACACCACAAAGGGTGGGACAAAGGACAAAGTTTATCACACTTTAAATTCCATCTCATCTTAAACTTGCAAGGATTGAACCCACAACTTTCCATTTCAAACCACTTTGTAAGAGATTAGCTATGAGGTCATTAATTTATTGGTTGACTTAGCATATCATATCACATTTTATTTTGTTTTTTATATAAAATAAAAGACATCACAATTAATTTTTAGCTTTAGCATTCTTAAATACATTTTGTATAATACAAAATATATATTTTTCATAACGTAGTATTTTGCCCATGTTTACTGGTTGAGAATGTTAATTCAGTTTTTATTCTTTGATTTTTTTTTTTTTTTTTTTTTTGCATCATTTTACAAACAAATAAATATTGTTATTTTCAACTATGCATTTAATTATTATTTTTAATTATATCCTTATTACTAAGAGGTTGTTTGGTTGATTAAGGTTATGTTTGTTTTTTACAAAAGCTCTTCCTGAGCTCTTTTGTTTGCTCCGCGCAGACGCGGTCAGACATTAAGGTGTAAAAGATTGTTTGTTTTTTTGGAAGATGTTTCCTCTTCAAACTTCAAACATCTGCCCTTCCTCTTCTAGGGAAAGACATTTTTGAAAGTCTTCTCCCATCTTCTCACTTTACAAACCCTCATCTCATCTTCTCATCTCCTCTCCTTCACCTGATCTGATGCCTCCTCCACGAGCCCTCCACCTCGTCAGCCTTCCTCCTCCACCCGGCTCCCTCTTCCTCCTCCCCCACGCGTCCTCCTCCACCTCGTAAGCCCTTCCTCCTCCGCGTCCTCCTCCTCCCCTCCTCCTCTGCCCGCATCCCTTCTTATTTTTTGTTTAATTATTTTTTTCTTTTTTGATATGTATATTGCAATTTTTTTTACAGATATGTTTGATTGTTTGATATAATATTGTATTTTTGCTTTATTTTTTGAATGTTGTTGATATGAGTTTGAATGATGTATTTTTGGATGATGGATAGTTGGATGATGGATATTATTGTTGATATTAGTTGTTGATATGTATAGATGGATGATGGATATGAGTTTGAATTTGTTTTACTTGTTGATATGTATAGTTGGATGATGTATTTTTTTTACTTGTTGACATATATAGTTGGATGATGGGTATTATTGTTGATCTTAGTCGTTGATATGTATACTTGTTATCCTATATTAGTTGTTGAATGTATACTTGAATCATGGGTATTATTGTTGATATTAGTTGTTGGTATGTATACTTGTTATTAGGGATGGCAACGGGTCGGGTATGAGTCGGGTTTGGCTAATACCATACCCATACCCGGTTATAAAATCTCATACCATACCCGCCCCATTACCCGTCAGGTTTTTGTAGGGTATTACCAATTGGGTATAGAGCATACCCGCGGGTATCGGGTATACCCGTTTGTATTTGCATGTATATATATATATTTTTTATTTTCTTTTATAGTCTTATGTTTTAAGAAATCTAGAGTATATGAAATTGTAATAAGTAACATATATATTATCATCACCATAATAATCTTTGAAACATTTAATATGTAAATATATATTATAGTATGAATTTTGAAAACTATTTATATATTTCATAGCATATAAATATAAATAATAATGTTATTAGAATATATACTTTAGACGAAAAGTTTATTATTCAAATAATGAATCTATTAGAATGAGACATTACTAAAAAATAGTTAAGAAAAGATATATATAAAACTTAGAAGTATTCGGGTATATATTTCGGGTAGACGGGTATTTAGTTTCGGGTAATCGGGTCGGGTATCACCTAATACCATACCCGTCCCATACCAACGAAATATTTTTTTCCAATACCAAACCCGTCCCATACCCGTCGGGTATCGGGTATACCCGTCCCAAATGCTTCGGGTTTCGGGTATACCCGTCCCAAATGCTTCGGGTTTCGGGTATACCCGTCGGGCTCGGGTTTTTTTGTCATCCCTACTTGTTATCCTATATTAGTTGTTGATACTTGATGCTTTTTATATTAATAGAAATGGGAAAAAACAACAATGGTCAAATGAGCAACTAAAATGTTTGTTAGAGACTTGCATTGAAGAAGTACGCACAATTGGTAGAAAAGGCTTGAGTTTGCATAAGGAGTCTTGGAATAAGTTAGGAAAAATGCTTAAGGAAAAGTTTGGCCTTGAGTTGACCCAGAAGCAAATGAAAAATGCTTATGACAATCTTAAGGCCAAATACATAGGTTGGGTGTATTTAAAAAACAAACTGGAAACATTTACAATGTTGAAACAAATACTTTTTCCCTAACGAACGAAGAATGGGAAGAATTTAAGAAGGTATGTTAGTATGAATAATATTTTCACATCTACCTATAAACAAAACTTATAACATTTTATTACTTTGGGTTTAGGACATCCGAAGGCTGGATCCTTAAAAACAGTTCCATTGCCTTTTCCAGAGCTTTGTGCGGAGTTGTTTGATGGTAATGCAGCAACTGGTGCTTGCAAGTGGACCTCAACCCAAACAACATCAGGGGTTGGCTCATCTTCTTGTCTTCGTGCCAAAACACTTATGATTACAGACACTGTTTTGCATGACACAGAAGATAATGCCTACACTGATCAGCACACCTCGGAGCCTACTCGTGAACCTACACCCGAACCTACTTCTAAGCCTACTCCTGAGCATACCCCCGAGCCTAATGCAAGGAAAAGGGCAAAAACTTCAAAATCATCTGTTACTGCTGATGATTTAGCCTGTGATATGCAAAAAGCTCTACAGTATTTGATTAAAGGGAAAGAAGGGCTTACAGTTGTTGACTGCTCAGAGAAGCTAAAGTTGGTTGGGTTAGATCATGTGGATCCTCTTTTTTTTAGTTGCTTACCATATTTTTGGTGTGTCATCAGATATGAGAGCGGTATGGATGGCATTGCAAGAAACTCCAGAAGTATTAAAAGGGTAGATTGCGATGACGGCCGCAAGTTTAGGACTAATCAAGTAGTGTAGAACATTGATTGCTTTGGTTATGTTTGTTATGCTGAAAACATTGTTATGCTATTTGGTTATGTTTATATAGAGGACGAGGAAAGGGGGATTGTTATCAAAATGTATTAGCAATCTGTGACTTCAACATGATTTTTACGTTCATTGTGGCCGGTTGGGAAGGGGTAGCACATGATGCTAGAATATTGTCAGAAGCATTATCAGATCCACATGCACCATTCCCGTTTCCACCACCAGGTATGTTTATGGTTTATTAAATATTTCTATATTATTTTCATACCCTAATTAATTGTATTTGTTTGCAGATAAATATTATCTTTGTGATGCCGCCTATGCACATATACGAGGATTTATGGCTCCGTATCGTAATGTGAGGTACTGGCTTGGAGATTTTCGTCGTAGACGTGCATTGACCAATAAAGAGAAATTTAACCATGCACATGCAAAACTTCAAAACGTCATTGAGCGTGCTTTTGGTGTGTTGAAAGCCCGATTCCCTATATTGAAGAGGATGACACCATTTCCGTTAGTTACACAAAGGAATATTACTATTGCATGTTTCGCGCTACATAATTTTATAAGGAAGGAAGGCTTGAGCGATGAGTTCTTTACTGAATACGATCAACCCAATGTGTCGTTAGAAAATAGTCATGTGCACGTTGATGATGCCGAAGATAAGGTTGAAGCACATGGTACTGCATCGGATCGGGAATACATGACTTAGTTACGAGATGAAATTGCCGAGCAGTTAATGCAAAATGTGGAATAAATTAGTTCAAACATTGTTATTTGCGGTTTTATGAATATTATTTCAGTGTTGTATAAGTATTATTTAAATTTCAATGTTGAAAAAATATTGTTTGCTTTAAAAAATCAGTTTTTTTTTTTTTGAATTTCAGCAACCTGCAGACGTTAACAAACAGTATTCTTCTTGCAGACTGCAGACCTTTGGTCCACTTCTTCTCCTGCAGATGTCTGCAGATGTGGTCTGCAGACTGCAGACTTTTACCTCTTCAAAAACAAACAACACCTAACTGTTGAATCATTAAGAGGTCTTAATGGTTAAAAGGTCTAAATGGTTAAGTGTTGAATCATTAAGTTGAACTCTTAATGGTTAGTATTCTTTTCCCACATTGGTAGGAGAGCCTCGTTAAGGTTTAGCCTAGTTCAGTGCTTAATGGTTCAGCAACATCTTAAATCTTAATGATTCAGCCTTAACCATTCCATTCAGAAGCTGAAACAAACGCGCTGAATGATGAATCATTCAGCGCTGAA